>CM053623.1:446948413-446991730 GCA_028646595.1 Phalanger gymnotis | reverse complement strand
AATTTATAATCTCAAATATAATCATGTATATGTTTGAATGGTTCAAAATTGCAAGGTATGAGAGATTCTCTAAGTAGAAAGCAACAGAACATTTATTTAGGCCCCACAGCAGCAGATCCGCGAACCAGCTTCCCCATTCCGACATCTTGACAAAAAGACTCCAGCCCCAGTAAGCCTGCCTCACAAGAGTAAGCAGGAGGCCACAGAAAAGCAAGATAGTATTTAGCCAAATCACATTTACTGGCCTCAAGTCCTTGCTCACACTCCTGGGTCTACACACACGGGTCAAGTCGGCTCTGCTTCCACAGCTTCCTTCTTCGGCTTTCACTTCCACTGTAGTTGTCTCTAGGCTCGCCTTTCCTCGAAGCCGAGCCTCTGGCGTTCTCAAGCTCCAGTGACCAGAGACCATTGGTTCTTGAGTTGGCCCCTCTTAAGTCATCAATCTACACCCACACAAGTTTCACACCTGATAGGGCTTTGGGCCTGGGGCTTAGCACTTAACAGCTGAAAGTACTTTCACTCAAAGTAAACAAAAGCCAAACTCCTCAAGTGCTAAGGAGCCCATTTTGCCTTATGGACACAGAAGATTAAAAAATAGAGCAAAAATGTCTCCTTTATACAAAAATATTTTAGCATCACTTTTTTATGATAACTAAAATCTGGAAACAAAGTGTGTAGCCTTCAATTGGAAAATGGCTAAACAAGTGAGGATATGTGAATGTAATAGACTATTGTTATATAGACAAAAATAATGATGAGAAATTCAGAAAAATGTGGGAAAACTGGTCATCTCACCTCTCTGGTCCTGTTTCCTTATCTGCAAGACAAGAAGTTTGAACTAGAAGACCCCAGAAGTTCCCATCAACTTTAAATCTGCATCCCTATGATTCTGTTTTTTAATGTTCCTTTTGTTATTATGAACTTGAAGGATATCAGCAAGCATCACCATTTCTTTGTATAAATGTGATGGGGGAGGGGACAGCTAGCCAGTGAAGGCCTAGCTAGGAGTGTGCTGGAGCCTGGTGGAGCTATCTCATAAGAGCATTTACACCTCCAAAACCAGCAAATTCTATGAATCCTGGCTCAATGCTGCAGTTTGTTGACTGTTTAGACTTAAGAAAATGATGGAGAAAAAGTTAGTAGTGCAAATTAAACTTAAAAGTGTGTCTTGTGTACTTTCTTTTTTTTTTCAGAGAGCCAGTTGCGAGAGATTTATCAGCATACACCTGGGACTAATCCTTGAAAGAAATGTAGATATTCTCTACCTGCCTCCAATCTAGCCACATGGAAGCTTCGATGATCCAGTATATTGCCAGGAGTGCCTCAGAGGTTACTTGTGTGTGACAATGGCAAGTCTTTTGATTGGCTACAGAACCAGAAGTAGTAGTGACTCAAGAAGAGCTAATCCACAACCAAGAGTGCGTGCACACACACGCACACACATAGAGTGACTGTGAGAAAGAAGATTGCTTTGAGCTACAAGCCCAAGGACTGAGGAGGAGCCTAGCTGTGTTTCCAACCCAAATATGGCAGCTATGAGCATATGGTCAGTGACCTCTGTCTGCTTATGTTTATTCTTTCCTGATATTAAGAACATGGTACTCCAATATGGACATGTCTGGACAATGACCAGATGATCCCACTAGTAGTGAGTAGCAGAGATTGAATGAAACCCATATCAGTGGCCACAGGAGTTAATATGACCAAGAAGCAATATTGATATGAACAGGCCCAGAAAGCAACATTATAACCATTGCAGGGCCTGGAAAGATTAAGCCAAGCAACCTGCCCAATCTAGCCCAGCAGCAGCCAAGCCTGGTGTGGACCTGGCTTAGTGACGCATCCAGCTGAGACACTGTGCCTTGGAAGGAGGCAGCTCAGTTGGATTCATTCAGCATTAATGCCAAAACTTACAGAAAACTTCCAGAGGACTCCATAATGAGAAAAAAATTACTTTCAGGGCCACGAGTCAAGAGATACTGCCTTGGCCTCACATGCTTTCTATCAATGAAGAAGCAGTGGATAAAGCGCTGGGACTGAAGTCAGGAAGACCTCAGTTTGAATCCACCCTCAGACATTTATTAGCTGTGTGACCCTGGGAAAGTCATTTAACTTCTTTCTACTTCAATTTCATCAACTGTAAAATGTGAGTGATAGTAGCACTTACCTGCAAGGGTTTTAGTGAATATAAAATGAGATATTTGTAAAGCATTTATTAAATGCCTGGCACATAGTAGATGCTTAATAAATGGTTATTCTCTCTCTCCCTATTCTTCCTCTCTATATGCCTCCCTGCCATCATATTTTGTTTGTATCCACTCTTTCCAGTGATCACGTGTGCACAATAGGAAGATAAATCCCTGGTTTAGAGGGTATGTTATGTACTACCTGAAAAAAAAAAAGTAAGCAACTAATGGTTGATCGATGAGTGGTAGCATACTACCAATGGAGACTTGTAAAGAATGACAGAACTAGAAACCCTAGCCTCTCAGGATTCCTGGGAAGAAGCCTGAGAATAGTCAGCTCAGCCTCTAGAGTCCCATATAAGGAAACTTTCTCCACCAGTAGAGGTGGGTATTTTCTCTGCAACTTAAAGAGTTGTCTAGAATATTAAGAGGTTAAGTGAATTACCCAGAGTCACACTGCTAGTCTATCCAAAGCAGGACTTGAACCCAGGTCTTCCTGGCTTTGAGACCAGCTCTATATGCATACTGACTTTCCTTCTTTATATTAAGAACAAGAAAAGATGATGGTATGTAATACTATGAATCTCTACTGTGTACAGCTAGGTTTTTTAAATAGAATATACGAAATTTAACACAGTAATCTCAACATTGCCCAGAATGTGTCTTCTTCTGAACTTCTCTTTGTTGTCTTCTGTGTATTTCTTAATATTTCATTAATACCCTTTTCTTTCTCTTCTTTTTTCTGGGGGTGGGGGAGAAGGCATAAATATTATTTCTCCTCCTACAGCTCTTCCCTCCCAAAAAAAATTAATTAAATTATTTTTTAATTTCATATAACTAAAATGTCTATTTTATCTTCTAAAATCCTCTCTATCCCATTTGTTCAACAACCTTTCCCACATTCATAGTTGTAAAAGGCATCCCTTTGTTATTGTTTAGTCACGTCCAACTCCATGTCTTAAAGTTCATGGAATTTGGGGGGTTTTGGTGGGGAGGGTGGTGTTTTGTCTTCTGGCAAAGATATTGGAATGGTTTGCTATTTCCTTCTCCAGTGTGTCCCCATTTTATAGATGAGGAACTGAGGCAAATAGGGCTTAAGTGACTTGCCCAGGGTCACACAGCCAGCAAGTGCCTGAGGCTGAATTTCAACTCGTATCTTCCTGACTCCAGGCCCAACACTCTATCCGCTGTACCACCAAGCTGCCCCATGAAGACATCTCCTACTTTTCTCTAACTTGTTCATGATACAAAGTTTCATATTTAGATCATGTATCAATTTGTGAGCTGTTGGTCTAAATTCTAAACCTAATTTCTGCCAGGCTGCTGTCTATCATTCTCACTAGTTTGTGTCAAATAGTGCAACAACTAGTGCAACAGTTGCCTTTGAGTTTACTGAACCCTGTGCTACTATATTCAATTGCTTCTAGGTCTTGCGCACTTAATCTCTTCCACTAAACAATTTTTCCACTTTTAATGAGTACCAGAGTTGATGATCATTGCTTTCAAGTATTTGATGTTTGGTACCACTGGCCCCACTTCCCTCATACTTTTTTTCATGATTTTCCCTGAAATTTTTAACCTTTTGTTCCTCCAATTGAATTTTGTCATTTTTTCCTTGTACTTTTTATTACTGTACCCCTGGATCCATAGTCATTCATCATATGGACCAAAGTACTTAATTCTTTAGTAGTTGCTTTTTACAATGTCATTATTATTACATAAATTGTTCTTTAGTTTCTGTTCACTTTGCTCTACGTGGATTTGTTTCATCCTGCTCCTTCCAAAGTTGCTGTTTCAATTAAAGTTACTGTTTCAAGGTTTATCATCTCATGTGCAAAAAGCTTTGAGTTTGCTTTCTCTGTACCAAGGCTTATTCCCTCAATTTGCTTTTCTTTTCTTATTGCTTTAGCTATCATTTCTTGAACTGTACCTAATCTTGAAAGTCCTCTAGGATTTCTTCATTAGAGATAATTCTAATTTGTGGTTTTAGATAGATACTATTTTTTACGTTAAGAAATTATATTTATTCTTATGTTTTTAAAGGAAAGCATTACTATTTTATCAAAAGCCTCTTCTTATAGATATAATCAAGTTATTTTTATTCTTTTTATTATTTCTGTGAAATATTATGTTTATAGCTTTAATTATGATTATAACTTTATTCCATCACACATTCTTATTATAAAGTCAACCAGGCCATTGTGTATAATCTTTTTAACATGTTTTTGAATCTTCTTGTCTAATATTTTATACTATATTTTGGGTTGATATTCATGAGAAATGTTGATTATAGTTGTCTTTCTCTGCTTTTTCTCTAGATTTAGGAATCAAGACTTTAGTTACCTCATAGTAAGAGTCTGGCACTTTTGAAGAGTATATTTTTGAAAGTAATTTATGCAATATTAGAATTAATTGCTCTTTGAATGTAACAAAAATTCATTTGTAAATCTATCTAACTCCAGGTTTTCCCCCATTTGAGAATTCCCTTTAACTTGTTCAATTTCTCCCACTGATATTAGGCTATTTAATTGTCTATTTATTGTTTTGTCAATATGGGTATTTTATAGTTTTATAAATATGTTAATTGAATTACTTAGTTTTATTGGTCTAAAATTGTGCAAAATAGTTTCTAGTAATTTCCTTTACTGCCTCTGAATTTGCTGTTAAATTACTTTTTTATCTTTGATATGAGAAATTTGACTCTTTTTAATAGAAAAAGAACTAATGTTTTATCTATTTTATTAGTATTTTAAACCAGTTTCTATTGTTAGTTATCAATGTTTATTTTGTTTGTCTCTTTGATTTTCAGAATTTATATTTGTATTCTTAGTTTGATTATTTTTACTTGTTGCTTTTGGAGATTTTTTTAGTTGTATCCATAAATCTTTGATCTATTATTTCTCTCTTTTATTAATAAAATTATTTAGAAATATCCACTTTACCCATGGAAGTGTAAAGTTTTTGCTATGTTGTCTCATTACTGTCCTCTACTTTGATGAAATTATCTAAAATTTATAATTTGTTCTTTAACCCATATATTCTTTAGGAGTCTACTAGTCTCCATTTAATTTCTAATGCTTTCTTCATAGGTCTTTTATTATCATTTTAATTACATTTTATCAGTAAAAGATGTGCGTAATACTTTTATCTTTATACATTTGTTTAAGGGGGTTTATGCATTAGCACATGATCAATTTCTGTAAAAATGCAATACAATTCTGAAAAAAGATACATTCCTTTCTATTCCCGTTCAGTAATCACCAGAGTTATCATATCTAATGTTTCTAAAATTCTATTCATGTTCTCATTTCATTTCTTGATTACCTTTTTGCTAGATTTATCTAGGTTTGAAAGGAACATGATGACATATTCAACTATTATAGTTTTCTGATTATATCTCCCTATAATTCAATTAACTATTCCTTCAAATATTTAAGAATTGCTATGCAACTCAGTGCCTCTGTGCGTGTATTAATATTGATATTATTTCATTATCTCTGGTGCCTTTACATACCAAGTAGATTCCATACTCGTCTCTTTTAATAATATCTATTTTTACTGTTGCCTTATCTGATCATGATTGACACTTTTGCTTTTTTTAGTTTACCCGAAAAATAATAAATTCTGTTCCAGCCACTCATTTTAATTCTGTGTGAGTATGCTTCATGTGTGTTTTTTTAACAAAATATTGTTAGATTTTGTTTCCTAATACATTGTTCTACTCTCCTTCATTTTATAGATGAGTTCATCCGAGTTACAGTTATGGTTATGATTGTTGATTTTGCATTTTCCTCCATCATATCCTCATATATGTTCTTCTGTTCTATCTCCCATCTTTGCAAATGCAACGCTGGATTTGGTTTCCTACCTACCCTGTACTCATCTGATATAATCACAAGCTATAATCACAGATGTGAGGTGTCAATGTGGTAACAAGAAGTTAACGTTTGGTAATCCCTTTACAAAGAATTAACATCCTCCACTTCTCTCTCTCATTGTGTATGTGTGTGTATATATAACTTCTTCTTCTGTCTATGTATGTGTCTCTCTGTCTTTGTCTCTGTATCTTTCTCTATCTCTCCTTTTCTCTCTCTCTCTCTCCCACTTTCTCTCAAGTCATAAGAAAGCAACATCCCCAAACAAGTCCACTTCCCATCTGCAGCTCTGCTTGATTGATGCCCCAATCAGGGTAATATTATTACCTGAAATTTCATCACCATGTTGTTAACTCAGCTTCAGATACTCATCACCTTCCCAACTCCCTCAGCCTCCTTTTCCCTCCGATTGGAGGGTGGAAGGATGGAGCACTAAATTTCTCCCAAAATTATCCTTTAAAGAGAGCGGGATCCCAAAGAGATGAAAAAAAAGCAGCAAGGACCTATTTGCACAAAAATATTACAGCAGCATTTTTAGCAGGCAAAAAATTGGAAATTGAGGGAATGTCCATCAATTCAGGCATGGCTGAACAAGTTGTGGCATACGATTGTAATAGAATATTACTGTACTATAAGAAATGATGTGCAGGCAGATTTCAGAAAAACCTGGACTTCTATGAACTGATATAAAGTGAAGAAGGCAGAAACAGTAGAGCATCTTCCACAGTAACAGCAATACTGTACAAGGATCAACTGTGTGTGACTTAGCTATTCTTAGCAATACAACAATCCAAAACAACTCCAAAGGATCCACGGTGAAAAATGCTCTCTGCCTCCAGAGCAAGAACTGATGGAGTCTGAATGCGGATTGAAACAGACTATTTTTCACTTTCTATATTTTTTCATGTTTTTTATTCCTTTGGGTCTATGTCTTCTTTCATGACATGACTAATAGTGTAAATGTGTTTTGTGTGACTGAAAAAATTAAATCTAAATTAAATTGCTTACTGTCTCAGGGAAGGGAGAAGTGAGTGGAGGAAAGAGAAAATTCGGAACTGAAAAAAATATATAATGTTAAAAATTGTCTTTACACTTAACTGGGGAAAAATAAAATATTGTCTTAAATTTTTAAAAGACTGTCCATTGCTCAATGTAGTTAAGATGCAGCAAGCAAACCAACCAAGAAAGCCCTGTTCTGATAGAAAGAGAAATAATTTTTGTGCCTCATTTGGTTAATTAAAATTGATGAGATGCTTTCCCTTTAAAAAAAATAAAGACGACTGGAATCTGGACTTTTCGGCTAACTCTCCACTTTCCATCTGCAACTGCTTGGTTTGAACTCCATGGAAAATGATTGCTTTGGCTGGGTTACCCATCCCCACCTCCACCCCCAGCCCTGCTTTTGAGCTTTAACTGTCATCCTTGATTCCTCACTCTCACATCCTCTCCCCTATTCAAGTCCTGTCAATGCTACCTTTGTCTTCTCTGACACCACAATCATTCTGATGCAGATCCTCATCACCTCATGTGTGGACTATTACAATATCCTTCTGATTGGTCTTCCTACCTCAGGTTTCTCTGCACTCCAATCCATCCTTAAGGAATAGAAAATTGTACATAATAGTTTCGCAGTTTCATGTTCAATCATCTTTCTTATTATACTATGTTATGGAAATGCTTGTTTAAAATAAATATGATTAATAAAATAAATATTAATATAATTAAGATAAACTAAATATTAAAAATAAAACCAATTAATAAATTAATGCTAGTTGGCTTGATTAGAAAGAAAAGGGATTGCTGAAATTGTCAGCATTTGTATTCTGAGAGACAGAGAGAGAGGCCAAGCAGAGGTGTACTGTAAGACCTAGAAAGGAAATCTTGAGGAGTGTTTCTGTGTTCATTCATAACAAAATCTGAGGGTAGAAAGAGACCTCAGCAGCCATCTAGTCCAATCCATATGTGAAAAGAATCCCAGAGAAGGGACCATCCAACTTGTGCTTGAAGATCTCCAAGGAGGAGGCAGCTACCACCTCTCAAAGCAGCCCATGTTCCATATTTGGATAGATCTCATTATTAGGAAGATTTCCCTGAAATCAAGGCCAAATCTACATTTTTGCAGCATCTTTCTACCCATTGTTCCCAGTCTGCCAGCTGAGGCCAAAAAAAGAACAAGTTTCATCTTTCTCCTACCTGACAGTCACTCATAGACTAAATACTTAAAAAACAGCTATCACATCTCCCCCTGAGTCTCCTTTTTTCTAGGCTAAGTGAGGCTAGCTCCTTCTGCTGTTCCTCATGTGACATAGACTCAATGTCCTTCCCGGTCCTGCTTCCCTATATAGACATTCTCCAGCTTTCAATGCCCTTCTTAAACCATGACACTTAGAACTGAACAGATGCTCCAGAAATGGTCTAATGAGAACAGAGAAGAGGGGAACTATCACCCTTTTATTCCTGCTAGTTATGGGCCCCCAGGAAGTGTTTTTGACTGTTATATCACACTGCTTTCTCATATTGTGCTTGCAATCCACTGTAACTCCCAGATCTTTTTCAGAAAAAAAAAATAATTGTACAACCATGCCTGCCTCATCTTGTATTTGTGGAGGGATTTTTTTTTTTAACGGAAGGATAAGACTTTACATTTTTACCTACTGAATTTCATCTTTGGCTATAGCCAAATAGTCTCCAAATAGGTGAACACTGCTTCCTGGACAGACATGGAATAGCTCCAAGGAGAAAGGGATAAACCAATGAGAGAATAGGAAAAGGGGTCACATGCCATGTTCCCTAGGATAGCCAATCACGAGACTTTCGTCCAACCCAATCACACCTACCACTATTCCCCGATGATCTCCCTCCCTTTGTTGTGCCAGATTCCAATCTTCTCCTTACTGAGTCAGCAATTGGCCCATCAAGAGCATCCTAACCACTCTAGGATACCCATTGCAGCAACTGTATAGCTAGGACAGGAGACAGAGCCCTGGACCTGGAGTCAGGAATATCCAAGTTCAAGTCTGACCTAAACACTTACTAGATATGTAACTCTGGGGAAAACACTTAACTTGTGTTGGCCTCAGTTTCCTCATCTGTAAAGTAGGGATAATAATTATACCTACCTCTCAGGATTGTTGTCAGGATCAAATGGGATATTTATGGAGTTCTTTGTAAAACGGGAAGTGCTATATAAATACTAGTTATTTTTGTTCTTATCATTATGATTATGACTACTGAGAACCCCTAAAATACCCACCCTTGCCCCCCAGCTCAGATCATAACTGCAGCAGGCCTCTGGAAGGGTAGACCCCTCACTTCTGGGCTGTGGCTAGGAAGAGCACATTTGGGGTGGGACATGATGAAGTGCACAGGATGAGGAGACATGAATCTGCAACACAAATCTCTTTCTCTCTTCTTTTGGCTCAAACCCACCCCTCTTCCAAACTTCCCTGTTACTGCAGAAGGCGCCAATCCCCTTCCAGGATACCATCTCCAACTCCTCACTCTCCTTCACTCCACTCATCCAATCAGCAACCTACACACGTGATTTCTTCATCTACAACTTCTCTTGTATGTGTCCTCTTTCCTCTACTTCCACAGGAACCTCTCTAGTCCAGAACTTCAACTTCTCCTGAAATAGTGCAATAGATTCCTACATGGCCTCCCTTCTCCAATCCATTCCCCAAACGGCTGCGGAAGTGACTTCCCTGAGGCAGAGGTCTGACCTACTTAATAAACTCTAGTGACTCCCTGTTGATTCTAGGATCAGATATGATTTCATCTTCATCTCGCTCTTTTAATATGTTCATTTTTATGCTTTGTGACATGCATAATTATTCATATATGTACACATCTAAGTAAATATACATGTATTGGAAGTATTTGTCAATAACTATTTTACTGATAGTAATGTGTGATCAGAAAGGTTTGGAGATGACCACTCTAGCCTTTCAAGATATTTTTTTTTTATCCTGAACAGGTGCAAGAGATGTTGTGGGGGGAGAAATTACAAGATTTAGCAACTGACTGTGTTAGCTGTATTTTCCAGCTACCTCATCTACAAATTTGATGAGCATGCCAATGATGTTCTTTCGATCCAAGTCCCTGACAAAAAATGAGAAGCAGCAGAAGAACAAATACCAATTCCTGGAGGCCTCCTGCCGTGTGAACATTGACACATTAACCACTACCCTTCGAGTCTGGTCATCCAACCAGTTCAGAATCTATCTAATTATTGTGCTGATGTCCAGTCCACATCATGGTACAGAGGATGGTACATTGGCTCTGGAGATCTGGATTTGAGGAACTATGCAAACTTGGGCCAGTCATTCAGCCTGTATGGAGCTTCATTTGCTTTATCTGTTGTTGACCTCCAAAATAACGTTTGATCTAAGAAAGACAAACTAGATTAGGCCGGGTCCACGTTTTTATTTCTCTCAAACTGGCTTGACATGCATTGTATGGGAGTTACAATACAGCTAGTCCAGAACTGGCTCAATTTGGGGGTTGGGGATACAGGGTTATATGCCCTTAGAAGAGTGTTTGCAAGAGGTAACAATCAACTCTAATTGGCCAACACACTGGGAGGTGGGCTATATTAAAATGAGGGTCTTGAGTGGTGACTTAGGTCACTTAATCCTGGTCAAAGAGACATCAATTTCCATATCACCTGTCTTGACAATTAGGAGGAATCAACACTCCAATCAACATTCAACCCAATGAGCAGGAATAGACCCATTTAGATTAGATCTTAAGGTCCTTCTGAGGAAGAACTGAACTTTCAAAGAAAGGGGGATGGGGAAGCTCTGAGTCTCCAAGACAATGATTACAAAGGAAAAAAATCATTTTTCACCCTGTAAAGTGAAGGGGTTGAAACAGATGGCCACTGACATCCCTTTCAATTCTAGGTATATAATATTATGAACTTATTTTCAAGAATAGTATGAAATCCTTTATCAAAAACTTTGCTAAGTTAAGTCAATCTATACCTCCCTTATTCCTCTCACCCACAAGTTTAATAAACCTAACCCAGAACATAGGTAACAGGAAACAGGGAAATGGACTCTGAGACCACGTAGTGCAAACCCTTCATTTTACAGATGAGGAAATTAAGGCCAAGAGAACTTAAGAGATGACCCAAGGTCACAGGTAGTAATACAAATTATTTATTATCATCATTTTTCCTGACATTTATATAATATGTATTATGTGCCAAATGCTGTGCTAAGCATTTTACATTATTATACCATTTGATTCTCACAACAACCCTAAGAGGTAGTGCTATCATTATTCCCATTTTACAGTTGAGGAAACTGAGGCAGAAGTTTAAGTGATTTGCCTGGGATCACACAGCTAGTGTCTGAGGCCAAATTTAAACTCGGGTCTTCCTGACTCCACAGTTCTCTATCCACTGTACCAGATAGCATTTGAACTCAGGTCTTCTGACTTCAAATCTAGCATTTCTTCCACTTCACAATGACAAGAATTAGTATTGTATAGTGGGAAGATCTCTGGATTTAGCGTCATAAAACCTGGCTTCAAATTTAAATTCTGCTGTCTACTAGCTAAGTCCTATAAGGATGAGATTGAAAACACCCCACCTCATTTTAGCTCTGATACCTTAACTTGGTGAGAAAAAGTCTCCATCAATCAGATCTTAGATGAAGTTCCAAGTCTTTGAAAGCCATCAAAGGAAGTGAAACTGTTCCAGATAGGAAGTCTATTCCAATAGGTCAGGAAAGGTGGTGTTCAGGGATTAAATTGTCAAGTAAGTTGAGAAGGGAAAGTTTTTTTTTCAGAAACTGGATCATTTGGTTTTCTAATATATCACCAAGGAGCAGTTACCTAGGTAGGAAGGAGAGGCCTTGGGCAGCCAGGCCTCCTTCCCCTCTGCTTTTTTGACCAGAAGAGGACCTTTTAGCTTTGCTGACTCCAGAGGATGCTAGAGTTCCCATCTTCCCATCAGATTCCTAAATGGCATTCCCAGATTAGCTGGCAGCAATGTAAGCCTCTTTGGAAGCCAAGGACAGACTGAGCAGTGCTACAGGAAGCCCAAAGACACTGTACCTTATCATGTGACCAGGATGGCAGTGGTTCCCAATTTTTCAGCAATGTTCTTAAAGTGTCCCTGTACCAGCTGGCAGCAGTATATGCATTGAGAATCAAAGACAGATGGACTCAGATTCACTAGGCTTATGAGAGACCCGCCTTAGCTCCTCAGGAATGGGAGAAAAGGACTTTTAGCAACCAGGGGCTATGAGTTACTTCCTTATCACATATGCTCTTTAAATTTGAGTCCACTTTCTCCTAGATTCTACATGTGCTTGTGGAAGAATGTAACACAAGCATTTGTGAGGCTGTTTTGTACTATCTAGCCTTACTATCCCATTCAGAATGTCCCATTATGAAACCTACTTAAAGTTTTCTGACTAAATGATTCTCAACTGATAATCTTGGTGGGAAGCACACTAGTGGGGCCTCTACACTTGCATTAGCAAATCACCACTAACCCCTAAACTCCTAAGGGAGAGATGTAGTCAAGCTCTGGGGATCCAACTCACCAATGGAAGTGGGAATTGGGATAAGGATCCTCAGGGCTTCCATGAGCTACCATAAAATGTAATATACCAAAAGGCAGAGACCTTAGTCTTTGCTTTTGTATCACCAACAGGTAGCACAGTGACTTGTACAGAGTAAATACTTAAATGCTCATTGAATTGAAATCATTTTGCTCCTGTAGGCCTCAATTACCACATTTTAAGATAATTATAACTGTCTTTTTAAAGGTTTCATTGACGCTTTGTAAAAAAAAAATCACCATTATTTCTGTACATTACAATGACCTCCACCCTGTGAACCTTCTCAGTGTACGAGGGGAAGCTCTCCTCTCCACATCAGTTGCTCAATTAATCACGGAGGCTCAAAATGTAATTAAGAAGTTTTCGTACAACAACGTGTGAATAAGTTTCTTAATTGAACTGAAAGGACTGTAGGACTTTGGCCATTTTGTTGCTATTCAGTTATGTCCAACTTCCCAACCCCATTTGGGGTTTTCTTAGCAAAGATGCTATAGAGGCTTGCCGTCTCCTTCTCCAGCTCATTTTACAAATGAAGGAACTAAGGCAAACAGGATTGCCCAGGGTCACACAGCTAGTAAGCGTCTAGTAAGTGACTAGTAAGTATCAAATATCTCAGGCGCAGACTTCCTAAGTCATGGCCCAACAATCTATCCACTGTGCCACCTGGCTGCCGTTCTTGGCCATTACATGAAGGCAAATGACATCACACAAGAAATATCTAGTGATTGGCTGGGAGAATCAGAAATCCCTCTTGGACTTATCAATAAAAGAGGCAAGCTATCAAGTCGTTGAGGACCTTGAGAATTGGAGGCACTTCATCCAATGGCCATCCAGTGGTGAAAGGCATGACAGATTAGCGCCCTGTGACTCCAAGAATTCTGAAAAATAGATTGCCTAGAATCTAGGCAATGTAGGAATCTAGGCCCTAGATAGAAGCTCCCTTGTTGGGTCAATACTCCCTACTCTCTCATACTCATCCATGGCATCCCCGTTCCTCCTATGTTTCTATCTCATTTTATCTCCACCCTCCCACTGTGCCCCTTGGAAATTACTTTGTATGTATTTTGTTTTTAGTGTTCTATGTACATTTTATTTCTCTTACAATTGAATATAAGCTCTGAGGACAGAAACTCCATTTTATCTTTGTATCTCTAGCACCTAACACTACCTGCAAAAAAATGCTTGTAAAACTGAATTGAAAGGAGGTAAGAAATACAGGTACTTGAGAGTCATTGTGACCTTGTCTGGACTCAGCAAGACCCAGGTTCAAGTCTTGCTTCTGATCCATTTTTCCTGTGAGACTCTGAGCAAGTGACTCAACATGACAGAATCTTAGGCCATGGTCTAAGACTGTAAATTGCAGAGAAAGTGCTGAGCCATATTAGAAAACAGAATTTCCTCACTGGGAGTTCCCTAAAGTGAGGAAATCATCGGTCTGGTACAAAACAGCTGATGGATCTGGGTCACCCAGTGGACAGAGCACCCAAGTGGAAGTCTAGGATACTTAACTTCCAATTCTGCCTCAAACATTTGCTATCTGTGCAGACTTGGACAAATCCTTTCACTCTTTTCAGTCTCAGTTTCCTCAGCTATAAAGTGGGGACATGAACAGGACCTATTTCCCAAGTGTACTGTGAGGATCAAACATGTAAACATGTAAAGTACTTTCTAAATCTTAAAGCACTATATGAATGCTAGCTATTAAAAAAACTACAGTTACCATGACCCCCCCCCTCCATTTCCTGAATGACCCCTCATGGTCACACAGTTAGGAGTTAGACTAGGTAACTTCTGAGGTCCTTCCTTTCCAATGTGAAATGGCATCATGAGTACCCTTTGACCTAGAGACTCCTCCACCAAATAGATAATCCAAGAGCTTAATGATTATTAATGGCCCCAGATACATCAAAGTGTTTACAGCAGTATTTCTTGAAGTATCAAAGAACTCGAAACAAAGTAAAGGCCCAATGATTGGAGAAATAGCTAAATAAGTTGGAGTATGTGAATGGAATGGAATGTTACTATGCTGTAAGAAGCAACGAATATGAGGAATATAGAGAAGGATGAAAAGTCTCATATGAACTGATACAAAGGAAAGTAAGCAGAACCATGGGGCCATTATGGTATAGTGGATAGAGTCCTGGGCCTGAAGTCGAAAAGACTCATCTTCCTGAGTTCAAATCTAGCCTCAGACCCTTGCTAGGTTTGAGACTCTGGACAAGTCACTTAACCCTGTTTGCCTCAGTTTCCTTATCTGTAAAATAAGCTGGAGAAGAAAATGGCAAACCATTCTCATGTGTCTCCCAAATGGGGTCACAAAGAGTCATACATGACGGAAAGAACTGAACAAATTCATTACATCCAGTGACAATAACATCGTAATTAGAAAGAATAGCCACAAAGCAAGCAAAACCAAATGCCGTGAAGTTATGATGACCAACCTTGGCCCCAAAGAAGAGGAGCAAGAAAGCAACTCAGGCCATTTCTTCACAGAGGTGAGGATTATGGCTCAGGGAGCACCACCCATAATGTCACACTCTATCGATATCTTGACTAATTTTGTTAAACTGCTTTTTTTCTCCTCTTATAAAAGATCGTCCTCTAAGAAGATGTGAGAGGGAGACATTGGGAAAAGTAGGTGATGCAAAAACAAAATATGACAATATAAATTTATTTCTTAATAAGAAAGAGCAAGAAATGTGACTTTTGATGTTATACCAAAAAAAGAAAAAAGGAAATAATGAGACAGTTCCATCTGTCCCTGTCAACATTCCACCAGCCAGATGTCTGCCTCTTTGAATTTATTAGAAAGTGTTCCCAGAGCAATCAACAAGAAACCTTGGCTGATTGCCCCTGTGAGCTGAAAGTTTGCTAATGAGTCAGGCTACAGTATGCCAGGGCACCCCCCATGAGGGCTGAGACACCTAGCTGAGGTTTGGTAACTTAATTGGCCCCCAAGGAGCCAAGGCAGAGAGAGTAAAGAAAGTTTACAAAGCAACAAATTAGCAACGAGCCCCTGAGAATTCTTCCCAAGACACTGAAAACTTCTACCACTTCCTTGGGAGTCTCAGGAGCTGCTGGGAATCATTAAGAGTCTGTTTTAAGACAGGGAGAGAGAATAACCTGCCAACTTCCCATACCCCAAACTTTGGTGGTTATGTTTCCTGGTAATGGCAGACCAGGGACTCATCAGAGCTGCTGCTAGGAGGGCTTGGAGGCTTAGAACAACAACCTCTTAGGTTAACTGGGCAACATAATGTGTGCGATGTACTTTACACATTCTCTTGTTTGAGTTGGAGAAACTGTGATGTCCATTTTATAGCAAAAGGAATTGAGGCCAGGCCAGGTTAAGTGCCTGAGGGTCACAAAGTTTGTCGGAAATGCATTTCAGATGTGGGTCTCTTGACTACAAGCTTTGCCATCTAGCATGCCACAAAGCATTACTGACAACAACAATAGCTAACATTTATAAAGCACTTTAAGATTTGCCCTTTAAACTTATAAAGCACTTTAAGTTATATACACATGTGTTATTTCATTTTACTCTCACAATTCTGTAAGCGCTATCATTATTATCCCCATTTTCCAGATGAAAAAAACTGAGCAGACAGAGGTTAAGTGACTTGCCAAAGGTCACACAGCTGGTAAATCATCTCAGGCTGGTATTGACCTCAGGTCTTCCTAACTCTAAGTTCTATTCACTAGAGCACATAGCTTCCCCTTTCTTTGCAATGGCCCCGTAGGGCAAGTTAAATAAGTCCATTTTATGGATGGAGAAATTTAGAGAGGTGAGGTGATTTTCCCAGTTTCATACAACTACAAAGGCAGGATGGAAACCCAGGTCTCCAATTCCAAATCCAGATTCTCCCTGATCCTATTGAGCCTGTCTCTCATCCTGCTCCTCTCCCCACCTCACTCATTTCTCTGAGTCGGTGCCCTTAGTTATAAAACGAAGGGTTGGGACCATCTGGCTGCAACTACTTCCAGCCTTCAATTTGCATGATATAAGCCCCCCACTCCCAGAAAAAATGTCAGATGAAATCAGAGTTCTAGGTTTGAATCCTAACACAGCCTCTTTACACTCATATCAATGTGGTACAAGGTGAAAAAAGCACAGGATTTGGAGTCCGAGGTCCTGGACTCAAATTCTGCTCAGTTGACTGCGTGAGTTACCTTAGAAAAGTTACTTAATTTCTGTAGGCCTCAGATGCCTCATCTTCAAAATGAGAAGGTTAGACTAAATAATGTCCAAGGTCCTTTCAGTTAAAAGTCTGTGATCTAACAACTTAACACAATCCTGGCAAGATATTTCCACTTTCCAAGCCAGTTTCTCCTTAGGAGGATGAAGGGGGTGGATCGGGCATCTGACCCATATGGTGCTGCTGTCCTAGCTCAGGGCCTTGCTGGGGTTGGACCAAACATCTGCTCTATACTCTACACTCCTTCCCCCTCTCTGGCCTCTGTAAGGTGAGAGATTGCACTAGATGACCTCTGCGGTCCCTCCCGGCTCTGGACCTAGGCTCCAAAGAGCTTAATAATTTCAGTGATTCCCATAATCAGGGCCAGTGTCAAAGGTGAAAAGCCAGGTCATCCTGGCTTTGCAACTGGGACCATACGACACTATCTCCCACACGTGTTACTGTCAACTTCTCCGATCTGTGAAACAAGGAGGGTTGGCCTAGCTGCTCTCTAGGGCCGCTTACACCTCTAAACCAGATGCTCAGGCTCAGCTCCCCTGTGACTGTTGGGAAGATGTGAGCCAGGCAAGCAGGCTCAGCCTCCCCAACTCCCTGAAGAATGAGCCAGTGCTGCCTAATGCCAGTCCTATCTTGCCACCTAGTGGCTGTTCATAAAATAGCTCCAGCTGCCCTGAACAACCATCCACCCCTTTGGAAACAGTTCAAAAGATCCCAGATTAGAGGGAAAGGGGGTCCCACTTTCTCCTTTTCGACCCCCAATTCCATTCTTTCTTCCTGAGATGCACAATGAGCTTCCTTGGCTCTGCCCACAGAAGAACAATTGAATGGCCTGTCCCTCTTCTCTGTTGGATTTAAGTCCATCCTTAAAGACACACACACACACACCAGTCCACAAAAGGAAATTTAAAGGATTTCTTAGAATGCAAAGAAAGATGAATTACACTTAGGGTATTCTAGAATCTTCATTTTTTCCCTTACTTGCATATGGGAAAGTTCAAGAAAGAAAATTAGCCATTTCTCCCACAATCTGGTTAATTGGCAGATTAGAGCAAACTTTTGGATTATGTACTCCAAGCACTTAAAAAAAATAGCACATTTCAATACATGTAGATTTACCAATTTATAAGTTAGATATCCATTACTAGGGACAGGGACAGAGACTGAACCTGTGATTTTTGGGTACTCCCAGGTGAGCAAACTCCTTCCACCAATGCAGGCCAGCACCTTCTCTGCAACTTCTTGCCTAGAGCACAGAAAGACTGTGACTTACCCAAGGTCACACAACTAGTGTCAAAGGTGGGAATCCTGGTCTTCCTGGTTTTGAGGCTGGTTCTCTATTTGTACCACATTACCTTCTACACCAGTATTACTGTACTAATTAATAATTACATATGTTATAAAACTTGGCCATTTGACTATACAGGTGAAGACCTCTCAGTTTTCTCATCTTTAAGGTGAGGGAGCTGGCCTAAATATCTAATTGACATTCCCTTCCACTGGGCCTCAGTTTCCTCATCTGTAAAAATCAGACTAGATCTTTCATCTATGTATTCATTTCTCCTCTCAGCACCTTAATTGGCTTATCTGTAAAATGAGATTGTTTGACTCTCCTCCTGATCTATACATTCCCTTCCCCTCTCTGGGGCTCAGTTTGCTCAGCTAGAAAATGAGAGGGTTGGACGAGCTGATCTCTAAGGTGCCTCCCAGCTCTCCACCTATGACCCCATAACCCCAGCCCTCTGACCTCTAAGGTCCCCTTATGGTTCTGACAACCCACAATTTAACTAATATGTAAAAGAAGGGGGGTTGGCCTAGTTGGTCTTGGGGTCCCCTGCCTCCCATGCCATTGTACTAATTAATACTTAGGAATGCTATAATACTTACACAGGAAGAGAAATTTAAAAGTTATGCGGTAAAGATGAAATAGGATTTGATCACAGACTAAAGGAATAATGGAGTTTAGTAAGGGAGAGAGGTGCCTGGGAGATGTTTTAGTGAGATCACTCTGGCAGCTGCTGAGCAGAGAATAGATTGGAGTGGGGAGAGGCCTGAGGCAAGGAGACCAAACCTGAGACCTCACTGCCATGGTCCAGGGGGAAGAGGAGCCTTGGCCTGCACGGCTGGGGTGGCCACGACAGTGGGGAGAAGAGACAGATGGAAGAGATGGTCAGTCAGTAAGGAAGAGAGGGGTGTCGAAGGCAACCCAGGGGTTGGAAGGATGGAGGAAAGTTTGTCCAGTAAGTGTTCAGCGTTTGTTGAGTTTTGTCCCCAGGGAGCATCAAACCAACGGAACTTTGTGTAATAAAGGTCTGAATTTTTGAGTTCCTCATGCTCTAATTTCTCCTTTTACAGGGGCTGCCAGCATGTTCGAAACTGAGGTGTGGGCAGAGGAGAACCCTGAAGTTTTATTCATTTTGTATGAGGCAGAAACATGAATGAGGAAGTTCAGGCGTGACTAGTGCAGGCCACCAGCCCTTCGAGAGCCCACCCAACCGTGTTTTATGCTAACAGGGGTTTTCACCTCTGTCATCTCATCCAAAGCTCACAACCACCCTGTCAAACTATGCTTATTATCCCCATTTTACAGACGAAGAAACTGATACCCAGATACCAGCACAAGATCTCAGGGCTACTTTGTGGTTGAAATGGTAGCTGTGTGATCCTGAGCCAGTCACTTAAGCCGTGTTTGCCTCAGTTACCTCTCAGGGCCATTGTGAGGACGAAATAAGCCAACAATTGTAAAGCACTTAGCCCAGTGGCTAGCAGGTAGTAAGTGATTAGAGCAGCAGCAGCAGCAGCAGCTCTCCTGACTCCCAGGCCTTTGCTTTATTTTTAATGCCAAAATTATTTTGCTCTGGAATAATAGCCATTTAAAATGTCAGACACCTAAAATTTACGATTCCATTTACGCTGCCACATAAAGAAAATATTAAATGCAAAGAAAGCTTTTGGGGGAGAATGTTTTCAAATTCTAGCCTGGGAGTCAAGATTGCTTGGCCACAGAACAGTTCCTTATTACCGCTGGGGGCAAACTACTCACTTCTCCCTGGGCCCTAGCTTTATCACAGGTAAACAAAGGTGTTTAGATTAAATGAACTTTAAGGCACTCTAACCCTACTTTCCCACTTGAAAGTATTCTTCTTAGTAGGAAATCTTTTCTTTCTACCTCTTGATGTGTTTGGAATTTCTTATTACCACAAACACTTGGAAGTTCATTTGACTTCTTATGGCTATCGTGGCTTTTGAGGATGAAGTACAGTTTCCATCCTGTTCAAAGCACCATAATAATGTTTACAGAAAATTATACTGGAAATGTGTGCAGCAGGAATAATTATTGGTTGTTGTTTAATCATGTTCGACTCTGTGTGACCGGATTTGGAGTTGTCTTGGCAAAGATACTAGAGTGATTGCCATTTCCTTCTCTTGCTCATTTAATGGATGAGGAAACTGAGGCAAGCAGGATTAAGTGACTTGCCCAGGGTCACACAGCTAGTGTCGGAGGCTGGAGCTGTTTAGAGCCATTCAAACATGATCTTATTGAGGGCAAGGATTTTTTTTTTAACCTTTCTTTGTACCCTCAATGCTTAGCATAAGGACTGGCACCTATTACATGCTTGTTGACCGATTTCCAGCCCTGACATTCTCTGTTCAATGTTTGAAAGGCCCTCGGAGCTCCTGGAGAACAGGGCCTGGTGAGTTTTTTGGTTTGGAGTTTTGAGTTGGGGGAGGGGGCCTTTTGCCTCTCTTTGTACCCCTAACACTTAGCACTGCTTGGCAAGCTTGTAGTGAGCTTAATATTTGACCTGAATATCTTTTCTAAGTCAGCTGGTCTACATTCTCTGTTCTAATGAATAAGTGGGAAAAAAATTAAATATTTTTATTTATTAAGGTCCCTTTCAATTTTGACATTCTATGTTCTAGGATGAATTAAAATAACTGTGGGTAGGGAGGAACCATTTGGAATCAATGCACTGGAGCCAAAAAAGCTGACATTCTTTATTTAAGGATAAATAAGGAGCTTTAGGAGCTGACATAGAGTAAATAGCAAAACCATGGCTTAAGAAATTAAAAGGCAAACCTGGTAGAGGGCGAAAGAACACTCGAGAGGAAGATCTCACGTGGCCTTAATGTTGTCTCCGGGCATGTGGGGGAAGGGAGGGAACAGAGCTCTAAAAGAGCCCTGATATCCAAGCAGGACAGGGTATCTTACCTGAGGCCAGAGTCCTGGGGGTCACTTGGTAATGCATTCACTACATGTCCTTACCTTTCTTCGGGCATCCATCTGAATATCGGTGTGAGTTGGCATGCTACCAAACAGTATGGACGCAGCTGGTGGCATTGTGAATAGAGCACTGGACCTGGAGTCCCCAAGACCCAAATGTGAACCTGACCTCAGACACCTAACAGCCGTGTGACCCTGATCAGTTCTCTAACCACAGTCTGCCTCAGTTTCCCTATTTGTAGTTTGGGGATAGCAGCAGCATCTACCTCACAAGCTTGTAGGGATAAAGTGAGATAAAGCGTGGAAAGCACTTTGGAAATGTTAAGCCACCATATAAATGCTGGCGCCAGTACAGGTACATTCCTCCTACATAGTTCTGTTTGGTTGAAGATCCTAAGGTCTCAGATAGCACCTCAGCGGCCATCTAGTCTTGCTTCTTCAGTTTTCAGAAACTGAGTCGTAGAGGGAACTTACTCCACAGGTAGGAACACAGCTGAGATTTGTACCCAGGGTCTCAGACTCGAAAGGCATCAAAAGAAGCTTCACAATATCGCCACCTTGTGGTAGCCCGTGGTAGCACAGCACGCTGATGGAATGTATCATCTGCTTGATTCTCATCCCCACACTGTGAGGAAGGAGGGACATAGACTGATTATCTTCACTTTACAAATGAGAAAATGGGATCATAGAGATTAGACGATCTGTACAAAAGCACAAATTAGCGACTGATGGAGTCAGGACACAAACCCAGGTCATCCATTGCCCTGGCCAGACTGAGAGGCAATCATGGCCTAATGGGTAGAGCTCTGGATTTGGGAAAACCTCGGTTCAAAATCTACCTATGACAAATGCTGGCTGAGGGACTCTGAGTGCATCATTTCACTCCCTTGGGCCTCAGTTTCCACTTTTGTCAAATGAGGATAATTCTACTCGTGCTTCACAGAGTAATCAAGAGACTCAAATTAAATGGTTGCTTTACAAACTTTAAAGTTAGATAAACATCGGTTGTTATTGTTAAAACACCAGAATACCTCTGAGATACACACAATGCAATTCAAATGGGAGTGATTCGTTTTCCTGGCATGGCTCTGGTAGACTGTCTAGGTTTCCCAGGCATACAATGAGGTCAGTACCACGGCTCTGCAGACCTTCAGTTTGGTAGTCAGTCTAATACCTCTTCTCTCCCACACTTTCCTTCAGAGCCTCCCAAACACTGAGCTAGCTCTGGCAATGTGCACATCCTTGGAAAGTATGCTGCCAAGCTAAGTGAACTTCTCCACAGCATTCCAAACTTCTCCATTTGCTGTAACCGATGGTTCCATGTATGAATGGTGTGGTGGGGGCTGATGGAGCACCCGTGTTTTCTTGGTGTTAATTGTTAGGCCAAAATTAGCACAAGCAGCAGAGAGGCTGCAGTGAGTGCACAATCATTTGCAAACAGAAAATCACGCACCAACACTCCCTCCACTTTGGCCTTGGCTTGTAGCCTTTTCAAGTTGAAGAATTTACCATCAGTATGCAGCTGACCTTGATGCTGCATGCATCCTCATTGAAAGCATTTGACAACGTGGCTGAAAACGTCAAGCTAAAAATCATGGGAACAAGAACGTAGTCTTGTTCCATTCCACCTAGTCAACAAGCTTGTATGCCTGCCAAAAGGAGTGAACAACAGGCTCATGACAATGCAATTGCCACTTTCAGGAAAGCATCAGACCACCATCATCAGTGCACCATGACAAACCCTGATGAGGTCAAAGAAAAATCTTATGAGGATCTGGAGATCCTTATCATCAACGTGCCAAAAGAAGACAAGCTTATAGTTCTGGGTGACTTTAATGCTAGAGTAGGCTCAGACTACCAGACTTGGCAAGGAGCCCTTGGGAGGAATGGAGTTGGAAACGGCAACAGCAATGGTCACTTACTACTGAAGACTTGTGCATCTTGTGACCATCACCAACACTGTCTCCTGTTTACCCAGACACAGTGCAAAATGTCCATTTGAAAGCAATCTCCTCTCCAGAGGCCTCTTCTCTACTTCCATAAGCCCCTGGAACTGATGGGGGAAAACAAGGCAACTTGATTCTACATTTGTGTTTTGTGTTTATACCTGTGAGTTCACTCTTATAGAGAACCCTCAATGAGAAACTCCCCAGAGCCATAATGGATCTGCAACTTATGGTCTTAAAGAATTGCCTAGAACACTAATTATGTGACTTGCCTGGGGGCACACAGTCCTAGGTAGGACTTGCACCCAGGTCTTCACAGGTCAGCTCTTTAGTCCTTATTTCTATGCACTTCAAGGAAGGTCTGCAAAGCCTTTCGTTCTACCTAAAAGGTAGGCAGGGTAAATACTATTACTCCCATTTGCCAGATAGGAACCTAATGTCCAGAGAGTTGAAAGGACTTGCATCTACTCACACAGCTAGTAATGACACAAGCAGGATTCAAACTCAGGTCTGCTTGCTTGGAAGTACGGGTTCTAGCCATTACACCACACTGCCAAACTGTGATGCTGATGTCACAATGAGTGTGACAGCTTTAGCCAGGCAAATGGATTGTAGTCAGAAGGGCTGGAGCTAGGTTTGGGGAGGACAAGGGTGGGGGGCAGGAAATAAAAGGAAAAAAACAAGTTCATGAAGCTGACACTTTGTATTTGGTATCTGTAAGTCTTTTGAAACCATTTGCCAAGCTATTTATGTCTTAAACATCCAGAAAAGCAACTGCAATGCTTTGTATATATGTAATAAATATTACCACCAATTATGGTGTATTGAGAGAGGCAGCTAGATGGTGCAGTGGGTAGAATGCTAGGACCAAAGTCAGGAAGACTCATCTTAATGAGTTCAAATCCATCCTCAGACACTTACAAGCTGTGTGACCCTGGGAAAGTCACTTACCTCTGTTTGCCTCAGTTTCCTCATCTATAATATGAGCTGGAGAAGGAAATGGCAAACCATTCCAGTATCTTCATCAAGAAAACCACAAATGGGGCCGTGAAAAGTCAGACACAACTGAAAAATGCCTGAACAACAGTGTCCACATCAACACATTCATTTCTAGTGGTTCTCAAGTGGATTGAAGTCTAGCGTCTGAGAAACACTCAGCCATGAAAATCAACTGGATTTTTTTGGCAGCAAATTAACATCAGGAAACAAGGTCCAATGGACAAGCAAAGAAAGCACAAGCAAGTGTTTTAAAAGATGGCTCAGTCCTGTCCATCCCTGAAGACAAGCTGCCCATTAGCTACACTTAAGCCCCTTGCAGAGAGGGAGCATTGGCCTTTGGAAAGTATGACCTCAGAGAATTCAAGGGGAAACACAAGGGTTCCAGACCCTGTCTGCAACTCCTTTGGATCTCAGACCTTAGACATCTTTTCATACCTTAGGGCCAACCAGTCCAACTACCTCACCTTACAGGTCCAAAAAAGGGAACTAACTTATCCAAAGTCACTCATGCAGTAAGAAGCAGAATCAGCATTTGAAGCGAGGGCCTATAGACCTTCAGAGGTCACTGGATCATAGTTCTAGAGCTGAAAGGGATACCTAAGACACTTCATTTTACAGTTGGGGAGACTGAGGTTCTAGAGGCTCAACATCCCCAGGTGACTCAATCACTTGGGCTATAACCCTTCATCATCCCGATTTACCCTCAGAGGATTCACAAATATCACATCTTTAGAGCTGGGAAGAGAGTTGAGGGAAGGTGGGGATGGGGAGAGGAAGGGAGAGAGGAGAGGATAGGGATTATACATACATATATATGTAAATATACACATATATACATATGCATTTATATATTTATAAAGATAGATGGCAGCAGACAGATAGATGGATGGATGGCTAGCTAGCCAGATACAGAAACCTCTCCACTAGCCACCTTCTTGCTCTGACTGTAAGGAAAGACTTCATAGCCAGCTGCCCATCTCCCAAGTCTGTATTAGATGAAAAGGAGAAATCCTTAAAGTGTGTGTGTGTGTGTGTTAAGGTCTGGTCGCAACCATGGGAGTTTTTCACTTAACCTTTTTTCTGTATTACACTGGAGGTTCCCAGGGAAAGAAGGGATATTTGTAGGAATGACTAGTATAAAAAGCCAAGGAAATCAGTAAAGCTTCTTTGAAAAAATAAAAGAGGCAGCTTTTCTGCCTACATTTTGCAAGGAAGAAACCAAATAACTGCACTGAAGGTATGAATATGAATTCTCTGGACTCCATCTCATTGTTCCTGAAAAGAACTGGAGGCCCCCTCTTGCCCCACCACCACCCCACCCCCGCTTCTGTCTGAGGCTCCAGCCGCTTTCCACAAGCCTTTTGTCTTCACAATTAGGGTCCTCTTCTCTTCTTATTGTACATATTACTATAAATAGGCATCCTATATTCCCCCAGTCACTAGAAGATGCAGATCGGAATCTCCCTGCCCCACATGTGACCTCTCAGGAGTCACACTGGGCCTCTCCATTGGCTGTCTTCCTCCCTCCAAGGGTCAGAAACAACGTCAGAACTGCTGCCCCCATCTCCCAAGTCCACACCGGGAGGAAGGGAGGGGTCCTTTAAACAATGTGCTTATTTAAGGGGGGGGAAATCTTCTGAAAGGACTGAAGGGGCAAGTCTTTTCCTCTGTTTTTTCTTCCAGAGAAAACGCCCAGATCCAGAGATAGCAACTGGCAGAGCACGGCCAGGGTACAAGGGGTGAGCTGATCATCTGGATGCCATCCTAGCAATGCCCAAAACGAGGGATAGGATCATAGATTGAAAGACAGAAGGGACCTTAGTAGTCACCTGGCCCAACACTGTCATGTTAATAGTGATAATGGCATATATACAGAGCATTAATGTTTGCAAAGCTATTTCCATGGATATTGTCCCATCTGAGTACCACAAACCTGTGGAGTAGGTGCTTTTCCAACACCTCAGATGAGGTAACTGAATCTGGAAGAGATAAAGTGACTTGCCTAAAATCACACAGGCAGTAAGTGGATTTGAACTCGGGTCCTGTGACATCATAATGTCACGCTGACCACCCTGGGGGATGGAATTTCTACCTGAAGCACTTACCACCAAGTTTTTTGTTGTTGTTGTCAGTCAGTCATGTCAATAACATCTGACTCTTCATGATCTCATTTGGGTTTTCTTGGCAAAGATAATGGAGTAGTTTACCATTTCCTCTCCAGCTCATTTTACAGATGAGGAAACTGAGGCAAACAGGGTTAAGTGACTTGCCCAGGGTCACACAGCTGGTGTCTGAGGCCAGATTTGAACTCACAAAGATGAGTCTTTCTGACTCAACACCTCTTACCTTTGTCCAAATCTGTGGAACTCTTCTTGATTCCCACAGGTCCCATCAGAGAAAAAAAGATGGTCTTCATATTTACTACTCTTTGAATTCTTCAAAAAGCAATAACAATGATAACTGGCATTCATATGTCATGCTAGAGTTTGCCAAATGCTTTATGTAACAGTATCTCAGTTGAGCTTCACCACAACCACTGTGTGGCAAGTAAATACTTCAGGTATTACTCCCAATTTACAGTTGAAAAAACTGACCCTCCAAGTGTCTAGCCCATGGTCATATCTCTATTTCAGTGTTGGAGACAGGACTCAAATCTAGGTCTTCCTGATTCCAAGCCCATTGCTTGAGCCACTTGCCAGGCTGCCTAGCAGTGGCCACATTCCTCTCAAACTCTGGGCACAGAGAGGCTCTCCACACTTGGACCCTTTAACAACAAAGTACCTCCCCAGGGGAGAGTCTGAAGGCAGGGTCAATAGAACACAAACCAACCAGCCTCATCCACCCCAAACCATGTTCCATCTCATCATAGATCCAAGTCTGAGGTTCAGACCCAATATTAAATGTATTAATAGTTGCTAGAGAAAGCAGAGGATTTAGAAAGAGTAATTCCCTACCATACAAGAACTGGCTAAAGGAGCTGAGATGTTTGGCCAGAAGAGAAGAAGGCTCGAGGAGAGGGGCTGAAAAAGTTGTCATTTGAAAAAGGAATTTAACTTGTTACATCAGCACTGAGAGAGCAGAATTAGGAGCAATGGGTGGGAGTGACAAGGAGGCAGATTTGTACTGGATGTCAAGAGAAACTGAGTCACCAAGCTGAGAGCAAGATGATGGCCTCTCATTAGAGATCACCATGCAGAGGCTGGATGACCTCTTATTGGGCACACTGTCATGAGGACTCTGACTGGTTCGGGCTGGACCACATTGGATGGCTGACATCTCCTCCTGTGGGGATGGGACCAGCTTCTCTTTTAGCCCCTTCTGCCACTCAAAAAAAATTTTCTTGTTGTTGTTTGTCCTTCTCTCTCGAAGACCATGCAGTCTTTGAGAGACACACAGAGCTGGAATCCCCTGTTGCTCCCCACTTTATAGCCTCTGCGCTATACCTCAGCTGCCATCTAGTTATTTCTCCAGGATGCACCTGAGGTGAATGCCACAGCAGTGCAAGGAGACAAGCAGGTGCCACACATCAAGGGGATTCTAAGACAAAGCCTGAGTCAGCAGCCTGAGTTATGGTCATTGGGGGAAATGGCCACCCGATTACCGGAACTTTGTGTTATTTCATCATGAGACCCTGGAGACATGGTGCCTGCTGGAGACCTGGAACCCCAAATGCTTTTAACAAAAAGTATTTTACATGGTGTTTCAAGGTTTGTAACATGATTCACAAATATCTCATTTTACCCTCACACCAACCCTGGGAGATAGTCTCTATTATTGTCCCCACTTTGCAGATGAGGCAGATAGAGGTTAAATGGCTTGCCCAGGATCATACAACTAGTAAATGTCTGAGGCTAGATCTGAACTCAGGTCTTGCTGGCTCCAGGTTCAGTGCTCAGTCTACTGCCCCATCTAAGCTGCCCTCTGTCAGCTCTGAGAGCAAAAAAAGGAGAAAAAAAAAACAAGACAAAACCCTACCAAATGCCGGATCCTTCCATCTTGAGACCCTGAGGACTTTCCAAACCAGATACCATTAAATATTTTTAATGGTGGACTTATTAGTCCACATTAAATTCTTGCATTTTCAAGAAACACACACTTGACACCTCCCTCCCCCAAAGTGATATTTGAAACAGCAAAGTCATGACAGCAGCAGTATATTGAAAAGAATTTTTTAAAATAATAATTACATCTTTGATACAAATTCAAATTTTTTACACCTCAGTTCTGACTCACGAGAGTTTGATATATATACAGTAGATATCAATGCATGTCACTGCCAATAGAGACAAGAGCCAGTGGACTTGGGGGAGGGAGAGGGGGCCTGATTGGACACCGATCATTACACAGAAGTTTTCACAGAATCACACACATATTTTTCTTAAAAAAAAAAAAAGACATACATAAAATACCAACCTGAGTAAATGTCTACTAAAAAACATAGAGCATCATGAGTCACTACTTCACATATTGCACCTTTAAATAATCCTTCTTACCAAACACAGAAACAACAAAAAAGCCCAGGTTGGGCAAGCGGAGCTGTGTCACTGTGGGGACAGAAAGCCCATCCCTACCCCTGCCTAGCCAGTGAGAGGCTGGGGAACAAGAATGACCAAGTCTTTGGGAAGAAACTGGGGAAGGAAAGGGTAGTCAACCATACTGAAGGGGAGGAAGAAAGGAGAGGAAGGGGGGAAAGAAAGATGAGGAAGGGGGAAAGAGAGGAGGGAAACATAGAAAGGGAGGAAAGAGAAGACAGGGAGGAAAGAAAGAGAAAGGAGAGACAAGAAAGAAAAGAAAAAAGAAAGAGGGAATGAGAGAAGATGGGAGTTGAAAGAGAGAAAAGGCTGCTTTAAAAAAGACTATAGGAATGGCACTGAAAAGGCTAAGCCTTTTCTACTAATCTATTTTTAAATATAATGTATATTCCAATTATGAGATTCAATATAAAAATATAGATATCTACTGATTTTTGCCTACGGAAGCATAATTAGGAAAGGCACATGTTTAAATATAAAATCCACATGGAGGAGATACCACATCTCCCTCTTGACACTATAAACAACCAAAATTATGCATTTATCCATCAGTGAGATTCCAAGATACAGTAGGTAAAAATAGACTTCTGATCCTCAAAATATAGTCAACTCAACACAATCTTGGCTTCAGAATGTGAACCATATAAAAGAGTTTGCTCATTTAAAAAAAGAGAGAAGGAAAGAGAGAAAGAGAAAGAGAGAGAGAGAGAAACAAGAACAAGTGTGTCCTTTAGAAAGAACAGGGGGAAAGATTTGCAGCTCACTTTTCCTCGTTGGTCTGCAACCCCCAGGGAAAAAGTCAACTCATCCTATTCTTAATCCGGAATGTAGTTGGTTTACTCAGCCACAGTCCCTGAAGTCCAACTTCTTGTTTGCATTTTCTTACATGTGTATCTTCAAGCCTTCGATTGGTCATAACCAAACAGAATACATACACGCACACACACACGCACACACACACACAAATTAAGACACTGTACATATAAAAACATATCCACAACAGTGCATTCATTTCCCTTTACTGTGGGGGCGCCGGGCCCAGGAAGCCCTGGGCAGGAAGGTTTTCCTTTGGAATTAAGCAATGTAACCATTTGTCTTCCCAAAAGCAGTCATTGGCGCGAGGTTCTCATAGATGGTCATGGCCGTCGTGTTTTGGTAGATGAGATCAGCTTTGGAGTCTTTCTGGGATTTAATAATATCCCAAACGCATTGATTGAGGAAGACATACTGATCCTGACCAAAGAAAAGGCAAGAGAAAAACAATGATCAGGAGTTTCACTGATGTCAGCAGGAAAGTTGATTTGAAACTGGGCATGGGACGTGAGCAGAAAACATATTTGGGCCCGAAACTGACTCAGGGTCTTTGTTTGGATGGGTCCCAGAGGCTGGAATAAAAGCTTCCTGTCTCTTCCCTTCACCCGCCAAATTCCTCCCAATCCTGTAAAGTTGAACTCCAGTGCTGCTCTCTCCTCCTGGACGCCTTCCTTGATTCCTGGTGGGGAATGCGTGATTATCCCCCTTGGAGCTCTCTGACTACAGAATTGTACTTTTCTGTTATACTTATCATGCAATGCTGTTGGATAGACAGGCCTGTGTTAGTGACTTAACCCCCTAGACCCTACTAGACTCTAAGCTCCCTAAAGGATCACAGATATAGAATCAGAAGGAGTCTCAGAGACCATCTAACCTGCACTCTCATTTTACAGGTGAAGAAACTGAGGCCTAGTGATTTGCCAAGGTCAAAAGGTACTAAGTGTCAGGAATGGTATTTGAACACATATCATCTGACTGCAAAACCAGTGTTCTTTCCACTGCTGGGAAGATACAATGGACTATTGCTAGTGGAGAACAAATGGAAAGACAGCTTGGTTAGATGGCAGGAACCAGTGGGATGTGGAGTAATGGATGATAAGCTGGGGGAGGTAGGTTAGGGCTAGGTTGTGATCAGAGATCTTGAGTTGGAAGGGACCTTAGAGGTCATCAAAAGGCTATCTTAGCTTTCTATTGGGGAACAAATATTCATAACTCTCTCCCCGTGGCCCTCATAGCCTGACCCTCAACCACCTTTCCAGCCACCTGCAACATTATTCCCCATCCTGTACCATATGGGCCAGGCAATTTGTCCTCCCTGTTGGTCCTCACGCGTGACACTCCATCACCCATCCCTGGGTTTCTGCCCTGGCCACTTCCCCATGACTAGAATGCACTCCTTGCCTCCTTTTGTTACAATAGGACTGAATTATCTAGTGCAGCTGGTATCATTATCCCCATTTTGTGGATAAGGACACAGAGGTTCAGACGAGGAAAACAATTTGGCCAAAGTCAGAAAGGCACAGAGAGACAGCTAAGAAACACAGAGGATAGTGAGGGTTGGACTTCCACCTCGAAATCTGCAATCACAACCGATCTCCAACCCACCTTCCCCAACTCATCATCCATTACTCCATTTCCTCCAAATTGTCTTTCCTATTGTTCCTCACAAACAACACCCCATCGTAAAGTGGCAAAGTTAGGGTGCCAACCCTGGTGTGCAGGTCCCTTAGCCCTCGAGAGAGCCAGAGAAAGTGCTTAGAAGGCAGCCAGGGAGGGCTGAAGGTCAGGAAACCCAAGTTCGAATCTTACTAGCTGTCTGACCCTAGGCACGTCACTAAGCCCCTCTGAGCCTCAGTTTCTTCACCTGTAAAACAAGGATAATAATAATGCCTACTTCAGATGGTTGTTGTGAAGATAGAAAAGGAGAACATGGAAAGTATTCTGCAAACCATGATGTGGTTATTGTTGTAGCTGTGAATTAGAAAACCTTGAGGAAGAAGGAGAGAACCTTTTTATATGAGAGGGACAAGGAAAGGTTTTGAGAAGGAGGTGGCACCTGAGAGAAGCCTTTGAGCCCAGGCAAGATCAAATCCAACCACCCTGCCAGAGCTCCCAAGTGTTCACACAGTCCTTTGGGCTGGCACTCCGCCAATGCAGGGCCAATGCTTCTGGGCACACCACTGAAATGGCACTGGACTATTAATGTTATTTCATCAAATAAACTTTTGATCTTCATCAGGGGTCCTTGGCCTTATCTGTGTGTCAAGGACCCTCTGGTAGTCTGGTGGAGGCCATGGCCCCTCTCAGAATCCTCTTTGTGAATGCATAAAATTAATTCCATAGGCTTATAAAGGAAACCAGAGATATTGAAATAGTTACCAAAATACTAAAAACAAGCTAACGAATTCGCCAACCCAAGGTGAAGAAGGCCTGTCCTGGAGGCAGAGCCTTCATCTTTTTGGATTTTGTAGATTATGAGCTCTGAGGGCACCTTTCTTTGTATCTCAGAGGCATTTGCGTGCCTGACACATAGTAGGTGCTCAATAAATGCTTACTGATTGTGTTTGTGAACAGAAATGAATGTAGTCCAACCTCTCCGTGAAGCACAACCTTAGCCAGTGCCCAACTATTTGCCCTGCATTTTAATCAAACAAATCAATCAACATTTATTAAGCATTTGCTATGTGACACACACCAGGTGAAGCCACCAGGTAAAAGAATTTTTTTTTTCAGCTCCAGTAAATCAGGACAACAATCTCTTCCTACCACCCATGTTTCCAAAAGGGATATCGGAATGTGATATCTGAACAAGAGGGCAGAGTGTGCCCCTCTCTGCTCTTCCTCCTCCTCCTCCTCTCCCCTTTGGCTCGTGGGTACGGCATTTGGCCATACCTCTGTTTGCACCATCAGGGGTCGATGCAGGCGGAGGTCATATACAATCCCATACACGTCTACGGCATTCTCATTCTCCATCTGGTGGATGAGTCTGTCTATGGCAATGAATGTACCTGTCCTGCCAACTCCAGCACTGAAAGGAAAAACATACACACTCACATCACATCACCAAATAACAACAGTTCTCTCCTGGGGACCTAAAACTCAGCTTTCCTTGAGGATGCTGCCTTTTGTTCCCATCACATTCTTGGTGCAGCGGAAAGTAGGCTAGATCTGGAGGCAGACACAATAAAAGTTTGATAAACTGAATTTAATCTACCAAGGGTGGGGAACCCGTGACCTCAAGGCTACATGTGGCAGCCTAATCCTTTGCCGAAGCATGAATCTTCCTGTATACACATACACACACACACACACACACACACACACACACACACACCCTGGGTTTGCTGCTCTAGTCCAGCCCATTTATCTTAGTGCTCCCAATTTCTATGAATAGCTTATTTTAAAAAAAAAATAGGTTCTTTGAAATCACCCAGGACTTTGTAATAAATTAAGACTGCATCCCTGCTAGCCATTGTCCTATATCTAGGATAACAGGAGCTTGGCCTATATATGAGACACTTCACAGTTTGCAAAGCCTTTCGCATGGGTTCTTTGCTGTGCACTTCACAGTAACTCTGAGCCAAGTAGACCAAATCTGAGTGGATGTTGGTGAGCAGTGACGGTCCCCTTTCTTCCACACCCTCCTCCACCTGCCCTCTTCTGTTCTTCCAGTTGAACGCATCCAGGAACCATAGCATCACAGAATTTGAAAGTGGAGAAGGATCTCTGTAGCAATATTCTGCCATAAGCTCATGAAAAGATTCCTCGAGGTAACGTCCCTGCTCAGTGATACTCTAGTCTACTTCTTAAAAACCCCCAAGGAGAGGGGAGGAGCACCATCACCTCACGAGACAACCCATCCAACTTTGGGACAGCTCTAATTGGCAGGAGACATGTCCCTACAGCCAGCTCTCTAGACCTGTCCCCCAGACCCTTTCCCTTTCTCTGTCTGCTCCAGGCCCCAGGAGCAATCAATGCCTGCCTGTATCTCTGAGGAACACATCGGCTACCAATGACAGAGTGTGCCACCCAGCGCTGTCCCCGCCTTGGATGTGTCTTGCATACCAACAAGCTTTTGGCCACTGGAGGGCCTTCTTGTGAGATTCAGAACGAGGTAGTTTGAGCACTTTCAGTGCTCTGAAAGATGGTGCTCAGTCCAGAACACTACATTTTGAGAAGGCCACTGATAAACTGGAGGGGGTCCAAAGGAAGGTAAAGGGGGTGGTGAAGGGCCTGAATTCATGTTTTATGAGTATTGCTTGAAGTAACTTGGCATGCTGAGACTGGGGAAGAGAAGATTTGGGAAAAGGGCAAAGTGGCGTCCTCGCCAACTGTCTTCTGACATTTGAAGGGCTGTCAGACAGAAAAGAGGCCTCAAAAAAGCAGAATTAGCAACAATGGAGAGAAGTTATGTCAAGTCTAATTGGTTCTCTTTGCAAGCAGGAACTTCAAAGAAATCACAGCTGTCCAAAAGTGAAAATGCCTGGCTCAGAAATCAGTCAGGTCTTCCAGCTGAAACTGGACAATCACTTGGTATGTCGCAGAATCACGAATGGACAGAAGCTGTGAGGGACAGTGGAAAGAAAGAGAGGGCTGGCTTATTAGGGTCAAGGGGTATGGGTTCAAACCCCGCCTCTGCCACTTACTCTTTGCTCTGTGTGAATCACTTAAAATCTCTCCACCTGACTTTCTTCATCTGTAATATGAGGGGGCTGTCCTAAATGGCCTATAGGGCCCCTTCTGATTCGAAGATCCATTTTACAAAATGCCTCTCGGAATGATGCTGGGCTTGACCACCATACCTGCAGTGTACCAGCACTGGGGACTCCGGAGGGCTCTGCTTCATGTAATCATTGACCAGGTAGCGGAAGTTGATGAGCAGGTCTGTGGTGTCCGGCACGCCGTGGTCAGGCCAGGAAGTAAAATGGAACTGGCGCAGAGGATGGCTCTCGCTGGTCTTGTTCTGTCAAGCAAGAGAAGCAATGGAGAAAGATGGCAGTCCCACCTGAGGAGCTCTTGGAGGAGAGCAGGAAGCGCTAGGCCTCCACAGGAACTGCAATTCCCAACTTCTACTAAAATGCTGCTGAATCCACACTATTAATGCTCATTATTAATGAGTTAATACAAACTAAATAATGGAGACTGGTATTTTCTGGGAAGGTAGGGAGTGGGAAGCCTTTGGGATGGCAGCCAGTGTTTTCATCAGTGCAGGCAGCACACCAATGAAGGAACTCCCACTACCAAAACAGAGCAGAAGTTATTCTGTAAGTCAAAGCCTTCGAGAGTAGGCTGGAGCGATTACTGGGGTGATGAAATAGCAATTAATACTAAGATTTTTTTCCCCAAAAAATGATCTTCTGGCTAGTTTTTTTTCCTAGGAGACTCTTCTGGTTGGGGAGGACAAAGAAGTCTATTCCACACTCTGAATAAATATCCGAGCTTTAGTCTAAAACCCAACAAAGCAATCCAAAAAGGACGGGGAGCCTTTGTCCAGGGCATCTTGTGCTTTCCCAGCAGTGTCTGGATGGCCCCTCGTCAGAGATGATACAGAGAGAACTCCTGCTTGTGAGAGATAGGACTAGAGGCCTTCTGAGACCCCTCAAAACTCAAAGATTCTCTTCCCCTCAGCTCTTACTCACATTTTTCACTGTGAAATCTCTTATTGTCCATTCTGGAAGGATGATTTCTGATATTATGCCAACACTTATATCCCCATAGTTCTGGGTTTGTTTGGAAGGCCAGTATTCCTCACATTTGGTCTGAAACAAAGTATAGCATCAATCCAATCAGCATTTATGAAACATTTATTATGTGCAAGAAGACACAGGACCAGGAATAAAAAGACAAAACAAAGGTGTGAGATCCAGGACCAGAGAGGGAAACACCCTTCAGTGTACAAGGGGCACACCCAAACCCCACCACAAAACCGAAAGCTTCAACCAGTGACCAAAATCAGAGGATGGTTTTTGGCCAGATTCCATCAGACAGAATAATAAATGGGCAAAGAAACAAAGACCGGACTCTCATTCAAGGCTCTCAACAACACACTCATTGTGAAGTCAGCATTGATTTTAAATAAAGTAAAAATAGCTGCGCAAGTCCAGCTATTTTAGTGCCTTGGAATATGGTGGAGATGGCAGGTAGTGGGTGGAATTGAGGAAATTAAGAAATTCAGCTCCAAGACCACCAGAACCCACCCCCAAAATGGAAAATTACCAAGACCATCCAGATGGTCCAGCTGGTAATTGTATTAACAAAAGTTTAAAAAAAAAAAATAAGCTTCACAGAATCCAAACTAACCAGTCCAATCCCTGGGGCGGGGTAGGGAGGAGAATCTCTAAGTTGAAGATTCTCCACTAATTGGACCCTACTGTATAAAGTGCAAAAACAAAGTTGCTTTCTATATAAGTTGTTGATGGTTTCATTCGCCCTATAAGACATGTTCACAAGAGAAACTACAAACATCATTGCAGTAAAATAAACGTAATTGTGATGAATAATCTTGGTTCTGAAGAACAAGACATAGCAAACATCTCTCTCTTGTCAAAAGGAAAGAGGGGAACTAAAGGGATGGAATATAAACTGGCAAACTTTATTATGTTGATTGTATGTTTTTCCTGTTCTTCTTTGTTACAGTGGAAGGTTCAATACCCTGGAGTTAACGCCCACCGCCCCTGATGGATAATGACTCAAGCTACGCTTCACTTCACTGCTGATGCCCCAGTCATCTCCTTGACAGTCCCACCAACCACTTTGCCCCTTTCCAAATCCTCCCCCCTCTCTCTGGTTCTAGATACATGATCAAATCAACTCTGCCAACTGACCTGGGAAGGAATGTGGCAATGGACTCCCCCTGTGTCTCCCCTCACCATCTCTGTAATTTCCTGGGTCCAGGTGCCCCTCCCTAGCTACCAATCTCCTATGTGTGCTGTCTCTAACCCCCATCCCTCTCCCCGGTGGCCTTTAAATATAAGCTCTTAGAGGAGAAAATCTTGCTTTTGTATTTGTATACCCAGTGCACAAAGTAAGTGACCAATTAATGGTTTTTTTTCATTTATTCATTCAATATAAAGGAGTGAATATATCAGAAAAATCACTATAATGAAAAAACAATCCCAAAAAATCAAGAATTTTATAATGGAATTAGAGAAAAAGAAAGTATGCCTAGCAGAATCCTGCTTGCTACCTAGAGAGAGATTCCAGGCTTCCTTTCCAACCATTCCCTCCTAGAATAGTTTCCTATAAATACACATTCATTGATGTTGTGGGTCACATCATTATCTCAGCCTGCTGTGCATCCTTCACAAATTTTACTGACTTATTCAAAAATATCTTTGAACCAATTTCTGAGTTGAACACATTGGGTGGATCTTCCTATGAAGTAATTAGTAGAAAGACTTAGACTAGGGTTTCACGGCCTAAGAAGGTATTAAGGCATAAGAAGTTACCATTTTAACTTAGATTCATCCTAGAAGTTAAGTTGTTGGGTTTTTTTAAAGCTGTTACCTAAGCAGCACATTTCATACTAGTGGAAAAAAAAATGGAAACCACCTAGTGGGGAGCTGGCTAAACATTTATGGTATATGAGTGTAATGGAATATTACTATACCATAAGAAATGACACAATAGACAGTTTCAGAGAAAACTAGGAAGACCTGTACAAACTGATGGAAAGCAAAGTGAACAGAACCAAGAGAACAATCTATATAATAACAGCTTTAAAGAAAAATAACTTTTGTGGCAGCTAGGTGGCCAAGTGAGTAGATTACTGGCCCTGGAGTGAGGAGGATCTGAGTTCAAATCTGGCCTCGGACACTTGACACATTGACTAGCCGTATGACCTTGGGCAAGTCACTTAACCCCAATTGCCCCACCTTCCCCCCTCCAAAATAAATAAATAAAATTAAAAAAAAAAATAACTGTGAAAGACTTTAGAACTCTGATCAAAACAGTGACAAACCACAACTCCGGAGTACTGATAATGAAGCATATTACTCACTTCACAAGAGAAAGGTGATAGATTCTAAATACAGACCGAGACACACGTCACTGCTCATGGCCAATGAGAGAATCTGCCTTGATTAACTGTGTGTGTGTGTGTGTGTGTGTGTGTGTGTGTGTGTGTGTGTGAGAGAGAGAGAGAGAGAGAGAGAGTTTGTGTGCATTAGACAGAAAGAGTGTGTGTGTGTGTGCGTGTGAGACAGAGAGTGTGTAAGCGTGTTAGACAGAAAGAGTGTGTATGTGTGAGTTTGTGTAAGTGTGTTAGACGGAAAGTGTGTGTGAGTGTTCACGTGTGTTAGACAGAGTGTGTGTGTGAGTGTGTGTGTTAGAAAGTGTGTGTGTGAGAGAGTGTTTGTGGAAGTGTGTTAGAGAGTATGTGTGTGTGAGTGTGTGTGTTAGACAGAAAGAGTGTGTGTGTGAGAGTGTTTGTATGTGTTAGACAGAGAGAAAGAGTATGTGTGTGTGTGTGAGAAAGAGTGTGTAAGTGTGTTAGAAAGAGTATGTGTGAGAGAGTATGTTTGTGCAAGTGTGTTAGACAGAGAGAAAGAGTGTGTGTGTGTGTCAGAGAGAGTGCTTGTGTAAGTGTGTTAGAGAAAAAGTGTGTGTGTGAGTGCTTGTGTGTGTTAGAGAAAAAGAGTGTGTGTGTGAGAGTTTGTGTGTGTTAGACAGAAAGTGTGTGTGTGAGAGTGTGTTTGTGCAAGTGTGTTAGACAGAGAGAAAGAGTGTGTGTGAGAGAGAGTGCTTGTGTAAGTGTGTTAGAGAAAAAGAGTGTGTGTGTGAGAAAGAGTGTTTGTGTAAGTGTGTTAGACAGAGAGAAAGAGTGTGTGTGTGAGTGTTTGTGTAAGTGTTAGAGAGAAAGTGTGTGTGAGTGTGTGAGAGTGTGTGTTAGACAAAGAGTGTGTGCACGTGAGACAGAGAGTGTGTGTGTTAGACAGAGTGTGTATGTGTGAGAGTGTTTGTGTAGGTGTGTTAGAAAGAGCGTGTGTGTGTGAGTGTGTAAGTGTGTTAGACAGACAGAAAGGGTGTGTGTGTGTGTGTTTGTGTAAGTGTGTTAGAGAGAAAGAGTGTGTGAGTGTTTGTGTGTGTTAGACAGAAAGGGTGTGTGTGTGAGAGAAAGAGTTTGTGTAAGTGTGTTAGACCAAGAGAAAGAATGTGTGTGTTTGTGTAAGTGTGTTAGAGAGAAAGTGTGTGTGTGAGAAAGAGTGTGTGTGTTAGAGAGTGTGTGTGAGAGTTTGTGTGTTAGTGAGAGTGTGTGTGTGTGTGAGAAAGTATTTGTGTGTTAGAAAGAGTGTGTGTGAGACAGTGTTTGTGTGTGTTAGAGTGTGTGTGTCAGACAGAGAAAGAATGTGTGTGAGTGTGTGTGTATGTGTGTGAGACAGTGTGTGTGTTAGAGAAAGTGTGTGTGCATGTGTGAGAGAGTGTGTTAGACAGAGAAAGAGTGTGTGAGTGTGTATGTGTGAGAGAGTGTTTGTGTAAGTGTGTTAAACAGAGAGAAAGAGTGTGTGAGTGCGTGTGTGTGTGCGTTTTATGAGGGGATTTTTCTCATTTCTTTTCGGGGGAAGGATGGAAGGAGAATAAAGAAATGTTTAATCCCCAACTCTGAGCATCTTCACTGGCCACCCCTGGCGCCTGGAGTTCTCCCTCCTCATCTCCGCCTCTTCTCTCCTTTAAGTTCCGCTCAAAATCTCGCCTTCTATGAGAAGTCTTTCCCACTTTTCCTCAGAGCTAGTTCCTTCCTTTTCTCGATTATTTCCAATTTATCCTGTAAATATCTTGTTTGTCTATCTTCATTTGCATGTCGTCTCCTCCCTTAGACCATGAGTTCCTTTAGGGCATGGACTGCCTTTTACCTTTCTTTTTATCCCCAGGATTCAGCACAGTACCTGGCACGTGATAGGCCCTTCATAAATGCTTGGTGATTTGACTTAATTGGAAAAAAATAACAAAATTAAATAAAAATTAAAAGATGCTATCTAAAAGAGCAAGATATTTCTATTTATGGAAGTAATAAGCTCGTTTTTTGCTTTCCTCTTACTTAAGAAAAAAATATTTTTTGGAATCCTAGGAGAAAGGACGCTGATATATTTTTAAAGATACTTACCCTTCCCTGTTCAACACACTTGGTCAACATAACAATAGAATAAATATTTTTCTCCCAGACCATACGCCAAAAGTCTTTTAGCGTATTTGGTAAGGGTCCTTGAGTGGCAATAAATTCCTTCTTAGAGTAGTAGCCCTACAAAAAGAAAAAGAAAGAAAGTTGAGGGACTCATTTTGTACACGTAAGAGCCGTGAAGAAAGGTTCTGAAGGGTGGGGGAGGGCAGGAGTAGGGAGGAATCGTGTTATCCCAAACTTGGGGTACTTACTGGCATGTAATTGGCATTAATGTAGTCATCAGCCACTTGTGTCTGGATGGAAAGCTTCACACGAGAAATGTCATCTGGGATGTCAGAAGAAAATGGCTATCATAGAAGCATTATTCCAGGAAAGTTGCACAGAATTAGTCATGACAGAGCACAGTATTTAGAATGGAGCTTCCTCTCCTCAAGGAAGAATGCACCCATACTAACATGGCATTTTCAATAACCAATAGTTAACATAAAGCAACACTGGCTCACAGAGCTGGAAGGGCCTCCAACCTTGGACACCCTCTCCAGCACCAACACACCAACACTTCTGCCATCATTCAAAGAGTTTGATTATTAGAAGTTCTAAAAGAAGCCGGGTCTTTGAGCTGGCATGGGCATCTGAAGACACCTAGTCCAATGCCTAACTTCATGAGGACTTTGGCCAACAACTCAAATCAACAGCTTTCCAACCACCGTTGAAAGACTTCCAGCACTAGGAGAGGGATCTGCTATCTCCTTGGACAGTCCATTCCACTGGGGTACTTCTAAGCAAATTTTCTTCCTTGGGGCCTCTCTGCAGCTTATAGACTCAGAGATATGTAACTAGAAGGGACCTCAGAGGTTCTTTGGTGCCCATCCTCCTCATTTTAAGGCTGAAGAAATTAGGGTGCCAGAAAGTTGTAACCTACCCAAGGTGATTCATCTCCAAAGAACACGACCACCACCCCACTCCCACTCCCCACTAATGTCCTTTTAAGGAGGTTCCTTTCAGTCTCAGTAAGCTGACAAAAGGAGAAACTACATTGGATAATTCACAAAAGGGATGATTGCACAGTAAAGGGGCACCATGGGCAGAGTGTTGGACTTGGAGGTAGAAGAGCTGAGTTCAAATCCTAGCTTAGACACTTACTATATGACACTGAGCAAGTACTTAACCTCTTTCGATCTCAGGCTCTTCATGTGTAAAATGGGGATCATACTGCACGGGGCTGCTGTGAGGATCAAATTAGATAATATATGTAAAGTGGTTTGGAAATCTTAAAGAGCTATGGAAGTGCTAGCTGTTGGTGGTGGTGGTGGAAGAGCTTCTGGCATTACAACAGACCCAGCACCACCATGAGTCTATCTGTATGATCATGGATGCAAAAGACTGGTAGGAATTGCTAAAATATTTTCAATGAAACAAAGGAAACAACGTACATGGTAGGACGTTATTGTATCGGTTCTTTCCTCTATTTTCTGGAATCTCAGCTGCAAATTTCGGTTGATTAACACCAATGAGCTTCAGATCCTAAAAAGCAAGAGAGCAGATATTAAGGATATAGCCCAAAGCAGGGGCTTCCACACAATCCCAAGAGGTGACATCACATCACTAACACAGACTTCTGAGTATCCAGGAACAGCCTCACAGTAGGCTACATAATGGCAGAGGGTTTGGTGTGCTAAAAAGAGCCCTAGATTTGGAATCAGAGGCCCTGACGGTACACATGACCTTGAACAGGTCACCTACCTTATCTAGGCCTCAGTTTTTGCATCTGTGAAATGGTTCGTTTGGGTTGATCCCAAAGCTCCCTGCCAGCTCTGACGCCCAGAATTACTGACTATGGGTAATGATGCCCCCATTATAGGGCTGCCCCAATGCCTCACCGTAAAGGGGATGTTAGGTTTTCAAAGGCTACAATGGTAAAGCACAGGGACTGGCAGGTCCCACCAAAGTAGAAAGATTTCAAATGACTAGCTCAGTGAGGAATTACAAATCGGTCATCCGAGCACTACCAAATGATGCTTTTTTTTTTTTTGGTTCTAGCAATTTAATGACCATGTAGTAGGGCATGGAGAGGTAGAGGGAGGCCCTAACCTGAACCAATCAGAGATCCATGAAATACCACAGTATTGGCATATAGTCTACTGACTTGAGACTCAGTGTCTTAATTTCTACTTCTAAATAGTCTTCACCAATTGATAAGATTGAACCTAAATATTAATTTCAAATTCTGAGGCTCCTAGAACTGACAGCTGTAAAGGACCTTAGCACTCAAAGTAGCCAGCCAACTCATTTCACAGAGAAACAACCAGAGGCCAAGAGGAAAAGGGCCTTGTCACAAGGGAGGAAGAGTGACAAAGGAAACTCTGCAGCCCTCTGAACATACTGTGAAAGGAAAGGCCTTTACATTACTACTCTAGTCAGTGGGTGGTTGAATGTCAGCCACCTTTTGGGAGACAAGCTGACTGGTATTCTCAGGGCCCTCTTCTCTAAGCGAGGCCCGGCTCTGGAATGCCAAAGCTTCTTTCTACCACCAAAGTGGGTGGGTTTATACTAAATTCAAACTCAAGAAATAAAAGGCCCCCAACATAAAATGTGACTCCCTGGAGATACATACTTCATACTCTTCTGCAAAACCGCAGTTGGAGTCGGCCTGCTGTTTCTTAAAGTATGATTCGAAATTCTCCACTTTAATTATTTTAGATCTGAAATGGGAGAAGAGTCATTAGAAATGCCCTAGCTCACAATTCACCTAAGTGTGAACCAAAGACATGTGCTAGAGAAATAATGAGAACTTACTTACTTTTTAGGTCTTTACCGTAGAGGAAAGAAGAAAAAAAATCATTAGAAATCAATTGCTTATATTAGAGACAAAAAAAACCCCTAAATTATAACTCTGGCCATTAAAAATATGCTTATCCTGCAAAGAACAATTAACTATATTCTATATATTTATATGTATACACATATAAAATACAGAAACTAATTAACATGTAAAAGGTATTCCAAAAGTCTTAGCTCAATTTTCAACTATTAGAGCTTATAACTACACTAAGACTTTTGAGACACTCTGTATATATAACCTATTTATGTAAAATATAAATATGTGCAGAATGAAATATACGTATATAAACAACAAAACCCAAGAAACAAACTAAAAATCCCAGGCTATAAGGTCTCTGTCTGAAAGAAGCACAGTCACAGAGGAAAACACAAAACTGTGGATCAATCAAGCCTGGGTCTAAATTCTGGTTCGCTACCACTTACTAGTGGTGTGAACTTGGGCAAGTCACTCCCTTTTCTAGACTTCACCTTCCACTTCTGTAAAACAGGGAGAAGATGATGGGGGTAGCTTTAGTCCCTCCTTCACAGGGTTAGTAAAATAACTGTAGCCCTTCCCTCAAATGAAACAACATACATAAAGGGCTTTGTAAACTTTACAGCACTCCATAAATAGAAGCCTTAGCATTGTTGGTATTAGTTATTACTATTTCCTCCTCTGCAAAACGATTAAAGAATTTCATAGAAGGTGCTCTTGGTCAAAGTTCCAAGAGAACCAAGTGGAGGAAGAAGTGAATTCAAAAACTGAAACACAAAAGGAGAAAGACGAGGCAGAGGCTGTCCCAGGAGCCTGGCAGCACTCATGCAGAGGCCAAAGGAGAAAAGAGGTGGAATGGTAGGCCCCTGTGTGCATAGCAAGCTGAAGCCTTGAGAACCATGACCCTACAAAGGAGGTCCCAGCTCTGCCACTTTATTCAGATTTCTATCTCCCTGCTGACATAGGCTTTGTGCCACCTGACAGAAGAAGTTACCATCTTTTAGTTCAAGGTTTAGCGGCCTGAAGTTAGTGCCATCG
>CM053623.1:446925059-446947913 GCA_028646595.1 Phalanger gymnotis | reverse complement strand
TTTCTCTCTTTCCTCTTCTCTCTCTCCCCCTTTTCCTCTCCTTCTCCCTCTCCCCCCACCTTTTTAAGCTTAATAAATATGCCTTGAGTGAAGAGCAAGCACTCAATGCATAATTATTAATTGATCAAACCAAAAAGGAAGACTAAAGTCTTCCAGCATTCCCCATTCCCCACTCCCCAAAGCGGCAGAGTCTGCAGGTGAATCACCCAGAGCAATTTAGATATTGACAAGGAACTGCATTTCAGCTTTTCCATTCTGAATGTTCAGGTTTTAGGGATGGCTAATAAGTGACTGAATAACAGAATGGGTGACAGACAATAGGCCCTTTATATCTCCGAAGCTAAGCCCCCACACAGTGTGACAAGCGGTATTTTTACCCACTGATGTAATTTTTTTTTTTTTAATATGCAGAGCTACAAGTCATGTTTTTAATCCAACGTTTTCTGGGCTAAGGAATAAGCACGTTTTCATTTGTAAAGTCCAAGGCAGCTTCCTGCCCCCAGTCCTCCTCATCCCAATTGCCCTTGGGCAAATATTGTCAGCAAAGACAGAGGGGGCCTGGGTGGAAGCAGCAACATAGCCCAGGGAAAAGAGCCTGGGACTCATTGCATGTGATGTTAGTCAAGTTCAAAATACAAAGAAAAGAAAATGGGGAAAAAGAAAGAGCTCAATCCTGAGAATCAGGAGGCCCAAGGCCTAGTCTCGGCTTGGCCACTAACTGGCTGGGTGACCATAAGGCCATCTCAGCGCCTGTTCCTCCCTCTCTGAAATGAAAGAGGTGCCCTTCAAAGGCTTCAGATGCTTCCCACTGTGACATTCCAGGGCTCTTTGGCCATCACACACACACACACACACACTACCAAAGAGAACTGGCCTCTTGGGAACAGGTAATACCAGTAATGGATCACAGACAAGTCAAATTTGGAGTCTTAACCTTTTCCTCAGGCAAGGGGAAAGTGGACAGAAAGGAGAAAAACCACCTGTGCTGTGACCTCCCCCACTCCATACGGAAGGGCAGAGAATAAACCCAGGCTGGCAAGGGTTTGGTGCTCCGGGCTGACCGTGTTTGCATTCGATATGCTTCTAAAACACGAAAACAAGAGGACAAACAAGCAATCGGACAGACTGACCTGGCCCTGCAAGAGGTGAACCCGGTACCAAAAGGCAAGCTGGGGGAGATGCCAGCTGCAGAAATGGGCCCTGGCCCCCTAGCAGGCTCACACACCTGCCCACCCTTCCCTGACTCCACGTGGCTGATTTTCCGAAGTAGGGTACAGCAGCCCTGAGCATGTGGAAGCATGATTGATCTCTAGGCCTCTTCCCCAATCTTGGAAAGAAAAAAACCACTTGATTTGAAATCCAAAGTCCTGGTTTCAGATCCAGTCTCTGCGTGACCTTGGGCAAGTCACAATCCATCTTGAGGCCATTTCCTCCTCGATTGCTTCCTGTTTGAAATATGGTGCCTTCCTTCAAGGAGCTTACTCTCTAGAACAGGAGCCCCGACCAGCACTCAGCAGCAGGCCAAGTTAGCCTGATCCTTCAGCTACCGACATTTCAGAGAAACTGCTCCTGTCCTGCGGAGAGGCCATGTGGATAGAGAGCTAGGCCTGATGCTGTGTCCACTATGCTGCCTGGCAGTGATCAAAGTACCGCGAGAGGTTAATTCACGGGAAGGCCAAGAGGAATAAGAACAGCTTCCATTCACGGAGAAAGATAAAATTCGTAAAGTACGAGCTCACAACCATATGACAGATAGGTAAACTAAGGCTCACAGAGGGGAAGTGACTTCCTATGGAAAGTCTTATAGCTAACAAGTGTCAGATCCAGGATTTGAACCCAGATCTCCCAATTCTTGGCCCATTGTTCAATTTGGATCCCTCTAGTTGCTAGTGAAAAGAAAAAATTACCTTGAATTGGTTTCTCAAAATAACATATTCTGTATGTATTTTCACCTAAGAGATGACTTAGAATAGGGAAGACCTGAGTTCAAATCCTGCCTCAGATAATTACCATGTGACCTTGATCGAGTCACTTAACCCTCTCAGCCTCAAGTTTCCTCATCTGTGAAATGGGGGTGATAATAACAGCATCTCCTTCCCAGGGTTATTATGAGGATCAAATGAGATAATACATGTAAAGAGCTTTGCGACCCTTCCAGCACTCTCTACATGCTGGCTATGATCATGCCTGTTGACCAGAGGCCGCTTGAAGACAGGATGGGTTTCATTTGTCCCCATATTCCCCCCCCCAGCTCCAGGCACCCACCTAAATGCACCTCCATTGATTGATATGCAAGAAATGCTTGATAAATATCCAGGGACTGCATGCTCATCATCCCTGGGGCCCCAGTGAGCCCCATCTCTCTGCCCATCTAAGGAGACAAAGGGAAGGCAGCTTCCAAAATGGCCTCTCCCTGACTCCACGGGGGCCCTGCCCCTGCTCACAGCCTAGACTCCCGGGGCTCTCTCAGAAGCCCCAGGGCAAGACAGCGCCCGCCTTCAGCCCTGAGCCTTTCGGGGGAGTCATGCTGCTTGGGGAGGCAGGCCTCCCTCCACGCACCCCACATCAGCCGGGCCAGCTCATTCTAGCTGCTAACTACAGGGAACAGCTCCAATCATCAACCACAGGAAGTCCAGCCGCTCTCTCCAGGGCTGAGGGGGCCCCAAAGTAAAGCTTTGGGGTGCCACTTAAGCTGCCGAGAGGGCCCATCAGCCAGGGTTCCTCCTTAGATCTCCCAGGCATTGGAATCCAGCCAGCCAGGGTGAGAGAAGGAAAGCAGAAACAGGCTGGGCTCAGCTGCTCAGAGCAGAACAGTGACTGCTAACAAGAAAGAAGCCCAGTGGAAAGAGAACCAGAAGACCAGAATTCAAATCTCACCTCTGAGACCTACGAGCTGTGTAACCTTAGGCATTTTGCTTAACCTCCCTGGGCCTGTTTCCTGGTCTGTAAAACTAAGGGATCAGACAAGATGGCCTTCAAGGTGCCTTCCGCTTCTCATCTAGCATCTGACCATCCAGATTTGAAGGCAGAAGGACACAGGTTGCTCTGTCCAGAGCAACCAATTGTTGCTCCAATTGAGTAGGGCACTAATGGGCCTCCTAGTAAAATCATTTCAGATATGTACTACCAAGGCCAAAACCACACCAAACATTGTTCAGTGCACCCAGGATCACAAAATAGGAAGTCGGAGAAGAAAAAAAAAATTGATTTGGAGGCTAGAGGACTTTGGTTTGAATCCCAGATCTCCTACTTACTATGTGACCTACCTGTATGGCCTCAGGAAGGCCCAAGTTCAAATTCCACCTCAGATATTTGTTAGTTCTCTGGTCCCAAGCTAGTCACTTAGTCCTCAAAGTACTTAGTCATCTTGGTGTCCGGTATTCCCAAGCACTTTGGATAAGACCTTTGGACAGATTAGGGACAGTGACTGAACACCTATGATTTCACTGACAAAGGACCAGACATGTCCAGGGAGGAAATTCCCCGAATTGATGCAGGGCAGCGCCTGCACCAGCACCTTCGCCTTCTCCTTCTCCAGGAAGCATTTCCTATCTGGGTCTGGTTTCCTCATGTGAAATGTAACAGGGTTGGTCTGAATGATTCCTAAATTCTCTCGACTCCAAAATTCTACGGTTGCTATGTAATAAAAATCACACTTAGGAAAATAGCTAAACTTTTAAAAATAAGTATTTAAAGCAATAGTGATCATTTTGATAAAATGCTAATAAATATTCAAATTTAGTGGAAGCAAAAAAGAAATGTGAAACATATAAGGCTATTCTGATTCTGAGCATAAGGCAAAAACAAGCTCAGTTTGACTAAAATACATACACTATACCTAAAAGTTACCATGCATCTTCCGGGAATCCAAAATTCTACAATGGGGAGTAAAGGAAGCTCAGAGGCAGGAGAGAAGAGACTAGATGTGGTACCAAGACATCGGGCTTCTAGTCTGACCTCTGTGGTAAGCTGACTTCATGACCTTGGACAAGTCACTTGCCTCAAGGTCTGCATTCCCTCCTCTCTACAAAGAGGGGGTTAGATGAGGTAATCACTAGGGCCCCTTTCAGATCCAACATTTGATTACAGCTGGGACCCTGTTTCCTATCACTCTCTGGAACCTGCTGACTCATTCTAATTCAGCAGGCAGACTGGAGCTGGAGACAATGGGAAACAACCCCAAAGGGACCCAAAATGCAACAACAAGGGAGGAAATGAACCTTCTTTGAAAAGCAAGAGGAGAAGAAATTCTTTACAACCAGTTTCGAGATCATCTGAGGACAGTCAGTCTCCTGCTTTGTAAATTAAGCAAGAACGGCTTGGTGGCCATGTTTTTTGGCCCAGCATAAGGAGCAAGGTCTATGCTAGGGCCACTCCATGAACAGCCATGGCCAGGAGCAACAATGTCGGTCATTCAGTAGGCTGTGAGCATCAGGAAGACAAAGGCAGTCTTCAAACAACTGGGGAGAAGTGGGAGGGGAAAGAGGTAGGACTCCTGGCATGGAAACTCCCTCCACCCAAGCAGAATAGCAGCTGACTCCCAATTTCGCCTGACTTAGAGAGCTGCCTGGGGGCCCTGAAAGGACAATGACAAGTCCAGGGTCATAGAACCAATATGTTTCAGAGGCAGGCCTTGAAACAAAATCTTCCTGTAGATCACATCATGCTGTGATCACTTGGCACATAATAAGGACTTCAAGAATTCTAGTTGACTTGGATAAATACATGAAACTTAAGTGGAATTCCCTCTGCACTCAATGCCACAAATGCTCTAAGGAACCACCCAGAAGACCTCAGTGGCTTCCCTAGCAACCTGGCCCTCCCAGGCGCCCTCTGTACAGGAAGAGACCTGGTCATTTTCCTATCACTTCTCCAAAATACCAGTTAACATTGGGTAAAGCAGCATTAATGAGGTCAAGGTGAAGCAATAAGATCCTCAATCTGCAGATAAAGATTGTCAGAGAGCCAAGGGCCCCTCCCCATGGTCCTCCATTAAATTCCTTCAATCTGAGGAAAGCAAATAAACAGGCATCGATGACAGTTGCAGACTCCAAGCTGGGGGAGGGGAGGGGGCGGGGCGCTGCTCAAGCTGAAAAGGATGCCAGGAAGGACCTGGAGATGGACCATCTGGGCAACACGGAAGGCCTAACTATGCTCTCAAAAAGCACATCCCTGGATTAGCCATTAAGTGCTTTGGCCCCCCCTTGACTCTCAAATACCACCTGCCAAAATGTTCCCAGGGCTGCTATCTGTACTGGTGGAGGGTTCTTCATAATTACCAATGAAACAGGTGGGCACAAGTATGGTCCCCTTTTGATGCAGGCGGAACCTGAAATCTGGAAACACTCGCGACATCCCCCATCACACAGTAAGTTTTAGAGTAAAGATGAGAGCCCGGTTCTTTGGACTGCAAACTTGTAGCTTGTTCCCAAATGGCTGCCAGGGAGGACTTAGCTTCATGGAGTTGGGAGAAGATGCCTATCCAAATGGGGTCACAAAGGATCCCACTGAAAAATGACTGAATGACAACAGCCCCAATTTTGGAAACTGTCTAATTTACAATTTGGTAGTCCTTTCACCACTGTGGTGGTATGAAAAACTAGTTAGAAAAAAAATCATTAAACTAAAAAATGACCAGATGGCAGCTCTAACATACTCCCCCAGTGAGCTAATTAACGAAGCCCATGTTCTATTGATGGCAGAAAAATCTAGTGGAAAGAGCACTGATTTGCATCCCTTAAGACTTGGGTTCAAACGCTGCTTTGGACACTCACTAGCCATGCTGTGACTCTGGACAAGTCACTTAACCTCCATTTCTCCATCTGTTAAATGGGGACAACAGAAGAACCTACCTCCAAGGCAGTTGTGAAGATCAAACCCTTTGAAATCTGAAATAAATATCAACTACTATTGGTATAATGAAGAGTCCATAGAGCATTCATGTACAGAGAGCTTGGCCTTAAAATCAGAAGGACCTATGTTTTCAAGTCCCACCTGTGACATATACTGGCCATGTGACCTTGGGCAAGTCACTTCACCTGAGCTAAGCAGAAAAAGTCTAACCCCACTCCTGTCACCAAACCCTGGCCTGGTCTCTGGCTGGGCCTTACAGTACATATGTCAACATTGCACAAAATGTCACCTCCCTGATGTCACAGCTTGGGGGCCATATTTTCTAGCCTTACAGCAGGTCTGGCAATGCTGAGATCTCGAAGCCCCTCCCAAAGGGCTCACATTTTGCTTCACAAACAAGGTTCCTCAAAAATCTCACATGTTCACACTTAACACAAGAGTGGTCGGCCAACATGCCTGGAGAGGTCATTACTCATTTTCGGTCCTTTGCATTTGAGTAAGGGAAAAATCAACAGCTCCCAAAGTCCCCCCAAGTCTAATCAATCTGTCTTTGCCCACTGATAAAACACTTTTTATTTCCTTTCATGGATTCAAACTTCACTAAAAGGCAAATTGTATGAAGATATGCCTCCAGAAACAACGGGACTCTGTGTGCACGCCAGGCATCTTCTGTTCTGCCTGAATGTTTTCTCCTTTTCGAAACAGACAGTGTACAGAAATAGCATTAAAATGGGTCCTGTGATCTCCCTAATTGGGATCCAAAGATCAACCCCGAATGGGGGAAAAAGCATTCCAAAAAGTTACAACTGAAAACACCAGTGCAAGACCCTACAGCTGTCCCTTTGGGCAGAGATCTAAGATAGGACCAGGGAGGCTTTGGGGCCCACAGGCCTCCTGGGATACTTACTCCCCCCACCCTGCTCTGCTCCTAAAACTCAAACAGGAAACAAAGATGGCAGGGGATGTGCCCTTTCTTAGGATCAGATGACTGGCTGAGACATCTTGGGTGTTACTACTGGGAAAAGAACCTCATTGTAAATGGGGCAGCCAACTCTGCCCCCAGTTGCCATCTGATGTGGATGGGAGACGGACTGGTTTCTGGAGCTGGCCTCGATTGCTTTGCACCCCTTATTCACCAAAAAAAAATTAAGGTTCCCTCATTTCCCATTCCCTTTCTGTATTTGTTTGGGGAGCAGATTTCAACCCAAAGAAGCTAGAATAACTAATCTATAATTAATAGAATAATTAAGATCTTAAAAGCCTAGACTGGTAACTTGAACCTAATAAAATTATGTTAATTAGGATAAAAGGCTAAATAATGGACCAACAAGTAAGTTACCAAAATGCAAGATGAAGAAACATAGCTGGATAAATACATACATAGATAAATAAATACATAGATATAGACAGACAGAGATAGGTAGTGATATATACAGATAGATAGATAGACAGACAGACAGATAGGAAAAGACCTAGGGATAATAAACAGACCAACAGTTCAATATGTGACAACATTGTGAAGAAACAGTCAAAAGAAGCAAAAGGGGGGAAGGGTAAATGGCCAAAAGGGGAAAGAGGAAAGAAGAAATTGACCTCAGGCTATCCTAACAGAAGCAGAGGACTGTGGGAGAGAGGAGGAATAAAGCCTCTGTATTCCACCCTGGTCAGTCCCTCCCACTGCCACACTGTTTACATTTCTGGAAGTTATCTTGATAAGAGACAGATCAAGTAGGAGTATCCCAAAAAGGGTGAGAAAGAAAGTAAGGGGGGCTGGAAATCATGTCATAGAATTGAAGGTTATTCAAGCCAGAGAAGAAGATTTAGGGGAGAAATGATAGCAGCCTTCAAAGATGTTCATGGTAATCACACAGAAGATTATGGCTTATCGTAAGGAAAAAAATTCCCAAAACGATTACTGTCCGGAAACTGAACGGCACAATTCTGTAGGTAATGAGCCCCCGATCACTTCGAAGTATTCAAGCAGAAACCAGGTCAGCACTTTTTGGGAAGTTTAAGGTTACTGGATTGGGAGTCAGATGACCCAGGTTCAAATCTACACTCTGATCTTTACTACCTCTATGATCCTGGACAAATTATTTACCTTCATAGGGTATCAGTTGGCTCATCTCTAAAATGGGGGGTGGGGTTTGAATCAGAGTCATTCTAAATCTGCAACTAGACAAGAGTCATGGCTCACGATGGGGAGGGAAGGGGGTGAGGGGAGCACCCGATGTCTGCTTCCTCACTTTAAAAATGTGGAGGTTGGCCCGGAGATCAGCTCACAGGACTGTGAGTGTTTTCACTGCTCCCAATTTCAGATTTGGCTGAATTAATAAGGTATGCCTCCAAGCAAAAATAAGTAAATAAATAAAGTGCAAGCCCTCCACTGGGGGGACAGTCCAAATTCCTCACTTTGGGAATGTACTAAATGGAACCAAGGTCAGTCCAAGGTACAAAAAGGCCCCTAAACACAGACTACAAGCTTATGGGGAGAAGATAAGGCCCCAGATCCCCAGCAAGTACAGCCACCAGCCAGAACAGCCTCCTCCAAGTCATTTCTACATCCGGCAGACTAAACATAATAAGCCATAAATGTTTGGCTGCGGGGCTTCCTAAGCCCAATACATGCACTGGGCAGCTCTGTTTCAGAGACAAAGATCACAATCACCCAAGCAATCACCGTAAAACCAGGTTTCTTTGGCAAGATACCCTAATGGCACTTAATTTAAGGGCTAAGAGGGAATTTTCCACCATTAACGAATTAAATATCAGAAAAAATAACTTGGTCCCTGCTGTTGGGAGCAAAATAACTCCAGTGGCACTTGTGGCTTCTGACATCCCGCCAGGTCCTAGACACTGAAATGTGAGCAGGATTAAAAAGGATTAAGATTGAGCAATTGGTGCAGTTAACAACCCTTCTATGACATGCCTCCATCTCACTCAAAATTCAGTGTTTCCCCAGGGGAAGAGGAGGGGGGCAGGATGAAAAATGGCAGGTAGGATCCACAAGTACCTGCTCTCTTTGGATAGGCCGAGAGAGCAGGGGATGCTAGGCTCCCTCTGACCCAGCTAGCAGTAGGGGCGCATGAGCCATTCTGGCCTTAGATCACTGAGGAGAATCCTAAGAGAGTAAGAGCTGTGAGAGACCTGAGAACAGAGAAGGTCAGGCTGGGAGGGGCCTGAAGGCAGGGGATGTCAGGGCTGGGGGGGAGGGGAGCCTGAGAACATAGAATGTCAGAGCTTAAAGAAAGATTAAAGGAAAAAAGAAAGGTCTCCACATATAGCTAATATCCACATTGTGCTTTACAGATTGCAAAGCACTTTGCATGTGATATCTACAAGGTGCTTAGACTTATTATTATTTTACAGGAAACTGAGGTTGAAAGCAATTCCATAACCTGCCCAGGGGTCACACAGCTAGTAAGGGTCTGAAGCAGGATTGGAACTCAGATCTTCCTGACTCTCAATCCAGCACATTATCCATCAAAATATTCATGACAATCCTTTTTCTGTAAGCAAAGAACAAGAAACAAAGTGGATGCCCATCAACTGAGAGTTGGCTAGGCAATTTTGGTACATGAATATAACAAAATATATGTTACTGTGCTGAAAGAAATGATCAACATGAAGAAGTCAGAGAAGCATGAGAAGATTCCTATGAACAGACTGAAAAGTAAACTAAGCAGAACCAGGAAAATAATATACAAGACTACAACAATGGAAAGAGGGAGGGGAGGGGAGAGGAGTGAAGGGAAGGAGAGAGGAGGGAGAGGAGAATGAAGGGGAGGGAAGAGGAAGGGAGTGAAGCGGAAGGGAAAGGGAAAGGAGGGGAGGAGAGAAGAGGGGAGAGGAGAGAGGGAAGGGGACAGGAGGGGAGAGGAGGGAAAGGAGGAGGGGAGAAGGAACAATGCTGTGGAATTATAATGACCAGGCTAGGCCCCAAAGATGAAAAAACGCACCTCTCTCCTTTCAACTAAAGAAATGAGAACCTGTGGTTGTGTATGGTCAGACTCAATTAACATAGGGGTTGGTTTGACTGAGCAGCCTTTTTGTGTTTCCTCACAGAGGGCAACAGTGCATAATGAGCAGGCTGAAGCATATAACCTGCAACCTAGAAGAGAACTAATGCTCCCATCATCTGCTCTCTGGGACCAAGACTGGTCACTGCATTTAACCTGAGTCCAGGAGCATTTTGGTCTTTTTCTTTTTTACATTCCCGTAGTCATTGAGACATTCCTGTAGTTTTCTTGGTTCTCCTTTTTTTCACTCTGTATCAGTTTATCTGAGTCTTCTCATTTCTCTGAATTCCCCATGTTTGTTTTCTTAGGGCTTACTAATATTTCACCACATCCACATGTGATGACTTGTTCAGCCTTTGCCCAATCGATGGGCACCACAGTTTTTCCCAATGTTGTCATCATTGTTTTGTTTTTGCTATGATAGAGAACACAGCTAAGAAGATTTTAGCGTGTATGAAGCCCTTTCTTCGGTCGTTCATTGACCTCCTTAGGATACGTGCCCAGTGGTGGGATCTCTGGGTCAAAGCGTATTATTAGACCCATCTTAAAGAGGTAATAGAGAAAGCAGCTGTTTCTGTGACTTCTCTGCCAGTCACCCAAATATGGATCAAGTTCCAACCAAACAAGACCCATCATGTTCCATAAGAATATAAACAGTTTGATTTCGTAGCATTAAAAAAAAAACCGCCCTAAGCACTTAACCACTTCCGTATAACTGTCTCCAGGTTAACCAACTCAGTCCCAGAACCAACCACCTTCCTCAAAAGAATGGCTCACAACAGCAGCAGCACTATCTACGGGCTTTCCCAATGACGGCCAAAGGCTTTATTCTGCAGGACCAGAAAACTACAAGTTAAGTGCCTGACTGTAAATGACCTTGTCTAAAATACCTTGGGATTACACCCCTATAGTGTCTCTGGAAGAGCATTTTCTAAATCGCCAACCAGTAGCATTACTATTGGCAAGCACTCCCAAATATCAGTTCTTTATAGAGGAAAGTACTTGGTGAATTGCCACAATGAGAGTCAGGCAGAGACAGTGACCCCCAACCAGCTGAGATTCGAACCGACTTCCTGGTACGCAAGATTTGAAAGGATTACTCACGGCTTAGAGACCTACAGGCAGAAGAGCTACCTTAGAAGGCCATCCTGTCCAACCCCCTCATTTTACAGATGAAGAAACTGAGGGCAGGTTGAAAGTAGCAGAGTCACTGATTTGAATTCAGGTCGTCTGAGTCACGTTCGGCATGCTTTGTGACTATGAGGCCAGTAGACTAAAGCCACAGCCCTCTTCCCATAGGTGTGTCTATATAAGCAATTTATATTCTTCTCAGACACGCTGATGATAAACACCAGGATCAGAACAAGACTCTGGATGTCAACAGTTCACGCCAAAGTGACTCCCAAGATGCCAAGAAGGACAAGGGAGTATGTACACACCTGTACCCAAACAAGCTAAGATTCCAGGAAGCTACTCCTGAAATATAGCGGACAACCTTGTCCAATGTTCAATTTAGCCAACATTCAATGCGCAGTCCACAGAGCTCAGCAACAAGATCCCTAAGACACGGCCCATGCCCTCAAGACGCTTGCAGTCCAGTGGGGAGAAAGGGAAACCACATAATCCCAGACCACAAGACTGAACCTGAGTCATTGAAGGCCCTCCAGATATTTGAAGGTAGCAATCAGTCCTAAGTCTTCTCAAATCAGGTGATCAAACAACCCACTGAGATCATATCTGTAAAGCACTTAGGACAGTGTGGCACACACTGGGCACTTAACAAATGCATGTTTCCTTCCTTCTGTTTTCCAGGCTGCACACTCGCAGTGCCACCTAGTGATCATTTGGGGCAGAGTTTCTCACCCTTTTTTTGTGCCCTGGACCCCACTGGACACTCATTCTGGTGAAGCCTATGAGCCCCTGTATAGAAGCATGTTTTAAAATGAATAAAATATAGCGGATTGCAAAGGAAACCAAGTATATTAAAGATCTGTGATGGGGGGGGGGTGTTAAATTCATAAATACTAGGTTAGGAACCTCTAAATAAGGAGGTGATACCCACGCCCTTCCCTATCCTGGCCACTCTCCTCTGGACAGAAAACAAAGAAAATGCCCTTTAAAAATAAAAGAAATTTCTAGCTGTATGACCTTGGACAAGTCACTTAACCCCAACTGCCCTACCTTCCCCCCTCTGAAAAGGAAAAAAAAAAAGATTAAAAAAATAAGTAAATAAAAATAAAAGAAGCTCACAAATAGAAGGAGATTGTTGCTAGCAACAAAATGATGGTTCATAGGCTATAAAGTGACTAGATAAACAAAAATTATGAGGAGATAAGCATGTGCTACCAGAATAAATAGATGATAAACTCTTCCCTGGGGTGATTAAAATATGACGAAGCAACAGACTAGGTGGAAATCTGTACTTGGAAATCTAAGCCTAATTGCTTAACGGGATCCGCCTCAAGCCAAATCTCAGTCCCCAGAATGACTGTGAGCCCATCCCAGTCAGTGCCAACAGAAGAGATGTAGGACTTGGGAAGAGAAGAGGGTCCAGTCATCATGGCTGCCTAGCCCCAGCATCTTATCCAGGCAATTGGCAAAATGGTGGACGGGGGCAGGTTTGAGAAAGCAGGAGTGAAAATCCATATCCTGGTACATTGGAAAGAAGACTAGGCTAAGAAATCTGGGCGTCGAGCCCCAGAAGTGCCCTTGCCCAACTAGTCACAGGACTTGGAGCAAGTTCCCTGCTCTCTGGGAGTTTATATTCCTGGCCCACATAAAAGAAGGAGTTGGACCAGGTGTTCTCAAGGAGGGACTTGGAACACGCTGTGAGGTCATCAGAACAATCCCAGTAACAACAGCTTCTGCCGTAGAAACAAAGTGGCCTCGTGGCTTTGGAGGCTGGAAGGCCTGGCTCCAAGGCCTGCCTCAAACCTGGCCTGGCCTAGGGACTCTAAACAGGTCCCTAACTCTCGGTGCTCAAGGCCACTTGCTAAGACAGTAAATTACTGAGAAGTTGCTGGAAGTGCATTCGGACAGGGAATTTGCTAGAGACGGGTCAAAAGAGCTTTGTGAGCTTTGCATCTTTGCTTATCTATTTGATCCTCACAACCAGCCATTATTATCCCATTTTACAGATAGGGAAACTGAGGCAAAGAGAGATGAAGTAACTTATTCAGGATCCCAAAGCCCAGAGATGTCCCTGTGGATTTGAACTCAGGTCCTCCCAGCTCTGACACCAGCGTCCTATCTTCTATAACAGGCTTTAGCCCTTCAGACCTCATTTTGCAAGCCACCTCTAACATCACTTAATAAGTAACATTACACAAGTCACCTGCCCTCCCAGTGACTCAGTTTCTTCAGCTATCGAATGAGAGAGCGATACGACCTCTAAAATACAGTTTTGTCCCTCAGGCTGCTGCTAAAAGCTGGATGCACAAGTTGCGAACATTGACACAGCGGCCTATGCTGCATTAATCGTGTTAGAGTTTGGTCTGATAGTTCTCTCACAAAGTGACTAATGTGGAAATATGTTTAATATGATTGTACATGTACAGCCTACATTGGATTGCTTGCCATCTTTGGGAGGGGGAAGGGAAGGGAGGGAAAAAAATTTGGAACTCAAAACCTTATAAAAATGAATGTTGAAAACTCTTTATATGTCATTGAAAAACCCAAAATACTCTTAGTCCTATCCAACCCACCACATTCTCTCCCCATTTCACAGATGGAGAGACTGAGTCCCAGAACCCAGTTAGTTAAGCCCTGATCCCCCAGCTCTCGCTGTGTGGTGCTATCAAGGCTGATTGGGTGTTGATTCAGTTTCTCGAGGCTTCACCAAGCCACCCCAGAGTATCCCAACTTTTCCTCATTCCCTTCTTGGGGTATGTTATCCACCACTATCACAATGGCATTTTCATGTTAGCAAAGAAACTACTGAGTGAGTGCACAAGGCACTGGCCTCTTGAGCAGATGCTTCTCAGGGAAGGGAGGCAATAAACACACAGAGAGGCCTTTTCCTGAGACAGAATGGTCAGCCAGGAGGCCTCCAGCTTAGGAGCTCAGTTAGTCATTAATCCTCAGTCGGAAATGTCCCAATGGCAAGGCCCTGCCAGCAGTCAGGGAAGGAAAAACTCTATGTCCCCAGCAGGACCTAGCGATGAACCCTGGGTCAGGACATTCAAGTGTGTTTCCACTTCTCCCAAAGTGTGACCCAAGGCAAGTGACTTAGTGCCCAGGAGGCCTCTGTCTTCCCCTCTGTGAAATGGGGAGACTCCTGGCCCTGACCGAATTTTAAAACTGTGATAAAGAGAAAGCAAGAATTCTCTGACCTGTTGCCTCTTCTACCATCTTTCTTCATCCTTTCTATAGTGAGAAAAAAAATGTTTCCTCACATACAATCGTGAGCCAATGGGAGCAAAATGAAGTTTACTCTTCCTGTGAGTCTACGATATTGTTTAAAGAGGACCGAGGTACAACTCCTTCGTTTTACAACTGAGGCCTAAGGAGGGCAAGTGCTTTGTTCCGAGTGAACCAAGAGGCAAATATCAGAGCTAGGCTTTGCACTCGGGTCTGACTCTCAAGCCAAACTTGCAGTTTCTCCCAAACAACCCCAAGATGCTTTGAATAACGCCCCCAGGACACAGCCCAGTTGCCAGTTGCACTGAGCTCTGCCAAATGACCTTTAACAGCCTCGGTCCCCAAGAGGTGACTAAATTGGAGGCATTATATAACCAGGGCCCCATCCTATCCTTTACCCCTCCCATTTCACAGATGGGGAAGCAAGAACAGAGGCTCAGAATCCACTCCCCCAGCATGGGCCAATGAGTCAGTGGGGCAGCTGGCCAGAAAACCCAGGTCTCCTGACTTCCTGTGGAACACCCTCCCCACTGGCCGCCCCAGGCACAGGCCCTACATGTTTACCCAAGGCCCTGCTCTGAATTTCCCAGGAGCCCAGCTTAGTAGCAGACATCAGGAAATGGCACCATCCATTTGTGGCTGCACACAGATCCAACCCCAGAGGGAGCTTTCTTTAGGAGACAAAAGGCACATACACCATCATCCCACAATGGCCACCCAGGGTACAGCCCGGCCTGGTCCACCAACCTCCAACCTCCCAATTTAACTTCCTCTTCTCCCCCTTCTTCTCTTACCAATACACTTCCCACCAAAGGCAGAGAGAAAAGTCTCAGAAGTTCCCATATGCCTGACTGGTCAGCACATTCCACTGAATCAGACCATCTGGGCCACAGACAAAATGGCCAAGATGTTCCTCATGCCAGCCTCCTTCCATCCCCGCCGGACATAGCCTCCACATCTCAGCCAGTCATACTGAGCAAAGGAGGAATGAATGTGTCACTATTTTTAATTTTGAGTTCCACACAAGAACCAGGTTTCGCCAACCTACTTGCTATATATGACAATCCATCTCCCTCTACCAGGCCTTTGCACAGGTGGTACCCCTCGCCTAGAATGCTTTCCCTCCTCACCTCCATTTCTTAGAATCCCTAGACTCATTTACATCCCAACTCCCACACGGGGTTTTTCTAGATTCTACCCTTCCCCCACCCATTATCACTACCCTCCCCATAGCATTTTGCACATATTGTATTTACTCATCTTTACACATCTCATTTCCCATCCCCCACCAAGTAGACTGAACAGATGCTTAGAATCATAGCTTTGGAGCTGGTAGGGGCCTTAGGGACCATTCAGTCCCAGCCATAGTTCTACAGATGAGGAAGTTAAGTCTTGTACCCAATGTCATAAAGGTGATCCGCTGAATGAAGAGGGGAGATCCTTGTAGCCTCCACTGTGGATGGGAGCAGAACCCATGGAGGCCAACTGTCATTGCAGAGTCTTCTAGGAGCCTGAGCCTCCTTTGTCCTGGCCCAAACCAGGCCAAGTCTTCACTACACGACACACAAGAAATGCCAGAAGCCCAGGGTTGAAGGAGCTGAAGTTGGGGGGGGGGGCGCCTGCAATATCCTTTCCCTCCAATCCTCCTTTCCTACAACTTCCAGACTAATGGCTCACACAGAAATCTGACCACTCCACTTGTCTCTTCACAAATCGCCAGCAGGATCCTATTGCCTGTAGACTAAACTTCTGGTTACTGATTGGCATTTGAGGCTCTCCACAAGCTTCAGCCATCTTCCCATGCCAATATTAATTCCACATCACCCACCCCTGCTTGCAGGCACTCTGGGCTCCAATCTCATTGGAATCCTGCCTCCTGTCCTATGCCATATAGTAGACTGTGGGACTCCTGCCCCTTGACGCCAGTGGTCTCTTCCCTTTGCCCAACTGCCTTCTCTCACTTTTCCTGATGCCCCCTCTTGACTGGCTACCCAGGTTTCTCTTGTTCCCCTTTCTGAGAGAAAGGGAAGTGAGTCAGCACATAAATGCTCAAGTTGGGGGCTCAAAGCTAAACGAAGCTCACACACTGAGAGTGCAATAAGGCTTACACCTTAGATCTGCTATCTCTTTAGAGTCTCACATTGTGTGCTCAGAGAGGTTGTGGGAAATGCCAGGGTCACATAGCTGATAAGCATCTGAGGCCAAAGTCCCCCAGTCCCAGTCCAGAGTTCTATTATGTTGTTGAAGATTTGCAAAGCCCTCTAAATCTACCACCTCACTGGATGCTCACAGTAGCAGAAGGAGGTCAGTGCTGCAGGTCTTATTATGCCCATTTTACAGATGAGGCAAGTGAAATTCTAGTCACACAAACAGTACTGGGGGTAGGTCTGAACACAAGTCTCCAGACTTCAAGTCCAGTGTTCTTTCCATAACCATACTGCTTCTGCCACTAGAGAAAGGAGAGACAAGCAAATGCCTGTGTCGGGGACATTCTCCCCTCCTCCACCAGGTCCCAAGAATAAAGACCATCGGGGCTTGGGTGGGTAAAAGTTTGTGGGGTGAGAAGGGGAGGGAAAGAGGAGGGCAAGAGAGAAAAGAGGAGAAGGAGAGGGAGAGAGAGAGAGAGAGAACAATCCCAAACATGCCATCAGGCAGAATCTGGATGATGCCATCTGTTTCCAGCATTATTTCAGAAAATACAGGAACAAACAGACCTTCATAAACATATAAAGTCTGGAAGCAATCCAATTGATATCACCATCACTTAATTCCATTTAACTATTTATTAAGGGTTATTGTTTGCAAGGGGCTGAAGATATAAAGACAAAATCTCCATTCTCAAAGAGTTTACATTGTACCGAGAGGACAAAGCAATAGAAAAGAGAACAAGTCAGTGTAGGGTAATCTGAAGTAATCAGGGCAACCAGGTGGCGCTGCAGTGGATAAAGGCGAGGACTGAAGTCAGGAAGACTCATCTTCTCAGGTTCAAATCTGGCCTCAGATACTTCCTAGCTGCCTGACCCTGGACAAGTCACCTAACCCTGTTTGCCTCGGTTTTCCCATCTGTAAAAATGAGCTGGAGAAGGAAATGGCAAACCACTCCAGTATCTTTGCCACAGAACCCCAAAATGGGGTGAGTGGAAGAGTCAGATATGACTGAAATGACTCACAACAAGATTCTCATAGGGATCGGGTGTAGATGAGAGAGTAGGCATAGAGGTTGGAGGTTGTTGATGTTTTCTCGGTGGCTCTCCCCTCCTTTGGACAACCTGAAAATCAGTCCCTCAATGCCTTTAAATTGTACCACTCTGGGCACTGATCTCTTCTGGAGATCCTTGATCCAATCTAGCCATTTTCTCCCTCTTCGCTCTCATTAATGCCATTTCTACTTCCTCTACAAGCACTTCTGGGACTGTGATGTTGGGGTCTAAGTGCAATGATTCCACTATTCTTGTTGAGAAAAAAAATGTTTTAATAATTTTTGCAAATCTTTTCCATTTTCCTACTATCCATGCTCACCCTCTAATCCCTTGAGATAACTTCCTTTACACTGAGTTTTACCCACTACTACTTCTCTTTGTCACTGTACATAATCCTCCATCATCCTTTCCTGTAAGATCTTTCCAAATGAATTCTATTCTAACCAGGTGATGTCTTCGGTAGGCATCTCTCTGTTTGGCAAGTAAGTCAAATGTTTGCCGAGTCCTTTTGTCTATTCATTATAGCAAATTGTTGTTGTTGTTGCTAATTAGAATAGTAATCTTCATGAAAGTTCTTCTCCAGTGTCTCAGCCTGATTAATCAATGACCTAGGGCTCTCAAGGTTATGCCGGCAAAGCGGAAGCTCTAATAGGTCCCACAAGAGGCTGGAAAGGCTTTGATCCCAGCTCTAGGGAGAGGTCATGTAAGTCGGCTCAGAGGTAGACTAGCAAGTACATCAAGGTCCATCACAAAGAAGTCTGCCACCAAGCAATAATTTTCTGGGGGGTGGGGCGGAGGGGTCTGGAAACTCATGAGCTTGGATAAATTGGGAGCTATAGAGGATAATTCCAAGCCAATGAAACCACAGATCATGAGAGGAAGTTCTATGGAGGACAGAAGGAGACATCATTTAGGATCATTGGCTCAGAGATATTGAGATAAAAGGGATCTAAGAATCCACCTAGTTCAACCCCCCCACTTTGCAGAATGGTGGGGTGGGGGGGAGGTGGATATCTAAGGCCACACAGGATCAGAGCACTGAAGCTGGAATGGACCTTAAGAGTTTCATCTAGTCTACCCTCTTCATTTGGCAGATAAGGAAACCGAGGCCCAAAGCGGTCAAGTGACTTGCCCCAGGTTACACATGTAGTTTAAGTGACAGAGAAGGATTTGAATCCAGGACCTACATCTAAATTTAGCCCTTTTACTCCTCATCTTCGAGATCTCAGGGAAGGCATCTCAGAGACAAAATAAAATGACGGGTAACGATTTGACAGGGAGGATTGGGGAAGAGGGAGAGAAAAGGGGAATTAGAAACAGAGGAAAAAGAATGATAAAAGACACCAAACACTTCAGGGAAAATGTCAAGTAAGAAGATACCAGGACATGTGGGGCAGGGCGATACCCATCCAATGAGAAATAGCAGAAAGATACATAATGGCTACAATCTTAGAGAAATACAAAAACTCACCACCAAGCCGATGGGCAGACGGCAGACGAGCACCAATACCCATACTGACTACTCTTCTACTCCCAAGAAGAAAGTGGGCAGAGAAGAGGGCAGGAGAAGCAGAGACTCACTGAAACAGTATCCGAAACAGCCACACTGGACCAGCACCTCTGTAGCTAAAAGGGACCAAGATGTCCTATCCAAATAAGCCCACCAAAGGTCAGAGAGGGGAAGGGCCTAGCCAACAATCCGAAAAAGGAAGCAAACAGCTGAGTTAAGATCCAAGCCCAGGTCCTTGGCTTGTAAATTCAGTGGCCTTCCCACCATACAACCCTGCCTTTACCGGAAACAATGCAAGCAATCCCTAGGGAAGTGCTTAGATTGCTTCCAGACACACTCAGGGAACTAGAGAGCTGAAATTGGGGGGAGCACAAGAGGAGCCAAATGGCCACTCTCACAAATCTCCGGATAAAGGGACAAAATCCGGCAGGTTAGAAAAACGCAGAGTAGAATTTTTAAATACCAATAAACGCAAACACAAGTTTACTACCCCTAGAAAGTAGAGTAGCTGATGACACCAGGGAAACAAAGTATTTAACGGAGAAAAAAACTAGACAGGGAAATGAGGCAGGCACATGGGTGAATGGGTTAGATTTAGAGAACATTCAGGGAAAAGAGGCCTTGGAATTCCTGGGATACAGGAAACACTAAAGAAAAGACTCTAATCTCTTCACTTCAGGAAATGGCAGAGAAAATGTCCCTGCCCCCACCCCCACCCCGGATTTCAAATCCAAGGAGCAAACTACAAACAGAGAGCCTGCACGGAGTCCCAGGAGGGCTGGCATTCTTTCCCTGGGGTCCATGAACTTATTTTCTTATTTTGGTAACTGCATTTCAAAATAATTCAATTTTTTTGGAATCCTATGTGTTTCATTTTATGCATTTAAAAAAATGACTCTGAGAAGAAGACTTCATGACAAAGGGGTGCTGGACACATACACGAAGCATAAGAAAATATTCCCACGGTTACATCATCAAATTTCCAAATGATGATGAAGTAAAGAAAGTTGGAGGAAAGGGAGGGGTGTATTTGGAGAAGAGCAAGTACCATAGCCTGAGGTTTAAAGCACGAAGAGAGCTTGGCAGCCACCTAGTCCAACTGCCTCATTTCACAAATGAAGTCAATGGAGGCCTAGAAAAGTCAGGTGACTCAGTCATCCTGAAGGCAAATGCAAAGCCAGAATTCAAACTTAGGTCCTCTGCCTCCAAATCCAGGGGCTTTCCACTGTACCATCCAGGTAGTCTGCAGCGGTTGGAATTCAACAACTCAGCCAAGTCAGAGAGCCCGGGGCCCCGCAGCTAGGATCTCCCAGCTGCTGATTCCTCAAGACCACAGAAGCATTCAAGCCCAAAAAGGTCAAAGGTGAAAAGAAGGAGGCCATAGATGCTAAAAGAGTCATAGCAACACTTTGTGGTAGCAAAAACAGAACAAAAACAAAAACAAAGTGGGCGTCCATCAGTTGGACAAAAGCCAAGCAGCACATGAATGGAATGGCATATCATCAGTGTGCTGTAAAGAGGGACAAATGTGAGCAGTGAAGAGAACTTAAATGACCAAGAAGCTATTAAGTGCCTATTACTGAGTGCCCTGCCTTTTCCAAGGAAACATGGGAAGATCTATACTAGCTGATAAAGGGAGAGAGAAATACTACCAAGAAAACATACACGATGAGGACAAAAATGCATATGATGACCCAATACATATAGGAACATGAAAATCTGATTATTTGATGCCTAATCTTGGCTCCTGAGGCCAGGGGAAGAAAGGCACTTCCCTTCTGGTGGAGGGAGATAGGGTGCTACAGGTGCAGAATGCTGCCTGTAATATCAGGTCACTGTGTCAGGAAGATCATCTTTGGGGGTGTGAGCAATGGACAACCAAGAAATGACTGTGGTGTAAGAAAGAAAAAGCACTAACAAAGTTTTTATTTATTTGTTTTAAAAGACTCATAAGCCGCTTTTTTGTCTTCATCTTTGAACTCGCTCATCTTCAGGCTTCCCAGCTCAGGCTCTCTATTTCACCTGCTCAAAGAAGAGGGCAAGGGCATGAACTACAGACTGTGCTGGCGGGAAGGGCTCACAACCCAAGCTCCCCATACCTCTCCTTCAGCCGGCTCCCCAGTATGACTTGCTGATGATGCTGCATTGATAACCAACATGTCTGGAAAGATTAGACTTGGCCCCTCAAGTTCTAAGCCTCTGGCAGGGGAAAAGCCTGTCAAAATTACTTTGCATTTACAGCGTGGGGGTGCGTAGCCATATATATCCTGTATACCACACACGCACACACACAGAGTCTCTCTCTCTCTCTCTCTCTCTCTCTCTCTCTCTCTATATATATATATATATATATACATATATATATATATATACACACACACACACACACACACACACACACACACTTATCTGCATATCTGTTGTGCCCTTCCCCAGTGGAATATTAGTCTTTGTACTCTAACACCTACCACAATACCTAGTACATGGTAGACACTCAATAAACACTTGTTGAATTGAGGAAGACTGAAAAGTATTATTTCTCAAGTCTTTTCTTGCTCCGTACCCTGAGTAGCAGGGATCTTACTGCTCCTGGAAAGAGTTCCAAGGGATTGATATTTTTTGAGAGTCAAGACACACCCAAGGCAGCCTCCACAGGTCAATCATGGGGATGTCTGAGGAAAGGAGTTGGTACCATGGACAGAAGGAATGGCCATCTGCTGGATTTGAGACAAGAAGACAGTTCAAATGTTTCATTTGCCATCCGTGGGTGATAAGTCACTTTATCTCTCTGGGCCTGTCACCTCAGTAGTAAATTAAAGAGTAGGTAATAACCATTATGAGATCATAAATCATAGCCAGGAGGGACCATCGAGGTCATCCATCCAACTGCCTCAATTTAAGGATCACAAGAATGTTAGCCCCAACAAGTGAAATGACTTACCCAGTCACTGAGATAGTAAGTGGCTGAGCTGGGATTTGAACCCTGGTCCTCTGACTCCAAATCCAGTGTTCTTTCCACAATCCCATATTGTGCAGGGTGGTAAATAAAATTTTAAGTGATAGCATGATCTAATGGGAAGAATACAGAATCCCAGCTGTCATTTAACATGGGGAAGTTATTTTACTTCTTCAAACATCTAAGATGTCAACCTTAAAATCTAAAATCTGCAATCCTATGACCTCTCTGTCTCTAAGGGTTGTCCATCCTGATGCCAGCATGAGATCTCAGAGATCACACTGGACCCCCCAACTCTGGACTGGTCCCATCTTCCTCCTGCAAGACTAGATTCGGATCTAATACAACCAAAAGTGTCACCTACTAGACAACCAGTTCGTTAAAAGAGGAACCAGAACATTTCTTGAAAAACAATTCTGTGCTCTTGGTCTCAGCACCATTTTGTCAAACCACTCTGCCTTGACAATGAGAGAGAAGAAACAAATACAGGGTCTGAAACACGAGAAGGATGAGGCAGAAGTCCAAGGGGCCGAGCATAGAGACCACAGTCTCAGAGATATGGAAAGCCCCTGCTCATACTTGACTGAAAACTTTGGAAAACATCCCCCTAGGGAGGACTGTCCCAGCTCCCGACTTGATTCCGAACTCTTAACTCTCCCAGCTGCCACAGGACTCTTACCACCACTTGACTCCTCCCTGTCAAAGGACATTCCATCTTGTAATGCAAGGTTCTGGCTGCCTGAAATCAATTTCCTTGGTTGTGCACCATGGACCCCTTGACATTCTGCGCTGGTTGTTTTCGCTGTGACTAAGGGTAGCATGTGTATAATGCATAATAATAAATCATCTCTACTTTTTTGGTTGGGGGCCAGGGAACCTGCCTGTCTGTTTTCCCTACCCGAACCTCAACTACCTAACATTTCATTTCTGAATTCAGATCCCCAGCACCGAGAACAG
>CM053623.1:446820269-446924559 GCA_028646595.1 Phalanger gymnotis | reverse complement strand
GGAAAGAGAGCCTCATGAGTAGTAGGAGGCCCCTAACAGATATATGAAGGATGAAAGGGCAGAACGCTCTCTGGAGTTCTGCCTTCCTAAACAAAGCGCAATGAATTCTCATTTAATTTTTTCATAATGACTCAGAAGCACCATTATGAATTCTATTTATTGTCTTCTACAAAACGCAAGTGGTTGAGGTAATCTCAAACATCCCTAGAGTTGCTAACGTTTGATGTTCTGAGCGTCCTTCCAACTGGCACATCCCATGTTCTAAACTCTAAGGTCCATTTATACAACGTTATCTTATATGTTCTCAGTTCTAAGGGACCTTCCAAATCCACAAGCTCCTTTCCCCTCCCGGCTGGGTTCCTGAGTCTCTTGTCTTCCCCACTTGTATGTACCTCTGTATCACCTCCCCTTCTCTTTTAGGTTTCGTCTTCCCCCGTAAGGATGGAAGTTCCTTGAGGATAGGGACTGTCTTTATTCCCATTGCTTAGCAAACAACAAGCACTTAATAAGTACTTGTTGCTTGCCTATGATGCTACCATTATCTACTGGGCTATCTAACAATGATACCTTCAGTACCTACTGAGGCCCCAGACAACTCTAGCTTTTTCAAATCAGTCCCCTCCCCCCTTCTATTTACTCATCTGTTACAGGTGGGGGAAAGATATGTCCAAATGTATTAGAATTATATGTAAAGTGAGAATAAGAAAGCACTGGGTGAATCCCTTTTGTATGAGAGAAGCCTTGGTGCACAGACTTTGGGTCACCCATCTGGCCTACTCAGGGGTCACTATGGTCCCAAGCTCTGTTCCAAATAAGGCCAGGTGACTGAGTGATTAGCTTTAGAAAAATGAGGTTTTGCTACTGTACTCCCATAAATGAATTTTCCCAACACCCCAACAAGAGGCACTTTCCAACAAGGCCCTTGGTCCTGGACTGAATGTCTCTTTCCGGTACAAGAGGATATGAATAGTGAAAGTATATCCTATATGCACATCCTATAACTGGGCCCCAAACTAGGGCTTTTAAAAGGAGAAGGCTCTAAACTGTTGTGCTTAGGAAGTCATCAGCATTGTAAGCAAATAAATGTCTTCCCTTTCCTTCCACCCTTTGTTGAGGAAGGATCAATGTCAGAGGCTGGGTGACAAAGACAGCATTTCTGCTCTGGCTGGGGGATTTGAGTTTCCCCCAGGCCTTGAGGCAGAGGAAATCAAATCATTCCAAAATGTCCTCTCCAATGCTGCTTCCCCCAACCCCGATCCACTCCCCTACTTCCCACAAGATCTCCTCAATCAGAAGACTTTTGTTCAAATACCATCTCTACCACACATTGGCTATGGTACCTTGACCAGGCCAGACCCTTCCCTCTCTAGGTCCTCATTGACTCCTTGTTCAAAAAAGGGTCCTGAAAGTCCCATGAAGTTGAGATAATGTCATTCTTGTGCACTTCAAAGGAGGCAATGTGTTGCACTGGAAGGAGAGTTAGATTCAGAGAACCAGGTTCAAATTCTTCTCTACTCCCTTATCACCTGTGTGGTCTCAGACAAGTCCCTTCCCCCTCTCTGAGCCACAATTCCCCCAATAACAGAATAAGATACCTGGCCTAGTTAACAACCTCTGGTGTCCTTTCCAGATCTAAAGCTATGACTCTGTATGACAAAACAAGAGATTCTCAGGTTCCTCCCAACACTACCCCCCCCCAACTCCCAAGTTCCCAGATTTTCCATCTTTTCTAAACCAGTATCACAAGATTGGGAACTATTGATAACACCACCAAGAGCAAATCTCCTTTGTGGTCACAGCACAGAGATACCAAGCACATCCTTCCAAAACCAAAGCTGGCCAATATTTATCGAGTCACCTATGACGCTCTCAGCCTGGAAGAGCAGCACGGTGTACAGGACACAGGCTGAACTTGGAAGCAGGAAGCCCTGGCTTTACAATGCCACGTGTATCTTAGTCCCAGCTGGGTGGCTCCAGACAGGCCACCTCAGTTCCCTGAATCATGCTTTCCTCACCTAGAAAATTAGAGTGTTGGAGTAAGGCCTCACCAGGTCTTTCCAACTCTAACCCTGTGAGCCTATGCTAGGATACCCTCTTTTACAGTGAGCTAACTCCCTGTGGGCTTGAGTTTTCTCAGCCTGGAGTCCATGAACCTAATCCCTAACCCACTTACATACCTCCAATTCCATTTCCTAACTATCAAAGGCTCTGTGGACCAATTTCAGGGGATCTAGAATCCATGAAATTTGATAGGAAATAAATTACATCTTTATTTTTACTAATCTCTATCTGAAATTTAGCAATTGCTTGAATTATTTTAAGACATTCAAAGAAGGGGTCCATGGGTTTCAACAGACTGCCAAAGGAGGGCTCCTTTACAAAAAACCAAAAAGTGTCAAAGAACCTCTGCTTGAAGGTCTCTCCATATTCTAAATACTATGATTTAATCCGTGTTCTCAAGATCCATCTGACTCTTTCTCTCCACTCACCTTCTCAAATACCACCTTAGGTTTCTAGTCTTGCTTCTCTAATGGCCTCCTCACTGGTCTCCCCACTTCTGGCCTTCCTCTACTGAGCTGCAAAAGGGATTTTCCTGGAGCTCAAATCTGACAGTCACTCCCCTCCTCCAACCAGGGGCTTCGTATTGCTTCTAGGATCGAACATCAACTCTTCCATTTAGCTTTTTGAAAACTTCCTAACCATGCCACCAAACAGCCTTGCCAACCCCATTGGACATTACTCTCCACTCCTGCAAAGCCAAATTAGCCTCTGTTGTTCACATGAGACCTTCAATTGCCCACAGCCATGGCTTTGCTCTAAGAAGTCTAAGAAAATCCAAGGCAAACAATGTCAATAAAGGGGAAGGAAGGGGGGAATTCAAGCAGCCACGTTGGTAATCTCCCTCCCACTACTATCATGGACATTGGGCAAATTCCATTCTCAGCCTGTCATTCCTGCTAAAACTAAATCCCTCAGGGGCTCCCCATAGGATCACAGCCCCAGGAACGATTCTTAGAGCTAATGTCTCAGCCTTAAGTTTCAACAATCAATCCAAGTGAAGATGGTCTACATTTAAGCCAGACTAGGGAGAAGTTGGGCCACTGGTAAAAAAATCTGCCTATCTGGGATTCACTGGTATAGCTAATTTCATGGCTGAAATCAAGCAAATGCCCGAATTACAAGGGAGCAGCCTCTTCCAGTTTTCCTGGAATGCTTTATCTGGATCTTTCTGACCTCATCATACCATACATTTATCTGTAGACTTGTCATCTGTAACTTGTAGAATGCAAGTTCCTCAAAGGCAGGAATCATGCCTTTTATTGTGTCTATATGTCCCCGTGGCAAGGACAGGGCCTTGTATTGAGCAGGCACTAAAGAGGAGGCCTCTACTGAACTGAACTGAATGGAGGGTGGCCAATATATGGCACCACCCATAGGAAGCTCAGTGGAAAGAATGCCAAATTTAGAGTTAGGGTTAGAGGGCCTGAGTTCAAATCCTACCTAATCATTCCCTCTCTCTGAGCCTGTTTCCTCAGTAAAAGGTGTGAAGTTGGACTCATTTATCTCTGAGGTTCCTTCCAGCACTAAATCTTTGGTCCTATGTGTATATGTTCCAAAGGTTGTATGTAAAATGTGAAGAAAAAATGTAGTTAAGAGAAGGAATGGAACATGGGATAGATATCTAAGAAGTACAGATGGGGAGATGGGAAGGCTTAGCCCCAAGACTCTACCTATTGCCAGTTGAAAGTGGTCTCCCTCCTATGATTTTCCAGACACTTTATCTGGATCTTTCCTTCACTTCTCCTTATCCCACTTTGGTCCTGTGTATATGTTCCAAAGGTTGTATGTAAAATGTAAAGAAAAAAATGTAGTTAAGAGAAAGAATGGAACGTAGGATAAATATCTAAGGAGTATACAGATGGGGAGATGAGAAGGCTTAGCCCTAGGACTCTACCCATTGCCAGCTGAAAGTGGTCTCCCTCCTATGATTTTCCAGAGTACTTTGTCTGGATCTCTCCTTCACTTCTCCTTATCTCACTCTCACCTTTTATCATCATGATCTGTGCACATTCCAGTCTTCCCCAGGCCCCACCCTCAATTTGACTGGCACTGATCCCAAGTCTTCCCTCTTCAGGTTTAGCTTCTATTTGCCATATTATTATGTCTATGCTCACTCCCCTCCCCAAATCCAATTCTTCTACATCAATATCTCCATCTCTTTATCTACCCACTTCATCCTTTCATGGTTTGCTTCCTCCTAGCCTAGGGTGACCTGAGACTTTTCCCTCAGATCTTTCCCCTTTATGGCAAGAATTGGCAACTTCTGTGAGCTAAAAGAGCAAGGTATGGCAGAGCTACCTTTGCATTCAGCAGGTGCTTAACAGATGCACGAAGGAACTGGAGAAGCCAAGACCAGCCCTTGACAAAACTGTGAAACAGGCAGAGTTTTTCTCAAACAACTCCCCAACCTCCTCTATCCTCCTTCCTACCTTCCTGTACCACCACCCCACCCCAGATACCCATCAGTATTCTTCCTTAACTAATCTGTACTAAGGTATTAGCTGATAATTAAAGTGTCACCTGATAGGGGCTTAAAGTCTGACTCTTCTCAGGGGTATTTACTCTTTTAAAGGAGGACCTAAAAAGGAACAAGAGTTTAAAATCCATCCAAAGACCCAAGCACAATCCTTAAAGCAATAGCTTCATGAAGGAGTAGAAGGCCCTGTGGGAAGTCCCTTACATGCCAAGCAAGAGAGAGAATCAATGAAAACTTAGCAGCTACCTCTGGAAGGTTGCCAATCCCTCATGTAGAGCGAGAAGAGCCAACAGTAGGAGGGAGGGAACAGGAAGGAGGATGTTTAACCAGGAGGGCACAATCTGAGAATGACTGAAACGGCCAATTTGGATCATGACCCCAAGATATTCACGTTGAAAGTTCTGACCCATTTGAGGCCAAGTGACCACAGAGGGGAAAGCGCTAAAAAAAAAAAAAGGACCAAGAAGAGAGAAGATGCAGAGCCTCCATCAAAATAAGGCCCACGTGGGTCTCCTTGTTCAGAAGGAGGCCCCAAATATAGAGAAACCTTTCATAGGATCCCAGATTTGGAACTGAAAGGGCCTCAGAGGCCATCCAGTAAAACCCCTTCAAGCAAACCAAGCCCAAGAAAGGGGCTGCTTTGGCTGCCTGGAAATACCACCCTTCTCACATCCCACCCTGTTTCTACCTCGAAGAAGAGGCTCACCAAATAGGAGACTGACTCCCTGGTCTGCAAACTAACCCAAACTTGAGAAAGACAGACATGGAGCCAGGAAAAGGGACTTGAGAATGCACCCTCAGTCTTGGCCACCAGGCCAGCCCTTGCCACCCATTACTCTGCCTAGGATCTAAAAATAGTTCCAATTAGTTCCAAGGTTACCATGAAAAGAGGAAAAGCAGGGCCACGTGTTTACCAAAAAAACCTCTCCTTTGTTAACTAGAAACAGGTGGAGTCAACAGCCAGGCCAGGTGAGCACAGCACTTAGAAAGGAGGGGGGTTTGAGAGAGCTGTTTTTAAGGCCTCTCTACAAAGGAACTGAGCTTCCCGGTTTAACTAGATTAGTTTTAAGGCTCAGATTCTGCAAGCTAATTCTGTGGACAGATGATCATTTCTCAGGGAGCAAAAGTCATTCAGGATCAGAAGTTAAGCCAAAAAAATGGCTTGTCCAAACACACAAAGTTGAGAACATTTGACAGCAAACTCAGAAATTCAGCTTGGGAGAATGATAGGAGCCTCTGGGTAAAATAAACAGGAGGGGGGAAACTCCCCAAGCATAAACCAGTAGAGAGGGGAAAAAAATCTCTTCGTGCCGATCAAGTTCTGACCTTCCAATGAACTCGGAATAACCAGCTCATGGTTTCGCAAAGCAGCAGGAATGGTAAGCATTTTGAGTGACGCTAAAAAATCTTAGTTCCCCCTCGGACTTTCTGCTTGGCAGCCAAATGCATCGCTCAGACCAGAGCTAGCTGAAAAATGTCCACTTCTCCTGCCTGGAAAGGAACTGGACGGAGCCAAGGCCCACAGAGGCTGGTTTTTGCAATGCTAGAGTGAGTAAAGAACTGGCCTCATTTCACAGAGAACTGCGAGACTTCTGTCCAAAAATAAAATCTTTAAGGAGAATTCCCTGGCTAAGTTGGTTGCATTTTCTCCCAGAGATTCTCTCTCCTAAGCTGCATTCTGAATACAGGTAACCCCCACACCTCCTCTACTCTCCCTTCAGCCCCCGCCAAAAATCACAGGCCCACAAATCTGTTCATCTCAGCAAAGCCACCCCTGAAATTCTACAGTGGGCAAAGCCCTAGCCTTGGAGTCAGGAAGACTCGAGCTCTAATTCGGCCCCTGACACTTGGTAGCTGTGCGACTGAGCAAATCTCTTACTCTGCCTGCCTGTTTTCTCATCTGTAAAACAGGCATCACAATAGCTGCACCTACCTCCTAGGGTTGTGGGATCAAATGAGGCAATAGAGTTAAAAGCACTTTGCAATTTTGAAAGAGCTATGTAAATGCTAGCTTTTATTAAGACCCTACTATGTGTCGATCTCGGTGTTCTTTAAATGCCTATTATTATTATTATTATTGATAGGATTGCCACTAGTTGTCTGAATCCAGGGTCTGATATAAGCCACTTGAGCTACACGCCCTGTCCTCTTTCTCTGAAACCCTCAACTTCACCTTGGGCAGGACAGAAGCCCCTTTCTAAAAAGGCTGGGCCTCTGATGTTGCTCAACTTCCTAAAAAGAGCAGTTGGACACCAAGTTGATGGCTGTCAGTTCCTTCCCTGGGGTGTCTGGTCAGGACGCAGACAGGAAAAAGGCATATTGCTCTTGGTTGGGCACTGAACCCACCACTACTGGATCTCCAACCCATAATAGTCAGGTAGCAGTGGGTCTATCACTTAACCTCATCCAGCCTCAGCTCCCTGATCTGAAAAATGGGGGCAATACTTCTGGAACCATCACCCAGGGTTGTGAGGATCACATGAATAAAACTTTGCATACTTTCAGGAACCATGAAAATATCAGCTATCATTGACGTTTGATTCCTCATCTAGTTCAAAGGAGTTCAGCTAAAAAACCCCTGGGACAGGTTGCTATCCAACTATAATTTCTTTGTGTTTTAACTATTCCACAGACTACTGCACAGGGAGAGAAAATGACTTTTTTTTGGAATTGGATATAAGTGCTAGGATGCACATTCATCCTCTTCTAGGCTCATTGAAAACCTTTTCAGAAGAACTCCAGCAGAATACAGTATGATGGGGACATGATTGTATTTCATTCCATCCACACACAGTTTTTAAGCCTTCTGCTAGGTCTACTATAAAACTTTTCATTCCTCCTAGTTTGGAGATTGTCAACATCTATTAAAAGAATGATTTTAAAGTTTTTATGCATTGGGATCACATCCCAATGATTGTGGGCAACAGTTTTGTCTGGAATGAATGAATGAATGGGCATTTCTTCAGTGCTTACTATGTGCCAACCACCGTGCTAAGCACTGACAATACAAATCCAAAAGCAAAGGCAGTCGCCTCCCTTCAAAGAACTTACATTCTAATAGAGATGAAACAAAGGGAAGAGTAGTGGCCTGGCAGAGGCCCTTTCTTCCAGAAAGTCACAGGGATAAAGAGTGAGACTACAGAAAAGGAAGTTGACACACCCCATCCAGGGACAATGACAGAGCTGGTTCGATCTTGGCCTATGATTCCAGAAGGGGGTGAAGGGTTAGAGGGAGACTAACATGAAAAAAGATACCTCCAGAACACAGTTTCTGGCAAGGCCAGCTAGGTAGCTAGCTGAAGCAGAATTTATTTATTCAATTCTTAAACATATTCCAAGGTTTTTATTGGTAGCATTTGTTTATGACAAATATCAAGTTTTTGATAAATAATCCTGTTCACCAGGTTGTACTTTTCCAGAGATTCAGTAAGTCAGTGTCTGCAACCTGCAGTTATGTGTTGTTAATACTAAGGTTGGTAATATTATCTTTATTATTAATTGTTCCCACCAGGAGTATCAGGAAATCACAGCATTCACAGACTTACTGGATTTGAAGCCAGACTAGGGCCTTAGAGAATTTTTAATCCAAGCCCAACATTAACAGATGAAGAAGCAGGACCCCACCCCAGGGAAAGTGACTTGCTTAGCAAACAGGTTCAGAGAGTTGGACACGGATGCTCTGACCCCCAAACCCAGAACCCGCTATTCCTCTTCCATGAGACAATTTCTAACAAATAGCATTTACCCTGATAATGGTGTGGCCATGAGTTTGTTCAGAGGAAAAAGCTGCCTGAGTGTTTTTCAGCATTTTAACAAGTGTCCCAAGTCACGGTCTTGAGTTACTCATTAGTTCCCACCTCCCACTCAGCACCTTTTCCACCTCAGAGAGTGAGTAAGGCCAATGTTTACTACGTGCAGAAGTCAGTTATTTCCTCCTCAATGTGGCATCATGGGTGATGTGGGCACATTCTGCCCGAACTGCTATAAATGGCAGATGAATGGCCCTGTAAAGGCACATGCATCTCCCGGGCCTGGAATTCCTTCTCTCCTTTGCCTGGTGGACAGTAAGGCCCAACTCAAAAACAATCTTTCTCCACATCCTTGGGTAACAGTGTCCTACACTTAGAGTGAGGAGGGACTCAGAGGTCCTCTGCTCCACCACCACTGCCATCACTTTACAGAGAAGGAAACAAGGGCACAACTAAGTGGCACAGGCAATAGAGCACTTCACCTGGAATCAGGAAGACCCGAGTTCAAAGCCTACTTCAGATACTTGCTAGAAAGTCACCAAACCTCTCTCAGCCTCAGTTTCCTCATCTGCAAAATGGGGATAGTAAGAGGACCTACCTCACAGGGTGTGGTAGGGATCAAATGAGATAACACATGTAATGAGCTTCATTAAAGTGCTTTATAAATGTTAGCTCTTATTACTATTATAACATCTCTAAAGTACTTGTAAACCTTAAATATGTGTGTGTGTTATTATTAGCACTAGTTTTAGTATGTGACAATGTTAAGATTTGAACCCAGATCTCCGGGCTCCAAAGTCAATACTCCTTCTACAGCACCAAATAAGGGTAGATGAAAAGATGGGGGTGGGTCAAGTATTGGTTGGACCACACAGCTCCAAGACCCTCCCAACTCGGATCCTAAGAGAGGTTTTCCTTGTTCCCTTTGCCATAACTTTCCATCCTCCTACAGCCTTTCTAAAGCATTTATCCCAAGTTACTATTTGCTGTACCCAACTGTGTCAGTCGCTCAACTAGCATTTATTAAGCACCTACTATGTGTCAGGGATGGCACTCAGTGCTGACAGGAGCCCGGGTCTCAAGGAGCATATATTGAGCATAATATTGAGACACCAACATGTAAATGAATACATATAAACAAGATACATATTGTATAAACAAAAGTATAAACAAGATGTATACTGTATAAACAATATATAAACAAATGTATAAACAAGGTATATGCTGTATAAACAAGACGTATAAACAAATGTATAAACAAGATGTATACTGTATAAACAATGTATAAACAAATGTATAAACAAGGTGTATGCTGTATAAACAAGATGTATAAACAAATATATAAACAAGATGTATACTGTATAATGCATAAACAAATGTACAAACTATTCATGCTGTATAACAAAATGTATAAACAAATATATAAATAAGATGTATACTGTATAAACAATGTATAAACAAGATGTATACAGGTGAAACTGAAGATTAATTAACTAAGGAGAGGAGTAATTAAGGAACAACAAGAAAGGCTCTTGGAGAAGGTAGAATTTTGGCTGGGACTTTGAAGGAAGCCAGAGAAGCTTGGAGGGGATGGGGGGAAGAGACGAAGAGGGAGAGAGTTCCAGGCATGGGGCACAGCCACAGCAAAGGCTCAGAGTCAGGAGATGGAGGGTCTTGTTCCAGGAACAGTAGGAGGCCATGGTCACTGGGTCATAGATTCTATAGAGAGGTGGCAAGGCAGGGCAGGCCAGTTTCTGAAAAGTTTTAAATACCAAACCAAGGATTTTCTATGTGATCCCAGTGGTCACAGAAAATCCTTTGTGTCTTTTTTCCCCCATGTGATTGAAGTTCTCTATGAGAGCAGAAACCCAGTTTCAACAGTCATGTGTTACAAGGAATCGACTTATTCCAGCCCCAAAAGGGAGAACTCAGAGTGATACGTGGAAATTACAAGGAAGCAGATTTGGGCTTGTTAGGAAAACCATCCAGCCTAACAATTAGAGCTATCCAAAAATGTAATGGGCTGCCATGGAAGGGGGCAAGTAGGCTTCCCTGCCTTTGGGGTCTTCTGGCAAAAGCAAGATGGTCACTTGTTGCTCTTCTTGTCTCTACGGTCTCTTCCAGCTCAGCAATTCAGGGAATCTGTGACCTCATCTTTTATTTCAGGGAAATTCATTTTCAGGTTTTTTGGTTGGAGCCCTGAATATAGAGCTACCTGTAATGCCGACTCTGAGGAGAGTAATTTTTAGTTGTCAGTCAATAGTCATTTACTTACAATAAGTGCCTATGCACCAGGCACTGTATTAGGCATGGAGATAAAAAAAAAAAGGCCCTGCCCTCAAGAATCTCCCAGTCTAATGGAGGAAATACCATGCAAACAACTGGGTACAAACAAGCTAGAAACAGAATACATTGTTGAAAATGAGCAAAGGGAAGACACCAGCATGAAAGGGGCTGTGGGGAGGTTTCTCATAGAACAGGGCCTTTTACCTGGGCCTTCAGGAAGCTGGAGGGGAGGGTGGAGAGCATTCCAGGCAGAGGAGAGAGCCAGGGGAAATGCCTGAGGTTGGGAAGCAACTTTCACCAGAAGCAGCCAGGAGGCTGTGTCAGGGAGTAAGGTGTGAGAAGACTGGAAAGGACCATTTTGTCAAGGGCTTTGAATGCCAAACAGATGCTTTTATATTCTATCCTGGAGGTGAGAGGGAGCCACAGGTGTTGACTGAGTGAGGGAGTGACTGTGACATCTGAGTGGAGGCCAGACTGGAGTGGGGAGACAATGAAGCCAGAGACACTGACTAGCAAGCTATGCCTTAAGGTGAGATGCCTTAATCAGCACCTGGTCATTGCCCTGGGATGTAGTAGAAGGAACAGTCCTTTGGGACTGGGTTAGAGCCCTAACACTGATACTTAACAATTCTTATACCTTAGATAAACCATTTCATGTCTCTGGGTCTCAATTTTATCTGTAAGATGGGGACATTAAAAGCAACTGTCTCAAAGGCCTAGCACAAGGTCAAAGGAGAAGATGAACATGAAGTGCAAAGTCAACTATTGCTTTTGTTATTAGACCTGCTTATGTACCTCAAATGTACCCGGCCAGAGAGGCCGGTATGAAAGAAAAGCTTCCCTTTATTCTGGGCTACATCTGAAAGTCATTGTCTTACTCATCCCCATTGGAGATAAGCTTAGGGAAGATGGGCATTAGTGTGGCTTTGTGGGAAGGCTGAGCTGATGAAATCTTTTATGGGTTGGCACATCCTAAAAAAGTTCTTTACAAGTAAGATTAAAAATATGCATGAATTTTTTTAATGTGGTTTTAAAAGTTCATTTGTATTTTGTATTTCTTTGAGAGACATAAAAACAACTTCAATGATGAGTATTTTAAACTTCTCCACACTAGAAATTTGTAAGGTGGCACAAGGGAGGCTGTGGGGGAGGGGCAGAAATCTAAAGGAATCTTAGGCTGACATCCAGAGGACACCCAGAGCTGGAAGGTGCCTTAAGGATAATCAAATTCAACCCCCTCAGTTTGCAAAGGGGAAATCCAAGGTCCAGTTTAATAACTTGCCCAAGATCACAGAGCTAGATTGTAATCTCAAAGTTCTTTATAAAAATACTCTTTACTTTACAGTAGAAAGTGGGGGGTTTTTTGGTTGGTTTGTTTGTTTGCATCATATCACACTCTGCTCCAAGCTCTCCTGGAAAATACTGTTCAATTCTAGGCACCTAGGAAGGCCACTCAAGCAGAAGTGGGGCTCCAGGCAGACTACGTTGGCAAGAGAACTACAGACCATGCCATATGAGGGTCTGTTGAAGGAATGAATGAAGGCGTGGGGGAAGGGGATGAAAATTGTCTTCAAGTGTCTGAAGCTGACCTGTAGAGCAAGGACCAAGGTGTAGAAACTACAAGGGAGGCAGATATCAGCTCAAAGTAAATCCAACTTCTAACAACCAAAGCTGGAAGAAAATGAAATGGACAGGACTGTTGAAGTGAGTCATTGTTGTAATAAGGACTCCTGGATGGTCCTGAAATCTGTTTCAAGTCCACTCCTAGGCCTTCTAGGCCACATAGGCCACAACACGTAGCACCCAGTCTGCCAGGGATGTGAGACTTCTCCAAGCAGGCCTCCATGCAGGCCATGAGCCACTCAGCCACTAGGATGCCAACCAAGATGCTTCAACCAATTCATCCCACAGTCTAAGCATTTGTGAAACTCACACATAAGCTAAAGAAGAGACTTCAGCATCTCCTGGTGACTCTCTAGAGGAGAAAGACTAAGGCAGCGGAACCTACATTATTTCAAATTCAATACACTATTGATTAAGGGTTACAGTGCTCAAGGCTGGTGGAACAGAGACAAAAGCCAAAGAGCACCTTCCCTCAGGGGGTATAGGATGGACTGATGGAGACAAAGAGGGTGGGTAACATTCATTTTGTTCTTCAGGAATCTGCCTGCTAGCCTAGCCATGGCTTCCTCCCAGTGCCATTCCTTCAGTCGCTGACGGGTCACTACAGCCCATATTGGATGAGTGTTCATCAAATGAATGTCTAAGCCACAGGAGACCATCAGAGCTGAAAGAGAATGAATAGGTCATCTAGTCCAATGCTCTTGTTTTATAGGCATGGAAAATGGGGCTTAGGATGGGGAAATGACTTGGCCATAATCACAATGCTAATGAATAGCAGAACAAAGCTCCCATCCCAGCCCAGTGTTCTTCCTACTATTTGCTGCTGCCTTAAAACTGACTATACGCACTAAGTGGCATGCTCAGCACTGACATATGTCTACGTAAAAATACCAGACACCATTTAACTTTACATAAACAGCTCTCCTAGAGATGATAATCCTTTTCTAAACCAAAATTCTGGCTGGCTTTCCTAAGATATTGTTGGTGGAGCTATGAATTGGCCCCACATTAAAGGAGCACGATTTGGAACTCAAAAGGAATCATTGAATAATTCAGCCCCACTGACCCAAAGATCCCTTGTACTTGTTACATGCCCAAAGAAGCACCCAAAAAGAAAGGTCTTATATAAGGTAAACTATGGCAAAATTTCTTTATGGTAGCCAAAATTAAAAAAAAAAAACAACTAGAAATGAGCGCCTGTTAATTCAGGAATGGCTAAGCCAACTATAAGATATGGATGTGATGCAATTCTATTACAATGTAAGATTTTTTTTTTAAAGAGAAGAATACAGAGAAGCATGGAAAGTTCATATAAATAAACATTAGTTCATACAAAGCTGAGTGGAGTGAGTAAAATCTGAACAACATACAGATAAACTTAGCAATGGAAAGGAAATCAGGGTTAAAAAATACCAGATTTTAAATCAACACCACATCCAGAGGCTTGATGATGAAACCCAGGTCTCTCCTGGGGTGGAGAGGTGGGAATCTATAGTGGCAACAAGTGGTATGGGCCATCAGACACGGTCAGTGAGTTGGTTTGTTTTGCTTAAGTGTGTTCCTTCGTTAAAGGGAAGGGATTGTATTGGGAATTGAAAGTGTTGGAAAGAAAAAAAAGCATAAAGAAAACTTTTGTTTAAGAGATAAGATCCCATGGCGGTGTGCAGAAGGGAGAGGAAGTCAGATCACTGAATAAAAGAAGGCAGTGCTCTTCATTTTCTGCCTAATATGGCAGCCTGTTCAGATGAGAGCATTTCATTCATTTATTCAACAAAGAAATAAATCAATGTTTGTTAGATGAATGGAGTATTTAGAACATATCGAACAATATCCCCTGTATTTCACTAGGAACCCAAGAGTTCCCAAATTGAGGAACTCTAAGAGACAGAGGTTACACCTGAATTCCCACCCTGAAAGAGAAGGAACAGTTTTCTTCTTCATTGAAAGATACAGGGCTCAGAAAATGATCTTCCTAAGCCTGATCCAGAAACAAGGCTGGAAGTGATCAAGTGACTTCCCTGAGATCTGCAAATTACATAAGCTGCTCGGCCTGGAATTAAAGCCTCAGACCTCCCCAATCCAGCTGATCTTAGGCTACAGCTCCACGAGAAGGTGTCTCTGATCTGACACTGGCAAAGAGCAATTTGTCAAACTACTGAACGAGTGCAAGCCCAAAGGCTTCCTACCACAAACACCACGTCACAAAGAGATGGATGGTGTGGTGGCCCACCTGTGGAGGGGGTGTGGCCTGAATGGTAACCCTGTCTCAGATACCTGCTGGCCATGTGACCCTGGGCAAGGCACTGAACCTCTCAGACCTCAGTTTCCTCATCAGTAAAATGAGAGGGTTGAACTAGATGGCCTCTGAAATCCCTTGGAAGTCTAGATCTGTGATCCCAAGAGAAGAGACACAGCAAAGGGACCTGATGAGCTCATCATTCCTAAACACTGAAGGAGTTCTATTTGTATTGACAACAGAAAAGTACAGTGGGAGCTTTCAAAAAAAAAAAAAACTCTGGCCCTATTTATGGTTACCAAGAGCAGCTAATCACTTCCTGAATGAACCAGTGCCCTTCCTAAAGAGCAGTGAAGATTACTGGTACACCACCACAGGCAGCCAGAGTGGCAGTAGGCAACAGCCACCTGGAGATCGCCAGGCTCCTGAAAAGCTGTCAACAGAAGAACCCCCTGGAACATGCTGAGCAAACACCCTAGGAGACCGCCTTTAGACACTGGAGTAACAGCTAGTGTTCACATTTGGATTGCCCCATGTTGGAGTCTCACTGATCAGGCCACGCTACCATTTATAATGTGCACGGCTCTTCCAATAAATGCATTACTCCGAGCTCTCGGCATTTTCACTGGCCATCCCCAATGTCTGCAGCTCTCCCTCTTCTTGTCCACCTCCTGGTTCCCCAGGCCTCCTTCAAATCTTACCTCATCCCTCCTTCTGCAAGAAGCCTTGCTCAGTGCCCTGGCTGCCAGGCCCTTTTCTGGCTTCAGTCATCTCGAATTTATCCTCTCCATACAGAGTTGCCTGCATGTTGCCTGCCCCATTAGACTGGGAGTTCCTCGGGAGCAAAGATCATTTTTGGCCTTTCTTTGTATCCCCGGTGCTTAGCACAGTGCCTGGTACATGGCAGGAGCATACTTGATGTTTGTCAACTGACTGTTAAGTGAAACTGAGTGAAGAAAATCAAACCACACTGCTCTACTCCACGGCCTAACACACTGGCCACCAACATGCCTTCCTAGAATTCTAGAGCCAGAAGAAATTCTTGAGGCCACCTAGTCCTACTCTTTCATTTTTATAGAGGAAGAGAAAAAAAAAAGCCAAGAGACAGGCAATAACTTGGTTATAATGACTCAGCTAGCTTAGGGAACAGATCTGGAAGAACATTCTCTCCTACTCACAACTCTTCAGTGGCTCTCCAGTTACTCACTCATAAAGGATCATAAGATCAAAGACCTAGAAGTGCAAACTACCTTAGAGGCCCTTGCATCCAACCCCTCCATTGTGTAAAAGAGGAAATTGAAGCTAAAAATGTTTATTGACTTGTGCAAGGTCACATAGCTAGTGACAGTGGTAGAATTTGAATCCAGATCCTCTGACTCCAAATCCAGGCTCTTTCCTCCACTGAACTACTCTAAGAGACAGAGTCTCAACTGTAATGGCTGAACAACCAACAAGCATTTATTAAGCACCTGCTTTATACCAGGCACTTCGCTACCTGATGGAGAAAAGACACTCTACCAGACAGTGTGCTGGCTGAAACAGAAGCCCTCCACCCCCCAACACAAGGATGAATGTTCCAAATATGCCCTGACTATAAAGGGGAAGGGGCACTGAGCAAGCTGCAGGAATGCCTATACTTCTCCTCTTACTCTCTTCTTAACCTTCTACTCTGGTTTCTAGGCGCCTTATTCAACTGGAACTGCCTTCTCCAAAGTTGCCAGGAACCTCGTAAAGGACAACTCTGATGACCATTTCTCAGTCCTCATCCCTCTTGACTTTCCTGCAGCCTATGGCATTGTCAGTCACCCTTTTTTCTCCTTGATACTCTTGTCTCTAGGTTTCAGGGACACTTCTGTCTCCTGGATCTCCGGACAGCTCTGTGTGACTGCTCCTTCTCAGTTTCCTTTGCCAGATCTTCATCTAGGTCATACTAACCATGGGTGTCTCCCAAGGCTCAGTACTGGGCCCCGTTCTCTTCTTCCTCCAAGGTCATCTAATCAGCTCCTGGGGATTCCATTATCATCTCTATACAAATGATTATCAGATCCCTGGATCCAGCACTAATTTTCCTCTTAGGTGGTGCCATTGTGCAAGGAGTCAGGAAGACTCATCTTCCTGAGTTCAAATCCATCCTCAAACACTTACTAGCTGTGTGACCCTGGGAAAGTCACTTAACCTTGTTTGCCTCAGTTTCCTCATCTGTAAAAATGAGCTAGAAAAGGAAATGGCAAACCACTCCAGGATCTTTGCCAGGAAAACCCCAAATGGGGTCATAGAGATTTGGACATGACTGAACAACAACCTCTCTCCTGACTTCCAGTCTGGCACCCCCAACTGCCTGCTGTATACCTCGAACTGGTTGTACCATAGAGACCTTAAACTCAACATGTCCAAAACTGAACTCATCATCACTCCTCCCAAACACTCCCCTCTTTCTAGCTTCCCTGTTACTGTCAAGGGTACCACTATTCTACAGTCATGCAGGCTCACAACGGAGAGGTCAACCTTATCTCCTTACCCTCCCCTCTCACATGCAAAAAGATGTCCAATCATATCCTTCCACCTTCTCGACATCTCTCTCCATGTCACCTTTTTTCCTCTGCCCCTTGTACAGGCCCTTATCACCCTATGCTTGTACTACTGCAAAGGCCTTCTGCTTGGTCTGCCTGCCTCAACTCCACTACCAAATTGGAATGAGTAAAGCACATGTCACTCTCCACTCAAAAAACCCCATTGATTCCTTACTTCCTCCAGCATCAAACAGAAAATCCTTGGTTGGGCTTTTAAAGCCCTTCATAGCCCAGTCCCTCTCTACCCTTCCAGTCTTTGTCTACCTTGCTTTCCTCCACATCCTCTGTGCTCCAGCGACACCAGCCTCTTTGCTGTGCCTCACACAGAACACTCCATCTCCTAATGATGTGAGGTCCCTGGCTGCCCCCCATGCCTGGCACTCTCTCTCTCCTCATCTCTGCCTCCCCACTTCCTTCCAGCCCTAGCTTCTGCCAGAAGCTTTGCCCAATGCTCCTTCCTTCAACTTAGTTGTCTTTCCTCTGAGATTATCCCCAGTTTCTCCCACGTGTATCCTGTATGTAGATGGTGTTTGCATGTAGACCATGAGTTCCTTCAGGGCAGGGACTGTGGGGTTTTGGGGGGGGGGGTGATTTTTTGTATCCCCAGTGCTTAGCACAGTACCTGGAACACTGTCAGTGCCTAATGGATGCTTCTTGACTGACCCCACCCCACAAGAGAAGAGCCTTCCCTGGGGGCCCGTAGAAAAACACCTGGGATCTGTGTTAGAAGAGGAACAAGTGGAAGATACCTTGGAGATCATCCAGTACAACACCTTACTTTACAAATGAAGAAACTGAGGTCCAAACTAGAGAAACTTGTCCAAGGTCCCACAGGGAATAAAGCACAGTACCCAATACATAGCAGGCACATAATAAATGCTTGTTGACTGACTAATGCCACCCAACTGGGAGAATAAGAGCACTTCTCACTAACAGAGCACTTCCGAGCTTTCTAAATATTTGTGGCACTCCAAGCCTGGGAAAGAGGCGGAGCTTTCACTAATGGGGAAAACCAAGGTATGGGGAAGGTAAATGACTTGCCCAAAGTCTCACGGTTGGCACATCTCCAAGCTGGGACCCCAAACTACATCCTGGGAAGAAGCTCAGACTTGGCCTCAGAAGTCAAACCCCTGGATGTGAAGGGAATGAGGCTCCCCTCCCAGGCCTCTTTAAAAATGAATACACTGGGCAAGAAGCCTTCAAAGGTCCTTTCTGGTTCTGAGTCCATACACTCCTATGAGCCGACATGTACTCCAATCCCAGGTCTGCATGAGTCATCTTCAAGATTCCTCACTAGACTCTCTTTGCCCCAAATGCAGAATGAGGATGCTGGATTATGTGGTTTCTTTCGGGCTCTGAATCCTACAAGCCTTTCTCCAGGGTTGGCACCTTTTCTGGGGATCATATGTACAGTAGGGTCAGTTGGACACCAATCTTCCTCTTCCAATCCCTCAACCCCAAAATAAAGTCAAATCATGGCAGAAAAATACAGTGGAAGGAGCCTGGATTGGGTTTAGATTCTGGCTTCACCATTTACTACCCAGGTGACTTTAGGCAAGTCATTTAATTCCCCTAGTATTCTTTTCCCCATGGGTTAAATAAGGGGGTTGGACTAAATGCCTCCCTTCCAGCTGTAAATCTATGACCCTATGATCCAAAGATCGTTAGACTTCAAGTAAATTCAAGAGTGCTTTTCCTCTCTTTCTGTGTCTCCGCCTCCTCCTCCTAAAGGAAAATGAGGCTGAACAACACAAAAATGTCCTTTAAGATGCAGGAGGGATTCTAACCATGGTAACAAGGCAGTCTGAGGTCCCCCAAACCATGGTAACAAGGCAGTCTGAGGTCCCCCAAACCATGGTAACAAGGCAGTCTTGGGGGTCCAAAACAGACTGCCTTCAAAGAAGGACTCTGCAAGGGTCTCTTCTGCTAATCAAGTCAAGTAGGCTATAACCACTGCTCTGGGTGCACACACGCGCGCGCGCGCACACACACACAAATCAACAAGCCTCCCTCCATTGCCACTCCCACAGGCAACTGGCCTAGCTGAGAATTATACAATCTGGCCTTCGAGTGAGGCCAGGAATCTCAGTTTTCGCAACAGAACAGGGGGCTGCCAGACCATCAAGCCCTCCTCCCCAGCCTCTAAGACATGCCATGGTCTACCTAAACTTGGCATCCCAGACTTTGACGAGCTGTGAATTAGGCTCAGACATGGGGCATCCCAAATACTTAATCTGTGGTAACAACTGTGAGGAATTTATCTGGCTTTCTTTTTATCCCCACGTTCCCTAAAAAAAAAAAAATCCTAAGATCAAAGATGACCAGAGCTTGAATTCTGATTCTCTTTTCCCTTATCTGTAAAAGGAAAGGTTGGACCTGGCCAGCCTCAGAAGTCACTTCCAGCTCTGTATCTATGCTCTGGTGATCGTAAATCACTAGATTTTGTTGGGCCTCAGTTTCCTCATCTGTTAAATAAGATGGTTCAACAAGGTGACTTCTAAGATCCCTCTTAGCACTATCCTAAATGTCTTCCTCTAGTATCCTAGATTTAGAGCTGGGAAGGGCCTCAGAGGCTATGGAGCCCAGCCCCCTCATTCTCCAGATAAAGAAAATGTAGCACAGAAAGATTAAGTGGTTTTTCCCAGGGTCACAGAGCTGGTAAGGGGTGGGATGTGAATGCCCACTACAAAAAGATTCCCTACAAGGTCTCTTTAAACAACAACTTCAATGGGACTCCCAGACTTCAGGAAACTGCCACTGAGGCAAGTGAGGTGTAATTGTACTTCTAAGTGTGGGCTGGGGAAGAGGGCCACAAGCTAGGCCTGGCTCAGCCCCCTTCCTCAGGAGGACCCTCAGAGGCAGAGGGGGCAGCAGAACAAACACTCATGTAGCACCCCAATCTCTATGGTGTGAAGACCACCAGAGTCTTCAGCATCCTTTACCCAAAGAAGAAAGCAACAGCAGCCACTCTGAGACCATTTGAATATTCCAACCCTGTTCTCACTGAACCAGTTACTGGCCACTCAACCGTGCTGGGTTCAAAACACAAAGGGGGTGGGGAGAAGGGAGGCCCAAAAGGGGGAAAAATCTCTCAGCAAGATCTTAATCTTGAGGCTGCCTCTGAAATATGGGTAGGTCTCTCCTTGACACTTAACAGAAGAGCAAGTCTGTGTGTCCCCTTCAGGACTAACAGATAGGTGGGTACAGATGCTCCTCCAGTCCTCCCACTGACAGACCCAAGGTGGCCATCCATCATGGCAAACTGCCAAATCATAAGATACGGTACAGGAAGAGACTCTACGAGGTCATTTGAGTAGCTGACAGCCTCTGGAGTCAGAGGCCTTGGGTTCAAAATCAAGCTCTTGTGCATCTTAGGCACAAGCCACTTGTCTCTGGATTTCTGGTTCCTCTTCTGTAAAATAAGTAGATTGGTCTAAATAGAAAAGGAGGACTACAGACAAAGCTAGAAAGGCCCTCAGAGGCCACCTAATTAGTTTTACAGAGGAGGCCCTCCAAAGGGGAGGGCTGTCAGAAAGAGGATTTGAACCCACCCTAGATGCAAAGCTGGAAATGACCTTGGCCTAGGTGGATGAGAAAAGAGATGCCGCCCAGCGGGCTTCAGGAACTTGCTCCAGGTCCCAGAGGGATCATCGACGGCGCTCTGACTCCAAACCAAGCGCTCCTTCCTCTACATCCCATGGAGAGAATCCATTCAAGCACCTACCATTAAACATTTTCTTAGGTTTCTATAATTAAGAGCTTGTCCAAAGAGCCTGTTCACTCACAGGAAACGAATTCTAAGTAAGGAGTTCTGGAATCTGGATCTCACAGAGCTGCAAGGCCTCTCTGAAAGAAACAGAGACAGGAAGAAAAACCAGGAGAGGATTACAAGAACAAAAGGAGCCTCAGAGGGAGGCCTGGAGTGAGAAGCTTTTCCTTCTGAGACCCCATCTCCTGCTCCTATGCAGGGTTTGTTCTGTTTGGTTTAAAATCATAGCATCACAGAGTTAAATTCAGCACTCAACTTCTTGTAAATTACCTCTATTTTCTGAAATTCAATCCCAGCTCCGATTTTGTGAGACAGCCAACTAGGTCTAATCTACCAAGGTGCTTTAGCTTGGGGACAGCAGGGGAAAGAGGTGTAGCTAGCAATTCTGTTGGCCAGGTTAAGCAGCCCTCAAGTAAACCATGGAGGAAGAAACCCCTGGGAAAAGAAACAGACTCCCAGACACTGCAAGGCTACTTCTGGGAAGGTTGCTGCCCAGGGAAAAGTATGATGGGCCAGGCCGGGAAGGAACTCCCTGCTGTGCAGCCATGGGTTTAGTGGAGAGAGGCAAGTAGAGCTAATTACTCTTGCTAAGGAGTTTCTACACTGCTGGAATCAAAGTACTATCAAAACATAAATGAGCCAATTTTTTTTAATACACAATTTAAAAATCATTATCTTTAATTCTGGTGCCCCATAAGTTTCTGGACCCCTGATTGCCTCACCCTTGTTACAGTGCCAATAAAATCTCCAACAGTTGGCATCAATTTCTTGGGAATTCACTAAGATTAGTCATATAATATCAGTCCTTCTCTCATGTCATTTTTTCCCCCTTTGGGCTGATAGCAAAGTAGAAAGATCATCTACTTTGGAACAAAGGGACCTGGGTTCTAATCCTGACTCTACTATTCACTACCTGTGACCTTAAGCCATTTCACTTCTCTGGGTGTCTTTTTCCTCAGCTCTAAAACAAACCAGTTGGATCACATGACCTCAGAGGACAGGTGCTCCCAGCTCTGGATCAACGACCCTAAAACATCCTAACAGCCTAACATGGGAGATAATCTCTAAACGTTAAGTAAATTTGAGAGCCATGGTGTTCAATGTGGCTATTTTCAAAGTAAAGAAACAGATGCAGGAAGAAGGGGGGAAAAGAGATAGTGAGAAACCCATAGGCTATTGGCACCCTCCCCACATACACACATGGTGCCCTACTGCATGGACACCAGAAAATGTCTTCTCTTTCAATGATCAGAAAAGGGAGAAAAAACCCACCAGATCAAACACTGTGGGGATACACCCCAGGACAAGCTCCACTGGATCAAGAGATCAGGACACAAAGTGTTCCATTCATAAGGAAAAACATAAGATAGACATTTTGATCAACCGCTCAAGGCCTCAGTCATGTTCTGCTGTGCAGACAAAATTCACATGACCACGTGGATGATGAAGAGGCCCATTATAGCATAATTACGCCAACACTTCAATAAGTTGAACAGCAGCCATCATGCCTCAATATAGAAGGTGATCCAAATTAACTGAGTAAATGCTCTCAACCCATTCCCAGTTGTCAAGGAGATCTCCAACGATCCCATAATGAAGCCGAACATAAAGTCCTAATTACAACCAGCCAGCAGAGGTTACAGCGCCAAGTTTTAGTTGACAAAGAAACTCTCTCCCCCATCTTGCACAAGGGTTAACAAATTAGAAATCTCCACAAGAAACCAGCGAGCTGACAATTCTATCAGAATTCAGAGCCACTGGGAGAGGCAGTGGCAGGGTCCAGGGGAAAGGCTGGGCAGCCCAAGGTTTGTGTATTGGCTCTGCCTTTTACTGGCAAGTTGTTATATCTATCAGTGAGTTCCTCTGCCCCCTTCCAGCTCTTAACATCTCTGACTCCTGGCTCTCAAGTTCTAAGTATATGGAGCATATCCTTTGGACTTCATACCCCATGATACTCAGCATGCATAAGGCATCACCCATGGGGAAAATATAAATTTTCCCCAAAGATGTGAATCAGGCATCCAAGTCTCCAGTTTTCCAAGCATCTCAACATACTTTGTGGGCAGCTGGGTGGCACAGTGGATAGAGTGCTGGGCTTGTAGTCAGGAAGATCTGAGTTCAAATCCGGCCTTAGACATTTATTAACTGTGTGACCTTGGGGGAGTCACTTAACTCTGTGTCAGTTTCCTCATCTACAAAATGAGCTGGAGAATGGCAAACCACTCTAATATCTTTGCCAAGAAAACCCCAAAAGGGGCCACAAAGACTCAGACACCACTGAAAACAACTGAACAACAAACAATACCATGCTGCCTCCACAATGGCTATCACCACCACTTCCTTCCTCTCTCCCTTCCCTGAATGCATTCGAGATCTCTCTCTCTCTCTCTCACACACACACACACCCTGGACATCAAGTCAAATAGATGAGCCTTTTGCCTTATCTTGCCTATAATCCTCCAAGACACTTCCTGGCTATCTTCATACCAAACCAGTCCTGGCCTTGCTCAGTTTCCAGCTCACTTTTTTGTGTCCCTTCCCCCCGTTAAGACATAAGCCATCTGGCTTGCTTGTATTTGTCTCCCCAGCTCTGAGCAAAGTGTCTTGGAGAGGGGGCAGGTTTGCGGAACCAGAGGCCTCAAAGCCACATATGGCCTTCTAGGTCTTCAAGTCCTGTCCTTTGACTGAATCCAAACTTCACAGAACAAAGTTTGAATTCAGTCAAAGGGCCACATTACACACTACACAAAGGGCACACAAAGGGCCATGGGTGGAGTACATGATAAGTGCTTCATAAATGCTTGCTCTGTCTATGGTAATATCACCAAGTGAGGACCCCACTTGGTACCAGGGAGTGCTATACAAGGCTGCTGATTGAAAAAGCAGGGGTTGCCACTAACAAAGCTAGGTAGGGGCTTCAGTAGGGACAGAGTGAGACATTGAGGATGGTGGTCTGGGCATCTCCAAGAACCACAGCTGGACCCTAAAGACTACAGAGGGGAGCAGAGATGTTCCAGCCCTTTTCCATAGAGAATCCAAGAGATTCCATTCAACAAGCATTTATTAAATGCCTAAATGCCAGACACTATTCTAAGCACCCGCTCCCACAAAGGATTCCAGAAGGCAGATAGCACCTCACCCTAACCATCTACCCCCAGGGTTGTGAATTCTCCAGTGACTGTGCCATCCTGTGGTGCTGGCTGAGGAATCACAGAGGGATTTGTTATTCCATTATTCTGAAAGAATCGCAGGATTAAAGCTGAATTAGATTATACCTCCCCAGAGGTGTAGGAGCTTGCTTCCATTTGCAAATGGGTGCTAAGAATGCTATTTATTAGTTGATGCCCTCACTATTTACAGTGTTTCCTAGCTTAATTAAATGCTTTTGCTACTGGATTTATATGTCTCTTGTATGGTACAGCAATAAAATTAGATTGGATGGGGACTCAGACTGTGAATGGCTTAATTAATTCCACAGCGAACCCAGGGGTGCTGAGTAAGGGCCCTTCTGATCTGCTGTTCTGTGCTCCGTGGTCTCCATTTCACAGCTTTGTTATAGCCAGCTCTGACAGTCTGGTCTGTTAACACTTCCACAGACACTGTGCAGGGGCGGTCAGTCAGGAGTCTTTTCAGGTGGCACCCACACAGGTCCAGCAATTTGGAAAGTAACTCTCCTCTAATCTGAGGAGGAAGACTCCTTATCCCAAACTCAAGTAAAGTTCAGAATAATTAGCTTGTGAGAAACACAGTTCTTTCACCTATCTGACCATATTCACATAGGAAAAATTAAATAAACTGACTTATTTCACCCTGAACAATTTAGAAGGGGGTAGCTGAACGATGAGGAAGGACCAACAAGACAATCAAAATATCCATCATGGCCTTCTTCATGGGATGTGACTGGAATTGGTTTGCATCCCTTAAAAGAACTTAGAACAGCCTTGGAAGAAGAGAGGTTAGAATGTGGATTCGAGTGAAGTCTTGTGAACTTACTGCTGTATGACCAAGGCAGCAGCACATCCACAAGCTATCATTAATATCCAGGCAGGGATAATGTGTTAAGATGGAAAGGACACAGAATTTGGAATGGGAGGCTGGTGCCGGGATTCAGAGATTGTGTCTACTGGAGACCAGGCCAGCATTGTAGTAAAGACGATTTTCAATATGAGTATTCCCACTTCAGAAATCTGCAAACATCAGAGCTTGATCAATTGTCTTGTTGACTGTCTAGATGTAAGAAAGTGTCAGAGAAAGTGTTAATAATGCATATTGAACTTAAAAGTTTGCCATTTGGACACTTTCCTCCCAGAGAGTTGATTGTTTAACACTGACCAGCACATACCTGTGTATGACCAAGGGAAAAATTGCTTTCCCGATCTAGGCTTCATTAGCCTCATCTACAGAGTGTCCCTAAAGTCTGGACACGTAGGTAAAAATGCATAGTTTGAAATATTTGGAATATTAACAGGCCTTAGCCCCCTTGACTTCTTTTCCTGGGGCATGCTAAAGGAGGTATACTCAATGAAAATTACAGATGCAACACACTTGATTGAGTACATAAAGAGTGAATGTGCTAAAATTGATGGCAATGTGGAGTTATTGCATCACATTCACATGAATATTGCAAAGCGCATCAACCTTTGCATCACAAATGATGGAAATCATAATGAAGATATTATTTGTTAATATTCCAATTAAATAAAATGTTGAAAATTTCATTTCTTGAAAATATGCATTTTTGCCTCTGTGCCCAGACTTTAGGAACACCCTGTATAACACCTGGACTAAATTTTTCCCGATGGTCTCTCCCAGCTCTATATCACATGGCCCTGCTCAGAGAAACATAGATTTAGAGTCAGAAGAGACCTCCAGTCTCATCTAGAGGAACCCATTCATTTTACAGATGAGGAAACTGAGGCTGAGAGGATAACTACCCCTACATCTGGTGTGTTTAAGAAAATTTTCTATCAGACCAGGTGTCTTTTTCCCCTGTCATCTGAGATGTTTAGCTCCGAAGAAAAAACTTATCACAAGCCAAAAAGCTGCCACACAGAGATCAACAGACACCATCACCATCCACTATGTCAGAAAGAGAAAAGAGGAAGGAAAGGCATGGTCAGAAGAACTAGTTTCTACAAACAAACTGCTTTATTTGTCCAATGTGGACACACCACTTTTAGCTGCTAGGATATGGGTCATTTCACAGCTCTGGGAGGTCATGATAACTGGCCACGAAAGCTGCCTCTGGATCTCAAAAAGTGATTATTAGCGTGTCATAATTACATGTGCAAATTAGGAGTGTCACGCACATATAGCCCAAGATGTTTTCCAGCTCTCCATGAGTACTATCATTTGCCACTGCTACACGTCTACAAATTTTGTGTCACATTCAAAATAATGACCCAGAGGAGGTGAAACATTCTGAAGTGTTTCCTGAGACAACCCAAAGGGTATTTGTGACATTAGGGGTTTGGGTGCTCCCTTCAGTCATGTCTGACTCTTTGTGACCCCATTTGGGGTTGTCCTAGGAAAGATACTGGAGTGCTTTGCCATTTCCTTCTCCAGCTCATTTTACAGATGAGGAAACTGAGGCAAGCAGGGTGAAGTGACTTGCCCAGGGTTGCACAGCTAGTAAGTGTCTGAGTCAAGAAGGTGAGTCATCCTGACTTTAAGCCCCATGCTCTCCCCCAATGCACTGCTGCCCTAATCACCAATAGCGATCCAATCCAAAAAAACATTTACTAAGCACTTACTATATATATGGCACAATCCATACGAGCTATTAGAGACAGACTTTTTTTTAAGTAGTCTCTGCCCTTGAGAAGTTTCCATTCTAGTGCATTCTACTAACTGGCAAATCACAACCCCTCCTTGCTTTCTGATTCTGTATACTTTTTTGACCATATTTTCTCATAAATTTTCCAAAAAGGATCTACTGAATAGATATGGACTTCTGTTTTTTGGTGGGGTAGGGGGTGGAAAAGGGAGCCTTTATAACAAAGCCTCCCAGGCTGTGCACCCATTGGATCTCATTTGTGTTATGCCCCTTTTCACCTCCCTTTGAAATCATACACATGATGAATAATATTTTTTATGTCACTTCTTGAGCTCAGTTTCTACTTCTGAATCAAAACCAGATTATGTGTCATATCCTGCATGGGGTAGGGCTGGGGTGAGGAGGTGGCAACTCCCTGGTTCCCTCACTTAGCAGGAAATGGGGTTCACATTGAAAATAAAATAAGAGTAAACCAAAAAGCCAGGGCAGGTGGGTCTTCAAAACACTGAAGCCCAATAGCTGAGCCTAGTGTGAAACTGGTCATAGGAATGAATCAGATCAGGTCAAAACTGGATGTGGAAGCAAGATCCTAGATGCATCAGAGAAGCTATTCGTTGTCTGACTCAACTCATCCCACCAGAGCACTTTGGTGTTAAGGCAAGTACTAGAATTCCCAGGCTCTAGTCTACACCAGACCGACAGCTAAATGATCTCAAGCCGAGTCTGCCATGGCCCTCCCTGAATGGGAGCAGCAGCGGCAAAGCCACGGGCCCAGACATTGCGCCGAGCATCATCTCAGTATTACGTTCAGCTATGTTGTTCACGCTCACACACACACACACACACACACACACACACACACACACACAATTATGTCCACCAGCCTGGAAACCTGGGTTGGGAGGCAGAGTTTAGCAGAGATGCCACATGCCCATAGAAAAGACTACTAGACCTGAGGGTCAGGAAAGGCCTAGTGATTTATTATCCTCATTTTACAAGCCAGAAAGCATTCATAAAGCACCTACTATGCGCCGGGCAATGCACTAAGTGTTGGGGATACTAAGAAAGGCAAAAACAGTCTTGGGTCTCAAGAAAACCAGTCTAAAGAGGGAAACCACATGCAGACAACTCTAAGCAAACAAGACATGGAGGAAAACCTGGGCATTGAGTCAATCTCACTCTGCAGGAGCCTCCTCATCATTCCACTCAAACTGCTCTCCCCGAAGTTACCGATGACCTCTTAATTAGCAAATCTAACGGCTTTTTCACACTCCTTGCTCTTCTTGACCTCTCTGTAGGCTTTGACGCTATTGGTCATCCTCTCCTTCTTGATATTCTCTTCTCTAGGTTTTCAGGAAACTTCTCCTTCCTGTCTCTCCTCCTCCCTGTCAGAGCTCCTTCCCAGGGCCCTTTGCTGGATTTTCATCCAAGTCATGCCTGTCAACCATAGGTATCCCCTGCCCCAAGACTCTGTCCTGCTTCCTCTTCTCCCTCTATACTATTCTCTTTGATGAGCTTATCAACTATGATAGATTCAATTATCATCTCTAGGCAGATGATTCTCAGATCTGTGTCTAGCCTTAACCTCTCTCCTGACCTCTGGTCTCACATCTCCAACTGTCTGCTGGACGTCTCAAAAAGGATAGCCCATAGACATCTTGAGCACAGCATTCCAACACTGAACTCCTTATCTTCCATCTCAAACCCTCCCAATTTCCTACTTTCTCATCATCCTCCCAGTCCCCCAGGCAAGGCACACAACCTGGGTACCACCCTTGACTCCTGACTCTCACCTCCAAGTCTTTTTATCTCCACCTTTTCAACATCTCTCATATCCACATTTCCTTCTCTCCTTGGATGCTGCGGCCACCCTGTTAAAAGCTCATTCCCTCACGCTTGGACTACTCGACACTCTGCCGCTTGGTCTCTCTCTCCCTCAAACCTCTCTCAATTGCAGGCCATCCTCTACTAGGCTATCAAAGTGAAATTCCTAAAGCAAAGGTCTAACCTAGGTTTAACCCTAACCCTACTCAAACATTCCAATGCCTCCCTATATCCCCTGGGATCGAATCTATAAAATTCTCCATTTGGTTCTAATAGCCTTTCATAACCTAGTCCCTTTCTACGTTTCCATACCTCCTTCCCCTCTATGCACTCTAAGAAATACTGGTCTTCTCGCCATTCCTCACACAAGACGCTCCACCATCAGCAGAGTCCGCATGTCTTTACCAGCCCTTCCTCCCTGCCTGGAATTCACTCCCTCCTGTTTCTCTGGCAGCTCCAGTCATACCTTGTACAAGAAGCCTTTCCCAGGCCCTCTCAATGCCAATGCCTTCCTCCCTCTGCTGATCAGCCCCAATTGATCCTCCATATCTAGTTTGCTTTGAGTTGTCTGCATGTTTTCTCCCTCTTAAGACTGGGAGTTCCTTGAGACCCAAGACTGTTTTTGGCCTCCTTAGTATCCCCAACACTTAACACTCTGCCTGGAACAGAGTAGGTGTTTTATGAATGCTTCCTGGCTTGTGAAGTGGGGATGATAATAGCCTTGCTTAAAGATACCAAAGCATTGCCAAAAAAAAAAAAATTCATGCAATTGGGAGTCAGAAGACCCAGTCCCAAAGCCTACTCCAACACTTGGCAGGTATGTGCCCTTGGACAAGTCCTAGACTTGCTGGATCTATCAAATAAGGGGGAAGGGGCTAACTAGAAGACCTCTTGCTTTTAAAGCTATGAAACTGAGGAGATGAAAGGAGACGAGAGCGCTAAAGTACTTTGCGAAACTGTGAAGCATGATACATGGTGTTTCAAAAGTCTTAAGACTTACATAAAAGTAAATACTTCATTATGATCATTTGTTATTATTATTCCTTTATGATAACCTTGACATCTAGGTAGCATAGTACATGGAGTGCCAGGCTTGGAGGCAGGAAGAGCCAAGTTCAAATTCTGCCTCAGATATTTACCAGCTGGGTGACCTTGGGCAAGTCACAGAGCCTCTCTGAGGCTGAGTTTCCTCATGTGTAAAATGAAGATCGTAAAAGCACCTGTCTCCCAGGGTTGTGATGTGGATTGAATAAGCTAATGTACAGAAAGTGCTTTACAAACTTTAAGATACCAAGTGCTCGATATTAGTGCCATGATTATACCCTTCCTGGCTGTCCTGATAGCTGTATCGAGTGAAATATGCATATTTCCCATGCAGAATCCCATAATTCCTATGTGACCTGGGGTCAACTAAGTCATCTTTCTGGACTTCCTCTGTAAAATGGAGGAGTTGGAACAGAAGGCCTCTGCAGTCCCTTCCAGCTCAGAATCTATGACTTTATGATCCCAAGCCCTCACAGACAAATGAGGATAAGTTTCCCATGAGTATTAAAGAGAACTGTGCAACGTGGGAAGGGAACTCGGCAAAGGAAGGAACAATCAATTGTACCCAGAACCAGGAGAGACAAAAACATGGCCCAGGTCCAGAAACCAAGTGACAGGAAGGAAGGAAGGAAGGAAGGAAGGAAGGAAGGAAGGAAGGAAGGAAGGAAGGAAGGAAGGAAGGAAGGAAGGAAGGAAGGAAGGAAAGCAGGAAGGCGGGAAGGCGGGAAGGAAGGAAGGAAGGAGAGAAAGAAAGGAGAAAGAAAGAAACAAAGAGAGAGAAAAGAGAGAGAGAAAGGAGACAGAGAGAAAGAAAGAGAGAGAAAAGAGACAAAGAAAGAGAGAAAAGAGAGAGAAACAGATAGAAAGAGAAAAAGAAGGAGAAAGGAGAAAGAGAGCGACAGAGAGAGAAGGAAAGTGAGAAGAAAAGCAAGAAGGAAGGCAGGAAGAAAGAAAGAAAGAAAGAAAGAAAGAAAGAAAGAAAGAAAGAAAGAAAGAAAGAAAGAAAGAAAGAAAGAAAGAAAGAAAGAAAGAAAGAAAGAGACAGAGAGAGAGAGAAAGCCAAGAAGGGAGTGCAGGAAGTTTGAGGTTAAGAATGACTGAAAAAGGAGCTGAAACTCTAAGTTAGAAGAAACCATAAAAGTCAGCAGGCATGAAACCTGAGAGGGCCTGACCCAGACCTCCAAGCAGTCCCCCAGCAGGATGCCACGGCAGCAGCCCTGCCAAGAAGGAGCAGGAGGGAGACAGGTGGGAGGCAGCGAGCTGCTCCATTGATTTCCTGGGGAGATATAGGTCACTGTGCCATTGATTCCCAGAGTCGACTCAGATGGAGATGAAAGCGGCCCTTCTCTGGCAGCCAGGGAGCTCCAACAGCCGACATCTGGGCAGCATCCTGCCACGACACGGCTCAAGTCAGTTTCATTTCTCTCCTACAAACTGGGGCTGGGGGACCCAGGGAGAGCAAAATGCCAGGCATGGAAATTTAGCACAAGGGGTCTAAAATACCCTAAACTCAATGACCACAAAAGAGACCTTGGGAAAAGCAAAGGGCTCACTCTTTCCCCAGCTCCATTCTATGTTCTCATTCAGGGCTGTATAATTAACCCAGGGCTTTAGGGCTAACACTGAAGTTGTTCATCCTGATGAGAATATCATTTAGTAACCAACCATCTTTAATAATAGCAATATAAACACAATAGGCTCTATTGAGGCTCTAATCAGGGCAGATAGTCATTTACATAGAACATTTTCTGTGACTCTCTGTAATACAACTCCACAAAGGCCCAATTGAGATCTGGGCTCCTTTTCCCATAAATGTTTAAGAAAAAACTAACCAACCCACAATTTCCTTTGCAGGACAGTACAGATGGTCCCCACCCTTCCCAAGGTTTCACCAGGGATAGGGCACTTCACTGAAACTGCTCATCCCAACTACTGACCAGAAACTGGGGGCAACTTGATTAACCATTCTTCTATTCACATATTAACTAAATTTCTTAATGCAGGGCAAGGGAATACTAGATAACTTTAGGAAACGCTGGACTTTAAAACAAACTGAGAAGTAGGGTGGAAGGACTGAAGGATTGGCTCCCTTAGGAAGCTTGAACCAAAAGGCAGTGATATGGGGAGCCCTGTGGTTATTAAACAACACCCAAGACTCAGTCAAAAAACTTGAGCTGCATTATCCCTATGGAAGACCTACTGTGTGTCCAGTGTACCTTCAGTGTGAAAGAAAAGTAGTACAGAAAAATGATGATTTGGGTGCTGAACCCAAAGTAAAAATGGTGGCCAAACAAGTGTGTTGGATGAGATGGCTGCTGAGGGTCCTTCCCTCTGATGTCCCACGCTCCAAGGTCCCCTTTCCCCCTCAAAGTCCTATTCCCCAGGATCTTTCCTCTGACAGCTCATGTTCTGAGGGTCCTCCTCTCCTCTGACATCCTACATTCTACCTTTAATCAAGATGGTAGGCATTTGGTTTTTCCTCTTTGTATCCCCAGAACTTCCTACAGTGACTTATACAAAGGGATATTGACTGGACTTGGGATTTCAATGGCACAGAGAATTCCCAGTGAGCAAGTTGGGTTGGCACCTTCTCTGTGGTTATAATCTTAGAGCTCTGCCTAAAGCAATGGGTCCAAGGCAGGACTGAAACCCAGGTCTCTTGCAAGGCTCCCAGGGAAGCAATCTATCCACCACAACACAATATCTTTGCCTTGACTTCAGGAGGCATTTAGCATAAGTTTCTCAGGTTGGCCCAAAGCAGCGTGAAGCACCCAGGTGAGAAGGCTTCTAGAGCAAGAGAAGAAAAATAAAAGGTTGTCATACATTTTTACTCATTGTGCAACTTGCCTGGGATTCTCTTCTTCTTCATCTCTGCCTCCTACCTTTCTTCAAGGCTCAGGCAAACTCCTACCTTCTACAAGAGTATGTATGTATGTATGTAAGTATGTATGTGTATGCATGTATGTATGTGTGTATATACACATAAGTGTATATGTTTGTATGTATGTATATACACCTATACACTATACACATATGTATATATTGCACGTAAATATAAATACATGTATATGTAGTATTGTGTGTATATGTATACTATACCTTATATGCATATATACACATATGTATATATTGTGATATATATGTATACACAGATGTCTTGTTTGTGCATAGTTATAAGCATGTTATTTTCCCATTAGACTTTGAGCCTTTTGAAAGCAGGGACTGTCTTTTGTCTTTCTTTGTATCCCCAGCCCTTAGCACTGTGCCTGGCATGTAACAGGAGATTAATAAATACTTGCTGACTGATGCAACATCAGACTCCTCAAAGACGGGAGACCTAGGCATACTCTCTTTGAAATGTTTTTAGAAAGATCCCCTTGGTCATGGGAGGGCCTTATTTCTCTGAGTGAAAGGAAGACCCGTATAAACCAGAAGGCCATGGCAAATGAGTTTCTGAGCAGCATGGAAACATAAGTCTAAACCTCATGCCTGCGTAATCATGTTCTCCTAAAGCTCCCAGTACTCAGTGACAAACTGTGGTCTGTATTCCCCCTCTGGAAGACCCGCTGTGTATATACTGTGCCCACATGCTATCCCAGGGAATCATCTCTGGAGGCAGCACCCTCTGGAACAAGGAATGGAGTACACCAATGGGGAATATTTATACCAAGCTTGTGGATGACTTTCTACCACAGCCAAAAGCGCAATATTGCTCAGCTCTAGAACTAATAACATTCAGACTCATCTAAGACCTCACAAAGACTTGAAAGGCCCTGAATCATTGTGTGAACCCTTCCTCCATCTATATCCAGTTTCACAGTGGTGGGGCCAAGGCAGTCAAAGAGTATGCCCTTCTACCCTGCCCCAAGCTGCCCATCCAGGACAAGCTAATTGCTATCACTTGACCTTCCTGGACAAGCACACAAAGGCCTTAAGATTGAGTCCCTGATGGCATGGCTAGTTGGTGACATCCTGTACAGGCCAGTCTCCACCAAGTGCAACAAGCAGCATGCCAGGTCCAGCTAAATTGGATATTTAATCCAGGACTATGCACGCAGACCCCAGAGCTGGACTTCCCTTGAGCTTTCCAGGCCTTGGCAGATTCCTTGGAAGATCTGGTTATAAGAATCATATACTGGGGGTCAGAAGAAAGCCTAGAGATCATTTAAGGCAGAGGTTCATAATCATGGGGTCCATGGCGGGGGGCAGGGGGGCAGGGGATAGGGGTCTGTGAACTTACATGAGAAAAAATGCATCTTTCTTTTCATTAATCTTTGGTTCCCTTTGCACTCCTATGTATTTTATTTTATGCATTCAAAAACCTGATGCTGAAAAGGGGCCCAGAGGCTTCACTGGTCTGACTGCCCAAGGGGTCCAAGACATAGAAATGGAGAAGAGCCCCTACTCTGCTGGAGAGAGTGCTGGGTTTGGAGAAAAAGGACCAACTTGGCTACTGGAAGAAGGGGGAAGAGTGAGGGAAAATGGAGCAAATTATCTCATTGAAAAGAAGCACAAAAGAGCTATTACAGAGGAGGGGGAGATGAAGAGAATACTAATCCAGTGTTTGAAAAACCCAAAGATTCAGTTTGTGGGGACAAGAATTCACTATTTTATAAAAACTGCTGAGAAAATTGGGAAACAGTTTGCAGAAACTAGGTAGAGACCAATATCTCATACTATATACTAAGATAAGGTCAAAATGGGTACATGATTTAGACATAAAGTAATATACCCTTTATGTAAATTGGGGGAACATAGACTTGTCAGATTTATAGATAAAGGAAGAATGTTACCAAACAAGAGATAGAAAGAATTATGAGATGTAAAATGGATAATTTTGATTATAATTAATTAAAAAGGTTTTGCACAAACAAAACCAATGCAGCCAAGATGAGCAGGAAAGCAGAAAGCTGGGAGGGAAGGGACAGAATTTTACAGCAAACGCTTCTGAAAAAGGCCTCATTTCTCAAATATATAGAGAACTGAGTCAAATTTATAAGAATACAAGTCATTTCCCAGTTGATAAATGGCAAAAGGCTATGAACAGTTTTTACACAAATAATTCAAAGCTGGCCAAGATGGCAGCTGGAAAGCAGGGACTGACATGAGCTCCCCACCAGGTCCCTCCAAAAACCTACAAAAAATGGCTCTGAAAAAATTGTAGAGCTGCAGAACCCACAAAATAGCAGAGGGAAGCAGGGCTTCAGCCCAGGACAGCCTGGATGGTCTCTGGGTGAGGTCTATCATGCACAGAGCAGGTCTGTATCCCAAAGAGACTGTAAGAACAGGAAAAGGTCCTAAGTGTATAAAAATATTTATAGCGGCTCTTTTAGTTGTGGCAAAGAATTAGAAATTGAGGGGATGTCCATCGACTGGGGAATGACTGAACAAGTTGTGGTGTGTGATTGTAATGAAATACTGTTGTGCTATAAGAAAGGGTGAGCTGGGTGGTTTCAGAAAAACCTGGAAAGATTTACATGAACTGATGCAAAGTCAAGTGAGCTCAACCGGGGGAACACTGTACACAGAAACTGTAACATTGTGCAGTGATCAACTGTGAATGACTTAGCTATTCTCAGCAATACACTGACTCAAGACAATTCCAAAGGACTCATGATTAAAAATGTTATCTACCTCCAGAGAAAGAACTAATAGAGTCTGAATATAGATCAAACTTCATTTTTTTCATGTTTTTCATCTGTAATTTCTTTCACAATATTAAAATGTTCTACATGATTGCACATGCATAACTTATGTCAAATTATGTATCTCAGGGTGGAGGAAGTGAGGGAAGAAGGGAGAGAATTTGGAACTCAAGATTTTAAAAAACAAACGTTAAAAACTGTTTTTACATGCAACTGGGAAAAAAATAAATTATTACTAAAAAGAAAAAAAGAATTGCCCAAAACACTTGCCCAGGGTCACACAGCCAGAAAATGTCAGAGGCAAGACCTGAACCCAAGACTTCCCCATTCTTTCTATTATATCATGTAGGGGATCTCAGAGGTGGTTATTATTATTATCGTCATCCTTATACAATACTTTAAGGTTTGCAAAGGGCTTACAAATATGATCTCATTTTATCCTCACAAAAATCTTGGGAAGTAGGTGCTATTATAATCCCCATTTTATAAATAAGGAAACCTAAGGGGTGAGTGGGATAATGTTAAGCGATTTGCCCAAGGTTATACAGCTAGAGAGAGTCTGTCCAGACTCCAGGTACAGAGCTCTATCCATTGTGCCACACAGGTGCTGGCACACATGAAGAAATCGACCTCCCACATTTGAGGGATTTGGACCCAGAATTCCAGAGAAATTCAGAAAAACTTGCCCAAGATCGAACTGTAAGAGGAAGAGGCAGGGTTAAAACTCAGATCATAGGACTCCAAATGCAGCTCAGACTCCACCATACCAAACTGCCAAGGCCAATTCTTGTTGTGGTCCAACTGTTCTAGGGAAGGGACCTGACTCCTCATACTTCTAACCTCCATAGTACTTTGCAGTTTTTCACATAGTAGATGTTCAATAAATATTAACTCATTACTGATAAGCATCAAGCAGCTTAAATGATGCTATGTGGTCATGTATAATGGAAGAAAAAGTGAGCTGGTGACAGCACAAGTGGGAGAAGCCCTGCCTGGCCAGTCCATAGTCTCCCCAAGTCCCCACAAAATACTCCCAAGCAGAGAAAGACTGCCTGTCAGCCATCTCTGGCAGATTTCCCTAATAGCAACAGCAGCAAGCAGCAGCAGCCAAAACATTTCACACTTTCAGATTTTTAAAGCCCTTAAAAACTTTTTCCCCAAAATACACACATGAGAAGCACCCAAGATCAGAATGAGTAGATGGGTTCCAACCTGGCCAGTGGAAGAAAACTACCCATAGCAAGAACAAAGAACCAATCGATCAGCATTTATTAAGCACCTAATATGTGCCAGGTACTATGCCAGGCACTGGAGACACAAAGACAAAATTAAAATTCAGAAGTCCCTACCTACAAAAGGCTTATGTTCTACTGGTGGAAGTACCTGGAATTCCTGCTCTGATGACATCAACGTCTGAACCAAAAAAAGAAAACGATGATGCCTGAAGTCAAGATTCCATACTCTTTCCCTACTCTTTTCAGCCTTTCACATTATTGATCTTGATGTCACCCATCTTTCCTCCACTCAGAGAGGAGAGGGGAAGAGGGAGGAGGAGAGGAGAGGAGAAGAGGGATATGTACCCACATGAGAGTATGGTTGAAAAATTCCAGAATCAAGAGTGGTACCTGGAGAGGAAAGCAACTTCTTGAAGACAACTTCTCAAGAAAAGCCAACAATATCCACTATGAGTTTTTGTTTGGTTTGGTTTTTTGTTTTTGTTTTTTTTATGGAAGCCAAAAGGTCAACTTAGGGCCAAGTTCCCTTTGTAACCTGTTCAAATCTAGGATATAAAAGTACAGTACTAACAAAAATCAGACCACCCTCCAAGGTACCTCTTTCACCAATACCAAATCAACTCTGTAAAAAAGCAAAACATCTGTCCCGATAAAAATCTAACATTCCTGAAAATTGGTCTGTTTTACATTTAAGTATCCAGAACTTCTAACATTATCATCTTTTTCTGTTTCCAGAGAGCATGTGATAAAGATTACATGTCTTTCTCTCCCTTTCCCCTTCTTTCCGGGAGTATTTCTTCAGGATTCTTCATTAACCCATGGGCAAGTCGGATGTTCCATATGAAAGGGAAGGACAGAGGAAATCAAATTAGAACTAAGCAGTTTTCATCTTTCTTTCTTAAGGCTATGCCTCAGAACATGCTTATTTTTAAAAGGCCAACAGTACCGACCAGCTATAACCAGCTATCTGCTTCATGAGTCCCCTGCAAGAAGGGACAACATCACTCTATCGATATGGAGAAAACCCTCAAATCCCACGCCTAGAGTATGGTTCCAGTAATTGCAAAGGAAGCTCTGAAATAAACCCTGCACTATTAAAAAAAAAGTCCAGGATGTACAGAAATATGGCCCTAGCATCCTCCTGAATTTTAGAAATTTCTTATGAAAATGAACAACCAATTTAATAGGAATGTATATGTAGAGCCCATATCGGATTGCATGCCATCTTGCGGAGGGGGAGGGATGAGAGGGGGAGAAAATTTAAAACTTATGTAAGTGAATGTTGAAAACTAAAAACAAATAGACTTATTTTAAAAAAAGAAAACGAACAAATCACAGACAAGATCAAAAACTTAAAACCAAGAAAACAGCATATGTAGCCACGATGACAGCAACAATATTAAAATGAGAAAAAAAAGCTGATATAATTCCCCTCCCAGGAAATAAAAGATTCTCCAAAGCAGGGACTATTTTTTCTTATTCGTATCCTCCTTACTCAGCAAATACCAGTCACTTATTAACACTTGTTCGATTGGGTTAGCTGGCTGCCCTACAAGGCGCCATTCAGAATGAATCCAAGATACATAGTCAGCAACATGGAAGAACTCACCACCTGAAAACAGATAAAACTCCCCAACTCCACAAGACACAGTGCTGACTGTTTAAGAAATTAAACGGCCATGGGTGGGTTTCAGCATGTGGTTAGTTTAAAAGCTGATTGGCTCCTCACAAATTTGGATGCTCACAGATTCTCTGAACTGGAACTTCAACTATGTTTATCTCCATTAGTTGGTCTTAAAACTCCTTTGCATTTCAAGGAAATTCAACCCACATCCTCAAGTCAAAAATTGAAAGGAAAAACACAACAATAGGGCAGGTACCTGAGCAAAGTATAAGCTACTTATAGGAAGAGACTACTCAGGTAGTAAGTACATAGTATGCACTTTAATCAATAGAATGCTTCCTTTGTAATCATATGTCTTTTATGCATTTAAAATCATTATCATAAGGAGCAGTCCATAGGTTTCACCAAACTTTCCAAAGGTCCATGGATTAGGTTGACAAACAGTACTATGGCTCTATGCCATAGTTCATGAGAATATCATTAGCATGTACTAGGTGGCACACTAGCTAGAGCAAAGGCCCTGGAGTTAGGGAGACGAGTTCAAATCTAGTCTCTGACACTGCTTACCTGTGTCCCCCTGGCCAAGTCACTTTACCTCTGTCTGCCTGTTTCCTCAATCGCAAAATAAGGATAATAACAGCATCTACATCCCAAGGTTGTTGTGAGGATCAAGTAGGACAATGTTTGTAAAGTCTTAGCAGAGTACCTGCTGGTACATAATAGCTGCTATGTAAATGTGTATCCCCTTCCCTTTCCCTCTGCTTGTCCTATGACCCAGCTGAGGCTCCCACAGAAGCCTGTGACTCACAAGTCATCTGTCCAAAGCCACTCAGCCAGTGGCGGGGCACGGCCTGAATTTGAATGCAGATCTCTTAACTCCAAGACTGGCGCTATCCTGCCGTCTTGCCATACTGCCTACCACGGCCTCTCAAATTTCACGCTTTGGCTAAAGAGAGAAAGCCAACATACCTCAGACAGTCAGAGAATCAATAAGGGCAGAATGTTGGCACTGATGATTACTGTAGAGGAGGGGGGAGGTTAAAAAATGTACAAAGGCTCTGTGCTAAGCCCTTGCAAATATCTCATTGGATCCTCAATAACACCGGCATTAGGTAGATGTGGTCATTATTCCTACTTTACAAGATGAGGAAACTGAGGCAAAGGTTAAATGACTTGTCCAGGGTCACCATTCTAATACATATCTAGAGTCACATTTGAACTCAACTCTTGCTCACAGGACCATGTGATGGTAGCCTGCTTTGAGAGGTCAAATATCCAGGCCTAGTCAAATGATGGCCTGGCTGTGGTCTGACTAGGGCAGAGAATATCTCTGGACAGCACATTTTATAAATGACATTGATAAGGTCAAGAGCATGGAGATAATGTCAAGGAGGAGGGCCAGGCAGCCAAAGGGCCTTGAGTTCCTGCCGCAAGTGAATCAGCTGAAGCAACCGGGAAGTTATTTTAGCCTCGAGGAAAGAAGTCTCGGGGCTCATGCTGTCATGACTGCTACACAGAAGAGGAATGATGCCCAGCTTGGGCGCAGAGGGCACTACAGTGGGTTGCTGCAAAGAAGCCAACTTTGCTTGATGTCAGGAAAAGCTTCCTAAAAGTGAGAGCTCTCCTAAAGGATAAGGTGTGACTGTAGCAGGCAAAAGCTGGCTTTATTTCTTGTCAAGCATAATGATACTAGTCAGAATTTACATGAAATGCTTTATATAAGTTACCTCATTGGATTCCCACAACGACCCAGGGATAGAAGGGCTCTTATGATCCCCATTTTAAGGATGAGAAAACTGAGGCTGAGAGATGTTAAGTGACATGCCCAGTGTCACATAGCTAGCAAGTATCAGAGGCAGGATTCTTGTTAAGTTACAAATTTAACTTGGAGGCCTCTGAGGTCCCTCCCACCCTAAGGTTCTGTGACTTCTGAGGAGTGAAATGTCACTCAGGGCTGAAGTGAGCTTGACAGATGGGAACTTATTTCAACAGTCAGAGAGTGGGGATCCTCAAAATCCTATTTCATCATCATTCAGGATGGGGGTTCTGGGGAGAGGAGAGACCGAGATAGACAGAGAGAAGCAGAGACAGAGAAGAGAGACACAGAGGGGAGGGGAAGGGGCAGAAGGAGAGACAGAGAGACAGAAAGAAACAGACACATAGGGACGAGAAAGAGACAGAGAAGAGAGACAGGGAGACAGAGTCAGAGACAGGGCATTGGAGAAAAACTAATTCTCTCCAAGCTTGAGGCAAAAAGGAGAGGCTTCCAAGTCCCACACTTCACTTAAAGCAAACAGCCTCTAATCCCCACCAGGTCTGTCAGTTAGGAAGTCACCAGCTGAGTCCAGGAATGGATTCTTCACTTTTGTAAGTGTCACCAACACCTTGGGAAGTCTGGTAAAGCCTTTGGACCCCTCTTCAGGATGTTTTTAAAGGCATAAAGCAAAATACATAGTGTTACAAAGGAAATCAACTGTCCTGGAATACAGTTATCAAGATATTAAAAGTTTCAAGTTCCTAGATCCCCTGAAATCAATGTACAGACCCCTTGGAGGATCTCCAGACCCCAAGGCAAGATCCTCTAATCTATTCTAGACCAATCCCTCATTTTACAGATGCTTGTCCAAATTCACATAGGCAGGTAAGTGGCAAAGACTGGATTTAAACTCTGACTTTAAACTGGAGTGTTCCTTCCACTGTCCTAAGCTGGCTCCCCCTTTCAGGATGTTTCCCAAGCTATACAGCATGCAAAGTGATTTGTGCTGGTTTAAATATTTTTCATCTCCTAGACAAACCCACACCGCTAGTTCCTCTCCAAAACTTCAGCTACTTGGTACACAAAACTGACACTTACTGACAAAGCTCATTAGGGGTAAGGGGGAATTGGGAATATTTAAAGGATTAAATGAACACCAACATTTTCTAATGAGGAGGGGCTAGACTAGAAAGCCTTGGAGGTCCTTTCCGATGCAGACCTTTAATCCTAAAATCCAGTCCCCACCCAGGCTCCCCACCCACCCACCACCAAACCAGTTTTTACATAATATACAAGCTATGGATGGTTTCTCCACCACAATGAGTGGGTCCACATTTCCTAGGGCCCCATTCACACTTACCAAGGGCATCCCTACCCATCCTCACCTCACCCAGCCTACTTCCTCCTGCTTCCATCCTCTGCAGTTCATAAGGATCAGAGCTTTCAGATCCAGAAAGGACCTCAAGGGGCTATCTAAGCTAGACTCAGACACTCCAGGTGGGCAAGGTTTTACTATGTCTGTTTTTAAATGAAATAAACACTGAGAATTCTACGAAGATTTTTTTAATGTAGAGTACTTAACTATTTAAGACTATCTTTCACGTGATCTATATTTCTACCCATAGGATTTTTAAAAAACTTTATTAATAACTTGTTTTTCCATCTCTCATTTCAGATACAGACTAGAAGCCCACTTCATCATTACCCTCACCCAGCACTTAACTTCCCCTTGTAACAAAAGAAAACAGCTCAGGAAAAGCAATCATTACAGTGACCTTGGTTCAGCAATATGCGGCAGCATTCTGTCTCTATAGACCTTCTCTACCAAGAGTCCACATAAATATTTAGAGCTGGAAGCAGCTTTGGGGTTCAGCTAGTCCAGAGGTTCCTAACTTTTTTATATCATAGATCCATCTGGCTACAGTCTGGTGAAGCCTAGGAACTCCTCCTCAGAAGCACATTTTGAAATGCATAAAATAAAATACATCGGATTACAAAGAAAATCAATTATATTGAAATAAGAGTCCTTTTTTTCCCCATCCTAAATCATGGACCCTCTGAAATCCATCAAGAATCCTCAGTTTAGTCCAATTCCTTCGTTTTACAGATGAGAAAACTGAGGACCACAGAGAGGAAGTCACTTGACCAAGATCCCATTAGTTATAAGTGGATTTGAAATGCAATCAATCGAATCAGTGAAAATGCAGGGCTCTTCCCACTGGAGCAATCAATCAATCACTAGGCATTTCTCACACTCACTTTGTGGTAGGTAGAGACCCAGAACCACCACTTACGAATGAAGCCTCACGCATTCAACTAGTTCCTGCTACAGAATGCTTAGGGATCCAAATGTTGGCCATTGTAGCTACCTGGTGGTGAAACTTTCCAAAAAACAAAACATGAAAATCTCCACTTAAAAACCAAACCCCTCTTGGTGGACACCCTGCTTTACTTGGGGTTATTTTCTCTCTTGTTTTGGAGCACTATATCATCACACTGGAGTGTTATGAAATGATGGATTTAAAACCTTAAGGGACCCTTTCCCAGCTTCCTCCTGGGTAACAAGGGGGGCTGAATTAGCTGGTAAGCGAAGCTCCATCCAGATGGAAAACTATGATCCTCTGATACAGTCCTGATACCTCATTTTATAGGAGAAACTTGGGTCCAGGGAGGTTAAATAAACAACTTGTCCAACCTCACAGTCAGTAGCAGAGCTGTGGGTTATCACAAGGTACCTACCCCACAGTCTCACTCACAATACAGCTAACTCCATGATGCAGGCAGCATGGAATAAACATTGCACTTTACTCAAGAGACCTGAGTTCGAATTCAGATTCTGCTACTCACTTACTGTGTGACCTTCAATAGGTCCTTTTCCTTTTCTGGGACCCACTTTCTTTATCTGAAATGTCAGAGGAAGAAAGGGAAAGTTGGAGTAGATACGCTCTAAGTATTTCCATCTAAATCTAAATCTATGCTACTTCAAAGTCACCTGGTCCAACCTCCCCATCCAATTCAGGGGCAACCTCACTCCAAAGTCACTGAGTCATGGTCACATCTAGCTACTGACTGATCCACCAGACAGGAAAGGTCAAGGGACACCTCCAAGGAAAAAGGAGAAAAAGAGGGGGAAGAGAAAGAAAGATGCTGATGGGAGTCAAATCAGGCAGCATCACTTTCTGGCAGGTCTGGATGGGCAAGGGGTGAAGTAAGGGATCACATCTTGGCTTTCACCTGTCTGGCCCCGATGCCCTCTCGCCACTGGTTGGGCTCAGCTGGGCTTCAGCCCCAGCTCTGCTGCTGCCCTCTAGCAAGAGAAAAGCCCACAGCTCCAAGTAGGGAGGGAACTGAAGATCCCAACAGAGCAAGAGCTGCCTATCACACACGTCTTGGAATAAAGGTGCAAGAGGAAAGAGAAAAGAAAGCATACCAGGAGGGCAAGAGGGCAAAAGGCATTAATCCTACCCATCCCCAGGTGCTTTGTTCAGTGTATGTCACCTGGGGCAGCAGGAAGGGTGGCAGGTGCAGAACCACTTACTACCTGGGGAATCTTTAGGCAAGTCACTCACCCCTCTCTGGGCCTCTGTTTTCTATTCCATAAAATGAGAAGACTGGATTAGGTCGGCACAAGACAATCCATTCTCCAGACTGGGCATTTTCTCTGGCCGTCCCCCAGGCCCAAAATGCTCTCTCCTTCATCTCCAAATCCTGGCTCCTCTGGCTTTCTTCAAGTCCCAGCTAAAATCTCCCCTTCTAGACTTTCCTAATCCCCCTTAATGCTAGTGTCTTTCCTCAGTGGTTTTATCCTGTATATATCTTGTTTGAACATAATTGTTTGCAATTAGGCTGAAACTCTCTCATTAGAGTTTTTGAGAGGAGAGACTATCTTTGGCCTTTCTGTCAGCCCTTAGCACAATGTCTAGCACACAGTAAGCACTTAATAAATGCTTGTCAATTTGACTCAGAGGCCTTCAAGCAGATGCCTGGTATGTTATAGGGTAGATTTCATTGGTATGTGGGTGGAACTAGACAGATGACTGCCGAGAACTGCTTACAAATCTCACATTCTCTGATTCTGTGGTTCAGTGATCTCAAAGGTCTAAAAGCCTTTGATTCTCTAACAGTTCCATATACCCAAGACCTCACCACTACATGGCTTTCGGAACAGGAATGGACCAAAGCCCACTCCTGCTTTCTCATTCTGGTCCATGTCTTTGCACATATTTTTCATCAGTGGTCACTATGGTCCCTTTCAATATTAACATTAGATAATCTTTTGATCTACCCAATACACCGGAGGCCTTCCTCTGGCTTTTTTCATATTCTGTGGGCGACAATGCAGTGCTTGCAAGACCTCTCTCAGAAGACATGGAGTCCTACCCACGCCTGAACAAGAATCCCCACTTCAACAAACTTGACAAGTGGCCAACCTAGAGCCCTAGTGCAAAGGTCTCCAGTAAAGAGAAAGCCTCCAGCTGTCAGTGCAGCCCAATCCACTATGGGACAGCTCTGATAGAGAAAAGCCCACTCCACTGAGAGGCAGCTCTGATGGACAGAAGCCCACTCCACTGAGGTGGTTCTGATGGACAGCGGCCCACTCTACTGAGAGGCAGTTCTGATGGACAGCAGCCCACTCCACTGTGGCAGCTTTGATGGACAGCAGCCCACTCCACTGAGAGGCAATTCTGATGGACAGCAGCCCGCTCCACTGTGGGAGCTCTGATTGACAGCTTTTCTTGACATCAAACCAAAATTTGCTTCTTTGCAACTTCTAGATTCTGGCTCCAGCATCAGCCCCCTGGGGCCCAGCAGAGGGCAAAAACAGCCCTCAATTATCATTCACATTTTTATGCTGGAGGAGATGCAGAGCACTTTCCTTACAGCCACCATTTGGGACAACTCCCCATACATCTTGCCCTTGGGACCACCTTCAATTGAGCCAATGGCATTCTGGCCATGGAAGCCACCGAGCATTGGCAGAATACTGAGATTAAAATGATGGGCTTTGGGAGGGCACTGAAAGTACCACATGACCTCACAAATGCCCTTAACCCCCAATGCCTCCACCTGAAGGATGAAGCTGGGAAAGAATACTGAATTTAGCATCAGAGAAGCTTGGTTCCAATCCCAACTTTGCCATTTACTGTTTGACCTTCAGTCTCTTCCTCTAAGACTCTCCCTCTTCCTTCTAGCACAACTCAAGAGCCACCTCCTCCAGGAAGCCCCTCCAGATACCCCTAGCTGCAAGAATTGTCTCCCTTTGTAGATTATCTTACATGGCTTGTATTTCCTTACAGTTGCATTTGTTATGTTCCTCAGCCAGGCCCTTTAATAGAATATTAAGATCTTCCAGAGACAAGACTATTTCATTTTTTACTTTACCCAACACAATGCTTTGGACCCAGGAGACAGCTAATAAATATCTGCTGAATGGAATCTTTCAAATGAAGGGGCTAGACTATGGAACCACAACTAATTCTAGTGTCAGCACACCTATGTTAAAATCCCATCTCTGAAGCTCACTGTGTGTGACCTTAGGGGAATCACTGCATCTCTCTGGGCCTGTTTCTTCATCTGTAAAATGAGGGAGTTGAGCTGGATGGTCTCCAAGATCCTTTCCAGATTCCAAGCAAGGATCTGATAACTCAGATGACCTCTGAAGGGCTCCTTCCAGCTCCAAATCTATGGTCATGAGGGAACGGATTTCCCAGGAAGAAAAAAAAGATAACAGAATTCCATTCATTTGAACAAAATGGAATTTCTAAGGTCATAACATCATAGATTTAGAGCTGGAATAAACCTCAGGAATCACATAGGTCAAGATCTTGGAAACATTTTACAGATAAGAAAAGTGGGGCCCAGACGAGGGGCATGACTTAGGACCAAAGAAGCAAACGCAATGCTGAGAAGGCTTTAGACATCTAGCCCAGCCCCTTCATTTTTAATAATAAGGAAATGATCTGGTAAATGATAAGTGATTTGCCCAAGGTCACACAAGCATTGATTCATACAAGCCATGATTCAAACACAGATCCTCTATGAAACAAGGATTCTTTCCTGGGATGCTTCTACCATCCAACTGGCCCTTAGTAATAAAACTAACTCAATCAAAAACTTCAAAAACATTTGCCTCAACAGTTTTGCCATCTGCCTACCTAATCACCAGCATTTTTTTTTCCAGTGTAACATACCCGGTGAGGCTAAGAAAATTGCATCTATTGTCTCTGGATATGTAGTCACTGGGCCAATTCAGAGTCCACCGACTTCCAGGTCCAGAACACAAAAGAAGCTGCAAATGGTACAACCAGTGATTCTTGCTGCACCAGCTGGTTCTGTGTGTCTGAGGATTGTCGCCCAAATGTTTTACGCGCCTGCCAAGACAAAGCAATCTCAGAAATCAAAATCTTTTCACTTAGAGAGCCATCCCATAAGCCAACTTGGCGCCTGGTTCTGTGCTTCCATGCCTTATCTCCAATCCACAGTTCCTTTTTCCCTTTAACAAAAATACTCCTCTTTAAACAATATGTGATGTCGGGCACCAGGGGGTTCAAGTCACCAAACACAAAATTTATGGCTCCTTTTCTGCTCCTGTTTCACATACAAACGCCACCCGAGCCCTATCACCAGGGAGCCAGGATAGGGCTACATATTTGTAAGGACTTCTTTAACTTCACTTTAGTGAATTTTTTTTTAAGGCAAGCCAATCTATTATTCCCAAATTAACCAGATCTTTTTCCTGAGTTAAAAAAAAAAAGGCTTTTAAATCTAGTAAGAAAAAATCATAGCAGAATCCTGGTCATTTGAACAACAGAGAATTTCTGAGATTCTCAGGCCTTTTGAAAGCTTACAAAGATGTTTATTTACCTAGAAAGTGAATGGGGGCCCCACAGCAAAGCCTGCAGCAGCTCCCAGCCCTGCAACTGACTTCCAACCTGGGTGGACGGATTATTATTTCTGGGCCGCTGCTGGCCAGGCCACAGAAGTTGATAAGGCCCCTTCCTGAACAATCTTTAAGCACTGTGGCAGACCATCCCCTAATCCCCTCTCCATCTCCCAAAAGGGATCCAGAAACAGGCTTGACAACTGCAAGGAAGGTCTATCAACCCATGGGAGCCAGGAGAAAAAGATTACCCTGGTAAATATCCGTGCAAGGGGAATCCAACCTAAGGAAGCAACTCAGGACAAGGCTCCAAGTGTAAAGACTGCTGCTTCCTCAGATGAGAAATTTAGAGCTGAGAGGGACTCACGGGGATCTTTGAGGCCAGCCCCATTGTTTTACAGAGAAGGAAAAAACTAAGGTACAGAGATTTAAATGACTTGCCCAGGATTTACATAGCTAGTAAGGGTCAGAGGCAGGATTTGAACCCAGGCGTTCTTGACTCCACATCACATCACCCTGCTCTCTATTGGACAGCTACTAAAAGAATAGTAATAGTAGAGTAACAGTGGTAACTGACCTTTAAATAATACTTACAGTTAGCAAAGAACTATAGATAGATAGATAGATAGATAGATAGATAGATAGATAGATAGATAGATAGATAGATATAGATATAGATAAAATTTGGCCATCATGATAACCCCCCAATTTGGGTTACCTGGATGCTGGGTTATTTCCTTACATACTCTTCATTCAAACTCCAGTTAGTAAGTTCCTTAAGTGCAAGAATATTGAATTTGGAGTTCCAAGAGTTCTGGGTTCAAATCTTGACTTTCCTACTTATTACCTCTATAGCCTCTATACCTTAACATAAAAAGTAAAAATAAATGATAAAGAGAGCATGATGTTGAGGATGAGAATAAGCCTGAGAATCAGAAAGACTAGGGTTCAAGACACACCAGCTCTTTGGACACTTAGCTTGGACATTTAACTTCTCGGTGACCTCTAACCCGATGATACAAGAAAAGGTGCTGGACCTCCAGTGGGAGAAGGCTCTTTCCTCAACACACACTCCCTATAGCTCTGAAATCACAGGTCCCCTGACTGCAAAAATAAAAAAAAGAGAGAGAGACAGCTGACACTGATTATGCCTTTAAGATTTACAAAGCACTTGACATCATTATCTCACTTGATCCCCACAATAATGCTATCAAAGAGCACTGCTGCCATTAGCTCCATTTTCACAGATGAGGAAACTGAGGCTCAGAAAGCTGAGCTTGCCCAAAGCCATACAGTGTCTCCAAAGTAAGAGTGGAACCCAGGTCTTCTGGACTCCCAAGACCAGCATTCTAGCCTCTACACTTGAGCAAGTCTCCTAAACTCTCAGACTCAAGCCCTATAAAAAGGGAAGCTATTAATGGTTGTAACATCACAACAAGCTTCTAGCCAGAAGAAGAAAGGAAAATCAGATTTCTGGATGAACGGCTTAAACTTTTCATATCCTAGAGCAAACAACCTTAAATAAATCATTTTCCCTGTCTAGGCTTCAGGTAGTCCAGCTGAAAGTAAAAGGTTAGACTTAGTCTCTCTCTTCTTTCATTGCAGAATTTAAAAAGTGTGGCTGAGGCTGCTCTGAGAAAAGGAGGGTTTTCCCTTCCCACTCTAAGCTCCCCATGGGGAGGGGCCTTCCTGTCTGTCCCAGTGAAGTTTGGATTCAGTCAAAGGGCCACACTCAAGGACCCAGAGGACCACATATGGCCTTGAGGCAGCAGGCTCCCCACCCCTGCTCTAGAGCTTGCTTGTACCTAGTTGTTAGTAAGTTGCCTCCCCCATCAGACTGAGAGCCCCTTGAGGAAAGGGACTATCTTTTACCTTTCTTTGTATCCCCAGTGGTTAGCACAGTGTCTAACACTTTACTACTAAAAACCTGGCATCACCGTTTTATTAAGTAGCCACTTAAATGTTTAACAGGCCATTCGGTCAGAGTTAAACTAGTCAGCCTCTAGCCTCAATACTCTTATGATTGACAAGTCAAGATACCTAGGGTCTGGTGCTATCTTGGGCATGTCTCAAACTCTCTGACTTATTTTTCCCTATTTGTAAAATGAGGCAAATATCACCTGCCCTACGTCAGTTTCTAAATTTCTAAAATAAAGGACTATACATGATGGCCTTGGCAATTCCATACAGCTGAGAAAAAAAAATTTCTTAGATTCAAAATGATTTAGCCATGGCATCTCCAGCCCATTGCCACCCTTATCTTCCTTTTCTACAGTTCCCAGGCACCAAGGATGAATGAGGGAGGGTAGATGAGAGAAGAGATCCCTAAAACATTTTCAAGGCTACAAGCTGGAGAACATGTCCAAGATAAAGAAGTGTGACTAGCCTCAATCTAGGCAACATTGGCAATAAAAATACCACTCATTTATGCCGGTACAACAGTTTAATCTCCTGTTTTGTTTTGTTTTTTATAAAGTGCTTTATCTCATTTGTTCCTCCCAGCAACGTTGTGACATAGACAAAGATTACTTAGTAGAAAAAGCTCCCAGGTTGGGAACCAAAGACAAAGATTTCAAACCATGGTTCCATCTCTGATTGGCCCTAAGACCTGGCCCGAGTTATCATAAGATTTCAAATTAGAAGTACACTTGAGATCATTTAGTCCAAGCTCTTTGATTTCACAGATGAGGAGCCAGAGAAATAAAGTATATTCCTAAAAACAAATGACAAATAGAATTTAAAATCAGCTCCTGTGACCCCGAGTCCAGGGCCCTTGCCTTTCTGCCCTTACTATCTCCCCATATTACAGGGGTATGGAGGTGAGAGCAGAGATTTTATGACAACAGATCTAAAGCTGGGAGAAACTTTTAAGGCCAAACCCCCTTATTTTACAGGTAAGGAAATTGTGGCCCAGAAAGATTAACCTATATGGAAATGAAAGAAAAGATTGGAAATGATCAAATGCATGAATATCCTCACCTACCTAGAGGCCAAAGTCACATCCACAAGAAGCTAGGTATAACCTAAAGAAGCAGGCCTATAAAAAGCCTGAATCCACAATCTTGGCTTGATCATCACTGGGCTCTCCCAGGCTCACTTCACATCAGTAGAACTACGTTAAAACCAATGGGCCACACTGGGTCAGCTTTCTCTGGGAGCTACAGAAAAAGAAAAAAAAGAGCCAAAAGCAGATTTATAAAATGTCTGAACTGGCAAGGACCTTGGAGCATAAAACAACAAATGCCTCACAACAGAGAACGGCCAAAGATAGTAGAGAATCTCCTAATAGAGAGCTTCCAAACTGGATGGGGCCTTCAAGCATAGAAGATACATCTGCCCTGGAAAGGAATCACTGAATAGAGATTTTCCAAGCTGAAAGGAAATGAGATAGAACGTTAGAGCCAGAGGAGACCTTAGAACAAAGAAGTGCCTACCTCCCAGGGTCATCAGATCAGATGCACACAGGTGTAGTACTTTGTAAACCTTAAAGCACTAGCTTTTTTTACTAACACAGAATGTTCAAGCTAAAAGGAACCTTAACATAGAAAGTGAAAATAGATGCAAGCCCTAGATGAGATCTTAGGAAACAGAATGGTGAGCTAAAAGGGATCTTAACTAGACCAAGAGTTCTTAACCTGGGGTCCATGGACAAATTCCAAGGAGTCCATGAACTTGATTAGGAAAAAATTATATCTAGATTTTTTAGCATTTCCTTCAACTACAAATGTAGGCAACAAACAGTTATTCTGAGAAGGGGGCCCATGAGTCCGGAAGAGGTTAGAAGCCCCTGATCTAGACTACAACCCCTTTGTTTTACAGCTGAGGAAAGAGACCTACAAAGGCTAAGTGACTTATTAGTGAGAGAGGCTGGTCCAGAACCCAGGTCTCCTGACTCCCAGGCCAAGAATCTTTGCACAGCTGCCCTGCCCATTCCAACCCAAGTCCAAGAGACTCTTACCAACAAACTCAAAATGAAAGGACAATACATGATTATGAATCCTGGAAGATGCATGGATCGAGGCACACTACAAACAGACCCTTCACCCAAGATGACTGCCATGGAATCTCATTTTGCTTTTCATACCAACAGATGGCTCTCCTGGAGGCCTGATCTCGACATATGACTGTTGGCCTACCAGCAGGGTAAAGGCCAAGCTCCAATGAGCACCCCCAAAAGCGCAGTTTTCTTTCTAAAAAAAGGGAATGTAGCTAAAGGGGTGAAGTAAGCATCTGAGTCAGGCATCAGGCCTAGAAGCTGGAGGCCACTGGGGAGGAGATCTGCATGGAGCAAGTGCATCACCACATGCTAATTTAACTCATTAAGCCAAGAAACCACCCGGCATAAGGTTCTTTCATCTGCCCAATTCACTGAGGATTGACCACCACTATCTATGGGCTGTTACTTCTCCCTGGCTGCTTAGACCATCGATGAAGGCCCTCAAAATTTCCACCTGAATTCGGCAGCTGCCCCCTGCACACAGAAAAGGTGGGATTCACCAGGATTTAGAGGAAACTTTAATGACCCCTGGGGGACTAAATCATCTTACCCCATCACAGGATTTCAAGCCAGTGTCAAGGTCGTCTAGGTCAGTGCCTTTTTTTTTACAGGTGAGGAAGATGATATTCACAAAGGTCTCACCAAAAGCCATCAGGAGTAAGGGACAGAGAAAGGATTCAAATCTGGATCCTCTGACTCTTTATTGAAACTCCTTCCATTAGAGGCTCAAAATTGGGGGGGGGGATTGGAATAGGTGGCATACCCCTACAAGAATTCCCTCTACAATACAGGGGTCATCCAGTGACAGAGCAGCCAACTGACCCCCTCTGCAGGCAGCTCATTCCAAGCAAGTAGTGTTTCCTGGCATCTGGTAGACATTTGTCTCTCTGAACCTTCCACCCAGAGCTCCCTGTTCTGCCCTCAGGTCAAGCGGAACAAGGCTAATCCCTCTTCTCCAGGACAAGCTTTCAAGTACTAAAGTCAGTAATCACAGAAGAAAAGCTCCCTAGCAAAGTAGAGAAGGAATGGAAAAGGCTTCCTGCAACAAGGTGGGATTGGATCTGAGTCTTCAAGGAAATCGGGAAGCTAAGAGGTGGGGGGTGAGGAGGCAAGGATGCCAGGCACAGCAGAGAGACATGGAACAAGTAAGCCAGCACCCACAGCTCATAGCATTCTTACTCTATATTACATGGGGATCGAGTATCAACTCCCCCACCAGGCTTTTAAAGCCCTTCACAAGACAGCCCCTTCCTACCTTTCCTGTCTTCTTACAGCTTGCTCTGATCCAGTAACAGCAGCTTCCTGGCTGTCCCTTACACAGAGCACCCCAGTTCCCAGCTTGGTCACCTTCCCTGGCTGTCCCCCACCCTCCTCATCACAGCCCCCATCAAGGCTCAGCTCAAACCTCATCTTCTAGAGGGGTTCATACCAGGTGCCCCCTGCTCTGCAATGCCCCCCCCACCAAAATAAGGTCACATTTACACTCTCTGTATCTCACATGTCACATAGTTATCTGCAAGTTGTCTGTCTCTCATAAGAGAGGGATAGGGATAAAGACCACGTTTTACCTTTCTTTGCATCTCAGTGCTTATTAAATACATATCAAACAGTACACATTAGGTATATGTTAAATGTTAAATAAATGCTTGTTGCCTGACTGACATCCATGTGTCAGAGTTTAAGATTTCTCCTGGGGCGCCAAACAGTTTGGCTCCTGACCCTAGACTGGAACTCAAAAGCCCTGGGTCTCAAGGCCAGCACTGCCATTAGCCGACTACGTGACCTTGAAGCAGTCACTGTCTTTGCTGAGCTTTCCTGCTCTTCCCAATGCCCAGAGAAGATAGGTGGCATGACTGGAAAAGGCATCAAACTCATTTAAGAGAGATCCAATTTCCAATCCCACACCCAACATTTATTAGCTATACAAGTCATTTACATTTCCTCAGCCTCAATTTCTTCATCTGTAAAAATAGGGTAATAACAGCAGCCATCTCATGGTCTTGATGTGAAGCTCAAATGAGAAAATGTCTGTAAAGCCCTGTGCAAGCCTTCAAACACTCTGTCAACGCTCTCTCCCCTCAACATTACTATTACTGAAGGTTCCCTCTGTCCTCTAACACTGTTCTCAGGCTCCATGGTACAGTGAAAGAAGTGATGGATTTGAAGCTAGGCCCTGAGTTTGAAACCTGGCTCTGCAGCCTGTTACATATTTAGCCTTAGGCAAATCACTCTCCCAAGTATAAAATGGACTGGATGAAGACCTTGGTTCCCTTCTAGCTCCAAACCTATGATCTTCTGGGAACGCCTTTAGAGAGTCTCCAAATGCTTGCCCAAGTCTAACTAATTTCACGGCCAGGGACTCCATATCTCTAGCAACATTAACCCCATGCAAGAACAGCAACAAATAGTCAAATGTCGAGGGAGCTCTAACATTTACAAGGTGCTTCCTTCCTAACCAGCCCCCAAGACAGAGTTCATATTCACTATCATCCCCATTTTGCAGATGAGAAAATTGAGGTTCTACTAAGACTATCCAGAGAAATGTACGGTTTACCCATAGGATGTGGAAAGTGGGTGGTACATCCACTATGGGGTGGATAGCCATGCACCACCCACCTTTGACTGCAAAGATGTTAGGTTTCGAGACAGATAACCAGGGTTCAGATCCCAGCTCTGGCACTTAGTAGTTTTATGACTCTAAGCAGGTCCTTTCACCTAAACCTCAAAATTCCTCACGTAAAATAAGGGATCTGACCACATGACCACTCAGGTGCTGCCTCTAAATCTCTGATTCTAAAATCAGAATTTAAAAAAACAACCACCTCTCTGGGAGTCAGTTTCCTTATCTGTAAAATGAGGGGTCATACTCAATGACTTCTCAGGTCCCTTCCCGCTCTACATAAATCTGTTACACTGCAACTTGTCCAAAGGTGCTGCCCCAGAGGACAAGCAGCAGAGGCAGAATGGGACGTAAAATGGTGCTGAGCGGAATGAGGAACACTAAGTCAGGAGTCATGGGTCTCAATCCAGCCCTGGCAAGTTACTTCACAGCTGTCAGCCTCAGCTTCCTCATCTATGAAATGGAGATAATAGGAGCTCTAGAATTCACGTTTCAGGGTGGTTGTTACAGTTCCAATGTCAGTTATTTTTAGGACCATCATCATCAGCGGCTTCCAATGCTCTTGCCAACAAGTCAAATTGCCTTTGGTTGGAAACATATCCAAAACATCCTTGGTGGAAACACTGGCCATTGGCAAAGCTTCAGTTATCCACTCGTGAGAACGCACGACATTCTTAAATCCAACTAGGCATCACAGAACTAACTAGATTTCACTAGTCGCTAAGTCAGATGCCATGTAATTATGATGAACAGTCATGGGTCCTGAGAAGAGATGAGGAAATACACTCCCTTCGGGAGAGATGGGAGACTGACAGTGGGTATTGAGTGTCGAATGTACTGTCAAGAGTTCACTGTGCCCATTAGTTTTGTCAACTCTTTTTCTTTATTGAGAGGGAGACAGACAGACAGACAGACAGACACACACACACACACACACACACACACACACACATACACACACATACAGGAAGGGAGAAGGCAGGGAGGGAGGGGAGAGAGATAGACACAGAGAGAAAGATGACTAAATCAGGAGGCATCAATAACACCTTTTAAACACAGGCTATTTAACAACTAATATTTATGTAAAGCACTGTATAAATGCTATTATTTAAGGGCACAAAACTCTTCCCAAGTGGCCTAAACACTTGGAATCCCAGATCTGGACTTGCTTGGGCCCTCCAAGGTCCTCAAAGGCCCTCCAATCCAACCCTCTCATTTGCAGATGAGGAAAACTAAGACCCAAAGAAAGAATGTAGGTGACGTGCCCAAGGCACACAAATAGTAGGCATCAGAGCTGTGGTTAGAACCAAAGTCCTCCCACTCACTTATGTTCACTGCTAGTGACAAGCTTTTCCCCCAAGTGTGTCAGCCACAAACACGACCTGCCAACATGCTGGTTAAACAGTAATCCGTAAAGGTTGGGAACCAGGAGATGTCTCTGACACAGCCAAGGATCTTAGGTCTATAAAGCTTACTCTGAGAACCACAGGGAGGTTGTGTGTGTGTGTATGTGTGTGTGTTTATGTCCTACAGTTGTGTTGTGTGTGTAAACACCTCCCCAGCCCAGAAACAAGGGTATCAAATTAAAACTAGGGGGAGGGAGGGGGCAGGGAGAAAGCAATGACCTCACGGATTTAAACAAGTTGGCCAGCTTTACTTCCCTATCTGAGGGTGGGAGGCTCTCACAGCCACTAGGGAACTTCCCTGCAAAGGCAGAAAACTAATTGCAGCCCAATTGGCAGCCTCTTTTCCCAGCCCCCATACCAGTCTGACGACTCCCTCTTCCTCCTCCAGTCAGTCCCTGGACCCTGGACATAAGATCTTTGAAAAGGACTCTGTACTGAGAAGAAGAGTGTGGGTCACCTCCCACGTCTAATGCTTACTATCCAGTGCCCTAGCTTCAGTTTGCTCATCTGAGGGGCCTGCCAACTCCAGAGCTACAGCCTCTGATACCTTCTCCCTTCTCATTGCCAGCACCCAAAATCAAGCCCTTAACTCACACTAGAATAGAATATTACTAGAACAAATTGCCAATCCTCAAGCACTCCAAGAATTCCAGTGTCCTTTCTTCCCAATAACCTGAGAGAGAGGTAGGACAAATATTACTAGGCTCAGTTTGCAGAACAGGTATCTGAGGCCTACAGTGGTCAACTAAGTTTCCCTGCACCGGTCAGGGCCAGAAATCTAACTTGAGTCTTCTCACTCCAAATAGCATATAAGTCATGCTGACTCTCAGTATGGCAGTAGTCTCTGAACAGGCTCCTACCCCTTAACCTCCCACAAAACCATCCTGCTGCCAAAGTCATCTTCTTAAAACAACGCTATCACATCATTCCCCTGCTCTAAAGCCTCCCATGGTTCCCTACCGCCTGCAGTCTAGCAATTAAACCTTCCACAGCTCACCCAACCTCTCCAAACTCCCCTACTAGGGTCAAAACTCTCGATTCAAGGCTGTACTGCAAGCCCCGAAGAAGTTGAGCATTTTGTGCAGGGTCACATGGATAGAAAGCAGCAGAGATCCAGATTTAAATCTGGATCCTTGTACTCCAAACCCAATGTTCTTCCCAATATGGCAGCCATATACCACATCCATGAGGGTCAGTTGTGAGCCTCAGCCTTCCATTTACACCAACAACACCTCTTATTTCTACATGGTCCCCCGAGGACAAAAGCACTCAACAGAAACGTCTCACTCGGCTAAGTTAGGCAGTGCAAAGAGTAGCCCCATTTTACAGATGAAGTTTAAAGAAGGCCTATGGGTAATTCACTAGCCGAGCCCAGATTTAAACCTAGCTCCTTGGACACAACCATCCTGCACACAACTACCAAAGTACCTAGTACACAGTAAGCAGTTAATAAACACTGGCTAACTGATTAATTCCTGATCCAAATTATTTATTAATCCTAGGCAATTCATTGCCTCTTTTTGTATGCCAAGCACTTAGTACAGTGCCTGGCACATAGTAGGTGCTTAATCAATGTTTATTGATGGATCCAGAGCTTGCTCTTGCTGTCACCCAGGCACCTCTCTAAATTCTATCCATCCTTCGAGATGCAGCTCAAGCACTTAGCTGCCTCCCAGCCTCCTCCAGCCATGATGCTCCCCCCACCTCACATCACAGCACGCATGGTCCATGGCCACTCCGTCACATGCTGCCCACCTGGACCTGATTTGTGCAGGGAGGTTCATTCCCTAAATACTAAAAACTCATCAACAGAGGAGACCAGCTGGGAACAATCTCTATCATCATGAGACGCCCTCAGCACCAAGCACAGTGCTATACCAGAGCCACAGCTAAAGGAACGCTGTCTAATGAAGCGACACCAAACCGTCACCTCTAAAAGGTTTAAAATGCCCCAAACGGAAGAGCTGCCTGTGTTAGCACCTCATTGAAAAGAATACTCCTTCTGGAGTCAGAGAATCTGGATTCAAATCCAGCCTGGTCACTTATTGTGGGACCCTAGACAGATCACTTTTGCCCTTTCTGGGCCTTAGTTTCCTCATCTGTAAAATGAGACAACTAGAATCAATGACTTGTGTGGTCTCTTTCAGGTCTTAATCAAACAACCACTTTGGTCCTGCTGGCCTGGATGATTAGAGCTAAATAAGAAAATTGTAAAGGCTTAGATCATTGGGAGCAGCAGATCTGGGTTCAAATCTTTACTCTGCCATTTATGATCCATGGGACCTCAGGCAGAGTATTTAAGCTCTCTGAGCCTGTTTCCTCCTTTGTAAAGTGGGGGGAGGGGTGGAGAGGTAATGTTTCTTCTAAAGCTATGATCCTTTCAAAGCTGGGGCCTTCCCTAAGTTGATTATCTCCAATTTAGCTGTCTTATCTCTTATGTCATCTCTGCCATTAGACTAGGAGCAACCTGAGGACAGGCGCTGTCTTTTGCCTTTCTGTGTACCCCAATACATAGCACATGCCTGGCATGTAGTAAGCACTTAATAAATGCCTGAATACTAACTGACTTATGATGGGCCAGACCTTAGAAATCATCTAGTCTCCTTTATCAAGCTTCTCTTATGTGCAAAGAGCTGTGCTAGGCCTTGAATACACAACTACAAAACTATCCCTGCCCTCACGGCACTTACATTCTACTGAGTGGCAGGATAGACAGATGACATTTACACAAAAAAGTAAATGCAAAGTTATATACAAGGTAATTTCAAGGGGAGGGGGTCACTAAAAGAGGGAGGGGGTCTAGGGAGAAGGGGTTACCAGAGCTGGGCCTTGAAGGAAGTAGGGGATCCCAAGAAATAGAATATCATGGATAAAGCAAGGTTGGATGCAATGAAAGATGCCAACATAAGACAGGGGAGGGAGGAGAGAGGCAGCCATTGTGTGGAAGTTGTTAAATGCCAGGCTGAGGATTTGGCATTTTACCCTAGAGGCGATATAGAGGCACTGAAGAGATTTGAGTGAGCAGGGGCACTATACAGATGGGCCAATGGAGGCCCCAGCAGGGGAATTGACTTGTCCAAGGTCAGGCAGTGAGAGAAGGAGCAGCAGGCTTCGAGCCCCAAGCAGTGTGGCTGACTTGCTCTCTATGGTGTCCCAGCCATCCTGCCATGCTGTCTTGTTGGCATTCGTAGGATTTCATAACACATTGAAGGCCCACAGAGGCCAAGCTGCTCTTGGCACTGTTCTGGGGCTCCAAGGACTCCAGCAGCCATGTGCTTGTGGAAGTTTAAACCACAAGAGGGTGTCATCAGGTTTCTTGACACCTTCTCAGGGTGTTTGTTTTAAACCCACAAGGCGTGAAGCATCTCTGGGAGTCACACAAATGAAGGGCAGCCCAAAGTGCTCTAAGACAGCTACCATACAGCCTGCTTGGCATTTCTGAAAGCTTAGAAATCTATTTCCATGCAGCTCAGGCTCACACGGACACCAAAGCAAGCCTGGGCTGATATCAAAACAATTTCTTAAAAGCCATTTTCAGCTGACCAGTCTGCTCTGTTTGTCAAAACAAGGCAAAGCAGCCTTCCTGAAAAAACCTCAGTGAGGCAAACCCCAGCTGGCTGCAGTCTGCGATTCATAGCTGTAAAAACACAGAGACAGAGACAGAGACATAGAGAGAGGCAGGGACACAGAGAGAGATAGAGAAAGAGGAAGAGAGAGAGAGAGGCCACCTCTTTACTTCTTAAGTTAGGGCACAGACAACTGGGGAAAGGGGAAGGTGGCCCAAGAGACTCACCCCATGCTGTGCCAATGTGCCAACACTCAAAAGAGTACTGAGCAAAGGAACCTGGGTTTTGGTCTCCGACACTTCCCCTAATATGACACACGACCTTGAACAAGGAGCTTGAGCTTGGGGGGTGGGGGGGCTCAGCTTTCCCGGCTGGATAGAAAGGGTAGTTAGGGATTTCAGTCAAACGCCTCCAAAAAGCTGCCCTGACTCACCGCCTCTCTATACTCACTCCTCAACCCTCTGCAATCTGGCTTTCAGACTCATTATTGAACTGAAACAGGTCTTTCCAGAGTTATCAATGATCTCTTGATTGCCAAAGCTGCTGATCCGTGCTCGGTCCTAATCCTTCTCCATCTCTAGGCTGCATCTGACATGTTGACAGCCCCTTCCTCCCATATCTGGGATTTTCTGTTAGAGCGCTCCTTCCTTGGAAGACTCCTCTGTTATCTCATCATCCACATCTGCCCCCTCACCAGGATACTCCCTAGGCCCTTGGTCCTCTGTCTTTTGGTAGCCGTGTCAGAAGCCATGGGTTTAACGATCACCTCTACATACACAATTCCCAGATCTGTAAATCCAGGTTCAGTCTCTCCCCTGAGCTTCAGTCCACACCATCAGTTGCCTATTGGCTGCATGTCCTGGAAACATTTTAAACTCAACATATCTAAAGCCTCTTTTTCTCCAAACCCCACATCTTCCAAACTTACTTGTTTCTGTCACAGATACCACCATCCTTCCAGTCTCCCAGGTTTGTAACCTAAGCGATGTCCGCTCTCCCTAATTGCACACATCCAGTGAGTCGCCAAATCTTACCATTACATACTACTTTCACAACATCTCTGCTATCTGACCAATCCATGCACTCAAACAGCCACCACGTGGTTGGGGCCTTCATCGCGTCGTTGCCACAGCCTCCACGCTGGTCTCCCTGCCTCGCGTCCCTCCAGGCATCAATCTTGCACACTGCTGTCTGAGTAATTTTCCTTAAGCACAGATCTGACCATGTGACTTCTCTACTCGGCCAATCCCAGGGCTTCCTATTTATTACCTCCAGGATCCCACGTGACGTGACCCGGCCCCAACACACCTCTCCAGCCTCACTGGACACAGCTCCCCCTTCCGCGCTCTGAGATCCAGTCGAACTGATCTTCTCTCTCTTCTTCACACCTAACGCTCCGTCTCCCATCTCCGTGTCTTTGCTGGGGCTGGTCCTCATGCCTAGAATGCACTCCCTCTTGACGTCTGCCACAAAATCACTCTCTTCCTTTAAGATCCAACCGAAACGCCATCTTCTACATCAGGGCTGTCCAACCTCAAGTTTTTATTGAAACAATAGACAGTATATTTTGATTTGCCATTTTAGTGTGGTAGCTCAGCTTCGTTTACTAAAGCATTTATGTAAATTTCTATGCTTGTAGGCAGGCCGCATATTGGACAGCCCTGTTCTACGCCTTTCCTGATGCCTCCAAATTCTAGCGCCTTCCCTCCCAAATTACCTAAAATGTGTCTTTATTTAGGCTACACAACACATATTTCTATTTATTTCTTGTCTCCCTGAGAATAGAAGTTCCTTGTGGTTAGGACTTATTTCATTCTTTGTACTTATATCCCAAGCACCTAGCACAGGGATGGGCAAAGAGTGAGCAATTAATAAATACTCAGTTGATTCTCAACTGGGAAATTCTAGATTCTACATGCAAAGGGCATTGAGAGATCTTGTGGAGAGAGTCCTGAGCTTTGAGTCAAGAGGAGCTGCTGGAATTTAGCCTCCTTCACGAGTGACCCTGGGCAAGTGACTTCACAGCTCACCCTCAATTTCCTCTTCTGTGGGATCAGGATAAATATAGTTCCTAACTCCCAGGATTGTTGTGAGCAGCAAATGCGATGATAAAGGGAAAGCATTTTATGAATTTTAAAGTGATATACAAAAGTAGATTATTAGGTTACCATCATAATTAAGGGGCTCTTTAGTGCTAACATTTTTTTGTTCCAAGGCCCCTCCTAGCCCTAACATTCTCTGTTCTAAGGTCCCTCCCAGCTCTGACCTTCTGCATTCTAAGGTCCCTCTCAGCTGTGACCTTCTGTGTTCTAAGGTCCCTCCCAGCTCTGACATTCTATGTTCTAAGGTCCCTCCCAGCTCTGACATTCTGTGTTCTAAGGTCCCCCCAGCTCCAACATCCTATGATCATGAGGTTTTCATATCTATGGCTCCTGCTGCTACAAGGAAGTCGATATCCTATTGTATGTCTTTGTGTTGCTCTGTCTACCTGCATAGATTTAAAAAGTTTCCGCCCTCGCCATGCCCTCTGAGAAGATACTCCCACAGAGTTCAACAGGCATGCTCTGCTGAAGACCCTTTAACCTGAAACCCCTCAGAGGAAGGTAAGCTCCTAACCCAGAGGCCTGGTGGAATCACCACCAGTGAACAGAAAAGAAGTGCTTTAAGAACTAACTCAGGAGCAAAGAAGCTTGGGAACACTAGAAGTCACTCATGATGGGCTGAAAACCTGAGCCCGATCCAGCACTCACTATAAAAGGTGAAAAAGATCTGTGAGCTGAGCTGGCAAGGGCCAGATTTGTTTTTCTAGACCCAAATCCCTTACGGAAACTATCTACTGACATCTATAGACTCACAGAATGATGATCATGTAATGAAAACAGAAAAATGGCACTGAACATGGTGTAATTTTAATGGCCAGGTTTGGCACTGAAGAAAAGAGGAGAGAATGCATCATCCTCCCTTCTTTGCAGAGAAAGGAGCTTGTGGGTGTAGAATATTTCATATTCTATCAGATAGAATCAGTTGAAATTTTGGTCGTTTTGCTACACTGTTTCCCTTCCCTCATCTTTGTTAGAATAGTTGGTTCACTAGATGGGGGGGGAGGGCACAGGCAGAAATTAAGATGAGATCACCACTTTTATTTTATATAATCTGAGGAACACTAGCTATGACAATAATAGAGAGCAAATAAGCACAAGCCAAGAGGAAACAAAATGATCAATTTTTTGTAAACAATATGATGGTCTTCAAAAGCCCTAAAGATTCAATAAAAAATTAATTGAAATATCTTCAGCAAAGTAGCAGGAAAAAAAATAAACCTACAAAATAATCAACCTTTCTTCATATTAACATAACTCAGCAAGAAAAGACAGAAAAAGAAATTGTATTTCAAAGAAGTACTGAATGTATAAAATATTTCAGAGTACACCTGCCAAGACACAAACAGGACACAAAACACTCTCTACAGGAATAAAAACAAACATATGTTTGGAGAGATAGTAAATGCTCATGGTTGGGCCATACCAATATAAAACAAATGACAATTATCACCTAAATTGATTTACTTATTCATTGCCATACCAAAATATCAAAGAATTACTTTATGTTATTACTTCTTATTTATTATTTATCATTACTGCTTATAGAGGCAGAAAAAAAATAATGAAACTAATCTAGAAGGACAAAAATCTCAAGGGAATTAATGAAAAAATATGAAGGAAAGGGGCCTAGAAGTATCAGATCTCAAACTATACTACAATGTAATAATTATCCAAATGACTTGGTGCTGGTTAAGAAATAGAAAAGTCAATAAGTGGAACAGATTATGTACACTAAATATATAAACAAATGAACATAGTAGTCTAATGCTTGATAAACCCCCGGATCCTAGTTCCTAAGGTAACTCACTGTCTGACAAAAACTACTAGGAAAACTGAAAAGCAGTGTGACAGAAACCAGATGTAGACAGATTTACCACAATAAACTCCAAATGGGTACATGACCCAGATATTAAAAGTCATATCACAAACAAATTAGAGTAACAGTCAAGGAGATGCTGTTCACAACTATAGAGGAAGTTATTGACCAAACAAGAGGTAATATAGACTCTTAACAATCCATAAAATGGATAATTTTGGTTACATAAAATTGAAAAGCTTCTGCGCAAACAAAATCAATGCAGCTAAAATTAGAAAAGAAATAATTAACTGAGAACTACCTTTGCAGCAAATTTCTCTGACAAAGTTCTGATATCCAAGATAGATACAGAACTGATTCACATGTATAAGAACAAAAGCCATTTCCCAATAGATAAATGATCAGAGCATATGAATGGGTTATTCTCAAAAGGAGAAAAGCAAGCTATCAACAACTACATGCAAAAGAAGTCTCCAAATACCAGAAAAATGCAAATTCAAACTCAAAGGTCTTACCTCACATCTATTAGACTGGCAAAGATAACAAAAAAGGAAAATGAAATTTGTTGGCAGAGCTGACGTCAGGGACAATAAAGCTCTGTTGGCTGAGCTATAAAATGGACCAAATATTTTGCAAGCAATTTGGAGCCAAACCCAAAAAGTCAGGCTGTGATACAATTAGTAATTACATATACCAAAGAGACAAAAGAAAGAGGAAAAGGATACATATCTACAAAAATATTCATAGTTGGGGAAGCTAGGTGACACAATGAGTAGAGCACCAGCCCTGGAGTCAGGAGGACCTGAGTTCAAATCTAACCCCAGACACTTGACACACTTACTAGCTGTGTGACTTTCACTTGATACATTTACTAGCTGTGTGAACTTGGGCAAGTCACTTAACCCCAATTGCCCTGCCTCCAAAAAACAAAACAAAAACAAAATATTCATAGTAGCACTTGTCAAAGAACTGGAAACAAAGTAGGTGCCCATCAATTGGGAACAACTAATCAAATTATGGTATATGAATGTAATGGAATCTTATTCTGCTGTAAGAAATGACCAAAGGGTTGGATTCAGAGAAATGGGAGTACCTATAAGAACAGCTGCAGAATTAATGAATAAACTAAGAGAACAATTTAGACAACTACAAATTATAGAGAAAAACAACTTCAAAAGCTCAAAGATCTCTGATCAATGCAATGTCCAGTCAGGATTCCAGAAGACCAATGATAAAACATGCTTTCTGCCTTGTGCCATATAGTATGTTATGGACAGTGCTTCTTAAACTGTGGGTTTCACCCACATGGGTTCGTGAAAAATCTGGCAAAAATAAAAGGTTTCTGAATGTGCAGCAACCAAAAATTAATTTAAAATCAAACACGTAATGAATTCAAGGTGTTTCTTGGAGCGCTTGGCCATACTGCATGGCACAACTTCACTTCAGTCTTGGTTCTGAACACAAAGCATGCGTACTCTGGACTGTACATGCCATCACTCGCAATGCCAATGAATGCTGCCCAAACATGAATGGGTCACGAGAGGAAAAAGTTTAAGAAACCTTGGACTAGAGGTATAGAGTGAGACAAATTTTCAGACACAGACAAGTGCACTTGTTCTGCTTGAATGGTGAGTTGTTATAAAGGAAGTTTTTTTGAGGAGAAGGGTAGAATTAGTTAGTGATCTCTTTTAAAAGGAAGAAGGATCAATAAATCATTTAATGAAGATGCACTGAAGAGATCAGAAAGATGTTCAAAGAGCAACACAGACAAATGAGAAACAGAAAATTAATGTGCTGAACTGAGTATATGCCTTTAAAAATAGCTGTGCTAATGAAATTCACAATTTAACATATAATCAATAATGCCTGTGGTGACGAAATTCACAATTTAATATATAATCACATTTTTCTGTTCTTCTTTGTATATGGAAACACATGGTCATACTTGTTGATGTTTGTCAAGGTAAGAATTTTTCTCAGAGTTAAATTTCTTTTTTAAAAAGTAAAGGTAACATTTTAAAATATTTAATATTGTAAATATTTTTAAAGGCATTAATAAATTTTTGAAAGAGTATTAGAACTAGAAAGAAACTTACAACAGAGAACATAGAGTATCAGACCTGAACTGAGCCTCATTAAATATAGAACACAGAACATAAGGGCTGGAAGAGACTTTGCAAAACATTAAGTCCAACTATCTCACTTTTCAGATGGGAAAACTAAAGACACATCTTAAGTGATTTCTTTGAAAATCACACAGCACATTGGCAATAGAAGATCCAGGACCAGAACCCAGGGCTCCTTACTCCCAAACCAGTACTCTTATCAATAAATCCCATAGCTAGCTAAGTTGGGTGGAGTATTAGACCAATGAGGTACCAGTAATGGATAATAATGACAGCTTGAATTTCTATAGATCTTTAGGTTTGCAAAGTACTTTACATATTTATTTGATGCCCACAACAAACCTGGGAGGTAGGTACAATTATTATATCCTCATTTTACAGATAAGGAAACTGAGGCAGATTGTAGTTAAATGACTTGCCATGGGTCACACAGCCAGTAAATGTCTGAGGCAGGATTTGAGTTCAGGTCCTCCTGACTCCAACTGCATTCCTCTATGCACTTAAGCTGAGAGGAGCAAAGGAAAATTCCAGATAAAGAGTACTAGGAAAATTTGAGGAGAATTATCACTTGCAGCTGGTGGGGGGGGGGAAGGGGGGGGCGGTGAAGGAAGAGCTTGAATAAAGAAAGGGATCAGAGAGCAAGTGGCACCAGAGCTGGGCAACAGTATCTCTTGGCCACATTTGACCACATTAAGCTTGAAATAATTATCCCTATCTGTTGTGGGAGGAAATAGGTAGCTAAGGCTCTCAGTCTCTGAATGTAAGGCTATGTTATTTATAGTGTGTGTCACAATGCAGCTGCCCAAGAATTTGTATCTGGAAGGGTCCTTCTAATTTACAAAGGTTCATCTAACCCAACTCCCTCATTTTAAAGATGAGTAAGGTGAGGCAAACTGGAAGGGAGCTTCAGAGGTCACTGAGTCCCACCCACCCCCATTTCATAGACAGGGAACTGAAGTGCAAAGATATGAAGCAACTTGACAAGAGTCATAAAGGCAATAAATAACACAGGTAGGATTAGAACCCAGGACCTCCAACTCCACAGTCAGGGTTCTTTCCATCATACCACATTACCTGTCTACCTCCTCCTAAGAGAAAAGTTCTAGACAAACCGAATTTTTGTAAATCAAATCTCAGTTTCCCTAAGGACTGACATCTGCCCTCATTATCCCAAGTCTTTTTATCTTCGTACCTTTCCTTGATTGAACTTCAGTTGGCAGAAGCTTCTAAAGCTTTGATTTTGTTTCTCTGCCCAGGCTTCTCTGACAAACAGCTAATGATCTAGAAACACTTAAACACACTCCAGGGAGCCACTACAGAAAGTAAACGTGTGGCAAATTCCTTTCTAATGGGAACTACTAAAGCAGTGCCCTCCTGCCTCTCCCGAAGCATTCAGCACTCCCCCAATGGCCAGCACCCAGGAAGGGCCTCTCTGCTGGATGAGAAAACTCCCAGAGTACAAAGACTCCCTCCTCACCTCCCACCCAGTCCCAAGGCATTCAATAAATATTTATAGAATAAATTAATCCTCCCAGTTATTTATTTTCATAAGGGGCAACTACCCTAATGATATATATGGGAAGGAAGGAAGGAAGGAAGGAAGGAAGGAAGGAAGGAAGGAAGGAAGGAAGGAAGGAAGGAAGGAAGGAAGGAAGGAAGGAATAAGCATTTATTAAGTGCCTACTATGTGCCAGGCACTATGCTAAATGCTTTACAAATACAATCTTATCTGATCATCACAACAACCCTGGGACGTAGGTGCTATTATTTATCATCTTTGCTTTAGAGTTGAAGAAACTGAGGCAGACAGAAGTTAAATGACTTGCCCAGGGTCACACAGCTACCAGTTAAATGTCTGAGTCAGGATTTGAACTCAGGCCTTCCTGACTCCAAGCCCAGGGCTCTGCCCATAGCACCACCTAAGTGCCTCTAATAAAACTAAATTTTTTAAAAGTAGTATAAGCTTAGTAACTGTGTAGAGGCTGAATTGGAGAACCCTACAGAAACAGAAAGACATATCCATATAACTACAGATATGAATGCATAAAGTTAATTATTATAAAAGATTAAACTTGACATTTATAAATGCATGTTTTATGGCTGTGTGATCTTGGGAAAGTATCTTGCCTCCTCTGTGCCTTGGTTTCCTCACATGTAAAATGAGGGGAGAGCCAGGTCCACAGCCTCTATCATCCTCTCTTTCATCCTCCACAGTCAATCAGCGGCCAAATCTTGTCCATTCTCCCCACACAACATCTCACTCCCATCACTATTTACATCCACCCTCTTCATTCAAGCCGTAATCACATCTAACCTGGAATGGTTCTAAGCTGCATTCAGCCCCTTCCACTTCAACTCTCACAGCTGCCAAATTGATACTTTTTTTTTAATCGTCTTATTTTTTCCATTTTTTTTTAACGAACCAAAGTCTGCTTTCTTACTCCTCCACCTCCTCTGTCCCTTTTCCCAAGAAAGAAAAACAAAGCCCTTATAAAAAATACATATAGTCAAGCAAAAACTGATTGCCACATTGGATGTGTCCAAAACATATACCTGTCTCAATTGCACTCTGAATCCTCCCGTCTCTGTTGGGAGGTCAGTAGCATCATCTTCTGGATCTGTGGACAGTGATCGCATTGGTCAAGTTCAATTTCAGCTAAACTGATATTCGTAAAGCATAGGTTTGATTGTGTCATTCTTCTACTCAGGAAACTTCAGTAGATCTCTATTACCTCCAAAATAAAATATGAACTTCTCTTCTTGGCATTTAAATTCCTTCTTAATGCTTACTTCCTGTGCGACCTTGGGCAAGTCATTAACCTCTTTGAGCTTCAGTTTCCTCATTTGTAAAATGAAGAGGTTGGATTTTATGGCCCCCAAGTTCCCCTCTACCTCTAGAGCTATGATCTCATAGTCTGGTTCCAAGCTCTTTTTCCAGACTTTTTTCACATTGCTCTCCACCCATCATTCCCTCTGTGATATAGACTGACCCACTTGCTATGGTGTGTGCTAAACAACCTCTCAATTTTGCCTAGGCATGGCATTTCCCTTTGGAGCATAGGCTCCTTAGAAGAAAGGACTGTTCCTACAATCCCAATACTTTGGGTAGTGCTGGCACATAGTAGGTGCTTAATACTTTTTAAATTGAATTAGGAATGGCGGGCAGGAGGCATCATCAATATCACATATGTCAGTAACCTCTCAGTGGCCCCAGGAAACTCTCAGAGATTAAAAATTAGATTGAGAATTTGCAAGTTGGCAAGACTCTCCCCAAGGTTTCCTACACAACAAAATCACAGATCTGGACTATTTTGCTATTATATTATGAGGCTGATGTCTTACACTTAAGAGCCTATTGTTCTGCCCAGAATCCAGAGAAGTATGGGAAAACTTATTGCAACTGTTGCAAAGGGAAGTAAGTAGAAGAAGGAAGACAATACTACAAATGGAAAGACCAACAACAAAAATGAATGTATTGTCATTATAATGACCAAGTTTAGTTTGTGAAGAGATGAGAAAATGGACACCCTCCACTTCTTTGCAAAGGTGGGAGACTACAAGGGGACCACTGCATATACCATCAGACTCAGTCCATGAGTTGCTTAGATTTGCTGGACTTTTCCCTCCTTTTTTATTCTTTGCAAAGGGACAGCTGTCTGGATAGAGAAAAGGGAGAGAGAGATTTGAAAATTAAAATAATGTACAAACTAAAAGATATCAGTAAAAATTATTTTCCCCATTCTAAAATACAGGAACTGCACCCATCTTCCTTTTCTCTCCTCACACACAGACCAAATCATTTGAGCAGCTCCCTGCCAGACCTCCTTGGCAAATCCTTTCCTCCCAGGGTGTCAGTTTTTTCATTGGTAAAACAAGAACAACATGGTCCTCTTTAGAAAGGCAACTTGAGGAAAAATTCTCCTAGCACGATGATATCCAAAGCTCAAAATGGATGAAGTGCCAAGACAAATGCTACTATAGAAACAGATGAGAAAAGTAGTGAAGGCCTCTCTCAGCCTCCTGTTTCCAACAATTAAAACCAAGACTTCTTTATTTTTTCCTTTTTTTAAATTTCAACTTTAGGTCCTAAAATAACTTCTCTCAGACCTCCATAGGAAAATAGTAAGATAAACATTAGAGCATCAACAAGAGGATTGTGAATGCCCTGGGACTAATACCTTGAAGGGAGCCAATGAAAGCCTCTTAAACAGGGCCCTGACTGGACCCTCTGGCTTCCTCTTCATTTTACAGATGAGGAAACTGAGGTCACAGAGGGTAAAATGACCTGTCCAAAGTCCCATAGGCAAGCCAGGAGCAGAGAAAGGCTTCCAAACCATCTCTTCCAATCTCAGACTCTGGGCTCTTTCCACACTTCTCAGCAATATCTCAGACCAAGGCTAGGAGTTTTAACTGGGGGCCCATGGATAGTTTTTAGAACATCCATGACTTTGGATTGGGGGAGGGGCAGAGAAATGGCATGTTTACTTTCACTAGTCTGTAACTGAAATTTGGTATATCCTTCAATTATTTAAAAACCCAATTCTGAAAAGGGGTTCATAGACTTCACCAAAGAGGGGTCCCTGACACACACAGATAGCACTAAGCCCTGGACTTCAGCTCAGGAGATCTTGAAATGGAAGGACTTCATTCTAAACACCTCTGGGCAGCATGCTCTGGTGCTCACTATTGACAACGAGGATTATTGGTATGACTAATGAAAATAAAATATTGTTTGTCTCCTCTCAGAAACAGCAGCAGGGCACAGCTTCCCTCTAGAAGGGAGGAGGAAAAGTGGAACTGAAAATTATTTGCATTGTTAAAATTAGACTTTTTTTTGTAGGAGCCTCTTCTGTTTAGCTTTGAGAATTCTTTTTTCTAATTTACTCTCTCTCCCCCCAACCAAGCCCTGAAATTTACATGGCATGGAAATTCTTTGACAATGGGAAGGGTGTAGCTATCACTAATGAGGAAGTACATAAGAGATTTCCTATCTCAGCAGTTTGGGTCCAGAGCAGAACTAGAGGGGCAAGAGAGAGATGTTTAGAAATCTGGATGCAGGCCATGCTTGGGAGGAGGGGAAGAGAGACAGAGAAAAGGGTCCCCAGTCCTCCTGAACACAGAACTCAGCAGCTCAGAAGACCAAGTTTTAATTTAGAAACCTCTCTGACCCCTTCCCTCCCATCCCTCAATTGTACTTTGGAAAAAGGATGAATAGATAACAAATATATAAAAATAAATAAGAATGAAACTGTTGTAAAACTATGTACAAGTATCAAATATTTGGGGAAATGAGCTGTTAACACCCTGGCTCCAAAGACCTGGGTTCAAAGCTTAAATCTGTTGCTTAATAGCTGAAGAACCCTGGGCAAGTCACCATCCGCACCCTCCCCTTACCTGGGCATGACCCCAACTCTGGGTCTCAGTTTCTTCCTCTGTAAACTGGGGGAGAGGGTAAGGAGGGATTGATCTCTAAGGGTTCTTCTGGCTTTGGAGGTCTATACTCTATATTAATAATGACTTACATTTCTTAAGCCAGCACACCAAAGTCTTTTGTCAGTTCAGTCTATATTCTACGGATCCTTCTTATTGTCAAGCTCAAAGACAGAGAATCCCAGAACTTCAGAGTCAGAAAGGGACCTGAGGGGCTGGCTGATCCAACACTGAAGTCAACGAAAAGAGATAGAGAGCCCTGGCTTCTGAATCTCTTACTGTGCTCAAGCCCTGCCTTGGACACATATCCACATACCACATTGGAATTCAGATAAGAGTTAGATATTTACTGTTGGTATGACCCTGGGAGAGTCATTTAACCTCATGACACCCCAAGTAATGCTCTAAGACCAGGTGTTGTAGTGCACTGGGGGGAGGGGGTGGGGCACATGACTTAATGAATATTTATTGAGCACCCCATCGTGCCTAAACCAGACTGGACTTGGAAGAAGCCCAGGCCTCACCTCAGAGTTACAATGTAACACTAATATTAAGTGCCCCCCTGAGCAGATGGCCAGAGGCTGGAGCTTAGTGGGCTACAAAGATGCACTGGAATCCGGAATCAATTCAACAATAGCTACTATGTGGCCACCACAGTGCTGCACAAAGAGATTGCACAAACCTGCCAGAAACAATCGCTGACCTAGAGAGGTCCACGTTCTACTGGGAAACATCACACACCTAGCCAAGGAAATGCAAAATGACTACAAACCTGGGGGCCTGAGAGCGAAAAGAGTTAGGTCATCAGACCACAGATTCAGCGCTGGAAGGGACCTGGGAGATCAGTTCAATCACTCATTTTCCAGTTGAAAGCCAAGAAGGTTAACTAACTCAGCTGAAGTCTCAAAAGTAATATAATTATTCCACGTTGGATTTGAACCCAAGTCTGCTGACTCCAGAGATGGTGCTCTATCCCCAGTACAGAGACCTAGATTCAAGTCCTAACACCCTGGGCAAGTCCTCTTCCTTCTTTCTTCCAAGCAACTTCCAAGCAAGCTGCCAATCTTCACAGTGGAGAGAATTTCCATGCTGGGAGGTCACCGTACCACACACACATCTGAACAAAAAATATTCCACAGCCCTGGGCTGCTACAAAGAACATTGGGGGGAGGTATATAAAAACAGTAACAGTCCCTACTCTCAAGAAGCCTTCATCATACTAGAAATAGCAATAGCTCACATTCTATGTAGGAGTTTGCAAAGTGCTTTACATGTATCATCACATTTGATTACCACAAGAGTTGCTCTACTCAATCTTTTTTCGCTTCTCATAAGAGAAGCACACAGAAAAAAAATGTCACCCACCCTGCAGCTCTCAGCACTCAATAGTGGGCAATTCAAAATCACTCCTCTTCAACAACGAGACCTCGAAAGGAATCACCAAAAATAACACTGATGACCTCAGGCCTAAACTCAAAATCCTGGCAAAAGCCTGGACAAAAGCCCCAACAACAACCACCACAACAACAACAATCCCAATATCCAGGAGCTAGCCACCACCCCCCAGCCACCCACCCAAGCTAACCACCATGACTCACCATGCAGCCAGGGCTCTCTAGCACCTGGAGCAATGGAGTATTTTGGTTACTGTCTGTGTTGCAAGGAGGGGAACTATACCTCTGGAAGGAGGCTAACATTCACATCCTAACCATAAACCAATTTGCTATGTTTTCTTAAACTATCTGCAAACAAAACAAACTCCTTTGGCTTTTTTCCCCTCTCGTTTAGAAAAAAAAAAAAATCTCAATTTTTTTAATGGAAATTTAACCGGAAGTTTCAGAGAGCTCAGTCAAAACATTTCTAATCTTCTGTATGGCCAAGGTAATTGGGTTTAGGAATTAGCCCATGCTAAATTCGTGATAAATACAATCTAGCATTCTGCTCACCCAGGAAACAGACAAGCAAAAAAAAGATGCATAAGACATACCAGAGGGAGAAACAAACCTTTGCTCATGCCCCTGCTCTTTAACCTTTTAGCACACAGGCACAACAAATTGCCCAAAGAAATCTTTAGGGCTGCAATGCATCGAAGTGATAGAACACTCAATTCAATTTATTAAGCTACCTACTATGTGCCGGTCAATGAGCTAATGCTGGAGGAGAGGAGAGGGAGAAGAGTACAAAATGCTAGCATTCTACTGAGGAGAAGTTTACAAGCTAATGCCCATAACAAATGGAAATTACCAAGGATGAGCAGGAAAAAAAATGGGTGAGAGGGACAAAAAGAGGGGAAGTGAATGAAATTACACTGAATTTGGGACCTGATAACCAGGGTTCAAATCCTGACGATGCCACTTACAACCGAATGACCTTGGGCCAATCATTTTCCCTCTCAGGGCCTGTTTTCCTATTTGTAAAATGAAGGACTTGGACTACCTGCTATTTCAGGTCCCTTTGGTTCTAATTATATTAGCCTATGATCTTTAAGTCAGTGAGGTTGGATTGGGTAGTCCTATGGAAAGAAAGATTCTTTGAACTCAGGTTCAAATTCTAACTGCCATTTTTCATCCCAACAGACTCTCTAGAAGCCTTCATTTCCTCATATACAGTCAAACTGTATAACCCTAAGGCAGGGGTGGGGAGCCTGCCCTAAGGTCATCTAAGGTTAGCTCCATATCTACAATTCTAAGAAATGCAAAAACAGAAAAACAGAACTAGGAGGACATAGGCCACAGTGTTTTCGATGATGCAAAAACATTAAGAGGTAATACGGCTCTGTGCATGGAGAGTCACAATCAAGAAGACCCAGGTTCGAATCCAGCCTCTGACACATATAGGCTATACGACCTCTTTTGGCTCTAGGCTATTCTCCAGTTCTGCATTGTAGAGAAGGAACTGGTTTATAATAGTAGAAAGAGCTTCCTCACCTGGTAGTTCCCTATACCAGTAAAATCACAGGGTCCAGTCCCAATCTCTTAAAAAAAAAATCACGCATTTATACATATATGAATGTATAATCAAAAGACCTTCCAGGCATTAAAAAGCAAGATATTGCTAAATCATCACTGAGTCCCTGATGTTTAAATGTACTTTTGAGTATGAAATTGATTAAGCACAAAGTAAGCCAAGGAAGAAGAGTTACCCATCTTTGTAGGAGGGAGTTTCCACCGTGAGAGATAGGGGGGAAGGGATATGTCTGGCCCTGCTAAATTTTCTCAAAGGCCAGGAAGGGAGGAAGGACAAAAAAAAAAAAAGTAAGCTTTGACACGTTGTGGAAGGCTTTACACATGAAACCAGAGCAAAAGGGGACAAAAATGTTCAGTGAATGGGTGGAGTCTGAGCCCTCCTAACCAGAAAAGTCCCCATGTTGGAATTATCTCTGACCATCCTTCCTGCCTCCAAGAAGGAAAATGAGATGCTAGGTTTTCACATGGCTTTTCTGGGCCTACTGCACACTGACCCCAGTGTCCTCTGCCCACTGGGCAAACGGAACCATGCCCGCCCCCAAAAATTTCACCAGTTAGATCAAATAGTCACCAGCCACTGATATGCTGATTCAAAAAGTCCAAGCATCCTAAACAAATGCATTCTGGGAAAGAGTTGGAGATTTTTCCTGGTACCCTAGGTAGCCCTCTCTCCTGATGTGTTTCAATTACTCAATTTGCAAAAATAGTCTTCACAAAGTTTAAGCACATAAGAGGCGTTTAATAAAGAACAGTTGATGGATCAGGCAGAAGAGAAAAATGGTGCTTACCAATGTAAAACACTCAAGGTTTGGTCTTTAAAAAAAACAACAACATTGATTTAGGGAATTTTTAAGTTTTTTCAATTTCCAGTTTAGTACTCAGCCTAGTATAAGAGTAGAGGAGTATGAAGGCAGGATGACATGAAAGACAGTGGGATACAACAGAAAGGGCTCTGAGATCAAATCTCTGCCTCTCTAACCTTCAACAAGTGATCTAACCTCACTGGACCTCGGTCTTCTCTGTAAAAAGAGGGAGACAGAGAAGGGGGAAAACCAGTTCCTTCCAGGTTTTGATCTATGATCCTCTAACACATACTGGCTGTGTGACCATGGGCAAGTCATTAAAGCTCTCAATGCCCTATGAAACCAGTTAAGACTTACACATAATAGGAGAGTTGCCCAACTTAATGGGAGGGGGTCTCACAGACTTACCACTAAAGAGTTCCCCAAACTGATGGAAGTTATAGGTCTCGGGATCTTTTTAATAGGATTTATAGCTGCATCATCAAGTCCATCCCCTTCCTACAAATGAGGGAACTAGGGCCCAAACATACTTTACAGCATGACATGCCCAAGGTCATACAAGAAGTAAGCAGCAGAGGCCAGGCCCAAAGACTCCAAAGCTGGAACCCTTCCCACTGCTGTTGCTTACTATCAACACATGGACAGTTTCTAAAGAAAGAACCTAGATACCGGATTTGGAGTCAAAGGAAATGAGTTCAAATCTTAGCTCACATAATTACTACCTTTATTAACAACCTGGCTAAGATAGAACATTGAATTCAGAGCCAGGAAGATGGGTTTCAATCTTTCTATTACTAGCTGTGTGACATTACTTCACTCCCCTTAACCCTCAGTTTCTTCATCTGTAAAAAGAACAGCTGGGTGGCCCAGTGGATGGAGCGCTGGGCCTAAAGTCAGGAAGACTTCATCTTCCTCAGTTCAAATCTGGCCTCAGGCATTTACTAGCTGTTGTGACCCTGGGCAACTCACTGAACCCAGTTTGCCTTAGTTTCCTCATCTGTAAAATGAAGTAGAGAAGGAAACAGCAAACTGTTCCAGGATCTTTGCCAAGAAAACCCCGAAGAATTGGACGTGACTGCTCAACAACGCAAGCATGATGATAACACCCACCTCGTAGAGTTATTGTGAAGATCAGATGAGACGACATATACAAAGCACTTGAAAAACTTTCTATAACTCTCAACTCTGATTACCATAACTACTTCCTTGGGAAAGTCCTCTCCTCTCTAGGCCTCAGCACCCTCAGTTGTAAAGTGCGAGTATTGAATGAGATGACCTAGGAGGCCTCTCCCAAGTCTAAATCTGATCATATGATGAACTAGAAAAATAAGGAAATATCTGATCATCAGGTGGCAATAATATGTGATGTCAAACAAGGAAGAATAGGACAAGAAAAGACATTTACCCAAGAGACTGAACTCACTGAATCAAAACGGAGCTCAGTAATCCAGGCAGCTGCAGTGGAAAAAATCTGTATGGGTGCCTCTTTCTTGCTTCTCTCCCAGAACTTTGCCCCTGCTAGGGGTTTAATCAATGCTCAATGAAATGAGATTGATTGTTTCCTTCCCTCAAGACTTATCTCCTCTGATCTGTCAAACCCCGGGAGGCGAAGATAATCCAGTCCACAAAATCCTGAATGTGACAAAGGCTCCTCACAGCTAGAAACAGAAAGACCAAGTGCCACCTTATTGCTGTTGTTGTTCAGTCATTTTCCAGTCATGCCAACTCATCGTGACTCTATTTGGAGTTTTCCTGGCAAAGATACCAGAGTGGTTTGCCATCTCCTTCACCAGCTCATTTTGCAGACAAGGAAACTGAGGCACACAGGGTCACACAGCTAGTATCTGAGGCCAGATTTGAACTCAGGAAGAGAAGTTTTTCTGACTTTAGGGCCAGCATTCTATCTACTGGGCCACCTAGCTAGCTTCCCTTAAGTGCCATCTAGATTGCCTCAATCTAATAAACATATATTAAGCCCCTACTGTATTCCAAGCACCAGGGATACAATGTAATAGTCCCTGATCTCAAGAAGTTGACTTTTTTTGGAGGGGTGGAGCATAGTGTCATCGTGTAACATCCCTACTGGTTTCACCCTCACTTGAAGTGTCAAGTTGAGTGGATGACTATTGCCCTCAGAGTTCTAAACAGGTAAACCTGAGGTGCTCCAGTTTTATTGTTGAAACTCATAAGCCCCCATCAGTTGTGCTCCTCCATGTCACTCAGCTGACCTCCACTACAATTGGATTGTAGATTACTGCTGGCCTGAGGTTTAGAAGATGAGTCCAATCCCTTCACATTACAGATAAAGAAACCAATGCATGGAGTGGATAAGTGACTTGCCCAAGGTTACAGAGGTATTAATCGGCAAACCGGGATTCAAACTCAGGTCTTATGACTCCACTTGTAGTGTTTTTTCCACTGGACAATGTGGAAAATTAAATACAAAATGTATATAAGTGACTTCCAAGGAGCTCTTAGTGGGTTCTTAATAACTGAGCAGTGAATTGAGTTGAACTTTACTTGGTGGTGGTTTGAATGGGGAGAGGAAACTAACTTATTAATCAAAAGGCATAGTGAGATAGAAAGAGCTGTGGAATAGGGGAGCAAGATGGCTTCTGGTCTTGGCCCAGTAATTTCCAGGAGGAAAGTACCAACAAGTAGAGGAGTCAAGAGAAGTCTCCTCTTGGAGATAATGCTTGAGCTAAGCTTCGAAAGAAGCTGGGGATTCTCGGGGGGGGGGGGGGGGGGGGGGGGGGGGGGGGGGGGGGGGGGGGGGGGGGGGGGGGGGGGGGGGGCACGGCATTCCAGGAATAAAGGGACAGTAGCCTGGGCAAAGGCAAACCTTCATAGAATAACCAACAATCCAGTTTGGCTGGCCCATAGATTACAAGTTGGTTAGTAACATGAAATCAAGCCCGAAAAAATAATCTGGAGTCAGACTTTGAAGGGGTGTAAAAGACAAACAAAGGAGGTTGTAATTTATCCTAGAGGCAATGGAGAACCAGCAGGGCCTCTCTGAACAAGGTGGGCAGATCTGTTCTTTAGTAATATCAATATGATAGCTTTGGAGAGGACAGAATTGGAAAGAAATGGCAAAGATGAGGGAGGGGTATGTGAAGAGAATGAGTGAAATCTGGCCTTTCGCAGAGCTTTTTGTCCCCTAAAATTGAATCTGTTCTAGGCCAATAAGTAGCTCACTGATGGAACTCCAAGATTCGTGCTTGACCTGACTGTACATGGTGGAGATGTATAGACCAAGTGAGGTTTTCCCATCAACAAACTACAAAGAAAGCACCAACTTTCAGTTGTTGGAAAGATTTCAGTCTCACTTCCAAATAGTCTGAACTATCACACCTGTTTTTAGACCCAGTTAAATAGACTACCTGACCATGGTTTCATTTCCCTCTGCCTCAGTTCCCCTTCTGCACAGTGCCCCACCCCTCATGAATTTCTTGCTCTTTTACAAAAATGCTGTGAAAGGGAATTAGGTTTTGCAAAATTCAAAGCGTGAACCTGACCCTACCAGCAGCTAAAAAATGGGTATAGATGAAATAGCAAGCTGAAAACACTTGTGACTTGCACATTTGACTCCCAAAGTACTAGTTTCCAAAAGGAACCTAAAATAATGCCTATGAGACCAGAGGGCATAGTCACTGGCCCAGTCTCACTAGGAAAAGCAGGACTAGAAGTTATCTTGCTCCCTTGTTTCCAGTGCTCTTTCCACTACTTACAATCTGTTTTAATTAAAAAATTAATACCTCCAACACCACCACCAAGTAAAGCTTAGTTCAATTCCCTACACTAAGTTATCAAGAGCCCACTGTGTTGTCCACTATGCTGTCAATGGGGGAAAGTATAAGACAGATTTTGATAAGAGTGGGTCCCAGCCCTCATAGAATTTAATCTGAGAGGATGTCACACAAATACTGAATTTAAAGGCTCACTTCAAGGTCTAATGGAGACATGGGAAAATGCCTTTGAAAAGACAAAATTTATTATGGATGATAAACGCATTTAGAAATGGTTATGAATGAACTGTTGGTGTTAAGACATCATTCTTACCCCACAGCTACTCTTTTCTCCAAGACTGGGAACGTCTCAGATTCTCAGCTCACAAGGAGCAAGCCACTGAGAACACTTCTGTCCTAAGAGAGTCAGCTGATTTTTTTCTTTAAAGGCTCCATTCCTTCCAAACCTACTCCCTTCCTTCTGCGGGAAAACACTTAAATACAGTCGAAAAGACTGTCCTGCCCTGGGGGAAGCTCAGCCTGGGGTAGGGTGACATGTCAATTACAGTGTCCTGGCTTCCTGGGGCTCGCCCACCCACCCCCAGCAATCACCTCCCTTGGCATGTCACAAGCATCAACAGAGAAAGCCGGACCAGCTCCAATCTCTGGGCAAACAGTAGCTACACACACACACAGAGCCCACTACCACTGCCGGCAGCCAGATGTGATCAGATTAAAAAAAAATGATTAGAAGAGGGGGCATTTAAGAAGGGGGGCAGGGGAACGACATCGTGTAGGTCCTAAAAGAGAAAATACTCCAGGGCATTCCCTCCCCACCCCCAAAAAAATGAATGGCCTTTAGAAACCTGTAGGATGCTGCCTGAGCCCAACTCCTGGCCCAGATGCCTCTGCGACCACCAGCCCAAGCCCCAATCCCGAGAGCCTACGTCAGCCCACCTATCACCCCCCGCAGCAGGATGCCACCCCTAACCCCAATCACCTCCCTCCTTTCCTCCACCCTCCCCCCCCACCCCTCTTGGGCCCCGCGCAGGTGGGGAGTCCAGGCTCCTCGGTCTCTAAACTCAACCAGGCGGCCTCCGTTCGGAGCCCAGGAGGGAACCCCCGGGCCGCCTCAGGTTAGGCGAAGAAGCCCCAGCGCTCCGCGCGGCCCGGGCCTGGGCGCCACTGGAATGCCGCAGGTGGGGCGCTGGAGCAGGTGCAGGTGGGACCCGCCTCCAGAAGGGGGAGGGGGCTGTGAATGCCAAAGCTCTTCTCCCTCCCTTCCTCCCCAGAGTCGCCGCTGCCCCCGCGCCACCCCCCACCCCCGCTGGCCCCCAGCCCCAGGCTCACCTGGCCGAAGCGGAGCAGTAGCAGCCCCAGGCGCAGCAGGAGGCAGAGCCGAGGCTGCGCCCCCTCGCCCCCGGGCTTCGGGCTCCGCGCGCCCCAGAGCGAGCCCGGGAGCAGCGCGGCGCGCTGCGGCCACGGAGCGGCAGCTTCAGCAGCAGCCTCGGCGCCGGGGGCAGCAGCCGGGGGCCGGGGCCGAGGCCGCCGCCGCCGCCGCCTCCAGCTCCTCCGCCTCCGCTCCGCTCCGCCCGCCCCGGGCTTCCCCGGGGACATGGCAGCGGCGGCAGCCACCACCAGGCTGGGTCTCGGGCGGGCGGGAGCAGCCCCGCGTCCCTCGGAGGCGGCAGCGGCCAGGAGGGCTTCCACGGGGCGGAGCGAGCGGCGCCCACCCCCCAAGCTGCAGCGGCGCGGCGGCGTCCAGGCTCGGGCGGCTCGGGCTACGGCTGCCAGTTCCACGCGTCCGGCGGCTTGGGCTCCGGCGGCTCGGGTTCCGGCTGGGGCTGGGGCTCGGGCTCCGGTGGCTCCGGCGGCTCCCGTGGCTCGGGCTCCCTGCAGCCGCCGCCGGGAGAAGCCAACCCCCTCCCTTCCCCCCTCCCCCTCTGAATATTCATCGCTTCCTCCCTCCCTCCCTCCCTCAGTCCGTCCCTCCCCCTCCCTCTCAGGGCTGGGCTCGCGCGCCGGCCTCCCCTCCCCTCTCCACCCCTCTGGGATGGGGACCTACCCCAAGCCTGCTGCAGCCTCTGCAGCCCCCGCCCCCACGGCCGCCGAAGGGTGGGAGGCAGCTGCGGGCAAACCCGCCAGCGCCTCTCCCCCTTCCTCCCTTCCTTCTCGATCTGAGGGAGGAAGCGCCCCCCCTTCTCCACCTACTCCCACCCCAACAAAAGCCCTCCCACATTCCTGGGGCTCCAGGGACCGAACTCTTGTCCCGGCGGCTCAACCGCTCACACACTGTGAGCTGGCCAAATCGTGGGCTGAGTGGCCCCCAACCGTAGTGTTTCGGTTTGGCCTTTGTGACTCCCCCCCGCTTAGTACGGTACCTGGCACGTAGGTCCTGTAATAAATCATTGCTGAATGAATAAATCCCTCCCTTCCTTCTTCCCTCCTTCCTCCCCTCCCCTCCCCTCCTCTACCTCCCCCAACCCCGGCACCCTGCCTCGATTCCCTAAGCTGTGGCCTTGGGTTTTAAATAGGTATTTGGATTGTTTGATTAGAATTTGCTTCGTGGATTGGGGGGTTGGAGGTGCTCTAAGTCTCAATTTCTTTATTGGTAACTTGGGAATAATTCATTCATTCGACTGTCCACAAGCAGGTGCTAGGCACATCCGTAACAGCTGAGAGTAAAAAAAAAAAGGTCAAATCCCTGGCCTCTAGGAGTTTACACTCTAAAGGGAGAGCTGACGTTTATAAGCAAACTAAGTATGGGTCTGCCTTTGAGTAGGGGTAAGATCAATGATTAAAGATTTATGGGAACAATTTCACTTTCTCCGCTTTATCAGAGGGTCTGGTGATGTGTTTTTGAGCTTCCCTGGAGAGAGACCTTCTCATCCCCCTCACATCTTCCTTGAGCACCTTCTATGTCTTTTTATCTCAAGCACTGCCTATCTTATGCTACAAGAACTGGTGTACCCATCTTACCCCAGGCAGCTTCCTTTCCACCACCACCCCGCCTCCAGCCCCGAACTGTCGACTCCGGAGGTGAGAAACTGCTTGTTTTCTCTGAGTTTCCCCAAAGTCAGGTACTTAGGATAGCCTTTGGAGCTTAATAAAGGTTTGTTGAAATTTACATGACAATAGGGATGTGTAGGAAAATGGGCTGAGACTGGGAACTATTGCAATAAGAAGAGGCCAGACCAAGGTATTTATTAATCCCCTGCTATGTGACGGGCACTAGAGATACCAAGACAAAAAAGAAAGCGTACCTTTCCTCGTGGAGCTTACATTCTATTCACGACATGTCAGACACGGTTGAAGGTCCTCGTTGGGAATTGAAAGTGACACTTTTTTTAAAAAATCAATAAAACATTTTAAAGTGAACTGTTAAATTCCGTTCAATTCAGGAAGCATTAAGCACGATTTGAACTGAATACACCCTCCTTTATCTTCCCTTTATCTTCCCACACACACCAGCTCAGAGTGCTGCTTCGCCTAGTGACTTGCCATCCCTAAACCTTATGTAATTCTTATCATATTCCATAGAAGTGAATCTCTTGCCCTCCCAGCTTCCGCTTCTCCTGCTGTGAAACATAGGTTGTGTTGTTTGGTTTTTTCCTAAGCATTCCTGGGTGTTATCTTAGGCCGTAAAACTAACTTAATAATTAAGACATGCTTATGGCACATGCCATGAGATCCGAATACTTCAGATCTCGAAGAACTGGGATACATGGCCAGACTTTTGTAGGTTTAAAGCAGAGTTCTTAACCTTTCTTTGTGTTATAGACCCCTCTGACATTCTGATGAAGCCTATGGCCTGCCCACAATAACTTTTTTTAATTCATATTTGAAGGAAATATTAACTTTCAGTTAGAGGTTGGTGAAAATAAAGATGTAATTTTTTTTTTCCAACCAAGTTCTCCAGTCCTCTGAAATCTGTGGACCCAGGTTAAGGCCTCCTGGTTTAGAGAATTTAGAGCTTAAAGAGGCCTCAGAGAAGCATAAGGAGACACAAGAACTAAAGAGAAGTGAAGTAAGAATGTAAGAACTGGAAAGAACAATAACAATATGAAAGCTGGGAAATTATAATGACCAACCTCGGCTCCCTGGAAGAGCAATGAGAATGCATCTCTCTCTCTCTCTCTCTCTCTCTCTCTCTCTCTCTCTCTCTCTCTCTCTCTCTCTCTCTCTCTCTGCTTTGCAGAAGTGAGGGACCATGGATGTGGAATAATGAGTGATACTAGATTTGGTTGATATGTTGGTAAGTATTAATGAACTGCGGCTTTTCTTCTTGTTTTTAAAAAGTATTTGTTCTAAGGAAGGGGATGGGGAGAAGATGTGAAAACAAAACATGTAGATAAAAAAATTTTGAGGGAATTCAGAAGTTATCTGCTTCAACAATATCATTTCACAGATGAGGAAACTGAGACCTAGAGAGGAAAAATGACTTGCCTAAGATCACCCTGAATGATTGAAGGAATGAAAAGGCTGCTAAGTGCTGGAAATACTTTGTTGTTGTTGCTGTGGTTGTTGTTTATCCTTCCTTCTCGAAGACTTGCCTTCTAATTGGAAATACAAAAGCAACCCAGCCCGTGTCCTACAGGAGCTTACATCCTAATTGAGAAAGACACTGCTTAAAGGGAAACTAGATTGGGAAAGGGAGGAAGGGTAAGCAAATGACCACAGGGTTTGGGATGGCCTGGAATTAGTGTGGTAGGAGTAGAGCCAGAGCGCAAATGTGCAAAAGAGAAAGAGGAGGAGGAGGCCATGCCAGGGTTAAAACCCATGTCAAATAACCATAGAATCCTAGATTTAGAGCTGGCAGAGACCTCAGAGACCATCTGGCCCAACCCCCTCATTTTGCAGATGAGCAAACAAATGACAGGCCCAAGGTTATACAGGCAACCCTGTGTGAACCTATGTTCTCTAACTGCAAATGGGTACTTTTAATCAGCAGACTAGACGCTTCTCCCCAAAACAAAGATTTTTTTCATTTTTTTGTCTTTGTACCCTCAGCACCCAGAACAGCACATAGTAAGGACTTAATAGTAGGCTTGTTGAATTGAATTGAATCACAGAATCTCAAGGTTGAAAGAGGCGTCAGAGCTCATCTAGTAGGAAGCCCCTCCACAACAACCCCACCCCCAACAAGTGCCTCTGAAGACTTCAGTTGTAACATCTGAAAATAGTGCTCTTTCCTTTAAACCTTCCTGGCCCCCTGCCCCAGTACCTGGAGTAGAACTTTGACATCAGTGTGAGTGCCCTTATTTTCATGGGCGAAATGTTACCTCTGTGCAGGCGGAGAATTTCCTTGTTGTGGAGTGATAAACTGACAAACATTACCCAAGAAACCTTCTTTATTAAATAAAGAGTTGTGTAACCACTCATCAGATACATTTAGTTTGGGGATTAGACCAGATGGTCACTGAGGTCCTTCTAACCCTCAAATTCTGTGATTCTGAGAAGCTGAGTAAAAATTCTACCCAGCATGCATTAGGATCAACAACATATATTGTATAAGAAGGAAGTTGGTCCATACAAGGTACCATCTTTCCATCTGCTTTATGAATTTATTTGAGTCTATGCTACTTGAAGCAAATCCACTATATGAAAATCCATTTTTATCATGAATACCATGGAAGAAAGAATACCATTAGAAGAATGGTGACTCGCTATTTTGGCACTTGGGCCAAGCAACACAAAACTTGTCCTTAAATCAACTTTATAATTCATGATATAGGGGCAGCTAGATGGCACAGTGGATAGAGCAACTGGCCCTGGAGTCAGGAAGACCCGAGTTCAAACCTGGTACCAGAGGCTTACTAGTTGTGTGGACATGGGCAAGTCACTTAACTTTGATTGTCTCCAATTAAACTCAAAAAAAAAAAATTCATGACACAGAAATAATATGAGGCAGTAAAGACTAATTCAGTTGAGGGGGGCGGTTATACATTGACCCATTCGGGGGACACCCTAGATCTTTAAGACTTGAGGGAGAGGAGTGGAGTTGGAAGAAGAGAGATCATCCTGGGGCCCAGCAGGAATAGAGAATAGCTCACTTCCATGGAGGGAGGCCTACAATGGGAGGAAGAAGAAAATTTGCCATTTGGTGCCATCTTATTTAATTAATTACAATTAATGGAAGTTAGATGGTATAATAGATACAGCATTGGACTCGGAATCAGGAAGACCTGAGTCAGAATCCTGCCTCAGACACTGACTATGCCATCCTGGGTAAGGCATTTAAGTTTCCTCTCACTTCAGTTTCCTCCTTTGTAAAGTGAGGATATTAATAGCACCTAACTTAGAGAGTTGGTATGAGAATTAAATGATATAAATATATAAAGTGATTTCAAATCTTAAAGTACTATAGAATTGTTAGTTATTGCTATTATTACAATAGGCACATGGTGTTCTAAAAATCCTTATTGAATTGAACTGATTATTCTTGCTAACTAGGTGCCTAAGCCGCATTATTTTTCTGCTACTGCTGAAGGGAGTAGAAGAGCTACCAGAATGTAAATGTAGCATTTCTTTTGTTATTCAGCCTTTCAAAATTATCATTTGAATGTTCTGCACTCTCTAAATTTTGGTTCTGGGGCAAAGCTCCACTGACCCCACCTTAGTTACAGCTCTGTATATTGGTTCATATATAGTCCACTAAGCCTGACTTGCACAAAATCAGGCTATGGCCACTCTTTTGGAGAAGATGGGACAAAGAGGAAAGGAGCAAGTTTGTTGTTTCTTAGGTTTACCAAATTCTTCCTTCATAACATTCTGAGAGGTAAGAAGTATATCCTGGGAGTGTGAATGTGAATGAAACCTTTCTATCTGAGATAAAAGAAATGTAAAGGGGGAGGGGAGAGAATCACCTTGTACGATGAACATTTTTTGAAATGGTCATTTTATAGAATGATTTTTGCAAGCATGCAAACTATTTCTTTTTTTGTTCTGGGATCTCTTTTTTGGAGGTGCAGCTTATATTCAGACCAATGAAATGATGATAATAACTTATATATATACAATGCTCAGTCTTCACAGCACCATGAAATAGTTTGTTGAGGCATTATTAACCCCTCTTTACCAGTACAGGAGCAGGAAGGCTAAGCAGGGCCATGGAGAAGTAGACAGTGCCAGTATTGAAACCCAGGACCCTTTCCACAAGATCACCCCACCTTTCCCATGCACAAGGTGAAATTAGCAATCAATCAACAAACATTTTCTAAGTTTATTTCTAGGAAAGGAAACATTCCCTGCCCTCAGGGAGCTTATATTCTCTTGGAAGAGATTCTATGTATACCATAAACAACTTATGTCACAATATATCAATACTTACATAAGTATAGGGCAGCTAGGTAGTAAAGCAGATAGTGCACAGGGCCTAGAGTCAGGAAGACCTGAGTTCAAATCCAGCCTCAGACACTAGTTGTGTGACCCTGGGCAAGTCACTTAACCCTGTTTGTCTCAGTTTCCTCATCTATGAAATGAGCTGGAGAAGGAAATGGCGAACCATTCCAGTATTTCTGCCAAGAAAATCCCAAAACGAGGTCACAAATAGTCAAACACAACTCAACAACAACAATATATAATTATAAATAACTTCAATAACAACAGATAGGAGATCAATAGGAGGTAATTTGTGAGGAGAGGGACAAGCACTTGAGGGAGAAGGGGAATTAAGATAAAGTTCATGTAGAAAGTTGTAATAGACACAAAGGCTGTATTCTATGAGGCAGAAGGACTGTTCACTTTACAAAAAGCCTGTCCCTAAATCACATGCTACCTCCAACACATTTTAAGTAAGACGAATCACAAACATTCCAATAGTACCTTTTTAGGAACACATCCACTACACAAAGAGCAGGGCATGTGGATTTGGGAATGTCCCCAAACTTGACATTCCAGCATAAACTGGCTCCTGTGCCTGGCATACCCTCTCTCTTGACCTTCTTCACCTGTTGACAATGTTGTCTTACACACACACGCAGGTGTCAGCACTCTTTACCTCTTCATATTGTCTCCTACTTACCTATTTAGGATCATAGATCCAGAGCATTGATATCACGGTCATCTAGTCCAGCCCCCTCCTCTTACAGATGAGGAAACTGAGGACCATAACAGTGAAGTGACCTGCCCAAGTAGGTGGCTTTGGACTCAGGTCCTGTGATTCCTAGTTAGGTAAGCAGTGGCTCTAACCAACCAGTAGAATGTAAAGCCTTTCATTTTTGTCTTCATGTCGCCAGGACCTAGTGCACCTGATTCTTAACAAAATGCCTGTTGAAGTGAATGACTCACCCCTGCAGTATTGTAGCAGTGTCCCCAGGCTCAGTAATTAATAATCGTAGCTACCATTTTTATAGTACTGCAAAGCACTCATTTTATCTTCATAACCCTGGAAGGTAGGTGCTATTATTATCCCATTTTACAGATACCTCAACTGAAGCAAGCAGGTTAAATGATGTACCCAGGATCACATAGCCAGTAATTGCCCAAAGCTACAATTTGGACTCAGGTCTTCTTAACTCTAGATCCCAGCCACTCCACTATCTACTGCACCACCTAGCCGCCTGTATAACACCTACTTTGCTTCTAGGAAGCACAGAGTTTTACATCCATGCCCTCAGCTCTCTAAAGGCATGGAAAAAAGAATTAAAGTGGAAGTAGGAATGCAGAACACCTAGGTTCCATCCTTTACTCCCGGTGTGTTAAACTCCTATACAAATGGAGGGCCATTAAACCATACATAAGGATCCCTGAGGGTCAAATGACTTAAAAAAAACCCTACATGTTCGTATATTTCTTTTTCTTTTTTTAGTCATGTATCAACACATTAAAATGTCCCATTTCATTCTGGGCCATTTCCAGTCATCCTGATGCATATCTGGTCACTGCACCCAGATGGCTCTGGAGGAGAAAGTGAGGCTGGCGACCTTACAACCCTCCCTCATTCAAATCAAAGTCAACTGCAAGTCATGTCATCATTTCCCTTATGCCATGGTCCTCATCGAAAACAAAGGACAAATACAACAAAATCAGATAGGAAGTTCATTTTAATCTGGTTGGGTCAGCCCTGGGAGTGTTGCCTGAGGCCAGCAGGCCATGAGTTTGACACCTCTATTTTCTGTCATTAGTCACTCAACCTGGGCCCACTCCGCCCCTTCCTCATCTTTGAAAAGAAGAGGATGAAAGCCCTTCACAACCTGATTCCAACCTACCTTTCCAGTCTTATTAGGACTTCTTCCTTTGCCCTCTATGGTTCAGCCACACTGGCCTTCTTCTCTCTCATTCAACGTTCCTCTCCTGTCTCACAACCTCTACACACAGTATTCCGTAGGCTAGTACCAACCCACTGCCTCTTCCAATCCCTAGTTTTATTCAGAGCTTATTTCCAGGAGATCTTTCCTAATCCTCCAAGCTGCTAGCAAGTGCCTCAGCTGTCCCCAGCCCCTCCCTAGATTATCCTTTATTTGCATATTTATTTTGTAAGCACTTGTATATGCTGTGTCCCCTCAAAAAGGTTAGCTCTTTGGCCTTGCATCCCCCTGACCTAACAGTGTCTTCTCTATAGTAAGCACTTAATACATACTTGATAATCGATTGAATTATTGATAAACAGTACAACACCTCCTTAGGAGCATGGGAGATAATTATCGCCAAAGGTTCCTTAGAATTTAAAGATTTATGTGCCATTTTCCCGTGACAACCCTGTGAGGTATGTACAAAAGATCCATAGAGTCATTAGCACAAGGGTATTACTCTGATTTTATACACATGGTAACCAAGTCTAAGAAAGAGAGAGAGACTTTGCCTGTGGTCACAGTGTTGGAGTATGCCCCAAAAGTAGGAAGGTACAAGGGCTTGCCCATGGTAATGACTTAAGGCAGGCCAAGCACAGGATTCAAATCTGGTCACTGACCTCCAGGGAGCCATTCAGACTCACAACCTTTAGTTTACTTTAAAAGCCACCATGAGCAAACCATTCTCAAAAACGTCCCCTAAGCTGAATGGAATGTTTCTCGCAAGCCTGATTAGCTAATGTTCCCGGCATGGCTATGTTGGATGTGACTGATGCTCAAAATTGAATTGAAAAAAATTAAAATAGAAAGAAGAGATTTAAGGAGATTGTTTTTCTTTTCTTTTTTTTTCTTTTAAGTAACCTGTTTTTCCTCATAACAGCCACTAGATGTTTCCTATGGATTAAGGACTAGACTTTGGCATTGTTCATATTTGCCGACAAGATCCTGAATCCATCCTTGAATGCCTAGACCACTTGCCATTCTCCCACCCCAGCATCCCAGGCCAGCAACTTGGCACTTTTATTTTTCTTTCTGACTTAAAGCATTTTGTAATGAATTTTACTAGTTGAAACAAAAAAAGAAAAACACAAAAATTAACGTCAGAGTTTGATGTGCCCCCCAGACAGATGCTGAAGTCATTGTCATGGAGAAAAAGTTTGTAAAAGAACTGTAAGGGACCTTAGAGCACAGAATATCAGAACTGGGAGGGACTTTAGAATATAGAATATCCAAGCTGGGAGAAACCTTGAAATGCAGAATGTCAGAGATGAAAGGAATCTTAGAACACAAGGTCAGTGCCAGGAGGGACCTTAGAACACAGAAAGTCAGGTCTGGGAGGGACCTTAGAACCCAGAATGTTAGAGCTGGGAAGGACCTTAGAAGATAGAATGTCAAACCTGGGAAAGGGCTTTAGAACACAGATTTGGAAGGGAAAATAGAACATAGACAGGTAGGGCTTGTTGGAACTGTACAGCATGAAGCATAGCATGTCAGAGCAGGAAGAGATTTTGAACAGAGATCATAGAAGGCTAGGAAGAAACATTACCCAAATAGACTTAGAACATAGAATATCAGAGCTGGAAGGGACCTTAGAACAGAAAACATAAAATGTCAGAACTAGAAGAGACTTTAGAACATAGACTGCTAGGAAGGAGTCTTATAGTATGTTCTAGGGTATCAGAACTGGAAGTAACCTAAGTATTCCTTACAGATGAGGAAACTGAGGCCCAGAGAGAAGATATGATTGCCCAAGGTCCCATAGCAAATTAGTGTCAGAACTAGGAACAGAAACCAAATCCAGGGAATGTCCTCACAAGGAAGAGAAAAATCTCTGTAATTTAGAATTCTACACATGAAGCCTAAATTGAAATCTATTTATTTGCCAGATCAGATTCCAGTCAGCTGCCTCTTGAATTCTACACAGTTAAACACCTAAAGGCAATGTGGTTCAATAGAAAGGAATGCTAAGGAACTTGGGTTATATCACTGGCTCTCCCACTAACTCTGTGACTATTGGGATGGCATATTCTCCTTCAGGGGTCTCAGATCCCCCTCTACAAAAAAAAAAGAGAATGTTAGATTAAGTTACCTTCAAGGTCCCCTTTAGCACATTTATTTTTTCCTATGAATCAGATAGAGTTGGGGAAAGTCCCAGTTATCTATACACAGAGTACAATAGGGCTTTTTTCCTTTCCTTTTATTTACTCTTTCTCTGAACCAGGAAAGAAACTAGAGTTGGAAGCTTGAGGATACAGCCCTTGGTATTTCACTCTTGACAATAAGTGGCATTAATGACCTCATCAGCGACATAATGACCAAAAAAGGAGGTGAGCCATTCAGGTAAATGGAGAAGGGTGAGTATATGAATGCGATGAAATATTCTTGTGTAGTAAGAAATAATAAATATACTAATATGTTGTTCATACAATAGTGAGAAGGGCAGAAGCAGTCATATACTGTACATAGTAACGAGAACAAAGTAAAAGAAAGGGTCACTAAAAGGAAATGGAACTCTAAATAATTGCAAAAACAACAAATGTCCCTGAGAACAGATCATGTGACATATTTCCCTCCAGGAGAGAGGTGATGGACCACCAGAACAAATTTTCACTTACATTGTGAGATATAATTGGTTGTTTTGCCTTAACTATTGTTTGTTGCAAAGAAGAGTTTGACTAAGGGCAGGAAGTGGTCAATATATCTAGAAAGGAGTTAGATATAAAAATAAAAGGTATGAATCAAAGTTCTGTTGTTCTTTTAGCGAGTGATAAAAGATGTATGTCTCAATGATATCAATAGTAACAGTATACTTTAATGCATCTGCAATCACATTGAGATGGACATTTCCTCCACTGAGGCAGATCTGGCCTGGTCAATGCCTAAAGTTTACAAAGAGCTTCCCAGAACAGCCCTGTAAGAGACATAAATATTATCATCCCCATTTTATAGAGCAGAAGATGGCAGCTGAGGGAGATGAATTACATGAATGCATGTGGTCACCCAGCTGGCAAATGTCCGAGGTACGATCCAAACCCAGGTCACTCTTGACTGTAGGTCCACTATACATGCAGTCTCTCTAGTAAATAACTTAAAAATAAACAAACAAAAGAAAACATCTAGTACATTGGGCAGGTCTCCCATGGAGGGTATGTGAAATTATACTATCTTATCACATAGGATAAGAATTTCGTTTAACTCAGTTAATTCAACTTTACTAAGTATTTGCTATATACAATGTACTGGGTACTGGAGATACAGAGTCAGAATCAAAATAAGTGTTTCCCTCAAGGAGCTTACAGTCTACGGGGGAAGGATACAACTTGGATGCAAAGTTAATATCAAAATATATACAAAGTTGTACACAATAATTTTCAGTAGGAAGAATTCATTAGCAACCGGAAGGATTAGGAATGCCCTCATGTAAGAAGTGGCACCTGACCTGTACTTTGAGAGAAGCTAGGTGTTCTAAGAGGCAGAGTGGAAAACCACATTGCAAAGGGATGGAAGTGGGAACTGGAATCCTAAGTACATGGAACAGCTCCAACCACCCTGGAGAACAATTTGAAATTATGCCCAAAGGGCTATATAACTGTGCAGACCCTTTGACCCATCAATAGCGCTACTCAGTCCATATCCCAAAGAGTTCAAAGAAAAAGGAAAAGAATCTCCATATACAAAAATATTTCTAGCAGCTCTTTTTGTGGTGGTGAAGAATTGGAAATCAAAGGGATTCCCATCATTTGGGGAATGGCTGAATAGGTTGTAGTATATGATTGTGATGGAGTACTATTGTGTTATAATAAATAACGAGCAGGACGGTTTCAGACAAATTAGAGAATATGAAGCAATGCGAACTTATATGAACTGATGCAAAGTGAAATGAGCACGACTAGGAGAACACTGTACACAGTGACAGCAATATTTTATGATGATCAGCTGTGAATGACTTAGCTACTCTGATAAAGACAATGATCCAAGACAATTCCAAAGGACTTATAATGAAAAATGCCATCCACCGTTAGAGACGGAACTGAAGTCTGAGTGCAGATTGAAGCAATTTTTTTCACTTTCTTTATTTTTCTTGTTTTTGTTTTTGTTTTTGCAACATGGCTAATGTGGAAATAGGTTTTGTAAGATTTCACATGTATAACTGATATCACATTTCTTTCCTTCTCGAAGGGTGGGGGACAGGTGAGGAGGGAGAGAATTCAGAACTCAAAAACATTTTTAAATGTATGTTAAAAATAAACAATACTTTAAAAAATAAGTACATGGAACAGCTAGTAGGCCAGTTGGACTGGGAGAGAAAATGTATGAAGGGGACTTAATATAAAATAAGACAACAATATGAGAAACCTATGAAATCATGGGCAGATTTCCATGTTGTTTTGAATATTTGAAGATGCTATCACTAGCCCACAACTGGAAGTATGTGATGGTGTGTTTGGGGCCGTTCCCACTAGTAGGGTTGAGTTTGCTCCAAGTCATTTCTGCTCTGGAGTCCCTTTTTGACTGATTAGTGGTTAGCTCCTGTGAATGGAATGGCCATGGCTAGGGGTACAGGCTGTGCTGAAATAACAAAAAGAAACTACAAATTGCCTCCATGAGGCACGACCTTTTGATCTTGGTGACATTACAGTAGCATGGAATTATATCATAGATTTAGGTCAATGGACAATAGGACAACAGCCCTAATCACAATAGGAAAGGAAAGGGATAAAGTCACTCTCTCAAAATTATCAGACCAAAGTAAATTTTCAAAAATGGGAAAAATATACAATGGTCAATGACAACAGGATGATGGGAAAGCAAGCATACCAATACGTTATTGGTAGGGCTGTTTATTGTTCCAGTTATTTTGAATTCGTATCATGCAAGAAAACTAAACTTTTTTTTCTGGGTTTTTTTTTGTTTATTTGTTCCCTATGACCCAGTGATCCCATTACTAGTCATTGACCCCAAGAAGGTCAAAGACAGAGAGAGGAAAAAGTCATACATATGTGTGTGTGTGTGTGTGTGTGTGTGTGTGTGTGAATGTGTGTGTGTGTGTATACCAAATTATTCAGAGCTACACTTTTTGCAATAGCAAAAAACTGAATTCTATCAATTAGAGAGTGAAAAAATTATGGCATATGAACATAATGGATTGTTGTTATTCGATAAGAAATTACAACTATGAGGAATTCAGGGAAATATGTGGAACGACATGAATGAATGAATGAATGAATGAATGAATGAATGAATGAATACAGAGTAGGGGGAAAAAAGAACCAAAAAAACCCCAGTTTCTCTAATATTACTATAATAATGTAAATGAGATCATTAAAAGTTTTGTCATTTTGATTATATTGGCTCAATCTACCCATAAACAACTAATATCTCTCCAATTATTCAGACCCGTTTTTAATTGTGTAAAGTGTTTTGTAGTGATTCATCTATTTCCTGGGTCTTGTGGGTCTTGGTAGGTAGACTTCCAAGCACAGAAGATTGCTAAAGAGATATTACTAAAAGCAAGCCATATTCTGAGCAGCTCTTGGACCAGTCATGGTCCTGAAAAACAGATGATAAAAAGGATCTCTCTTCTTGGGTCTGAAAGGTAGTGAACTGTTAGGGCAGAGCAATGTGTACATTACAGGATAAGGTCACAGTAGCATATATTGTTGTTGTTGCTGCTGTTTATAAGGAAGGATTCAATTTGCCAGGCTGCGGGTCATGTCCGGAAAGAGCATAGGCAGCAATAAAACTCATTTTAATCAAAGTTTTAGACCTGTGATTTCATCAGTTTAGGGAACTGCTGATGAAGAAATGCCTTCTATCAATGCAGATCAGCCAGCACCTCCTCTGAAACCTATAAAACTCATGGTTTTAGAGACTTACTTGAGGCATGGAGAGGCTAGGGGATTTGCTCAGGAGCCCTGTGTATGAAGTATGGGACTTCGACCTAAGTCTTCCTAACTTTCAGGCTGGCTCTCTAGCCAATGTTCCACATTCCCTCTTACTTCTCTCACTTCAAACAGATAGATAGATGGATAGTAATTAAATAGATGATAAATCAATGTATGAGTGGATAAATAAATAAGTAGACAGAAGTATGCATAGATAATTAGAAAGATGATAGATAAATGAATAGATAGATAAAAATAAGTAGAAGAGAGATAATTAGATCATAAATAAATGAAATAAATGAATCGATGCATAGATAAATAAGATAGATAGATAGATAGACAGACAGACAGATAGATAGACAGATAGATTTGGAAAATGGCCAAAGCAGCCTTTGGGCATACCCAGACTAGGTTCATATCTGAACCTGAAGGGAAGCCATAGTAGTACCAACTACCCTTGTTAATGACCCCACCAAAGACTGCAATATCCCACTAACTTGCTCTGGGGTAGAATGGAGCACACGCTGCCTCCTTTGGCTTATGAGCTTTCCATGTTGCTATTCCTGGGTGTAGTCTGGTTTGATTTTCCTATTTCCTGAGTTGACTGGCCTGTGCCCTTTCTAGCAAATCCTATCAGTGAAACTGATCCACTTCAGTCTTACCATTTCAGCCCACGGCAGACTGCTCTCCAGTATTTCATGAGCCCTCCCAACACTGAACAGAAGGATTTGACTTATGTTATCTCCTGCCCTACAAGGCAGAACTAAGAGCAATGGAATTAGAAAGGCAGCTGTAGATTCAATGTAAGGGGGAAAAATACTTTCCTATCAAAATGAACCAAAAGTGGAACAGGTAGCCTTGGAAGGTAGTAGGTTCCCACTCATTGAAGATCTCTCAACAAAAAAAAAAAAAAAGGATGACCACTATTGGGGGGTGTTCTTGAGGCAGATTGTTATTTCAGTATGGGTTGGACCCCGAGCTCTGAGATTCCATGATTACCCTGCACAAATGGACGAGGCACCCATCTCCATCTGTGAGACTACAACTCCATTAGAATATCAGAAGGAGCCAGGGTGACTCAAGCACTGCCCTGACTGAGCTAAACCTTTTCCTATTCTCCTCTGGGGGAGTTGCCCGAAGGATCTTCCAACCCCCATCTTCCTGTCAAGGGAAAGGAAAGATGGACATGAGCAACTTAACTCATTGGGCTCACATGGCAAAACCCCAATTTCGAGGCCCAGGCCCCAGGAGGCAAGTTCCATGGGGCACTTGTCTCTGTCCCATTTCCAGCACATTTTCATACGCTCATTCTCACCAAACAGTGCCTACATTGTTTCAGACTTTGGATCAGCTTCATAGAAGACTGGGGCTGACTTCAGGGCCATGATATTCCTAGAATCATAGAATGCTTGAGTTGGAAGGAACCTGGGAGCACAAAATGCCAGAGCTGGGAGGGACCCGAGAATATTAGAACCCAAAATATTAAGAAGACAGACAGTGAGGGACACTGAAAGAGTATTGATTCTGGAGCCCAAGGACATAGGTTCAAAATCTACCTCTGACACTCCCTGTGTGATATTGGGAAAGTCACTTAATTTCCCAAGGTCTCTGTTACCTTGGTTATAAAAAGGGGACAGTTGAACTCAGTGACCCTTAAGGTTCCTCCAGGGTCTAGGGTCTGATAAAGACTGCCACTTTGTGTTTCCTACCCTATCTGTGAGTAATTAGGAAGGAGGGTCATGTCTCCATGATTTCAAGGTTTCTCATGTTGGCCAATCAAAACTGCTGGTGTTTGAAAACTTGCTTGTTTTAGATATACCCTAATTCTTACCGGTAACATCATAAGCAACTATGAATTTGGGACTGTTGATCAGATTTAGCGCCCAGAGGGAATACCAGTCCCTCTTTGTCCTTGGGCTCTGTGACTCCAGCAAACTATGCTTGTCTGTGCCTGGAATTGATGTGTACACTTCCTTTTGCTCTGATATGGTGGTTGGTGGTGATGGGCCTTTGTTTGTGAAGAAGGCCAATGACATCACAGGTTCAGAGAGTGGGAAAAGAGCACTATGGTGGTCAGGGATGTGGGCTAGTGAGAACCAATTGTTAAATTTTCAACATGAATATTTACTTCTCAATTATCTTCAACATGAACATTTACACCTCAGTTATGGGCAAATGCTACAGATCTCAGTTCGATTGTTTTGTTGATTGGACTTAAGGAGCTTGTGGAAAACGTGTTAATAATGCAAATAAAACCTAGTATGTAAACTTCATAAAGAGTGTCCTGTGTACATTGTTTTTTCTCAGGAGAGCTGGTAGTTAAGACTTTGCTAGAAGTCCCCTGAATGTGTATGGGGCGGGGGAAACAAGAGCTCTGGAGTCAGGACATCTGGAATTCATTTTCAGGTTCCCATGTGAGCTGTACATCCATGGGCAAGAAAGGTAGAGTGTGGGAGCCACGGGACAAAGTAATTCTCTTGAAGCAAGGAAGACCTGGAATCAAATCCTCTCTCTGACATTTACTAAGTAACTGGGGACAAGTGACTTTCTCCCTCAGCGCCTCTGGCAGCTCTTCGAGACCTAGTAGATAAGCTATAGATGAGATGTGTTGATGGAAGGCATTCCCCCACACACAACCTTGAAATGTGTCTGGAGAAGTTTGCCTCCTCTGAACCTGTGGGAAGAAATATGTACTTAACAGAGCACTGAATTTGGAATCAAAAGCCCTACCTTTGAATCCTGGCTCTGTTACTGGTGAAAAGACCTTAAACAAATTTAACTTACCTGTATCTCCATTTCTTCTGTAAAATAAAGGGGCTAGATAGATGACCCCAGGGTCCCTCCCAGCTCTAATATTCTAGGAAACCATCTTAGGTAATATGTCCCGGGGCCTCTGGTTTTCTAGGCAGGGCCAGACTTGCCTTATGCTCTGCCCCGCCAGCAGCTTGGAGTCTTTACCTGGCTTTTAGCCAGCCAGAAAGATTTTTGAAGCCCAGGTATATCAATAAAATTGGTATTTTTGCCTGGGGTGAAACATTTGTGATCTCTTTTTGTTTAGGAGAAATGTTCAACGGCACTATGATAAACCCAAAGAAGGCTGAACTGGAAGCTGCTTCTGAATCTTGAATTGATTATCCTGGAGGAAGCCTGAATTCAGACCTGATCACCTCAGGCCATGATGCACCAACCTGGGACAGGTGTGTGTTCTGAATTCTGGAGAGGGGAGGGAAGGAGAGATATTTAGGTGAATCTACTAGCCACCTGGGTCCCCTCTAGCCCAGGAATTAGCATGTACCATTCAGCAGCAAATCTTATCCTGAAGTACATTGGTTACAACATCCCTGATAGTAGGGCATCACTTGGAGAGTTTTCAGTCAGTCACAAGCATTGCTTAAGCATTCTCTTATGTTCCAGGCGCTATGCTAACAGGGATACAAAGAAAGGCTAAAAAGAAACCCAACAACAACAATCTCGATCCTGCTTTCAAGAGGTTCACAATTTAATAGCGGAGAGGACGTGCAAACAGTGATGCACAAAGATAGAGATGATAAATTAGAGCTAATCTCAGAGGGAAGGCACTACGAATATGGAGGACTGAGGAAAGCTTCTTGTAGAGGAAGCCTTTAGCCTGGAATCTCTTTAGCTGAGTTGAAGGAAACCAAGGAAGCCAAGATGCAGAATGAGGGAAAGAATGCTTACTACTCATCCCACAGCCCAAGGCTCTGTCCTGGCCTCTCTTTTCTTCTCTCTACACTCTTGGTGACTTCCTCAGCTACCTAGATTCAATTATCTCCATGCAGATGACTCCAAGATTTATATATCCAGTCATAGTCTCTCTCCTGAGTTCCAATCCTGAATCACCGATTACCTATTAAAAATAAAATAAATAAAATTTAAATTTAAAAAAAGAAGGCAAGCTTCTAGACGGCAGGGATCGACTTGCTCTCAGTGAAACAGCAATCTTCAAACTGAGCCCTGTGGCTTTCCAAGTCTGACCCTTTGGCTAGTCACTGAAACAGTTTTAAGCTATTTCAAGTACAACCAATTCTCTTAAAAGAGAATCCAAAAAAAAATTTTTTTTAAAAGAGAATCAAAAAACTCATCATCTGCTCTATAGGCTTCTTCCCTTCTCCAGGCCATGGAGGGCAGCAGAAGGCAACAAAAACAGCCTCCAAGGGATGTTGTTCAGTCCTTCGTTTTTGAAGAAGGCTGTTGACATCGAGGTTGTCCAATCCAAGTGAATTGGATTTAAGTGAGGCAGAATTGCACTAAGTTGTCAGCCTCACTCTTTTTTCTTGAGTCATCTCAGTCCAGTGGCAGGACAAAAGTCAGAACAATTTTTGCTGGGATACAGTGGATGACCTTGGTGTCTTTGATGCCTGACCAAGTTTTAAGTGCTCCATAGTGCCCACTTCAGCCATCTTCAAGGCTGTTGGAAAAAAATCGTTCTCATCCTCCCATTCCACCAGGGGAAGTCTTCATGTGCTTGGGTTAGATACAGGTTTGAGGCCTATTGGTTACTCTCAATCTGGTTTAGCCCATTTGCTGAGATAGTTTTACTAGGGTATGGCTGCTGTGACTGCTAAAGCTTCTTGGAGCCACGAGAGCTGGGTGACAAGTAAACACCAAAGGTGAATGATCCTTTTTCTTAAGAGATAGATGCACCATTCACAGGCAATACAGACAAACCCAATTACCTCTTTACATAGTAGGAAGATTCTGCTTCCTCTAATCAGCTTCCCAAAGTTACACAGTACTCTCTAAAGAGTTCCTTGTAACAAATGCAAATCAAAACAGCTCTTAGGTGCCACATCACACCTATCAGATCGGCTAACATGACAAAACAGGAAAATTATAAATGTTGGAGAAGATGTGGGAAAACTGGAACACTAATGCATTGCTGGTGGAGTTGTGAACTGATCCAACCATTCTGGAGAGCAATTTGGAACTATGCCCAAAAGGCTATAAAAATGTGCAATGTGACCCAGCAATACTACTTCTAGGGCTGTATCTCAAAGAGATCATAAAAATGGGAGAAAGACCCAAATGTACAAAAATATTCATAGCAGCTCTTTTTGTGGTGGCCAAGAAGTGGAAATTGAGAGGATGCCCAGCAATTGAAGAATGGCTGAACAAGTTGTGGTATATGCATATAATCTAATACTATTGTGGGATAAGCAATGATAGGCAGGTGGACTTCAGAAAAACTTGGAAAGACATATATGAACTGATGCTGAGTGAAATGAGTAGAAACAAGAGAACGCTATACACAGTAGCAGCCACAGTAATTGTGTGATAAGTAACTTTGATAGACTTAACTCTTCTCAACAATGTAATGATCTAAGACAACTCCATAAGACTCATGATGAAAATGCTATTCACGTCTAGAGAAAGAACTATGGAGTCTGAATGCAGACGGAAGCATACGATTTGCTGTCTTTTTTTTTTCTTTCTCATGGTTTCTCCCATTCATTCTAAATCTTCTTTACAACATGACTAATGTGAAAATATGTTTAATGACAATGTATATGTAGAGCCTTCATCAGATTGCACACCATCTTGAGGAGAAGAGAGGGGAAAGAGGCAGAGAAAATTTAAAACTCAAAAGCTTATGGAAGTGAATGTTGAAAACCAAAATTAAATAAATTAATTTAAAGGAAAAAAAAAGAGTTCCTCATAACAAATCCAGAGACTTTCTGGCTTCCTGCAGACTGATGAAAGAGTAGTGGATTTCAGACATGTTATATTTGATATGCCTATGTGACATTCAGTTTGATGGAGTCCTGAGTTGCAGTGGTGAGGAGAGAAGGTTATAGCTGAAGTGGGGGTGCCCACGATTTCCTTGTTCAGTCGTTCCCCAGTTGAAGGACACCCACTTTCATTCGAGCTTTTCACTACTACAAAATGCACTACTATAAATATTCGTGTATGTATGAGACCTTTACGTCCATCTTTGACTGACTTGAGAAGGCCTCCTTTACTGCCTCAGGAGTGGTACCACAAGGTCAAAGAATATATACAGTTTAGTGGTTTTTAAAAATATAATTGCAAAAAATTGTACAAATTCACAGCTGCACCAGCAGTGCATTAATGACACATCTCCTCCAATATTTACCAATATCTTCTTTTGTCATGCTTCCCAATTCAATAACATATAACTGACAATTTTTCGGTAACCTGTATCTTTCTAATTATTAGAGGCAGCTAGTTAGCACAGTGAATAGAGCTCTGGGCCTGGAATCAAGAAGATCTGAGTTCAAATTTGTCCTCAGATATTCTCTTATGGAGCCATGGGCAAGTCATTTATAATAATAATGATAGTAGCTAGCATTTTATAGCACCTACTATGTGCCAGGCACTATTCTAGGTGCTTTACAATTATCTCACTTGACCCTTGCAGCAACTCTGGGAAGTAGGTGCTATTATTGTCCCCATTTTACAGTTGAGGAAGCTGAGGCAAACAGAGGTTAGTGATTTACCCAGGGTCACACAGCTAGTGAGTGCCTGAGGCCGCATTTGAACTCAGGTCTTCCTCCTTCCAGGCCCAGCACTTTCTCCAGTGTGCCTCAGTTTCTTCATCTGTGGAATGGAGACAATAATAGCACCTATGTGAGGTTCAAATGAAATAATATATGTGAAGTGTGTTGCAGACTCTAAAAAGGTATGTAAGTGCCAGTGTGGGATGTTATTGTCATTGTTAATCACAGAATCTCCAGGCTGGAAAGGACCTCAGAGATACATCTAATCCAACCTTTTCCTAAGCAAAATTCCTTTCTATATCTAGTCTCCCCTTTGAAGATCCATAACACGGAGCTCCTGCCTCCCAAGGCAGGCCATTCCCCCTTTGGACAGCCCTGAGCGCTCAGAAGTTATTACTTGTTTCAAGTTGGAATCTGCCTCTCCACAACCCCCACCCACTTGCTCACAGGCCTGCCTCACTGGGCAGACCCATCCCACACAAAGGGTCTCAGTGATAGACACTTGGACCAGACTCTGCTTCACCCTAAAGCATTCAGTGAGCCTCACCCAACAGGAAGCTCCTTCCCGCCTTCCCTTCCTGGGACTGGGAGACAGCCACCCCTTCTGGCTGGGTACAACCTATGACATCCTGCGACTGAGAAGCAATTAAGAATGTCTATTGTTTTCCTCAGACTCTCCCTTCAAGTCTACTTTTACTCCCCGAGCTTGGTAGGAGGAGATGATGTTTAAACTAATTCTGTGACTTTGCTCTGGAGTTAGAGCAAAGGTCTGGGGAGAGTTCCTGGGCCTGATGAAAAATGCTACCCAGAAACAAAGAACATACTCAGCTCTCCCTCTCTCTCTTTTTAAATGTGTTATTGTTTTTATAAAGCAGTTTAAATACTTTTTAAAATGAAAGGCAATGTGGTATAGTAAATTAATAGGTAGCCATGAAGTCAAATTCCTGGATGCTCCTGGGCCTCAGTTGCTCCATCTGAAAAATGAAGATCTAGCTTAGATGATCTCTTAGGTCACTGTGTGCTCTAGCTACCAGCACTTAAGTATCAAGATTCACAACTAGCCAAGGTGTCGGCCCTTCTTTCCAGGGAGAAAGAAGGCTAAGAGCAAGACCAATACTGAGCTCCTGCTGACTCAGGGCTAAGGGGATGAGCCAGAGCAATCGACAAGAACACTTTGAGAGCTTGGCAGTCCGTGACCTTCCAAGTCAGAGGAAAGCAGCTGAGCTAGTCACCACAGCCCAGTGGAGATCAGTTTATTCTGCCCAGCTCAAGGGACACTCATGTTTTGAAAGGACTTTCACTGTTTCTCCACACATAGGCAGGAGCTCTTTGACCATTACCAACCAACACTGGCCAGTTGGCCACCCATAGGCTATAATATTGCCCTCTGACCTCCCCACTGGAGGTGTAGGGACTGGAGACTGGAACATTGTAGGGACAAAAAGGGAAGAGACTTAGGTAGGTTCTTCCTACCAGAATTTAGATTCTGCCCCTGGCCCTAGGACCCTGGCCTGCAATAAATAGCTTTCATCTTATCTGGCCCCAAACTCAGCTACCATGCTGGTGAAGCATTAGGTGATGCAGGGGATAGAGTCCTGGGCCTAGAATCAGGAAGACCTGAGTTCACATCCAGCCTCAGACATTCACTAGCTGTGTTACCCTGGGTAAGTCATTTAACTTCTGTTTTTACATCAGTTTCCTCAAATGAGGATAATAGTACCTACCTCATTGGGTTGTTGTGAGGATTGAATGAGATAATAAGTATAAAACACTTATCATGGTTGTTTGCCACACTATATAAATGTTTATTCCCCTTCTTTTCCCCACCATGCCACTTTCTGGCCATTTCTAAACCATGCTGCAAGGAGTATCACCCAGCCACTTCTACTGTCCAACACTAAGAGCCCTTCATGTGCTGTCTTCTATAAGCTCCTTGAAGGTAGGGACCACCTCGTTTTCTTGTATTTGCATCCCTAGCACTAAGCACACAGTTCTTGGCAATGCTCTTTCATTTATTCAATTCAATTTATTCATTCAAGAACACTGGCTTTAGAGTTGGGGACTTGGCCTATTATGTTATAAAGTATGCTTAGAGCATATTAAAGTACAACTTAACTATATCATAATTTTGAATTATCTAAAAACAATAATGTTGGCATAGCAAATACTAAGGATGTAATTAATAATAACTTTGTCTTCTTAGAATTTAGGAGGATTATTTGGTTAGTCTCTTTTTTGAAAAAGTTGTCCAGAGAAGTTTGAACCGATACTCTTTTCTGAATAAATTTTCCTGTAGCAAGGAGGAAAAAAAAAATAAGAGTTAGAGACCTTGGTTTAGATCCTGATTCTGTGACTTAATACCTGCCAGACTTTGGATAAGCCATTGCCTTTCTCTGGGTCTCGACCTCTAAAGATAACAAAAACAAGTGGCTGGATGGCTCCCTGAGGGCTGAAACCATCTTCTCTTTGTATCCCCATCAACTGACTCATAGTAGGCACTTCATAAATGCTTGCTGGTTGATTTGTTGATGATCTTGAGATTTCTTTTGGTTTTAAATCTTATAGTCTGATTGAACATGCATAACTGATATCAGATTGCTTACTGTCTCAGGGAGGGGGAAGGTGAAAGAGGGAAAGAGAAAATTTGGAACTCAAAAAAATTTAAATGAATGTTTAAAGTTGCCTTTTATGTTACTGGGGGGAAAGAAAATATTATTTTTTAAAACCTCAGCATCAAAAAAATCTTATGTTTCATTTTAATTTGAGTCTATAAAGAGTCTTCTAGACATGAATCCAGGACATCCTTGTTAAGAACTATTTCTAGGGAGCAAGCAGGCTTTCATCAGCATTATTCACCATTGGATTGCTTTATTATTTTTCAGTTGGCTGGAAAAATATAGAAAAGACAGAACTCTACTGTGCTTATTATTTGTTGATTTTTTTAAAGCATTTGATTCAAGAGAATAAAAATATCACCTTCAAGTCTTTCTTCCCACAAGACATCTCCCATGTATACATTAAACACATTCAAGATTTTTTTTTAGGGTTTTTTTTTTTGGTGAGGCAATTAGGGTTAAGTGACTTGCCCAGGGTCACATAACTGGTAAGTGTCAAGTGCCTGAGGCTAGATTTGAACTCAGGTCCATCCTGACTCTAGGATCAGTGCTCTATCCACTGCGCCACTTAGCTGCTCCTCGAGATTTCTTAAAAGATGCAATGATAGAAATAATCCTGTTCAACAACCCTCTAGTCATAATCATTAGAAGAGGCATTAAAAAGAGGGAGTCTAATGGGCATATATTAAATGTCTATAATGTACCAGGTGCTATATTAAGCACTGAAAGCACAAAGGATGACAGTCCCTGCTGTCACAGAGCTGACAGTTTAATAAGGAAGACAACATGGAAACAACTGTGTACAAACAAGATATCATTGAGATCAGTTGGAGATAATCTCTTGAGGGAAGACACTAGATTAAAGAGGACTGGGGAAGGGTTTTTGGAGAAGGTAGGATTTTAGCCAACACTTGAAGGAGGCCAGAAGGCAGAGCTAAGGAGGAAGAACCTTCCATAAAGGAGGCACAATCAGTGAAAATGTGCAGAATCAGGAGACGGAGGGTCTTTGGCTAAGGAATGGCAAGAGTCCGGTGTCACTGGGACAAAAAACACAGGGACAGAAGAGGAGAGGAGTATCTCTGAAGACTGGAAAGGAAGAAGGGGGCCAGGTAATGAAGGGCTTTAAAAGCCAAACAGAGGATTCCTATTTGATCAAGGAAGCCATTGGGAGTCATTGGATTTCATTGAATAAGAGAATGAAATGATCAGACCTCAGGTTGGTGAAACTGATCAAAGACCAATTTGGTAGCTGAGTAGAAGGCAGATTGGAGTGGAAAGAGACTGGAGTGGAGAGAGATTGGTCAGGAAGACCAATCAGTAGCCTATTGCAATAGAGCATAAAGTGATGAGGGCCTGAAACAAGGTGGTGGCAGTGTTAAAGGAAAGAAGGGAGAAGATGTTAGAAAGGTGAAATCAACACAACTTAGCCAGTTATTGGATATAGGGGGTGAGAGAGAATGAGGGGTGGAGCATGACACCTAGGTTGTGGACCTGAGTGACTGCCAGTTGTTAACATCAACAGTAACAGGGAGTTATTCTCCATGTTTGGAATCAAACAAATTGCTTCCTGTAAAATGAAGATGTTTTTAATTATGCATTAACCCTATCATTGCCATGTAGCACTCTTAACAAACAACAAATTTTTTACTTCAATAAATCAATTTGTCTTGGGGTGGGGGGAACAGTAGTAGGGAAGGTAAGCAGAGGAGAAGGTTTGGGAGGAAAAATAACGAGTTCAGTTTGGGACATGCTGAGTTTAAAATGTCTATTAGATGGCCTGTTTGAGCTGTCCAACAGGTAGTTGGAGAATGGAGACAAAGTCAGGAGAAAGGTCGCAGCTAGACAAATAAATCAGAGAATCATCTGTATAGCAATGATAATTGAATCCATGGGAAACGAAGAGGTCACCAAGTGATACGGTAGAGAGGAAAAAAGGAGAGAGCCCAGGACAGGGCATCAGGGACTCCTATGGTTAGCAAGTATGACTTTGATGAAGAGCTGACAAAGAAATCTGAGAAGGAGCGGCCAAAGAGAAGTCAGACAGAGAAGCAGGAGAGAGAAGCATCACAAAAACCTAAAATGATTGTCAAGGAGAAGAGAGCTATCAGCAGTAACAAAGAGTGAAGAAGGGCCTAGAACAATGAGGATTTAGAAAAGGTTCGTTAGATTTGGAGGAGCTCCATTCACCAAACTTGCTCAGCAGCATGATAGAAAAGATCTAGCTTAGAGTCCAAGAAGGATTCCCTAAAGATATAGAGCTCCAGCAGTAATGGATTCATGTGCTGGTCGCTCCCAACAACACTAACCATTCCTATCTATGTGCTTTGAAGGAAGCTAAGGATTCTATAAAGTGTGCTTGAGTAAATGCATGGGAAAAGTATTATTAAGTCCTTGTGTGCCCAGCACTATGCTAGGTGTAAGAGATACAAATGCAAAAATAAAGTTGGTCCCTGCACTCAGGGGGGCTTGCAATCTAAGAGGAACTTTCTCTTCTTTTTTTTTTAAATTTATTTAATATATTTAATTTTCAGCATTGATTTTCACGAGAGTTTGAATTACAAATTTTCTCCCCATTTCTACCCTCCCCCCACCTCCAAGATGGCATATATTCTGGTTGCCCCTTTCCCCAGTCAGCCCTCCCTTCTGTCACCCCACTCCCCTCCCATCCCCTTTTCCCTTCCTTTCTTGTAGGGCAAGATAAATTTCTATGCCCCATTGCCTGTGTATCTTATTTTCTAGTTGCATGCAAAAATTTATTTTAGTTGTTTTTGAACATCTGTTTTTAAAACTTTGAGTTCCAAATTCTCTTCCCTCTTCCCTTCTCACCCACCCTCCCTAAGAAGTCAAGCAATTCAACATAGGCCACATGTGTATCATTATATATAACCCTTCCACAATACTCATGTT
>CM053623.1:446800118-446811015 GCA_028646595.1 Phalanger gymnotis | reverse complement strand
CAGTCCCTACCTTCAAGGAACTTACATTCTAAAGGGGAAAAACAATACCTAAAAGAAAACTGGAAAGGGAAGTGGAAGAAGGGGAAGATTGGAGGTGGGGAGAGGATGGGTAAAGAAGGGGTCGTGGGAGTCATGAGCTGAGACAGGTTCCAAGTGAGCTTGTGGCTGTTGGAGACAATTCCTCAAATGGAGGTTCTGAGGAGCAACTCACCAATGGGAGGGCATTTCCATCCTGATAAGACTGATGAGGATGAGGGGGAGAACTCATCATGGGAGTCACAAGCTGGTCTGTGTCTGAAATGAGAGATAGTTATCAAAATATTTTTTAAAATAAGCATGGATCCCAAGTCAAGAATCCTTGGATCAGATGATCTCTAAGGTCCCTCATGGAATATTATAATATATTACATTGTATTACATATTGTATGAATTAATATTATATATTCCATATTCTAAAGTGCCTTTTTCTGCTGTGACATTCTAGTTTTCTATGGCCTTTTTCAGCTCTGACAATCTATATTCTCAGGTCTTTTTTGGCACCAATATTCTATATTTCACGTTCTAAGGAAAGGTGGCATGATGTAGTGGAAAGAGTCTGCTGGCTCTGGAGTCAGAGAACCTGGGTTTGAATTCTCCCTCTATCACTTACTATCTGTATAACCTTGGGTAAGGGGTATAACCTCTCTGGGCCTCAGTTTCCTCATCTGAAAACTGACAGGTTGGATGAGAATATCTCTGAGGTACCTTCCAGATCTGATATTCTCTGTTTTAAAGTTCCTTCCAGATCTACTAGTGTGTATCCCACCCCTTCTAGTCAGTCAATCAGCAAGCATTCATTAAGCACCTACTATGTGCCACACACTGGCTATATAAAAACAAAATTGTCCCAGCCCTCAAGCAGCTTACATTCTGTTGTGATATCCTCTTCTTTAAGGTCTAGTACCTACCCAGCCCATTGTCTGATCATCCAGGTAATCTTACAAAGCCATGTTGGATAGCTTTGGGAAGTACTATTAGGTGGGCTTTGTCAATTGTACTGATGACAACTGAGTTCCAATAACTGATGTAAGCCAAAGGCGTTCCAGTGTCTACATTACTGAAAAAGCAACAAGGACATGTATTGATTTTCATTTATTTATTTATTTTTAGTTTTGGACATTAACTTCCATAAGATTTTGAGTTCTAAATTTTCTCCCCCTTCCTTCCCTCTCCCTCTCCAAGATGGTATACAATCTAATGTAAGCTATACATATACATCCATCATATTCAACATATTTTCACATTAGTCACATTGTAAAGAAGAATTAGAACCAATGGGAGAAACCACGAGAAAGAAGAAATTTAAAAAAAAAGAGAGAAAGAGACAGCAAATAGTATGCTTTGATCTGCATTCAGACTCCATAGTTCTTGCTCTGGATATGAACATCACAAGTCTTTTGGAGTTGTCTTAGATCATTGCATTGCTGAGAAGAGCTAAGTCTACCACACATAGGCTTCGAATAATGTGGCTGCCACCTTGTACAATGTTCTCCTAGTTCTGCTCACTTCACTCAGCATCAGTTCACCTTAAGTTTTTCCAGGCTTTTCTGAAGTCCGCCTGCTCATCATTTCTTATACCACAACAGTATTCCTTTACATTCTTATGCCACAACTTGTTCAGCCATTCCCCAATGGATGGGCATCCTCCTCCATTTCCAATTCTTGGCTGCCACAAAAAGAACTGCTATAAATATTTGTGTACATGTGGGTCTTTTTCCCATTTTTTATGATCTCTTTGGGATATAGCCCTAGAAGTGGTATTGCTGAATCAAAGGATATGCATAGTTTTATACACCTTTGGGCATAGGAAGGACATGTATTAATCAAGGCCCTTCCATGGCTACAGGGGCAAGCTGGATGTGGGGGAGTTATCTGTCAGAGTAGCTATGATCCCTACGTTCCCTGGTCAACATTCTTATCTGACAATTATAAGATTCCTAAAGATTATAATTCTTCCAGAGAGAAAACTGATAAATGGAAGTATGTATAGAATGATTTTATATATGTGTATGTGTATGTGTATTACACACATATATACATATTTGTGTCTAATGGTAGCCATCTTTGGAGGGGAGGGAAGAAAAAAAGAAAGTCACATGAAAACTATTACATATTTAAAAGAAATAGCAAGTTGTACATAATAGATTTGTAGTTTCATGTGCAATTATCTTTTTTTAAAAATTGTACTGTTATGGAAATTCTTGTGTTATTTCGTAAATTAATAACACATAAAAATAAAAGAGTATAATTCATTTTGTACATGGAAATGTTTGTGTTCATAGGTATTTGTCAAGTTCCTAATAACAGAAAATAAGTTATTTTTTAAATTATTATTCTTTTTCAAGAACTTAACAGAAAGTTTCAAAGAAGAAAATTGGTTAGACTTAATAGCTAGCTACCCTTTGGGTGTGGGAAGCAACATGGTGTGATGGAGAAGCCTGCTTGACCTCCAGAAACCTCACCTATATTTAAACCTTGGATTTAAATCTTATCCTCGTAACAACCCTGTGAGGTAGGTACTAAAACTGTTATTAACCCCATTCTATGGGAAAGGAAACTGAGGCTTAGAGACATTAACTAACTTGGCCACATTCACACTGATAGTTAGTGTGAGAGGTAAGATTCAAACCCACATCTTCCTGACTGAGGACAACATCCCATCGATTGTACCATGATGTCTACCCAAGAAGGCAAATTGACTTTTTATTTGCATTATTTCTGCCAAATGATGAGTTATTTCATTCAAGGGTTTGGACTCAGGATGTGGGTGTAAGGAAAGGAGGGTTGGTGCTTGAATAGACTAACGAGAAATTTAGAACAATGATTTCATTTCCCACCCTCTAAAAGAACCCGTGGACATGACATGCTCATTGATCATTTCTGCAGGCTTGGGCAGGGAAAGGCAGCCTTTCTTGGGAGTTATCAGTGTGGAAATCACACTCTATGTTTCCTAATATCCTCACAACCAGCTCCCCATTCAGGAAATTACACCAATAGCAAGGCCATTCTTTGAAGAAAGGGCACTAGATACAGCACAGCAAAACTGCCTCCTCACCTCCCAGATGAGAATGACAGTATTTCAGAGTTGAGGTGGGCCTCAAGGGCCATCTAATCCAACCCACACCCAAATCAGAATCCTCTCCACAACCTACAAAGATAGATCACCTGGCCTTTGCTCAAAGAACTCCAGGGTCTTTGAACCCACGCCCACCACTTTGGGATAGAGGTCTTTCCTGACATCAAGCCTCAATTTGCCTGTTTTCAATTTCCATCCATTAATCCTGGTTATTCCCCTGAGACCAAGCAGAGCAGGATAAATCCATTTTCTTTGGGATAGCCCAGGCAGCTATCACTTTCCCCTGAGACTTCTCTTCTCTTCTCTAAATGAAATATCCCCAAGACCTTCAACCAAACCTCATATGGTCTGTTCTCAAGGCCCCCCCTCACCACCCTGGTTGCCTTCCCGTGGACACTTTCCAACTTATCACCATCCTTCCTAAAATGTGGGGTCCCACTGACTACTCTCATTACTTCCTTATATCAAGAAGTGATGCCTCTTTTAACAGCCCAAGATTCTATTAGATTTGTTGTCCATTACAGCACACTGTTACCTCATATTCATCTTGCTGTCCAATAAAATCCCCAGATCTTTTTCAGATAAATAAAAGTTGAGGGTTGAGAAAAGAGGAGATAAAGAGCATCTGCACCCCAACAAGAAAGAATTTGGTCATTCCAATCAACCTGGTAAAGCAGAAGAATGTAAACTTCTTGAGGGTAGGGATTTTTATTTTAATCCCCACCCCGCCGTAAAATATAGCAGACATACAAATAAACGTATGGATGAATGAAAAAAAGCACTTATTAAGCACTTACTAAATGCCTAGGGCAGCAAGGTGGTACCATAGGGCATAGAATGCTCGGCCTAGAGTCAGGAAGACTCATCTTCATGAGTTCAAATCCAGCTTTAGATGCTTTCTAATTGTGAGACTCTAGGCAAATCACTTAACTCCTCTCTGCCTCAGTTTCCTCACCTGCAAAATGAGCTGGAGAAGGAAATGGCAAACCACTCCAGCATCTTTGCCAAGAAAATCCCAAGTGGAGTCACAAAGAATCAACTGAAAATTAGCTAAACAAAAAAAATGTTGAATGTAAGTTGAAATGAACAACATTCAATCAAGCCAGGTGTTTTGTAGAGGGTCTCCTAGCGCATGCCTCTGATCTCTCTGTCTCCCACCATTCTTGCACTTTGTTGCCAGATGATAGAAGTTCAGAGGATTTTAGAACTGGAAAGTACCTTACAGACTATGTATAGTGTCTATTATAGAATTATCCACTTTAGAACTGGAAAGAACCATAGGGATCAATTAGTCCAACCTACCCTCATCTTACAGAAGAATAAACTGAGGCTCAGAGAGATGAAGTGACCTAAAGTGACCCTGGGCACTCAGCCCAATGCCTGGCACGTAGGAAGTTCACATAAATGTTAGCTGGTATTATTATTAGTAATAATCATTTAGTTTTTCTTGATTTCAGCTACCTCATCTATAAAATGGTGGTCATGGGGGTGGGGGGAGGCGAGGAGACTGAGGGGATTTTAAAGGCTCTTTCCAGTCTCTATAATCCTTAGCTTTGCTGTGAAACAAATGCAGCTGGGGCAGAGCGCTCATGGTTGGTCAGGGGTTCTTAACCTTTCTTTTGGTGTGTCAGTCAATAAAGCACCTACTATGTGTCAAGAGCTGTGACAAGTTCTAGAGATACGAAGAATGCTAAAGATAGTCATCTTGGATCCTTCCCAGGATGTTTTGTTTTTTAAAAAGGAGTGCTAAATTTCAACTAGAGTTTAGTGAAAATAAAGATGAAAGTGGATCAGGCAGGCAGTTACTTTGGAGCCCATTGAGGCTAGGATCTGTGAGTATGGCACTTTGCCCCCTACACCACAATGCTTAACACCCTCATTTTACAAACAAAAAACAAAGTTCTAGTCAAATGACTCGTTAAAAGCCAAAAAGCAAATTAGTGACAGTGAGAAATGGGCCCGAGGTCTCCTGATACTGTTTCTGTGTTCTTGCCACTACTTGCATCTTGACTGCCTGCCTGCCTAGGGCTCCCAATCGTTTAATATCACCCATGGGGCGGTAGTGAAGGTTTACAGCTCTTAGGTGGGGGATGTACACAGGGCACATTTCAAGCTTAATCTGCATTATTAATTAATCTCTATCATTTTCTCAGGTCTAGGCAATCAACAAAACAATCAATCCAGCCTGATTCGCAGGGTTCGCTCAGTTAAATTTCAAGAATTGCCTTCCCCATATGACCTGGATCAAGCATACCTCTGAGGTCATCCCACTGGGAATAGAATAAGGTTAAAACTCATTGCCCATCTGCAACTTCATTTCTCCATATTTTTATACCTTACATCCCAACCAAACTGTTTTGTTCATTGCTCCAAAACCAAAGGCCTTCCCACCTCAGTGCCTTTGCCCATCAGACCCCACCCATGTCCTCATCTCCACATTCGACACTCTGCCCCTCCTCTAAGTCCTAGGGAGGTACGACATGGACACAGGAAAGTGCAGAAAAATATACTTATAGGAGATGGAAAATGGAATGTTCCATATCAATCAATGGATAAACACTTATTAAATGCCTACTATTTACCAGGCACTGTGCTAAGCACTGGGTATACAAAAAGAGGCAAAAGACAACCCCTGCCTTCAAGGAGCTCACAGTCTAATAGGGGAGACAATATACAAACAATATACAAAGCAAGCTATATACAGGATAGATAGGAAATAATTAAGAAAGGGAGGGCACTAGAATGAAGAGGGATTGGGAAAGGCTCCCCGTAAAAAGTGGGGTTTTAGTTGGGACTTAAAGGAATCTAGGGAAGTTAGCAAGGAAAGTTGAGGAGGAAGAGCCTGGGGGACGGGGGAGGGAGAGACAGTAAAGACAGTAAAGAAGGAGACCATAAAAAAAATGCCCAGAGCCAGAGGTGAAGCATCCTGTTCACGGAACAGCCAGGAGGCCAGGGTCACCGGGGCAGGAAGTAAGGTGTAAGAAGACTGGATAGGTAGGAGGGGTCTAGGTTGTGAAAGGCTTTGAATGCCAAACAGAGCATTCTGTGTTTGATCCTGGAGGAGTCAGGGAGCCACTGGAGTTTATTGAAGAAGGAGACGACATGATCAGACCCGAGCTTTAGGAAAATCCCTTTGACAGCTACATGGAGGATGGACAGAGTAGAAAAAGGCTTGAGGCAGGCAGATCCTGAGGGGATGAGGGTCAGCACCAGAGTGGGGGCAGTGTCAAAGGACAGGAGGGGGTGTGTTAGAGAGATATTACAGAGGTGAAATCAACAGGCCTTGGCAACAGATTGGATATGGGGGGGCGGGGGAAGAATACAGGATAACTCTTAGATTGTGAGCCTGATGGGCTGGGACGATAGTGCTGCCCTACAGTGATAGTCAAGGTAGGAGAGGGGAAGGGTCTTCTACAGAGAGCACATAGATCGTGTCATAGAGAATAGTAAGTAAGCCAATTCTGAGGCAGCTGAAGACTGTACACAGAATGCTGGACCTGGAGCCTGGAAAACCTGAGTTCAAATCTGGCCTTGGACACTCACTAGCTGTGTGACCCTGAGCAAACCATTTAACTTCTGTCCACCCCAGTTTCCTCATCTGTAAAATGGGGAGAATAATAGCACCTACCTTACCGGATAGTTGTGAGGACCAAAAGAGATAACATTTGTAAATGCTTAACACAGTGCCTGACACATAGTAGGCACTACATAAATGCTTATTCCCTTCCCATCCCTTTCCAATTTGCTAGATTAGGGAGCACATAAGAAAGAATGTGAAATAAGTCTGGAAAGATATGTTGAAGCCTAACTATAAAAAGATTTAAGTAACAAAACAGAAGACTTTTTATTACATCCTAGAGGTAGAGGCAAGAGGTAGCCTGAAAAGCTCCTGGAGCAGAAGTGTGTCAAGGTCAGACCTATGCTTTAGTATCAGCTACTTAGCAGGCTGAAGAGGCCAGAGGCTGGAGGCAGAGAGACCAATCAGGAGGCAACAGCCAGAGGTGGAGGAGGGCTTGAATGAGGCAGGATGGGGTGACTGTGTGAATGAGAGAATACAGCTGAAAGACACTCTTTTAAGAGGGGAGAATGGCAAAGACTTGGTGTCCAAATCAACTGGCATGGGGGGCAGGGAGATGAAGGAGCCAAGGATGACGCCAGGGTCGCAAACCTGAATGACTGGAAGAATGGTAGTGCTCCTACCAGAAAAAAGGAAGTTAGGAGAGGGGATGGTTCAGGGGGAAAGATCGTTTTAGTTTTGTTTTGGAGTTGGGTTTTTCCCCTGTTTGTACATGCTGAGTAGAAGCCATCTCTGGAAAGTGATATATTACTGGAGTTCCCAAGGGAAATGGCTGGTTAGGGAGAGCTGGAGTCATCTGCAAAGAGCTGATCATTGGACCAATGGGAGCTGCTGAGATCACCAAGAGAGAAATGGTGCAGAGAGAGAAGAGAGGGCCAGTCAGCCTACTGCTCCCCCAATGTCATAATCTACTCCATATCATCTCTGATCAGTCATTTGTATATGGCGAGCAGGGTGCTGGGAAATAAATGTTTAACAACCAGATCTCCCCCCAAATGTTCTCATGGCACACTTTTCTATTTAATTTGCAATGTTATCATTTTCTCTCCATTACTTTCTTAAACCTTCATTGTTCAGTAGTTTTTCAGTCATGTCTAACTCTTCTTTGACTTCATTTCTTAAGTTTTGTTGTTTAGTAGTTTTTTACTCATGTCTGACTCTTCTTGACTCCTTTTAGGGTTTTCTTGGCAAAGATACCGGTGGGGTATGTCATTTCCTCCTCCAGCTCATTTTACAGATGAAGAAACTGAGGCAGACAGGGTTGAGTGACTTGCCCAGGGTCACAAAGCTAGTAATTATCTGACGCTGGATTTGAACTCATGAAGAGGAGTCTTCCTGACTCCAGGCCAGGGCCACTATGCACTATGGCACCACCTAGCAGCCCTTCTCAAGTCTAGACTCTAGACAATCCACAAAACAATTGATTAAGCCCTAGGTTTGTAGCAATTTACAGATTTCCTGAGATATAAATGCTCACGATGAAAATTTAACAATCGGCTCTACAAACCCTCCAGTTAGCCCATTAACACTAGGAACTACTCTCCAAAAACAACCTCATTTCCTACTTATCACAATAAAGACACTGAGGGAAAATGAACAAGGTCCCAATATAAGGGGAGCTTAAACTACTCAGGTTCAGCTAGCCTTTTCATCCTACACTAATGCAATTCACTTGTCTTTCTTTTTTTTAATTAATTGATTTTTAGTTTTCTACATTCACTTCTGAATTTTCTCCCCCTCCCTCCCTTCTCTCCTTCCCCAGAAGGCTTTGCTTGCCTTTCTTAAGCAGATTTTACTTTTCAATTCTGCAAACACTTCCTCAAAAATACCCAAACAAAATCCCCTACCAAGGACATTCCTTGAAAAATGTGTTTATGGATTGTTAAATGAAAGCAGAGATGTGTCCTTTAGCTTGGACAGTATGATACTAATAGCGGCTGCTGGATTTGGCCAGCTTTGTATTGTTTCCCTGTGTTGACTGTTTACCTCATTGCCACCATGGCATAAGAGGCAATGTGCCGTAATGGTTAAACAGTCAGCCTTGGAGTCAGGAAGACCAAGAGACTCTCTAGGACTGACAGATGTTTAGGAAAAAGTTCCTACATACACAGTTCCCCTAGTTGATCAGTCAGTCAGTCAGTCAGTCAGTCAAGCATTTATTAAGCACCTACTATATACAAGGCACTGAAGAAATTACAAATCTGAACCAAAAAAGGGTGGGGAGAGTCATCGGAAATGTCAAGCAAAGCCCAAGTATCTTTAAGTAGACCCATCAGAAATAGTTCACACAGGGCAGATTTGGGGGGAATGTGTCCTATATTGAGGCAATCTGGCATTTACAAAGCTGTGGTGTTGCTGTCCCTTTTCCAAAGCTAAACTTGTCCTCTTGGTTAGCACCTTACAATAAAGTCAAGGAATGTCTTACACAAATCGGGGAGGTCCCAGGCGACTTCCTAATGTACCACTGCCCTCTGTTGGATGGAGCTTGTCAGATAGGCAGCTCACAACACCCATGTGGGTGAAGGAACCTTCATATGAGATCGGTGGGTCCAGAGGTAGGTCTTCTTATACATCCTAGGGCTGTGGTTTCCTGTAACGCAGAGGGTCTCCGTGTGTTTGGATCAATGTTGGTGGGTTTTATGGGCATTTTTTTGCTTTTACATCATCTTCATTTCCATATCCCTCCCCTTCTTGGACCTAAAGAGCTATCCCTTGTAAAGAGGGAAAAAATCAATTCAGCCAAACTAATATATCAACCAAGTCTGACCATATATGTGTTACTCTGCACCTATAGTACCCCACCACTACAAAGAAGGTAAGGAGTTTCTATATCAGATGAGGCATAGTGCTATACTGCAGCTGAAATAGCCTTGGGCTGGGAGTCAGGACCCTGGGGGACTAAGTCCCCATTTGAACAGGAACTAACTTTGTGACCTGGATTTGAACTCATGAAGAGGAGTCTTCCTGACTCCAGGCGAGGGCCACTATGCACTATGGCACCACCTAGCAGCCCTTCTCAAGTCTAGCTCTCAACCTCCTCAAGGCCCAGGGTCCACTTCTGCAAAAAGAGTTTTAGATTTAGATGGAGTTGGGAAGACATAGGTTCAGATGTCAACTTTGACACTATATGTCCATGGACAAGTTACTTAAACTCTGAACCTCAATTTCCTCATCTATTAAGAGTGGATGATAAAATAGCCATCATACCTACTTCTCAGGACTGTTTCGAGGTTAAAATAAGATAATGTATACAAGTCAGGTCAACAGGCACTAATTAAGCACCTACTAGGTACCAGGCACTGGGCTAAGCCCTAGGAATACAGACAAAGGTCACAAATGAGTACTGGCTCTGAACGGGTCAAAAACAATGTATACAAACACACCATATCCCTGATAAGTTAGAGATAATCAACAGAGGGAACGTGAAAGGCATCTTGCAGAAGGTGAGATTCCAGCTGAGATCCGAAAGAAGTCAGGGAAGCCAGGAAATGGTGATGAGGAGGAAGAGAATTCTAGCAATGGCAGATAGCCAGTGGAAACCATTTGGCAAACTTGAAAATGCTACAGAGATATCCACTGTTATTGCTCCTGTCAGGATTATTCTATGGCCTTTATTCCCAGATCTCCAAAAATTTTAGCCTAAAAATTCAGTTTTTATCTGATTGTTAGATGAAAATGGGTAGTCAGTACATAAACTAGGCTACCAAAGCTAGTGTTAAAGGATGTTTCCCATCTCCAACGACGGTTTAAAATGAAGGAGGAAGTAGCATGCGAATTAGAAGGGAGGGATCGGGCAGCTTGGGTGGGAGTCCTTACTCTGGTTTTCACTAGCTATGAGGCCTTTGACAAATCACTTGCAAGGAAAATAATCTTTGGATTGAGAAAGTTAGAATGAAAATAATTATCAGGCAGGAAATAGTAAGAGCATCTAACTGCCCTCAAAGGGTTCGAGTCACCAAGTTCAGGTAAACTATAGCCTCCAATTCAGAAAGAACTGGAGGAGGTAAATGCTGGCCCAGTCTCAGTATTCTTTGATCACAGAGAATGGGAGACGCAACATCAGATTGGAAAAGAGAAATTTTCACCAAAGAAAAACAAAAGAGAGGAGAAGGGAAGAAAAGAGGAGAGGATAGGAGAGGACAGGAGAGAAGAGGAGAGGAGAGGAGAGGAGAGGAGAGGAGAGGAGAGGAGAGCAGAGGAGAGGA
>CM053623.1:446761926-446799618 GCA_028646595.1 Phalanger gymnotis | reverse complement strand
TTTTTTTTTGATAAGATTACCAGATCAAGGGAATAGACATAGTCCCTTAGAGTATTCCCATAGAATCCAGCCATAGACATAGAATGGAGACACATGGACTAGTTTTCTGGATGGATGGTATAATTAGGCAAATTCGGAATGGGTCAAATAATTGGCCTGAATTAGATTAATATCAGTCCTTGACCCTATGGTATTCAATATTTTTATCAGCCCCTTGAAGGAAGGCCTAGGTAGTATCCTAGTCAACTCTCAAGGTCATGACATGGCCCCAAGGCTAGATCCATCCATCTCAGAATCAGAGTTTGGGCACCTGTGCTCAGGAAGAGAACACAAAACAGAAAAGGCAAGGAATTTCAGGTCTGATCTCTTTCTCATCCAGAAAGGCACATTTTCACATGCTCCTACCTCCCATAGCTGCTCCTGGGGAGAAGGAAGGAAGAGAAATGTCACACATACATACACACCCCAGCAGGAAATCCAAAGAAGAGCTGGCGTTGGCTGTGTCTCAACAGAGTCCCGAAGTCATCTCTCCTTGCTTCTTACCGCTTAACTGAGCTAGGAGCTCTAACAGGAGTGCTGTGATCAATCCGCTCTCTGAAGTTCAAGCATGGTTTCTATTTAGATGATTCCCACATCTGTTTAGCCCTCCCTCATCTCTCTTCTGAGCTCCATTCCTCTACCACCAACTGTCTATTACACATTTTGAACTGGATGTCCTGCAGACATCTTAAACTCAACACATTCAAAAAAAAACTCGTCTTTCCCCCCAAGAAAAAAAATTCTATCCCTCTTTTTGAATTTCCCTACAAGTATCATTCTCCTCCCAGTCACCTAGGTTTAAAATCTTGGTATCACTGGGGTAGCTAGGTGTCGGAGGTGTATAGAGTATGGCCCTGGAGTCAGGAGGACCTGAGTTCAAAATCTGACCTCAGACACTTACTAGTTGTGTGACCCTGGGCAAGCCACTTAATCCCAATTGATTCCCAAAAAAGGTCACTCTCCAAAATCTTGGGATCATCCTTAATCTCTCACTCTTATCTACCCCACTACGGTACATAGCTTACAGGTAGCTTACCAGTTACCAAATCTTGTCATTTTTCTCCACAACATCCTACACACAGTGCAGACCTTCATCTCTTCCTATATCATTAGGTTATGGCATCTGGTTGGTCTCCATGAATCAAGTCTCTCCCCACCCCAATCCATCTAGCTGGAATCTTCCTAAAATGTAGGTCTGATCATGTCTTTTACCTTCCCTACTCAGTAGGTTCTAGTGTTCTCTATTATCTCTAGGATAAAATATAAACTCTTTCATTTGTCATTTAAGGCTCTTCACAAACTAGATCCTTGCCACTGTTCTTCTTTCACTTCCAAATTCAGCTCACACTTTCAAGTCAAGGCTTATCTTGATCCCCCAGTTGCTAATGCCTCTCCCTCCCCACCCTACTCCATTGCCTTGTATTTGTTTTTGTTTGGAGGCAATGAGGTTAAGTGACTTGCCCAAGGTCACACAGCTAGTAAATGTCTGAGACCAGAGTTGAACTCAGGTCCTCCTGACTCCAGGGCCCATACTCTATCCACTGCACCACCCAGCTGCACTCCCCTATATTTGTTTTATAAGAGAACCAACACAGAAGCCAAGAAGACCTGGATTCAAACCCTGCTTTGACACATAATGGCTGTATGACCCTGGGCAGATCACATGACTTCTCTATGCTCTGGGCATCTCACCAAGACTAGAAATGGCAGAGAAGGTGCCATCATATATTGGAAAAGGGAGCGCTTCGTGTGCCAATGAGATCACAGGGCCAATCCTTTCCCCCTCATATTTTCCACAGAATTATTTTGCATCGTTATATGTATACATGTTGTTTCCCTATAAGACCTATAAGAGCAGAAATTATTTTGGTTTTGTTTGTTTTTTTGTCATTGTATCCAGAGCTCAAAGTACATTGTAGGTATTGCTTTCCCAAAATCTCCATTTTAAAAGCCCCATTTTTTTTCTTAGCATCAAAATTTCCAGAAACATTGGATCTAAAGTCCCAATCTCTACAGGGTTTAATGTAGTATAGACCAAATAAAGGGTAATACAGGGTAGGGTCCTCTAGGAAAAGCAGGCCGGAGAGGCAGCATGGCATGATGGATCTGGAGTCAGGAAGACCTGGGTTCAAATCCTACCTCCAACTCTTGGAATTTCTAGCTTCATCAAAGGACAACCCAATGCCATGTTTTACACAAGATTCTACTTGATTCCCCCTCCTCATTGTTAGTTTTCGCTCCTTCTCGAAGTGACTTTCTAAATTATTTGCTTCTGTGTATGCTGTGTCACACACCCCACCCCCCCAGTCAAATATAAGCTCCTTGAGAGCAGGGAAGATTTCATTTTTGTCCTTGTATCCCCGAGCCTAGGACACTGTCTATCTCCTAATAGGCACGTAGTAAATATTTGTTTAAATGAGAAACAAGCAAAACATCTCAGGACCTGGCAGAACTAGGGGCATCTCCTCTCTCCCTACCCCTCTCCCCCTCTCCCCCATCAACATAAGCACAGGTCTATACTGTCTTCCACCCACCCAGCTCTTGGGGCTTTTTGCAAATGTCATTCATTCCAGTTGCCATAACCTTTGCTGGCATGATACAAAGGAGAAGATGCTGTCAAAATGAAGAATGTCTGAGCTCCCTTCCCTTCTGATCCCCATCCTCTCTTTGCATCAGCTAAGGAACAGAATGCACTGATCTGGTCCCTTGTCCCCTGGGGAGGGAGAGACAAAATCATGTGCGTGCCATGGGAGGGTGAGAACAAGGAGGAGGCAGGGAGAGGAAAAAGAGGAGTTAGGAGAGAAAAAGAGAGGGTCGAGAGGGGAGGGAGGAGAGAGAGGGAGAGAGAGAAAGAGAGAAAAAGAGAGAGAGAAGAGAAAAAGAGTAGAGAGGAGAAAAAGAAATAGAGGAAAGAGATGAGGGAGAGGAGAAAGAAAAAGATAGAAAGAGAGTGAGAGAGAAAGGAAAGAATGGTCCTCTGCAATGGAATTCCTATTTAGTCTTCTTTCCAGGAAAAAAAATATTGGAGGCAATTTTGGCTTTGTGCTCAGGCCTGTTTTTATAAAGGCAAGACAAGATAGAGCAGCTGAACGGTTCCCAGGACAATAGAACTTGGAGCCCTCTTTGTCTCCTACGACCTTTGCAGGCTTCAATCTCCCCCCATTCCACCCCACTCCCACTCGTCCAGCAGTCATACACTCAATTGAAAACATTTCAGGTTGGGAGATATTGGGCTCTTTCTCCAACTACATTTTTGTTTGGCTTTTTTTTTTTTTGGCGGGGGTGAGGAGGGCACTTAATAAGTATAAAGATTTTATTGATGCGTTTTAAAAACTTAACATCACTATAACTTTCCAGCCAACTAGTCCTTCATCGAGTCCAGTTATTAGAAGCATCTCTTGGCCTCTATCACTCTTTCCCCTGCTAAAGGTTTCTTACTTCCCTTTTTTGTCCTTCCCCTCCCCCTAGCCTTTCAATTCATCTTATTTCTGACTCCTTTTCCACCCCCTCAAGTTCTGCTGTGGTTTCTAATGATTTCCCTTGTGTTTCATCATTCTAGTGAGGCCCAAAATAGAATAAACAAGTCTTTACTGGAGATGGAAAATAGATAGATATGATATTTAATGGTGAAATCAAAGAAAGACTGATAGGCAGTACATATGTGGTCTGGGGAGGCAGGAGATAAATTAATTCCTCTTCTCCTACAAAGGAAGAGAAGTTAGGCAGAGCTGTAACCAGGGTGGGACCATAAGGACTTTGTCTCAGGGTGCACAAATTTAGAATTCCTTCCACAAGCTGAAACTTTGCATTTAGTTATTGGGAATAATTAAAACCAGAAGCTACCACTTGACATACCTTCTCTTTCTGGTGGCCACACTCCAAATGAGTATCTTTCTGGTTCAACCCTGGACTGCTTCTTCACCAACATCATCCCCTCAAGGCAATGTCAATATCATTGTTCTAACAGTCCTATCAACTTTCCATCCATCCAGTCTTCTGTCCTGGGGTCCCCCCATGACTGAATTTATGGATATATTTTATGCCACTTAGGGCAGGTTTCTTGAATCTTCACAAGGCACCAAAATCAGTTGTTATAACTGAATTTGCATGCCTTGTCTCCAGAGGGATAGAGGAGAGCAACAGTGAGAACCAAATTGAGAAAGAATGGCTTTACGTGAGGTTAAAAAAAAATTGTTTACTGACTGATTGATAGATGGGTAGAACAGAGGGCAATAGAAGGTAGTACCATGGGAGTAGTATAAACAGATCACTATAAGAGGCCCAGGAGACATGTCATCCCTTTCGCACTCCACACCCATAGCCATATCCTGGTGCCTCTTCAAAATGTCACCAGATCTGAGTTCCCCCTGTCCCTCCATCTGCTCAGCCAGAAGGAAAATAACCAAGGTAGGGCAGGTAGAAGTTTGTCCTCGGCACCATAATTTGAAGGGACTTGTACTGACAATAGTTGTATTCTATAGGCCAATAAAAACAACTCAATTTATTCTTTCACTGACAAGAATAATTGACTAAACTAGGAACCTCCTCAGTGACTCCCCTCCCTTCTGGCCCCTGTAGCCCAGATGGGTTCTGCCCAGGCTCAGTGCTGCCCAGCTTCCCCTAGGAGTATCAGTGTCACAAAGTCTCAAGAAATGGAGTCATCCACCCAACTGATTCATCCTGATGTTCATCCTGGGCAGGAGCATTTTGTGACACTTCATCACTTATCGCTCTGCTGGTCAGATCATTGCCGCTGATACTTACCATCTTCTTACTGGCCTAAATGTCATAAGAAATAACAACACCCATTTTTATAGGGCTTAAAGGTTCGCAATACACTTTCCTCGGTAAAGTTAATCACTATGCCCATTTTACAGATGAGGAAACATGAGCACAGAGAAACTGAGTCACCTGTCCCACATCACAAAAGTTTCCTGAGTAGCAGTCTGCATTCAAACTCAGATCTCCTAAGCACAGAAGTCTTGGCCTCTCTGCCCCAGCATACTGCCTCTCCCTGTTTTTGGATCCATCCTCCCTGCTCTAGCCAGGTGCCCACGTGGGCCCCTACCTCACAATCTATGATCAGAAAGGAAGTTAGGGACAGGAGGTACCCAGGGAGCCCCAGATCAAACCACCTTTGCCAACAGATCAAAGGACTTGTCTAGTCATGGTCCCTTAATCCCCCAACTCCCAAAACAAACTGTTCCCGTTGGGATACTGGCAAGGGAGAGTTGGAGCTGGCTGGTTCCAGCTCCCATAATCTCATTGATAAATTTTCAGTGTCAGCGTTTATACCTTGAAATCAGCAAACTTCCAGTCAGGGCTTTTTTTTTTAATTGTTTTGTTCATTGTCTAGACTTAAGAAAGTGATGGAGAAAATGGGAATGATGCAGACTAAACTTGAAAAGCATGCCCCACATACATTTTTGAGAGCTGATTATTAAATATTTTACCAGCACAGCCCTGAATACTGATTCCCCATGCTGTAGAGGAGATAGTGTTTCCTAGGCATGCGCCAACAAGACTTTGACCAAGTCCCTTGAACAATCTCTTCCAGTTTTTCATTTGTAAAATAAGAACACTGATCATAAAATTACAGACTTAACACTGGAAAGGACATCAGAAGCCATCTAGTCTTGCCTTTCCTCACATTTTGTGGATGAGGAAATGGAAGCCTAGGGACAGAAAGTAACCTGCCAAGTTCACATAGGAAATACACACCAGAGGCTGCATTTGAACCCAAGGCTATTGGAGTCAATGTTCCTTCTGGTACATCATGCTGACTCTGTGCATTAGTCCAACTCCCTCATTTTACAGATGAGGAAACTGAGGCAAATAAGTGATTTGTTCAAGGTAAATTAAGCTACAAAGCACTACATAAGTGTAATTTGTTGTCACATGATTCAGAGCTGCATGCCATTATTTGCATGTTACCCCCTATTATACTTGAGAGCTAGGACTGTCTTTTGTCCTTAGTATAATATCTGGAACACAGTAGGGAAAAGGAAAGGAATAAATATTTATATAGCACCTACGGTATGTGCCAGGCAGCTAGGTGACACAGTGGATAAAGTACTGGAGTCAAAAAGACCTGAGTGCAAATCCATCCTCAGACACTAGCAGTGTGACCTTGTGCAAGTCACTTAACTCTGTTTGCCTCAGTTTCTTCATCTATAAAATGAGCTGGAGAAGGAAATGGCAAACTTCTGTATCTTTGCCAAGAAAACCCCCAAAGGGGTCACTAAGAGTCAGACACAACTGAAAACAACTCAAAAACAACAAAAAGTACCCATCAATTTCCTTTCACATACCTACATTAAGGATTTCTGATTTAAAATATGTGAGAGCTCCCCTTATTGATACAAATCAATGTTTTTCCTTCATTCTCAGAAAGGACCAATGACATCAAGAGAGTGATATCTTGACTTGCAAGGGAATTGGATTTAAGTGAGAGAGGGCTGTGCAGTTGCCAGTCTCACTTTCTCCCCCAGAGCCGCCACTCCCCAGAGTCTGGTGGCCAGATATAGATCAGAATGACTGGAGATGGCCCACACACAGTGGGAGACCTTGGCCTTTTTAAGGTAAGGTCTTTCCCAAGTCTGAGGCAACACCCATTCAGTAATTTAAGGCTGGGTAAGAAATGGAACAATAGATGGCCTAGTTTGCCTACTCAAAAAGAAAACTGGGAGGAGAAGACCCTGAAGGTTTCTGGCCAGAACAGAAGCAGTTGCTATTTACACTTCCTCTGAGACCTTGAAAAGCAAACAATGCAGATTGCAATTCTGTCTATTACCAAGTAAATCTTAGAGATGGTCTCACTGTCACATAGTTAATAAGTAGGAAAGGTAGGATTTGAGCCCAGAAAGTCTTTCCAAAAGGCAGTTAGGGGGTACTATGTATAGACTGCTTGGGCCTGGAGTCAGGAAGATGAGTTTAATTCTAACCTCAGGTACTTATTAACTGTATGACCTTAGGAAAGTCACTTAACCCCATTGGCCTCAGTTTCCTCATCTGTAATACAGAGATAATAGCAGCACCTACCTCAAGGTTACTGAGAGGACTGAATAAGATTAAAGTATTTTACAAACCTTAAAGCTCCACACAAATGCCAGTTGGTGGTGGTGTTCCTATTTCTACTCTACCAAGATGCTTCTTCTCTTACAAAGACATTTTTAAAGAATGTTCTTAGAATTGAACTGATTTGCCATCTCTCTAACATCAACAGGTAGAATAGAAAGAATGATGACTCTGGAGTCAAAGGATCTGGGTTCAAATGGCCCCTTGGATGCTTCCTCCCTGGGTAACCTTGAGCAATCACTCATTGCCTCATCTATAAAAAGAGGGGGTTGGAAAGACTCCTCTAAGTCCCTTCCAGCCCTAAATCTTCCCAATTATCTTCCTCCTTTTCTTCATCTTCTTTATCCTATAAATAGGATTTGGTGGCCAGAAGATGCCAGTTGCTGATCTCTGACACCCCTGCCAATCTTCAAGGCCAAGGCTGTTTTTGCTTTTCCTCTTTATCCCCACTGCTTAGCAACACAAGTGCCTGGCACATAGTAGGCACTTCATAAATGATCGTTGAATGATTAGTCGGTTGCTGCTTGAGTGCAGCTCTGAAACTGTAATCCTCTGTGAGATCTGAGGGAGGCTGTTGCTCTAGGGAGCCTTTCCTAATCCCCTTAATTCTGGGGCTTTCCCTCCATTGGTTATCTCCAACTGATCCTGGATATAGCTGGTTTATTTCATGTTGTCTCCCCTGTTAGACCATGAACTCCTCTAGAGCAGGGGCTGGCTTTTGCCTTTCCTTGTGCTTTGTACCATGCCTGGCATGTAGTAGCCACTTCATAAATGTTGGTTGATGGGTTGACATCCCAAACCCATGGTCATCACCATGGCCCTACTATGCTTCAGCCAGGTGGTAAAAATGGTAGATTTGCAGTCAGGATATGGCTGAGTCTGAATTCTGCCAGCTTGTACTTGCTAGCTGTACAACCAATGAGTCAATCATTTAACCCCCTGAGCCTTGGTTTCTACCTGTGTAGCATTTAGGGGATAGAGCTCTGGGCCTGGAGTCAGGAAGACTCATCCTCATGAGTTCAAATCTAGCCTCAGATACTTATTACCTACCTGAACCTGGGCAAGTCACTTTACCCTAATTGCCTCAGTTTCCTCATGTGTAAAATGAGCTAGAGAAGCCCATGGCAAATCACTCCAGTATCTTTACCAAGAAAACCCTGTAATGGAATCATGAAGAGTTGGAGACGACTGAAACGATTCAACAACAAAAAGGCTGTGATGCTGGTCAAGAGGACCCGTCAGAGCCCTTCTTGATCTAAAGCCATGATCTGGGCTGTTGATGCTGATCAAGGGGCACTGAGATGGTGGAGGCAGGAAGACTTGATTTATAATCCTGCCCCAAACCCTTACCAGCTGAGTGATCTTGAGGCTCAGCCTCCTCATCTGTTAAAAGGGGATGATAATAGCTCCTACCCCACCCCACCCTACCTCTTGAGCATCAAATGAGATAACGCATGTAAAATGTGGCCATTATTAACCCTGGCCTGAATTGTAGGCTCCCTTTTCTCTCTGCCTCCATTCCCACCCAAGTTAGTTCACCATTTTCATTGCTCTGGCAACATCTGGATCCAACAGCTTGTTTCAACAATCCGGGTAGCAGCTTCTGTGGGGTTGTAAGATCCACCTACGACCAGCATCCAGAAAGCTGCCAACACACTACAAAAGCACAGGTTCTTTTGATCTGCTTTAATAAGGAAAGCAATGTTTAAGGGGTTCGCAAGCTTACTTTAATTCAGCATACAAATATCATTCACTTAGTTCAGGGGAAAAAGCCAGCACCCTGAACTTCAGAACAAAATACAAAGTACAAACATCAACAGACAGACCAAATATAGATTCATAGTTACCAACATCTAGGTTCAGCCTGGGAGCTCAGAACAAGGGCTGGCCCAGAGTCACACACACCACCACTGCTGTCGGTAAGCGCTCCCAAGAAGAGAAAGCCATCCCTGGTTTTATATCTTTTTCAGGGTCAGGGGTGAGTCACACATGCGACTCACCCACATGACCTAAAATCATCACAAAGAGGCCACTTAAACCCATGTGGTCTAAGAGCCTCTGATGTCCCAAACCTATCACTCAAACTCATGTCTAAACTAAGCCCTCCCCAGAAGCAAGGAGGCACCAAGGACACCCAAATCTAATCAAGGAAACAAAGGCCAAACTCTCCAAGGGCACTTAGTTGAACTGAGTGCTAAGAGCCCATTTTGCTTACCAACACACAGCTGAGGAAAGTTAGTACAGAAAAAAGGAGGAAAAAAAGTACAGAAAAAAAGAGGGAAGCCGGAAGGGAAGGAGTTGCTACCATTATGGAAACCTTGTAGAGGCTGTTTCTGAGCCCTAAGGGCTACCCGGGGCTGATGAAACCAAGGCAGCCCAGGTGGTTTGCATTACCACGAGGGAAGAGGCCACTGGCAGCTCTGCTCAATCTGTTTCCTCCCAAACAGACTCTGGGTGTCCTGCTTGGCACAGGCACCATAAAGACTCATTTTCTGTTTTGCAAAAATATTAAATTCTTTTTTTAAAAAAGTGTTGTTTACTTGTGTCCGACTCTTTGTGACCTCATTTGGGGTTTTCTTGGTAAGAATGCTGGAGTAGTTTGCCATTTCTTCCTCTAACTCGTTTAACAGATGAGGAAACAGAGGAAAAGGGGGTTAAATGACATACCCAAGGTCACACAGCTAGTAAGTGTCTGAGGCCAGATTTGAAAATCCTGACTCCAGGCCTGGTGCTCTATCCACCTTGCCACCTAGCAGCTCCCACCCAAAAGTCCATCACTTTTGGAGACCCAGTTAGTGGGGAAAATCTGTAAAAACTCTGAAAGTCTAAGAGGTTCAGAGAATACCTGACCAACATCTGCCACTATTGCTCCAAATTTAGACAAGTCCATTCACTCATTCATTCAACAAAAATTTACTGAATGCCTCCCATGTGCCAAGCACTGTCCTAGGCACTAGGGATTCAAAGAAAAGAATGAAGCTATTGCCTTGCTCTCAGGCAGCTTACAATCTACTGGGAGAACACAGATACACAGAGGAGGAAATATCAAATATATTAAAAATGAATACAAAGTAATTTCAGAGCGTGAGCAAAACCACAAGCAACAGGAGCATCTGGGAACTCCTGTAGGAGGTGGCACAAAGGTAGTGATTCTAAATGTCAAAGATGGGGAGGTAAAAGCTTTCTTATCTGGGTGGGGGGGTAGCCTGGGCAAAGACTCAGGAACAAGTAGGACAGTTTGGCTAGGCCCTGGGGAGATGGTGTGCAGGAAGTCTAGAAAGGCAGGCTGGAACCAAGTTTTCAAAAGCTTTCTGTGTCAAATAGAGGAGATGCATTTATCCTAGAAGCAATAGGGAGCCTGTGAAGGTTCTTTCTGGAGGGAGTGACTGTGTCAGAACTTCACTTTCTGCTTCTCAGTGAAATTTGTGCTATTTACCTTCCCATTCAGAATCACCTTCTCTTCCTGCCCCTTTCCTGCCTGAGCTGTTCTCCTGCCCCGATTCTAGGCCAGATTTCCCAGTTCTCCAAGAGGAGCCCATAACTCTGGCAGCTGTCCAACCTAAGGCCTGAAGCTAAGAGGTTGTCAAGACTGTGTGGTAGCAACACAGAATCCCAGACTGGAGGAGCTCTCTGTCATGTAAACAGAATGAAGGAAAGTCATCTTCTTCAGGGTAAAAAAAAAATTGATTTCCCTACTTCCTCTGAATCACAGATAAAAAGCAAACAGACTTGGTTATGCTCCTAGATAGCTGATGTAGGAGAAATCAAACCTCCCAGGGAAGGTCTGTGTCAAGTAAGGAGATGGTAACCTCCCAGGTGGGCAGAAAAATCCCCTGGTTGCTGGGAACTATTGGTCAGTAAGCATATATTAAGCTCCTACTATGTGTCAATCATTTATTAAACTCCTAATATGTGCCAAGCATTTATTAAGCTCCTACTATGTGCCAAGCCTTTATTAACCTCCTACTATATATGCTGGGAGTACAAAGAAAGGCAAAAGACAGTCCTTGTTCTTAAGGAGCTCAGTCACAGGAGACAAGATGAAAACAACTACACAAAAACAAGATGAGACAGGACAAATTAGAGATAATCCACAAATGGAAGACATTAGCATTAAGGGAGATCAGGAAAGAATTCTTGTAAAAGATGAAATTCTAACCGGGACTTGAAAGAAGCTGGGGAAGTCAGGAAGCAGAGATGAGAAGGGAAAGTATTCCATTCACAGGGAACAGCCAGTGAAAATCTCCATAGTCTAGACAGTGTCTTGTGTAAGGAACAAAGCCTGGAGCATACCAGTTGCTGCTATTTGCATGGAGAGGCTGGTGAATGAAAGCCTTTCTAGATGCTCTAAGTGCCCAGAAGCAGAGCTGGCCTTATTGGAGGCAGGTGCCTGCTTAATGTGATGGCCAAAGTGTTAAGGTAACTCTGATATCCCTCGCCAATAACTCTTCATGCATCATGCTGAAGCCTGAATTTCTATTTGTTTCTTTGGTTCAAAGCTTTTTTTTTTCTCTGCCAAAATGTCATGACTCAGAGAAAGGCTAGCCTATGAAGATTTCTCATTCATTTACTCCTCAGTGTAAATTAATTCACCAAAACTTTTTCAAATACTAGGCTGACTCTAAACACTGCACTACCTAGCTGTCTCTATGGTATGTCAGAGCTAAAAAGGAGCTTAGAGATCATCCAGGCTTCTGCCTTCCTTGGACCCCAATCCCATAAAAATTACCTTGTTATTTACATTTTCTATTCGCTTGTCTTTGTAGGTGTTGCTTAGCCCCAAAATAATGTAAACTCCTTGGGGACAAAGACTGATTAATTTCATATTTTTATCCCCAAGGCCTAGCACATAGTAGGCACTTAATCAATGAATGTTGAACTGAACTGAACTGAATTGAATTGGACTGAGTTGAACTGAACTGAACTGAGCTGAATTGAACTGAAACCTTTTTGTATGTGACTGATTGACCTGCAGTGTAGATTTGTCAGGGGCATTGTGAAAGAGATCCCTGCCCGTTGGGTGAAGCTTGGGCTTGTCCAATAGGAAGGCCCTCTGATTATCTTAGCCAATGCTGCTGAGCCAGAGCCAACTTTGTGTGGTCTAGAATGCAAGTTAACTCTGTGGCTATTCCCTGATATCTGGGGCTCCTAACCACACCCCAAGAAAACCTTCCCTTGTAACAAAGAAAAACAGGTCAGCCAAAAAAGAGTGCTGAAGGCACCACATATACAACATTTGACATCTGTCTTGGGCTTTATCTTCTGTTCCCTGGAAACAAAATTAAATCTGAGTCCAGCTGCCGTTCCCCCAAATTTTTGTTGACATTGTTATGGTCACTGTGCACAGCGTTTAGTGGTCCTGCTTTCTTCACTGAGCACTAGTTCATACAAACCTCTGAATGCTTCTCCAATCTCTTTATATTTGTCATTTCTTCGGACTTAAAAATGTTTCTCCCCACCACATCCCACAATTCACTTAGCCTTTTCCCAATAACTGCCAACTGTTATGTTGCAGGTTTCCTTTGCTACTACAAAAAAAATGTTGCCATGAATATAGGGGAATCTCCCTGGCTTTTCTTTCTGTGCCTTCTTTCGAGTAAATTACTCAGGAGTGAGATGAATAGTCATTACTTTTTTTTTTCCACATAATCCCAAATCATTTTCCAGAAGGATTGGACAAATTCATACAACAGTATATTAGCACACTTGTTTTCCCACAGGCCTTTCAACTTCAATTATTTCCACCTTTTATAATCTTTGCCAATATGATGGGTATGAGGCGAAAACTCAAAAGTTTTTTAGCTTTGATTTCTCTTAATATTATTGATAAGGGAATATTTTATATGGTTTTAGTTTGCCTCTCTTTTTTAATTCAATAAATTATTAAATGTATTTATATTTGACTTTTAAAAGTTGGAACAAGAAAAAGTTCTCATTTTCTGAAAGGTCTTCTTACAAGAAATATATGAAGGGCACTTAAGATTAATAATAATACAAGAAAATAACTGGAATCAAGTGCCCAGTGAGTCTGATATGCTCTAGTCAAAACTTTCATATCTCAAAGTTCAGACACATTTTTTCCTATTTAGCCTCTAGAGAATTATAGCTTGCTGCAGTGTTAAAGTGAAATTTCTCTAGAACTTATATTACAGTAATGTTCTTTGGGATCCAACCATGAAAAAGAAAGCCTAAAATGTCAAAACTAAACCACTAGCACTTGGTATTACATGGGCTTTCAGGGATCAGCTGGCATTTACAGATGCTACTTAAGCCCATCAGGAAAGCAAGGATTGCAGCAATTCTTCTTAACCAAGGCTTTTCTCATAAGCTCATAAGTTATATCCTCAACAGGGTCAGCTTTCTTTTTAGTATGGACACTCCTGAAAACTCCAGCTGAATCCTTCAGACTCCTGTCTATGCTGACCCACTAGGTCTGGCTGTCTTGGACACAGGGCTTCAGCCAATCATGAGGCATAGTTTTCAGGCAAGCTAATATCCCTGGAGTCCTCAGTTACGCAACCGTAGGAATCTCTTATGATGAGGCCATCATGGATGAGGAGGGGGGAAATCCTGAAGGGAAACCCTCCCTTGGTTATGGAACAATTCCAAATACATCTATGCTGATTTGGAAACACACAAATAGTGGACTGATGAAATCCATTCTCGGCATGTGAGAAGCTGTTTAGGCTAAGAAGGCTCCCAAACAATCACAAAATGTAACATCTCCAAACACGAGCCTCCAGTGATCTTACCTCAAGCCCATACAGAGAGGGAGGGCCCTGACAGTGCTGAATAAGGTCTGTATCATTTTTGTGTTTGTCACCCAAGTGCCCAGCACGTAACAAATAGAGGCTTAAGGAATCCCTGAAGCTCGATTGATGGAAAAGGAAAAAGAAAGACCTTTATCAGGGTATTGGTTAAGAATGTCATCTCAGAAAAATCATAATAGCCAGCATTTCTTTGGAGCCTTGAGATTTACAAAGTGCTTTCCACACATGATCAAATCAATAGATGTTTATCATGAACTCTGTACTGTCTATCAATCAACAAGCATTTATTAAGTGCTTAGTATGAGCCAGGAACCATGCTGAGCGCTGGAGATACAGGCAAAATGCAGAAATAGTCTCCTGCCCTCAGGGAGGTTACATTCTAATGGGGTAGACAAGATGCACATAAATAGGTATGGACAAGGTACAGAGTAGATAGAAGCTAGCAGCTAGAGGGACCAGTATACAAAGAAAAAGAAACAGTTCCTGCCCTCAAGGAACTCACCATCCAGCTGGTATAGTGAATAAAACCCTGTCCTGGAGTCAGGAACACCTGAGTTCAAATCCAGTCTCAGATGCTTAATAGCAGGATGACCCTATTAATTATTAATTAAATTTTAATTAATTAATTTTCCAGTAATTAATCCAGTAAATCCAGTAAAAATCCAGTTATTTAAAAAATTAATTAATAAAAAAATTAATAGCAGGCAAGTAACTTAACCACTGTCGGCCTCAATCTCCTCATCTACTAAAAGGGGTGTGAGGTAGTGCCATAGTGCATGAAGGGCTGGGCCTGGAGCTGGGAAGACTCATCTACCTGAGTTCAAATCTGGCCTTAGACACTCCCTAGCTGTGTGACCCTTGGGCAAGTCACTTTGCACTGTTTCCCTCAGTTTCCTCATCTGTAAAATGAGCTGGAGAAGGAAATGGCAAAACCATTGCAAATACCTCTACCAAGAAAACCCCAAATTAGATTACGACGAGTTGGACACAACTGAACAGCAACATAAAAAGGGGGTGGTAAAGACACCTATCTACCAGGTGTTGGGGGATTCAAATTAAATGAGGTCATAAAGTATTTCCTAATAATAACAAATGAGAATATAATAATTAATGAAAAATGTATGTAAAACACTTTGTAAAGTAACTGTAATGACAGACATTTGTATGGTGTAGAGCATTTATGTCTCTTATCTCATTGCAACTCTATGATATCAGTATTACCAGTCTTGTGCCATGTTTTCCAAATGGCTCTGAGTATCAGAGAGCTTACATGGCTTGCCCATGGTCATACAACTAGAAAAGGTCAGGGGGGAATTTGAACCTGGGTCTTTTTCAGACTCCAAGTCTGGCATTCGATGTCATCCTGTAAAATGCTTACTAGGTACAGTGCCCAGCACATAGTAGGTACGATGTAAATGTTAATTATTGTTATTATTATTAATGTAAGCCTTATTAGTGACTTGCTCATAATGTAGTGAGTCATAGGACCTAGTTCTGCCATTGGCTACCTGTGTCCTGGGAGAGGCCCCTTAACCTCTCTGTTCCTCAGTTTCCTCAGTTCTAAAATGGGAGGTTTAGAGACCCTCTCCACCTTGAGAACCTAAGTTTTTTAAAGGAGAAAGCTGATTAAATAAATAGAAAACCAATGCCAGAAAATCTCAGGTCAGGCTACACCTCAGGGTCAGGTGGGTCGCATGCAAACTACAGACCACATGTTGAAGGCCTGGATGCCAGGCCCCAGCTGAACCTTCTCCACTCCTCACTTTCCTCTGGGACATTGGATAAATCATCTTGCAGATTCTTTCCTTCTGTTTCCTGTCAACGGGGATCGCAAATAATTAGCACATATCCGATCTTGGAAAAGGAAGGATGAACATGACTCAGTTGCTGCTGGTAGGTGGGGATTTCATGCCTCCACCATGAAGTCTCACTCTTTTGAACTCTCCAGATGGAACACCACCAGTCTGAACTGGTGAAAGTCTCAATTAGATAAGACCTTGAAACAAATGAGGCCTTTTACTGCTCTCACCAAGGTGGTGCAACTAGGATTTTGCCCCAGGGTACCGGAGTTTAGAGGACACTTACAGTACTTACAATCCTTCTGCAGGATCAACTGAGCTTAGCAACCAATTAACATGCGTAATTAGTTAAAAATCAGAAGCTACTGGAAGGCACAGCCTGCTTTTCCTGGTGGCCACCCCTCCTAATCCAACACCGGACTAGTCTTGAGGTCTCTGTTCCCTGATTCAGATCTGGCCTCAGACACTTACTAGCTGTGTGACCCCGGGCAAGTCACTTAACCCTGTTTGCCTCAGTTTCCTCATCTGTAAAATGACCTGGAGAAGGAAATGACAAACCACTGGAGTACCTTTGCCAAGAAAACCTGAAATGGGGTTGGACACAACTGAAAAAATGACTGAACAACAACAAAAATTATTAGTGATGGCCTTGTTCTCAAGAAAATCATAATCCAGTGGAAAGGACATCAGCTCTGTGGTCAGGTTGGGGGTGGGGTGGGGAGAGAACAAGTATTTACTAAGAGCCTCCATGATGGGGAGAGTGGTAATATCCTCACCAGAAACAGGGAAGCGAGAGGGGAAAGTATATTTGGGAGAGAAGTTGAAGAGTTCCATGTTGAGATTGAGGTGCCAGAGACATATCCACTGAGAGGAGGCAGTGGGAGATTCAGGAATGGAGATCAGGAGAGAAGGAGGTTAGAGTGATAAATTTGGAAGTCATGCATAAAGGTGATCATTGAAACCATTGGAGCCAATGAACATTGTTTTAGGGGCAGCTAGGTGGTACAGTGAGTACAGCACGGGCCCTGGAGTCAGGAGGACCTGAGTTCAAATTTGACCTCAGACATTTGACACACTAGCTGTGCAACCTTGGGCAAGTCACTTAACCCCAATTGCCCTGCCTTTCCCCCCTTCAAAAAAAAATTGTTTTAAAGCAGCCTCATGCACTTTTGTCCATTTTTAGAGAAAAAAGAATTTGACAGATGCCTTTTGTTTCTACATCACAATCATTCCCCACTCCTTCCCAGTCCCAATTTGTACCCTCTTCTGAATGGGAAGAAAAAAAAACAATGAAGACAAAGTGGCTCATCTGCCAGTAGGTGTTCAGGCAAGTCTAGACCCTCTGGTGCGAGGGCTGCTCATCCACCTTTGGTGTCCCCCTTCACTCAACTCTCACCTGGAGCATCTACAGAGACCATACTCCAATGAAACCATCTCAGGCTAAACCAGGTTGAGGGTAACCAACAGACCTCCAACCTGTCAGTGAGTTAGGGGGATGTCTACCCCAAGCATATGAGGACGCTCCCCGATAGAACAGGCAGATGAGAACAATTTGTTCCAATGGCCATGAAGGTGGTTGAAGCAGGCGCTGCGGTACACATAGAGCTTGGTCAGGCATCGAAGATGCCCAGGTCATCCACTGCATCCCAGCCCATAGCAAGTCTTCCTGACTTCCTTGCCACTGGACTTCAATAACTCTGGAAGACAGAGCGAGGCTGACATCTTTGTGCAAGACAGCCTCACTTAAATCCAATTCCCTTGAAAGTCAAGGCATCGCCCTGTGATATCATTGGTCCTGTTTGAAAACAAAGGGTGAATAGCATCACATATGTACATAGTTGTTTGCAGGTTGTCACCCCATTAGAATATGGGCTCCCCGAGGGCAGGAAGTGTTTTTGCCTTTCTTTGTGTCCTGCTTAGCATGTTGTTAGGCACACCGGCGGCATTTAATAAATGTTTGTTCACTGACTGACTCTACTTTGCACTCTAGTTATCTCATCATGTCTCTTCCCTCTACTAGACTGTCAACTCCTTAAGAGAAAGAACTGTGCTGTTTTTTGGTTTTGGGGTTGTTTTTTTTTTTTCATTTCTAGGGCCTGAGACCTTAGGACAGGAGCAAGCACTTAAAGTTTATTGAATTGAACTTAGATGAAATGAGCTGTTTCTCTTAAGTAGGTTAACCTTAGCTAGTCTAAACATCCTTCCAATAGTCTTGGTTAGAGAACTAAACTGGTGGTCTTCTCAACACCTTCTTCTGAGCTAGTACAATTTTAGCCTGTCCCTCTTTCAGGTTATCACAGTTTCCAAATTAATCAATCAACCAGACAAATCTTTATTAATACATATTTATTAAATTGCTCAATTAGTGGAGTCTGGAACAATCCAGGTATATCTATAGACAGATACATATCTATGTATAGGGTTCTCTTTTGTAACAGCAAAGAAGCCACCTCCACATTACTGGCAGGAAAAGTGTTCAGAGGTGTTTTTTAGCAAGGGGGATGGAGTTACACTGAGACATCCTCACTCCCTAGCCCAGTACCATTCAAGAACAACAACTGTGACTTGATTAAAGAATCAGCTCACAGTTGGAGTCAGGGGTCATTCAGTAGCCAGGCTTGAGCTCAGGTTAGGCTATGGCTATGGGGAGGGGGAGGGATCCAGTCCTTGGCTGGGGTTAGTGGGTCAGTCTGTTACTGGTGTTGGGAATTCCACGGTCATGGAAAGAGAAGGAGACACTGGTTTCTTAACCAAATTGAAAGGCTACAAATTCTTGCCTGACTAATGCTGGCTAGTGTTTTCTTCATCCAAACTGACCACAAAGGGGGTTCCATGTAAACTCCCAGGGCCCAGATTGATCTCTACAATCCTTCCAAAGGTCAGAGTAACACAGACGGGGCTCTGGGAGGAGCAGAATGATTTCATACCAAGAGGAGGAAGGAATGTGCATAAATAGGGACTTGATTTGGCAAGGAAATCTGTTCCATTAGTCCCATGGTGTGTCCCACGGCTATCTCACATTCCATTCATTCTACATAACTTTAAAAAACACCCCAAAACCAATGCTGGATGGGAGATGATGTGACCACCCATCTTCTCATAAAATGCCAAAGTCCCAGCAAGAGCGGATGGTATATTGTCTCCTCCAAGACAAATTTAGTCTTTTATAAGTTTATAATATTCCAATTTGGAATAAGGCCTCAATTCTTCACAGCACAGATTTGAAATGCTGGAAACCTTCATAATTTGTGGTTTCAAATACTCATGGGACACTGGGTAAATCTGCAAAGCCAGGGATGTAGACATACATGGTCCATATTTCAATTCAATTCAGCAAGTTTTTATTTAGGCCCTACTATTTACAGGACACTACGGTTGGCCCAGGGCATACAAAAGTGAAAACTCAATAGGCCTTGTCCTCAAGGAGGTTACATTCTACTGAGGGAATAAAATGTGTACTAAGAAGGCAGCATGGAATAGTGGATAGGGCACCAGACCTGAAGTCAGGAAGGTTCTGGGTTCAAAACTTGGCCCCCAACACTTACTGGTTATGTGACCCTGGGCAAGTTACAACTTCTTTGTATATTAGTTTTTCCCTCTGCTAACATGAAGGGGTTGGACTAGAATAATTCAAAACCCCATATGGGGTCGCAACGCACAGTTTAAGAAGTGCTGAAGGGGTCGAGAGTAGAAAAAATTTAAGAAGGCTCAGACCAGATGACCTCTACTATCCCTCCCTGCTCTAATGAGATGATCTGATGTACAGTATAAGAAAAATTAAGTAAGGAAAGAGCCCTGACAACTTGGAAGGATTAATTAGTTCTCACAGACAAAGGGACACCTGAGCTGAGTCTTCAGGGAGACTAGCATTGTGAGAGACAGAAACAGAGAAGAGGCACTGAATTCCATGCACTGGCAACTGCTTGTATAAATACACAGAGGTCAGGCACAGATTATCGAGTCTGACAGACCACTGGTCATACGGTTTGGCTCCATGTAGAGCTTGAGAAGGGGAGATTAAATAAAAACTAAGGTTGGTCATCAATTTAGAGTTCATTGAGTTCAACCCCCTCATTTTACAGATGAGGAAACTGAGACCCAAAAAACGATTTCAGTCTGACCCATCAGAAATACTGCAAAGATTTTTTTTCCCAGTTAACTATTTCCCTTTTCATTTTAATTGCACTGATTTTGTTTGTACCAAAACTTTTCAATTTTATGTAATCATGTTTATGTACTGATATTCACTCTATCCCTTACTTGGTCAAGAATTCTTCCCTGTCTAGATAGTTGTGAATGGTGTCTCTCCTCCTACTCCTTGAATTTATTGATGTTATGGCCATTGTGTGTCCATGTGGTACTTACTGTGTGTGAGATGTTAGACTAAGCCTACTTTCTGACATACTGCTTTCTAGGTTTCCTAGCAGATTTTGTCAAACAGGGAGTCCTTAGCCCAGCAGTTGGGGTCCTTGGATTTATCAAACCCTATGCTACTATGCTTCTTTCTTTATAGATCTTGCACACATAATCTCATAAGTTTAAACAAGATTTAGTAACTTTTAACTCTTAACTTTATACTCTCTCAAGAGGTTAATATCTATTCTACAAACTACCTCAAACTACATCAAGGCAGGATGTAGTTTGTGGGACTGTCAAATAGATGATTTACATTTCCACACTGTCCAAACAATTCCCTCTAGAACCAGGTCTTCTAGAGAGCCAGGCCACAGTCTGGGCTCATCTCCCTATTGGTTGTCATCCTCTCTAATGCCTAGCCTCTGACAGCAGTCAGCTCTGAACAAGGGACAAAGGCTTCCTAGATCCCTCTACCTCACCAGACTGCCTCCAAGGCTAGACACATCCATCTCAGGATTGCTATTTGGTCACCTATACTCAGGAAAGAAAACAGAAGTAGTAGTCAGGGTCTCGAGACCCAGGAACAGACTCATGGAAGCCCATACATGTGCTTTATCTGACAGGTGTTCACAGATCACCATTTCTGCTGGGTTCCCAACTTTTCTCTTCCCCAAGGGAGAAGGGTCCCAATCCCCTTCAGGGGGAAATCTTAAGTCTTTCTATTCTTGGCAGATAGAAAAAAAAACAAGCAGCAAACAAAGCAGATCCTTTCCTTTTGAAGAACCACTGAGTCAGTTGTGTTCAGTTCCCAATGGCCAACAAGAGGATCATTTTCTCATTCCAAGTTCTTCGGTACTGAGAGTCTGCCAAGAGAGAGCACTGGGCCTAGAATCAGGAAGTTCTGAGATCAAATCCAACCTCAGACACCTCCTAGCTGGACAAGTCACTCTTTGCCTCAGTTTCTTCAACTGCAAAAGAGGGATAATAACATCTCCAAACTTACAGGGTTGTTGTGAGAATCAAATGAAATAATAATTGTAAAGCACTTAGCATTGTGGCCTGACACAAAGTAAGTGCCATATTATCTTTATTCCTCTCCCTGCCGCCCCTTCCCCACTGAGCTATTTCCCCCCTAGAAATATTCAGGGCATCAGCTCAGCATGCCATGAGGTATACTCTAATTCAAGTCCAGCTACATGTAAATCTGCTGTTTACAGAGTTCTGGGCTCAGTTTATAAGACGGCAGCCTTGCCTTCACAGAGCTCACAATCTGGTAGGAAGACAAGACACAAACACAGATGCCTCCAATACTTCAATGATCCCTTCTCTGTGGGTCTTAAAAGCCTTTCCAGCTGAGTACAATCTCCCATAGGCAGTGTTCACTGACACAGACTCTAAGAACACAGGTTCAGCTCCTAGGAAGCAGTCAGAAGAAGATTACAATGAGGTCAGAGAGAGAAGGCTTCTGTTGGGGCGGACATCAGTCAGGCACGGACCAATCTCCTACTACGTGCCAGGCTCTGTGCTAAGCTCTGGGGAGCTAGTCCAACCCATACCCCAAAAAAGAACCCCAACCGTGACATCTGAAGAATGATCATGTAGCTTCTTGGACGACTTGGGACCCCAGAATCATTGACCAAGAGCCAGAGAATCCCTCAGAAACCATCTAGCCCAACTCCCTAACTTTACAGATGAGGAAACAAAGACCCAAAAAAGATGAATGCTTTGCTCTAGCTCCCACAGACAATCAGGGCCAGAGGCAGGGTCTGAACCCACGTAGCCTCTGTCTGTGCTATTCCACTATACTAAGGCAACAAGGCAGGAAGTTTGAGGCAGCCCATCCCACTTGGGCCAACGTTGGCCGAAGAATGTCAATAAACACCTCGAGAACCAGGCTCGTTTCATTTTTGTCTTTGGAGCCCCGGTGTCTAACGCAGCACCTGGCACACGGCTACAGGTGGTACGTAAATCCTCACCTGAATTCTCCTCTATTCAATTTCCTCCCGTTGTTCGGAGTTCCGGCCTCTGGCTTCAGCAGAGCAAGGCTGAGCCCTCTTCCACAGAAGGCACCGCTCTCATGTGGATCCCGAAACTTCTCTTCTCCAGGACAAACAACTCTAGTTGCTCTAACCTATCCTCATGTTATATGGAGTCATTACATGACGTTAAGCCGCTCGCTCCCTTCTCTCAGGGCCAGTAAAAAGAGAAAGTTTGTACTAAATGATCTCTAATGTCCCTTGTGGATGTTAAGCCAACATGCACCGATCAAGCGCTTGCTGTGGGCCAGGCCCTGTATTAAGTGAGGGAGATACAAAACAGACACAAAGACAGCTCCTGCCCTCAAGGAGCTTCCGGTTTAATGAGGGGAACCGACGACGGATACAAGGAAGTTGAAAAGAGGGAGAGGGAGAAGGTACTCTCATGAGGATATAGGGGAGAAAGCACAGAGAGTCAGGAGTGTAGCCTGGAGAGGAACAAAGCCATGACTGACCTGGGCATCCTCAAAATGGAGATTCTGGGAAGAACCGGTCAATCAGGGAGAGACAGATAGACAGAGACAGAGAGAGACAGTGATAAAAACGGAGATAGAGGGGCAGATAGGTGGCACAGTGAATAGAGCCCTGGCCCTGGAGTCTGGAGGACCTGAGTTCAAATGTGGCCTCAGACACTTTATACATACTAGCTGTATGACCTTGGGCAAGTCACTTAACCCCAAATGCCTTGACTTTCCCCTCCAAAAAAAGAAAAAAAAACAGAGATAGAGAGACTAAGACAGACAGAGACACAGAGACAGAGATGCAGAGATAAAAACAGAGACAGAGAGACAGATACAGAGATAAAGACAGAAACTGAAACAGAGAGACAGACACAGACCCAGGAAGAGACAGAGAGATGGAGACCAAAAGGTGGAGGATAATTCCAATACATGAAGTCCAAAGATGGAGTGAGCTTAGATGAAGAGGTTTCTATAGCAAAGAGAAATTCCATAGGGTCAAGAGTACAGCCTGAGTGAGGTGATGTTCTCCATTTCTATGAATGCCCAAGGCAAATTGCCTACTCAAAATAATCTTCTGGTGAACATTTTTATTTTTTAAATGCTTTTTAAAGAACAAATTTTTGTACAACTATTTGTTTAAAATAGTGGATTCCTGGGGCTGTGTGTCCCAGCAAGGAAGAACCTTCTCTCCTTCATTAACATCCTTAATTTTGCGGTAACGCAGGTGGGATTCACACTGTCCTAACTGGCTGCTCAGGAAATTGACCTCTGCTTCATTAACATCCTTAATTTTGCGGTAGCACAGGTGGGCTTCACACTGTCCTATCTGGCTGCTCAGGAAGTTGTCTCCTCTGACTCCCCCAGCTCCAGCATGCCCCCAGACACCAAACTCTTTGCAATCATTGGGGACCTCCAGCCTCTTCTGTTGTTGTCTATGGCCTCAATCTGTGAACTGCTTGTAACTTAAGTCACTTTCTTCCAATATCGAAAAGGAAATGAAAACTCTGTGGTTGTCAGAGCTGACTGCCCAGGTGTGTGAGATTTCAATTCTGCTTTGAAAAGAGAAATGATGTGCTGAAAATCAACATGGCAAAAATGAAATAAAGGTCACCAGTCAGTGTTGGGGTATGGAGATGGTGGGGGCAGGGGGAGAGAATCACAGCCCACAGCTGGGTATGACGAAGGGCTCCTCACATGGAAGGCTGGAACCAGTCTGGCCATCGGCAGCCTCACCTGGGGCAGCCCCTCCAGGGAGTGAGCTCCCCATCCACAGGAGGTCTTCAAGCAAAGGCTGGATGACTGTCAGGATGTTATAGAATGGAATGTAGGATGTTGTTCAGGTGTGGGTTGGACTAAGAAACCTCTGGGCTGCCTGCCAGTTCTGAGATGCTATGATTTTTGTGGGCTCTATAGATCTATGCCACATCATTGGCTCTGGCCCACAGCTCCAGCTTCCTCTCTCTAGATCCAACCTACAATAATAATTCAATCCAATTCAACAAACGTTTCTTAAATGCCTACTATGTGCCAGTACAGCTCCAGCTTCATGTTAGAAGAGAAAGAGGACTCATAATAATAGGTAACATTTATATAGCACTTTAAGGTTTGCACAGCACTTTACAAATATCATCTCATTTTATTCTCACAACTCTGGGAAGTAGGTGCTATTATTATCCTCATCTTACACATAAGGAGACTGAGGCAGACAGAATTTGAGTGGCTTGCCCAGGGTGACACAGATGGGAAGTATCTGAGAGTTGGATCTGAACCCAGGTCTTCTTAACTCTAGGTCCAGAGCTCTATCCACTGCACCTAGACCACCTTTCTGACTAAGCCAAGGGAAAGGACTAGATACTGGTCAGAAGATCTAGGCTCTAACCCTCCCTCATGCTTACTATCTTGTGGTCTTGGATAAACTTTCTAGGATTCAGTGTTCACACCTGCAAAATGAAGGGATTGGATTATATGTCCTCTGGGTTCCCTTCTGACTCTCCCTTGACTATCCTATGAACTCGTAGTTCTACAGTACTTTCAAGTTTATGAGGTTCTTTCTTCTCAACAGCCCTATGTAGTAGAAAAGTATAGTTATCCCTATTTTACAGATGAGAAAACTGAGATAGAGAGAGCTGAAGTACCTTACCCAGGGTTACAGATAGCAAGGCAACTCTAACTCCAACTTGCACTGAGAAGTTGGGTCCACAGTACATGGCTACCATGTCTTCCCTTGGAGTTCTAGGAGCAACCCTAAGGAGTTTGGGGGTTGTATAATCCCATGACTTGTGAGCCCCTACCAATGTGCTTCCCCCATTGATTATCAGTGATATCAATTAGCTATAAAAAAATGAGTATTTACTATAGTGGTACAATTGGTATAAAAAAATCCCCTGAAAGACTATGACATACTATCCCATCAGTACATAGAGAATCCAGGGACAGTGGGCCCAAATTTAGAGAGCTCATGTGACAAAGGGATAACATAGCTCCTTTGTGGAGTAGTCATGAAATTCTCGTTAGGCATGACATAGAATTTTCCTTGTAGAAGGGCTCCTTGTAGAGCCTCATATCTTGCCCTTCACTATCTTGTCCTAATTGTTCTCAAATAAGACCCTGCTGATGTTCTCAAATGAAAACCCATTCTAGAGATGCTGCTGGGGTGCCAATGGAAAAAGTCCAAATCCTCTAACCAAGTAAGAAGGAAGGAAGCCTAGGCCAAGGCCAAGTTATTTTCCTTCCCCCCCCTCCCACCTCACCCCCCAAAATGGAAGAATGGAAATGGAAGTGGATTGGGGGAGAAGACCATCAGGTTCAGTACTCACAGAGTAGCTCATAAAAAATATTTTACTGATTTTCTTTACATGATAAAAACGTGTGGCTACCGTATGAGAAATTATATGAAATATAGAACTTCAGTTAGATTGAAGGTAATCTCCCAGATGCAGGGAAGGATGGAGCCATGGAATGAACGGTATCAAGGTTTTCATAGTTTTGATGATTGAAAGCAATATTCTATTTTTATTCCCCTAGATTAATATTGAATCAGGGCCAGAGCCCTGAACTCAGGACCAGGGAACCAGGAAGAAATCCGAGAGTTGGTTGACTGAGTGTCCTCTGGTGAGCAGTGAGACTAGTACTGCCTTTGGGAAAGCCAGTGCATGCACACTGCATACCTTTGGTCAGTACTGCTGGGCTGGTGGCCTATGGGTAGCGCCACCTGGTGACCAACTTTATACAACCCTGATAGAATCAGACTAAAATGTAGTCATACAGTGCAAACCTCTAATTTTACTGATAAGGAAACTGAGGCCAAGAAAGGTAAAGTGACAAGGGCACAGATGGCATTTTAGATTTAAACCAAGGTCTTCTGACTCCATATCCAGCTCTCTTCCCCCTGCCTGCTCCTTAATTGGTTAGTTAGTTAAGTGATGACCACAAAGAGTCAGACAAGACGGAAAACAACTAAATAACAACTGTGAGAAGTGCAAAAAAAGACAAAAATGGGTCACCCCAAACTCTCAAGGAGCTTGTATCCTGATGGAAGAGACCACAAAGATATATGTAAATGTATTTCTGATCAGTATAAAGGTAAAAAGTACAAGGTAGTTTGGGAGGGAGGGCACTAGCAGATGGGCACTGGGAGACACTTTATAACATGTCTACAGTTGATTCAAGCAGGCCAACAAGCTGGGTACAAATCACGGCTTCTCCAGCAATACCGGCCCATAGCACCTGTCATATCATTTCTCTAATTCAATACAAACTCACAAAATGCCTACTAAGTTCACTGGCCTGTGATCCAACTGAGAACACAAAAATTGAAAAGCGCATCTTTGCCCAAAGGGAGCTTATCTCCTACTTGTCTTCCTTGGTCAACAAATGATTTATTTAATTTTTCTACATGAATATCTGCCTTTTCTGCCCTTTCCCCCTCCCCCTCCTTTCATTGAGAAAGCAAGACTCCCTGTGATAAATGTGGAGGGTCAAACAAGGAAAATTTTTACATTGACCATATCAAAAAAAAAAATGTGTCTCAATCTGCCCTCTGAATCCATCACCTTTATCAGGAGTCAGGTAGTATTCGTATTAAAAGTGCCAGAAACAGCCCTAAGTGCTGGGAATGCAAAGAAAATAAAAACAGTTCCTGCCCTCAGGGAAGAGACTACATGAAAATAACTAGGTCTGTGTGAGAGATATTCAGAGAACATGGAAGGTAGTCTCCGAGAGGAGAGCACTAGCTGCTGGGGAGCTCAGGAAAAGTCCCCTACTGCAGAAAGTGGGATTAAGCTAAATCCTGAAAGAAGCCAAGGATGCAAGGAGATTGCAGTAAGGATGATAGACCTGGAAGACAGCCAGAGAAAAAGCGCAAAGGCAAGAGATGGGAGTGTCAGGGGCAAGGAATGTAGATGAGTAGAGCTGAATTCTAAAGTGCATAAAGGGCCTTCAGGTAGGAAAAAGTCTGTAGAGGTAGGAAGGGATCTGGTTGTATAGGGCTTTTATGTGTGGAACAGACGGTTTTATATTTGATCTTGATGGTAATAGGGAGCCACTGAAGTTTACTAAGGAAGGGAGTGATGTGATCAGGTCTATCACTTTGACAGTCAGGTTTCCGGTGGGGATTGTAAAGAGGTAGGAGTCAGTTTTGGGATACTAAACCACATATTAAAAACCAAAGCTGGGAGTTAAGTGAATCTGGTGAATTCCCCTGCTATGCACCAACTCCTCAGACATACGAAGTATCCTCTGCCCTTGAAGCCTCTTTCCATTCTCTTTTAGGTGTCGTCTTCCCTCATTAGACTATAAGCTCCTTGTGGGCAAGTCGTCTGTTGATTTCTACTTGTCTCTGCTTTCCCTGCACTTAGAACACAGCTGGGCACATAGTAGGTGTTTAATAAATGTTTGTTGACTGGCTGACTAAACTGAAGCTGACAGCAAATACAGATAATTTAGGCTTTCCTGAAGCACTGACTGTCCAATGACCTGTCTACACAAATTCAAATTTCTCAAGTAAATCTCCACTTTATTTTCGACTGCGTAGACTTGATGTTTTCCCCCCTAGACTTTTTTTTTCTTCCAGGAAGCCAAGTCTTGACTAGACCCAGCCAAAGGACTGGATGCAAGTCAGGGGCCTAGCCCTCAATATCAGGAAATAATAATAACTCTAATACTTCGGTAATTACCTTTTTCCTCTGTGCTGATTGAAACAGAGATCTGGCCTGTGGCGAAACCAAAGAAAAAAATTAAACGGAATAAAGAAACCTCAACAATTCATGTTAAGGACAAGAGGATGCATCTGTTTCCTGGCTTTATCAGATCTAATGGGCCCTGCACCAAAAGCCAGCTGCGTTACAGCCTGCAGATGCTCTGAAGAGAAATGAGGTGGTCAGTTGTGCTTAGCTAAGGCGACAAGTTCCCTGAAGGTGGACATGAACAAGAAGGGGATATGAGGATGGGAATTTTGATTATGAAGAAGCCAATTAGAAAGGGCAATGGGAAAAGAGCCATGATTCTAGAGCCTAGAGCAGACACCTGGGCAACTGGTGGGCCATTGGATAGAGTGCTGGGCCTAGAGTCAGAGAGATCTGAGTTCAAACATGCCTCAGACACTTCCTGGGCAAGTCACTTAACCTCCGTCTGCCTCAATTTCCCCATCTGTAAAATAAGAACAGTAATAGCACCTACCTCCCATGGTTGCTGTGAAAATCGAATGAGAGAATATCTGTAAAGCTCTCTGCAGACCTTAAAGAGTTATATAAATGCTATGATTATTATTAGAGACTGCTGGTTTACCACTGAGACTTTGTCCTGCCCCTCTGTCATAAATCAATTAAGCATTCATCAAGCACCTACTACGTGAAGGCACTGAGGCGCATAGAGCCATAGAGGTGGTGCAGTAGATAGAGCACCGGCTCTACAGTCAGGAAGATCTGCGGTCAAATCCAGCCTCAGACACTTACTAACTATGTGACCCTGTGTGAGTCTCTTCACCATGTTTGCCTCAGTTTCCTCATCTGTAAAATGAGCTGGAGAAGGAAATGGTAAACCACTGCAAGATCTTTGCCAAGAAGGCCCCAAATGGGGTCATAAAGAGTCAGACAAGACTGAAAACAACTAAACAACAACTGTGAGAAGTGCAAAAAAGACAAAAATGGGTCACCCCAAACTCTCAAGGAGCTTGTATCCTGATAGAAGAGATCACAAAGATATATGTAAATATATTTCTGATAAGTATAAAGGTAAAAAGTACAAGGTAGTTTGGGAGGGAGGGCACTAGCGGATGGGCATTAGGAGACACTTCACAAACAAGATGGTACATGAGCTGAGACACAAAGGAAGAAAGAATTCTATGAGGTCAAGGTGAAGAAACAGTGCATGAAGGACCAACAAATGCAAAGACCTAGAGAATGGAGATGGAGAGTCAAGTGTGAAGGACAGAGATGAGGTCACTCTGCCCAGATCATAGGGCGCTAGAAGGAGAGTCATATATGATGGGCCAGGGGAGACAGGTCATAACGAGGTGGAATGTAGTTTTCTGCAGTTATGTATTATCTCCCCTATTGGACTGCGTAAGCTCCAGGAGGGCAGAGAATGTGACTCGCCTAAACTTTGTATTTGGCAAACAGTAAATATTTAATGAATGCCCATTGAATGACTGATTGGATGGATGGATGGATGGATGAATTAATTAATGAATGTATGAATGAATGAGTAAATGTATGAATGAATGAATGAGGGAATGAGTGAGTGAATCAAGGAATGAGTGAATGAGTGAGTGAATGAATGAATGAATCAGAAGATCAGGCTTCAAATTCCAACTCTGATACTTCTTGCTCTGTGACTGGGAACAAAGGTCTTAACTTCTCTGAGGTTCAATTTCCACCCCAGTAAAAGATGAGTAGTCAAACTCACACTACCCAATGGGTGGCGCTCTTCTGAGGAACACACTTTATGAACTCAGTTACCTAAACATCTATCCTTATTACGGAAGCAACATGGTACAGGTGGAACAAATAATAGACCTAGAGTTCAGGGATCTGGGTTCAGATCCTGACTGTCACAACCTATGTAACCTTGGGTAAATCATTTTACTCCTCTGGACCTCAGTTTCTTTGTCTGTAAAATGGGCTCAGGCCAGATGACCTCCATGATCACTTGCAGCTCTAAATCTGTGGTCCTATGATTTCTAGATACAGAAACTTGTAGTGAACAAGGCTGACATCTAATAAGCATATTGTTTACATATGCATAGCAGGTGCTTCTAATGCCTCTCAGACACTGACTAGGAAAAATAGAACAGGAGGCCACAGGGAAGGCAGGAAATTTCATATGTTTTCATTCTGTCATTGCATCCTGAGCAGCCGGCCCAATGCCCACATTCGCTGAACTGGATTGTGGGATTATAGAAATAAATAGCTCTCAAGTGCTTGAAAATAACTTGTTTTCTTGCGTCACTGACCTCTGGCAACAAACTCCTCTGACAACTCCTCATGGTCTGGAGGTGAGCCTGGGTTCTCTAGGCCTGTGCTAGCAGTCAGCAGTCGCGGATAGGTAGGGGCTAGGTGATGGAGCATGTCTGTCCTCTGGGAACTAGCTGAGCTTCAGGCTCAGGATTAGAAGGCTGGAAGAAAGGAAGGAAAGGAAAAGAAACAAGCATTTCTACAGTGCCTACTATGTGCCAGGCACTGTGCTAAGCACTTTAGAAATATCTAATCCCATCCTCACAACTCTGGGAGGTGGGTTCTATTATGATCCCCGTTTTACAGCTGAGGAAACTGAGACAGACAGTGGTTTAGTGACTTGCCCAGAGTCACACAGCAAGGAAGTATCTGATGCTGTTTTGAACTCAGGTCTTCCCAACTCCAGGGGCCACTCAGCTGCCTCTTTTGTTCAGTCATTTCCAACTTTCCATGTTTACTTGGCAAAGACACTGGAGTGGTTTGCCATTTCCTTGTCCAGCTCATTTTATACCTGAGAAACTGACGCAAACAGCGTTAAGTGACTTGCCCAGGGTCACACAGCCAGCAAGTGTCTGGAGCTGAATTTGAACTCAGGAAAATAAATCTTCTTGGTTCCTAGCCCAGTGTTCTATCCACTGTACCACCTAGCTGCCCCACCTAGGTCCCTCAAGGTCAATTGAAAGCCAGTATGCTTACTGTCTGAAGACCAGCCCAGCTAATTTCAGAGGCTAGTCACTTTGGCTACAAGGGAATGAATTCTTCATCACAGAACCCCCACAAAGTCCTAGAAGAGCTACCCCCACTGGGAGAAATGAAGATCCTTAAAGGATTGAAGACTCTAAGTTAAACATTCTCCTTTAAGTACAATGGAATCAGTTTGCCTAGGTCACAAGGGTTCTTAACCTGAGGTCTGAGAATTTGGTTGTTTTTTTTCATGACTATTTCAACATAATTGATTTCCTTTAAAGCCTATGTATTTTATTTTATAAATAAAATTTGTAAATATGTTGTTTTATATATAATTTTATAATATATAATTTTACATCCCTTTTTCTGGGGTAAAGAGAAAAGGAAGACAGAGGGGAGAAATGGATGTTCAACAACTACTTTTTTTTTTGCAATTATCTAAAACATTTCCATATTAGTTATTTTGTACAAGAAGTCTCAAATAAAAAAAAATGAAAGAAATTGGAAAATAGTATGCTTCAGTCTGTATTCAATCAATATCAACTCTTTCTCTGGAGGCAGATAGCATGCTTCATCATTAGTCCTTTGGGATTGTCTTGGATACATTGTATTGTTGAGAATAGCTTAGTCATTCACAACTCTTCATCAAACAATATTGCTGTTACTATGTACAATGTTCTCCTGGTTCAGCTCACTTCACTCAGCATCAGTTCATATAGGTCTTTACAGGTTTTTCTGAAGTCTGCCTGCTTATCATTTCTTATAGCACAATAGTATTCCATTACATTCACATACCACAGCTTGTTTAGCCATTCCCCAATTAATGGGCATCCCTTTGATTTCCAATTGGTAGCCACCGCAAAAAGATAGAACACATCTCCCATCTTTCATCTTCCTCACCTCCCAGGATCTGTGCCTTTTTTAACACAGTGCCTGGCACAGAGCAGATGCTTAATAAATATTGAGTGAGTGAGCAAGTGAGTGAGTGAACCCATAGCCAAAAGCCCCCTCTCCCATAAGGCGTTATACTCCCTAAGGTTGTGTGTCATTGGAGTAGCTCTCTAGGCCCAATGCAGACTGTTACACAGCCATCTGCTGCTGTCACGTCAATAGATACTGCTACCACTGCCCCAGCTGCAGGTCTCAGACCTTTATATACCCTCGAGGTCACCACCTGGACAATTCTACCTTGGGATACTCATTCACCTAAGATCAGGCAGAACAAACACAAAGGTGCACTGGGCCAACTATGTGCTCAGAGCCATTTCTGAGTGAGACATGCCTTTCCCCCACCACAGCCTAGAAATGCTGTTCAAAGGTTGTCCTGCCTCACTCCTAGCCACAAAGGAAAAGAGCAATGAGGGAATCTCTTTTGTACATCCACCAAGTTCTGACTCAGTTCTTTTGGTACAATGCCAGTTAGAGGGCTTTCCATCAGTGAACAGGACATAAGCCCCTCATTCGCAAAGGGCCAGCAGCAGTCCCCCAAGTTCCACATGGCAGACTGGCACCAAAAAGGGAAACAGTTCAAAAATCAGAAACAGTTGATTTTGTCTGTGGAAACAGGATGAAAGAAGAGGCATTGCCATCTGCTTTGCTACTGCGCCCCAAGGACCCCATCTGATCTGCAGCAAAAATCTTCCATATTTAGTGCTTCTCCCACTGGAACACGAGCAAGGACGATCTTACCTTTCTTGTTGTATTTCCTAGTACTTAGTATCCTGCTTTGTACAATGTTGTTGTTGTTCAGTTATTCAGCTGTGTCTGATTCTTGGTGATCCCATGGACCATATCATGTCGATACTGTCTATGGTGTTTGCTTGGCAAAGATATTAGAGCAGTTTGCCATTTGCTTCTCCAGAGGATTAAGGCAAACAGAAGTTAAGCGATTTGCCCAGGGTCACACAGCTATTAAGAATCTGAGGTTAGATTTCAACTCAGTTCTTCCTAACTCCAGGCCCAACATTCTATCCAATAGCTGCCTCCAAAGAAAACAAAGGTTAAGTGACTTGCCTAAGGTCAAATAGCTAGTAAATATCTGAGGCTGGGTTTGAACTCAGGTCTTCCTAACTCCAGCACAGCTTTCTATCCATTGAGTCACCTAGCTGCCTGTTTTTTGACGTAGTGTTTAATAAATGTTTTTTTCATTCATTTATTCAATAGCCATACATGCTCCATTTTCCACCCAGGTGGACAAGTATGAGCACCCCCCATGCTTACTATACATAGAATGTAACATCTGGAATGATAATAGTCAACATTTCTATAGTACTTTAAAGTTTACGAAGCATATTACAGATATCATTTCATCTCATCCTCACAACATCCTACGAGGTAGATACTATTATTATCCCTATTTTTAAAGATGAGGAAACTGAATTGCAAAGCAGCTAAATGACTTGCCTGGGTATAAGTGTCCAAGAGTAGACTGGAGTCCAGGTCCAAGTCCAGCTAGATGGAATGGAGCTTGGAGATCATTTAACTCAACCTCCTCATTTTAAACCGAGACTCGAGAGATTCTAGCTGGCCCAGAGTCAGGAAATCAGGACACAACAGAACAAGGATTAGAACTCACAACTCTGGCCTTTCCCTCCAGTGTTCTTTCCAAGAGCAGTTCTCAAATGATTTCCTTTAGGATTCTGGGCAGGGGGATGGAGCAAATATTTTAGGGATAGTCTAGAGCCAAGCTGTAGGGGATGATTTTACAAATGGAACAAATTTAAAAAACCCTTCAGTGAGACAGGCACTTGACTTGGTATATGGATTGCTCTTCTCTCAAAAAGGAAGTGGCAAGAGAAAGAGTTAAGACTTGGTTAAGAATTAGTAATTCAAAAAAGTGGTCAAATATGTCCTCAGTCCAAAGACAATCACAGGTAGATTTTTGTTATTGGGGTTGGTTTTTTTGGGGGGCGGCAGGGTGGTGATTGCGAAAATCCCATCCAGGTTTACCTCTGCCTTCGGCACTTACCCCTGATTCTATGGGACATTTCCTAGAAGGCCCGGCTTCTACTACCATCCCCACCCCATGGCCCCACTAGGCAGGAAGGGTCATCTCAGGCTCAGGCTTTTAAAGACCAGCCCCAAATGTGAAGGATGGAATTCCCATTCCTGTCCCCACTCTCATAGAAATGGGATACTTTGCTGTCCCTCAAAGTTATCTTGGGACAACAGTACAGACTGATGAAAAAAGGAGAAGGGGGACTATCTCTTTATAAGATGGACATCTGATTATTCATTTACCGCCCCCGCCCCCCCCCCCCACTATTTCCCACTGATAAAAGGAGCAAGATGAAGGCAAAGTCATTCTTATAAACCTTGGGAACCACATTTTTTTCTCTTAAAAGATCACAGATCTAGAAGAGATATTGGAGGCTATTGAGTCCAATGTCTCCATTTTACAGATGAAGAAACTGAGACACAGATTAATTTAATTGAGTTGAGTCCCATAGCTGTTAAGTGCCTACAAAGGGATTTAAATCCGGGTTTTCTTGACTCCTAGTCCAGGAGGTTTTAATATCTGATCTGTGAACTTTTTAAAACTATATTTTGATAACTGTATTTCATTGTAATTGGTCTTCTTTGTAATCCTATTTATTTAATTTCATACACTGAAAAAAATTATTCTAAGAAGGAGTCAATAGGTTTCACCAGATTGTCAAAAGGGTCCATGATACATTAAAAGATTTTAAAACCAATGAACTATACTGCCTTTCTTATTTGAGTCCCTTAAACTTCTGTGACCCAAGAGCCCCCTAAAGCCTCATACACCAGCCCCAGATCACTGGGTGGAAGAGGAAAAGGAAGAGATATGGGCATTTGCTGATGTCCAAAGCTGGTACAGTGCTGGAAACCAATACTGAAGTAAGGTTCTCCTGGCAAAGGCGTACTCTAAAAATGGGCAGAGAAGGGTCAGGAGTAGGAAGTTGCCACACCCCCTGGAAAGAATCTGCCACCCTCCCTTCCTGCTAGAATATCAGATAGACTAGGTGGTTCTCCAGGGCAGCAGGGAAGCACAATGGGTAGCAACTCTTTGGAGAGCTGTACTAAAGAACACGATGTCTTGGACTCACAAAGGGAAAAAGAGATAAGGAAAACACAACAAGCCAGAAAGTCCATTGTTTGTGTTATCTTTGTTATTTTAGAAAAACAAGCATGGCAGAACTGTGCCCACATTTTTGACAGCATGCTGTGAAGTGGCTTCTTTTCTCCTTTCCACTGGCTTTGTCGTGAGTCAAAGAATTTCCGCTCCAAGCTTAATGGGGCTGGGCACACAGTTGCCCTGGCTGGGGAGAACAGAAAGCCAATAAAATTAAGTCAGCTGTCTGGACTGGCACCAAGTTAATCAAGTCACAGAATGTTAAAACTGGAAGGGCTTGCAATAGTAATAATAGTAATAGCTTTGATATGTGTGTATGTGTATAGCACTTCAAGGTGTACAAAGCACTTGACCACAACCACCCTGGGTGACAGGTTGTGAACACTATCGTTTCTATTTTACAGATGAATTAACTGAAATATAGAGCAACTCAGTAATTTGCCAAGGGCCATACACCTGGTCTGTGTCCAAGGAGATTTGAACGTGGGTCTCCAAAGCCACTGTTCTCTCTACTATACCTTTCTGACCTTCAGAACACAAAAGCTAACGTATTAGAGCTGAGTCTCAATGGTATAATGGATAGAGGTCAACCTTGAAGGCAGGAAGTCTGGGCTCAATTCCCACCTTGGACACATAAATAATTAGGTGTGTGATCATCACTTACTATGCCTCCCAAAATTCTCCTTATAGCAAGAAGCATCCTTAGAGCATAGAATGTCAGAGCCGGGAGTGATTTTAGAACATGGAATATCACAGTTGGGGGGGATCTTAAAATATAGAATGTCAGAGCTGGAAAGGACCTTAGAACAGAGAATGTTCTGAGAGGAACTTTAGAATATGAAATGTCACAGCTGGGAGGGACCTTAGAACATAGAATATCAGAGCTGGAAGGGACCCTACAACAGAGAATGTCAGAGCTGGGAAGGACCTTAGCACACAGAATGTCACAGCTGAGAGAAGCCTTAGAAAGTTAAAGCCAGAAGGTATCTTATAGGTAATCTAGTTCCACCTCCTTGGCTTTGCAAGATGAGCCGATTGAGAGAATTATCGTCATGATAATAACAATAACAACAGCAAGCATTTCTATGGCGCTTTAAGGTTTGCAAAGAACTTTATTTAAATTCTTTCATCTGATCCATACAACAACTCTGTGAAGTAAATATTATCCTCATTTTAGAGGAGGAAACAGAGACCCAGAGAAGTTAAGTGACTTGCCCAGGGCCACGCAGCTAGTAAGTGGCAAAGGTACAATTTCTAATGTATTTGTGATACTGTACTTGGACACCCAACTTCTTCTGAGTGCCCATTTTGTCTTGATTAGGGAAAGTAAACAAGCAAAATTCATAATAACACTAGCTAATATCTACATAGTACTTCCAGCTTTACCAAGTACTTCGCATACATAATCTCATTTAATTCTCACAACAAATCCTATGAGACAAGTACTAGAGGTGTTAGTAGCTTCATTTCACAGATGAGAAAACCAAGGCACACCAACATTGAGTGACCTGCCCTTTTGGTTACATGAATAGTAAGGTTCAGAGGCAGAATTTGAACCCAGTGTTCTTTTCACTGTACTATGCTTTCCTGTGGACAGAAATGAATCAGAGAAATACGAACATTCATAATTTCCTGCTGTATACTTTTGTCTGCTCCTACAATTCAACTCAATTCAATCCAATTCAATGAGCCCTATGGTAGGAATGCAGAGACAAAAATGAAAAGAGACCCTGGTCTTAAAAAACTCACATTCTACTGTGGAGACGCCAAGTATACAGAGAAGTAAATGCACAGCCCTGCCTCACTAAAACCAATTCACTTGTACATCATGGCACCACCTCCCCAATGTCATGGTCCTGTTCGAGAACAAAGGACAAACAATAACAGATAAAGATTCATGGCTCTGGCCTCACATGGACCAGGATCAATATTGGGGAAATTCTCAATAGATTTTTTTGGCTCATATGTCTCACTCAGAGCTTTCTTGCTAATATTTCTCTTGTACTGAGGATTTTGCATAGAAAGTCTTTCCAATGATAACTGAGAAGAGTTATTGGAGCCAGTCCTGAGGATTGCCATTATATTCATCACTTACGGCTACAGAGACGATCTCTAAGACAATCCCAACTTGCACCAAAACCTTAGCTTTGGAAGCTGCCAGGGCATCCTATCACATGAAAGATTTCCATTTCATGACAAAACTAACCAGAAAATCTTTGCCTTGCCACAGTACACATTCACCATCAATTTCATCCACCAATCCAACCTTCATGGAGACTAAATGGATTTCTCTAGAGGTCCTCACAGCCTTTGTATTTGAAGCCAGTAGGAAGCAGCCCCAAGCCTTCATCAGTCCTCACTGACCTCTTCAGGGAAAGCTGAGTTTTGCCCAGATTACTTGGCAGTTCAGGAGTTTAAGTCAAATTTATTTTAGGATTCTCCTATGAGAGTTAACTCTATCTAACCATTACGAAGCCTTTAAGTATTTGATAGTTCATATGCGGCATCTTTTTTTTTTTAAGCCTCCTCCTCTAGACCACACTTCTCTAAGAGTTTGCATAGGGCTAGTGAATACTCAGACTCCAGGCTGGAAAAGTGTGTTGTTAAGCAAAATTGTCTCCTTAGTATGGCTTTTGTTCCTTTTGAGTGGAAGTACTTTCAGCTGTTAAGTGCTAAGCCCCAGGCCCAAAGCCCTATCAGGTGTGAAACCCGTGTGGGTGTAGATTAATGACTTAAGAGGAACCAATGGTCTCTGGTCGTTGAGGCGGGGCTTGAGAACACCAGAGGCTCGGCTGCAAGGAAAGGTGAGCCAAGAGACAGTTTCAGTGGAAGCGGAAGCTTCGGAAGCCGGAAGCTGCGGAAGCCGGGCTTACCTGTGTGTAGACCCAGGAGTGCAAGCAGGAACGTGAGGCCAGTAAAA
>CM053623.1:446724303-446761426 GCA_028646595.1 Phalanger gymnotis | reverse complement strand
GAAGGAAGGAAGGAAGGAAGGAAGGAAAGAAGGAAGGAAGGAAGGAAGGAAGGAAGGAAGGAAGGAAGGAAGGAAGGAAGGAAGGATGGATAACATCTTGCTGGGCTTGGGGTCAGGAATCTTGACTTCAAATCCTGCCTCTGATACTTACCAGCTATGTGACCATGGGTAAATCAAGAGAAATCTGAATTCAAACCCTCCATCTGACATTTTTTAGCCATGAAAGCATAGGTAAGCCTTTGACTTCTCTGAGCCTCATTTTCCGCATCTGTAAACATCATGTCAAACATGGTAACCCACATTTCTAGTTGGTGCTGTTGGAGTGGCAGAGGTTGATGATCTGACTGATTTCAGGAGTTCCAAGCTACAATAGGGCAAAAGCCAACAGGGTGTTCACACTCAGTCCAGGACCAATATGGTGAGCCCCTAAAACCAGGTTGCCTAAAGAGGAGCTAATGGTCCCAGGTTGGAAAAAATGGGACAGGTTAAAGCTTCCAGGCTTAATCCCAAATTGAGATCAATTCTGTACACAGCTGCTATACTTCTAGCCTAAGCAAGATAGGGAGAAGAAGGAGGAGGAGGAGGAGGAGGAGGAGAAGAAGAAGATGATGATGATGATGGAGGAGAAGGAAAAGAAGAAGAAATCTGTTACTAAATGTCACTGGGTTGCTGTGAACATCGAAGGTGATAATGTATTTAAAGCACTTTTTAAACTTTAAATCACTATGTATATGCCTATTATCATCATACTTCTACTGTCTTTAAGTGAAGGAAACATACATGTTTTGCTTCTTTCTGTGTTGTTTCAGGAGAAAAATAATTTTTGAAAGGCTTAGATAAAGTAAAACATAATTCAATAATAGAATTGTCAAACCATACCAAAGACCTCCTAAGTCAATCATTTTACCAAGCTATGCCTCAGTTTCATGTTCTGTAAAACCAGAATCCCAATTCCTATTAATCCTAGTCCTCCAAGAAAAATGTTGAAAGAATTAATAAGTTTATGTGTGTATGTCTTTTTAAAAAAAAATCTTGGAGAAGCCTTACAGAGAAATGCCATTTAAGCAAGGAGTTTTGTACTGGGCCAAAGGTCAAATTTTTTGTTCAAAGGTCTGTCACATCCCAAGAAAGAGCATTTCCTTGTCTGGATGGCTTCTTGACAAGTAGGGTCCCAGACTTGGCATCGATAAGAAAGAAGAGGCAGTGGAAAGGAAAAGAGAATTGTTGCTCTTCTCGGCTGAGATCCAAAAACAAACAATTCTAGCGACAGACATTGTCAGGGTCCCATGCAGATAGAGAAAGAACTTTGCTGTTACTGGTGTATAAACAGCATCTGTAAAGGAAGCAAAAGAAATACAGATGGTGTCCAGGCCTGGCCTAGTGGTTGCCTAAAGAAGCTTGGTCAGGCTCTGGTTGGTAGCTAAGTTGGGAGACACACGTAATCTCCAATGATAGCTCGGATCCAACAGAACCAAAGTACTGGATGCAGGGAGTAGACGGACCCCTAGATCAGTCCTTTTAATCAAGGCCCTGACCTTGATCCAGATCATAGAACATCTAGAGACCTGAGATCTAGAAATGACTTTTTTCTTTTGGATACTTAACACCTTTTGGTATTTGTGGTAAACTGGAAGAGAAAGTGGAGGAGGAACACAGCTCTTCCTATGTTTAAATTGTGGCCATCTACCAACTCCTATGAGATTAGCTCCAATTCATCCCGAATGTAATTTGTACAATCCATATTGCTTCTAACATGAGACTCTCTTTGAGAGCAGAAATGGGGGTGGGGGTGGGGAACAGTTTACCTTCTTTTGTATCCTCATAGCTTAGCCATCTTCTGCCTCAATTCTTACCTAGCCTTTAATTACTGACTAGGTGATGCCCCAGACAAACTGAGACCTTGACTTAAAAAGGCCAAGATTTCCCATTGCATCTGGGGCCAACATCAGTCATCTTATGTCTTGCCACTGGACTCTGATGACTCTGGAGGAGAGACTGAGGCTCATGACTTTGCATAGCCCTGCCTCACTTAAATACAATTCACTTGCAAGTTAAGACATCACCCTCCTGATGTCACTGATCCTCTTCCAGAACAAAGGACAAGAGGCAGCCAGGTGGTGCAGTGAATAGAGCAGCGGCTGTGGAGTCAGGAGGACCTGAGTTCAAATTCAGCCTCAGACACTTGGTACTTATTTAGCTATGTGACCCTGGGCAAGTTCCCCCCGCAAAAATAGGGAGAGAATGAAGGACAAACAACAACCTGCTTAGCACAGAAATGCTTGGCTGATTTGACATAATTCTTCTGGGCAAGACGCTCAATGTGAACCAAACCTAAGTTTTGAGAGATTGTCCCTAGAATTCTACTCTGGGCAGAGATGTAACAAACCAGAGACAACAAAGCCTGACCCTTTTCTTTAGAGGCTAGGTTCCCTGAGGACTCACCTTATCTATGTGAATCCAGAGTTAAAGGCCCTCAGTAGGCCTTCCTTGGCCAGGGGGGTCTTGTTTTACATTCAAAATAAATACAAGGTGTCCCAGAAGTCTTAGGACAGCTTGCAACTATTGAGGTCTCAAACTGCACTAAGACTTTTGAGACAAACTATACTAAGTAAGGGGCAGCTAGGGGGGTATAATGGATAGATCGCTGGGCTTGGAATCAGGAAAACTCATCTTTATGAGTTCAAATCCAGCCTCAGACACTTACTAGCTATGTGACATTGAGCAAATCACTTCACCCTGTTTGCCTCAGTTTCCTCATCTATAAAATGAGCTGGAGAAGGAAGTGGCAAACCACTCCAGTACCTTTGCCAAGAAAGCCCCAAATGGGGTCATGAAGAGTCAAACACCACTGAAATGACTGTATGACAATAAAAACAACAAAGTAAATTGGGAATTAGGGGAGCACTAATAAGTGGAAGAGGAGAGAGAAGATAGTAAAGGGGGGAAAGGGCAAATCCAAGAAGAAAGCAATGAGACGTCTCTCTGCAGAGCAATTGCAGGCTAGTGTCCTGATTGACCAGTGTGCCCTTCTAGTATCTTGATCTCTCAGGGTAGAGAGACTCAGTAACATCCCACAAATCTCACGGCAGAGGTCCAATTGAAGTCTCAGACCTGAAGGTTCAAGGAACATGAAGAATGATAAAGAGGAAAGGGCCCCTCAGAAGGGGACCCCAATCGGGAGCTAAATTCAAATACCTCTAGAGCCTCAGCTCTTTAAAATCCCACTGTAAATTAGAACAGCTCTGAGGTACCACCTCACACCTATCAGATTGGCTAATATGACAAAAAAGGAAAATGATGAGTGTTGGAGATGTGGGAAAATCAGAATACTAATGCATTGTTGGTGTAGTTGTAAACTGACCTAACTATTCTGGAGAGCAATTTGGAATTATGCCCAAAGGGCAATCAAACTGTGCACACCCTTTGATCCAGCAATACCACTACTAGGGCTATATCCCAAAGAGATCATAAAAAAGGAAAAAGGATCCACATGTACAAAAGTATTTATAGCAGCTCTCTTTGTGCTGGCAAAGAATTGGGAATTGAGGAAATTGATGGCTGCCCATCAACTGGGGAATGGCTGAACAAGTTATGGTATATGAATGTGATGGAATACTATTATTCTGTAAGAAATGATGAGCAGCAGAATCTCAGAAAAACGTGAAAAGACTTAAATGAACTAAAGCTGCACTGATACAGAGTGAAGTGAGAACAATCAGGAGAAGATTGTACACAGTAACAGCCACATTGTGTGATAATCAACTTTGTAAGACTTGGCTCTTTTGACCAATGCAATTATCTAAGACAACTCCAAAAGACTCATGATGGAAAATGCTATCTATATCCAGAGAAAGAACTATGGAGTCTGAATGCAGATCGGAGCACACTATTTGCTTTTTTTGTTTGTTTTTTTCTTTCTTGTGGTTTTTCCCTTTGGTTCTGATTCTTCTTTCACAACATGACTAATGAAGAAATATGTTTAATATGATGTATTGTGTAGCCTATATCAGATCTTATAAAAGTGAATGTTGGAAACTAAAAATAAACCCGTTAATTAAAAAATCAAATCAAATCCCGCTGTTTGGTAATAAGCAGTTCTGGGAGTCTTCAAAGCCAGATTCTCTGCTCTGCATTTCAGGTAGTTATCACTGTTCATATTTTGCTAAAAGAATAAATGGTATTTCCTCTTCTCAAGATCAGTCTTACACATGGGTTGAATAGGTGGCAGCCTCTTAGGTCTCTTCCCAGGTCTAAATCTATTATTCTATGATTTCTCTAGCTAAAAATATATTCCCAAATGGCCAATCCTTAATAACTAAGATTACCAGGGCAGATTCACTCCTTTGGATTAAAGCGTTATGTATTAACACTTCTGGGAGGTACGACAACAGCCATATAAATCATGGCTACTCTAATATAAAGCAATCAGGTTCATTTGAACCAATACTTAGTTGAGAGAATATTTTATGGGGGGATAAAACACAGAGCAGGAAGGAATTGATAGGCATCTGAGAAGAGCCAAGGGGCAGCATAAAAGCTCTGGGTGCCTAGAATCACAGTGAGGCAGTGTATATATGATGGGGAAAGTGCCAGCTTTGTGTTCAGAGGTCATGTGTTTCTAATTCTGGCTTTCTTACTTAGTACCTTTTTAACCTTAGAATAGTCACTTAATTTATCTGGGCCCCAGTTTCTTAATGTGAAAAATCAGCAGGTTAAACTAGATCATTTGTAAAGATTACTTCGCCCTGTGTGACCTTGGACAAATTACTTAATCTCTCAGGGCCTCAGTTTCCTCAACTATAAAATGAGTAGGTTGAATTAGATACCCTTAAAGACCCTTTGGAGCAGAATTTGAACTCAGGTCTTCCTGATTCCAGTGCCCAGCATTGTATGAACGGTGCCACCTAGTTGCCTTTCATAAACCTTAAAGTCTTATATAAAGGTCAGCTATGATTAAATGGAACAGGGGATAGACTACCTGGAGTCAGGAAAACTCATCTTCCTGAGTTCAAATTTGGCCTCAGACACTTACTAGCTGTGTGAACCTGGGCAAATCGTTTACCCCTGTTTGCCTCAGTTTCCTCATCTGTAAAATGAGCTGGAAAAAGAAATGGCAAACCAGTAACTCTGCCAAGAAAACCCCAAATGGGGTCACAAAGAGTAGGGCATGACTGAAACTACTCAACAACAACAACAAGCCTTCCAGCCTGCTCTTTTTCTCCTCCTGTTAGGCTATGGGCCCAGATTATAGTTCCTGCCCTTAAGCACTTACCAACTAGCTGAATGACAACATAATTAATATTACAGAAGACACCCTTAGGACACCATTCTTTCAACATTCATTCTTTTTTTCCCCCTCATCCTCTTCCATTCCATAGCCATTTTTTACCTTGATACTCTCCCTAGTCTTCTTTTTCATTTCCCTTCTCATCCTCCTAAATCACTGAGGACCCTTTCCCCTCAGAAAATCATCTCCCTTATCTGTTTCCAATTCAGTACTTGATCTGTCCTTCTGGACAAGTAGCTTCAGTTCACTCAGAAGGTTCCTGAATTAAAGGGTTCCATACTCAGTACTAGTTTCCTATAGAAGTTAATGTTTATGAACAGTCTTTGTTGAGTCACTGCAAAAGCAGAAGTGGGTCACACAGAGCTGAGGGACATTTTGTATTTTTGTTTGTTTCATGTGTGGCCTTGGACAGCTTAAAGGCAATGATCCTCTCACTACTTTACCAGAGTGGTCTTCAGAAAGCAAAACGTCCAATGCTAGGCTTGTACTCCAAACAATTGTTGTTCATCCTTCATTCTCAAAGAGGACCAGTAACCTCAGGAGGGTGATGGCTTGACTTGCAAGTGAATTGGATTTAAGTGCAGCAGAGCTGTGTAGTCGTCAGCCTCACTTTCTCCTCCAGAGTCACTGTAGTCCAGTGTCAAGACATAGGTCAGCTCCAAATCTAAAATCCTAAGGAGACAGACAAGAGTCACAAAGGGTGAGTAGGCATGGAAGGGCCTTCATTCATATTTATAAAGCATGTTCAAAAAAGAACTAGAAGGTATGTGGTGGTGTTGCTCAGTCATGTCCAACTCCTGGCAACCCCATTTGGGATTTTCTTGGCAGAGGTACCGGAGTGGCTTGCCATTTCCTTCTCTAGCTCATTTGACAGATGAAGAAACTGAAGCAGAGTTAAGTGACTTGCCCAGGATCCTACAGCTACTAAGTATCTGAGGCTGGATTAGAACTCAGAAAGATGAGTCTTCCTGACTCCAGGTCCAGGGCTTTATCTACTGTGTCACCTATATGTCCCAAGTGCTACCAATCATATTTACTAAGCTCTGTTGTGTACCTAGCACTATAATAGGTACCATGAAGGATACAAAAGAAGATGAAAAAAGTAGATTTCTCAGAAAACAGCTATTAATTTGGACAATGAGCAAAGCCAACAGCTTGCTTTAGTGATGCACCACTAGGTGGCAGCATAACTTCATTTATTGTTTAAGTTCGTTCTATTCAACAAATTCTTGCTGAGCTCCAGTTTATGGGATCAACATCCACTGCATTGAATCTCAAAGTTGGGCAAGGCAGGAGAGGGAGAGCTTAGAGGGCATCAAGTCAAACCTTTCCCTTTTGCTTAAAGATTTCCACAGATTGAAGACTCACTACCTTCCAGGGCACTTCACACACTTTGCACAACATTAAAATGGTTAAGAAGTTGTTACTGACATTTTGCCAATAATCTGTTTCTCAGTGGCTTCCACCCATTCCTCCTAGTTCCGCCCACTGGGGTGAAGGAGATGAAATCTAATCTCTTTCCCACAGGACAACTATCCAAATATTTGAAGACAGCTAGTCTCTTCTCTCCAAGTCTCACATTCTTCAGGTTAAATGTACTTAAGTAGTTGTAAGGGAAAGCAAAGTGGGATTTTTGGCTGTTTTTTTCTTTTGGAGTTAGGTTTCTGCAATATATTAAGTGCTTAATGTGAGGTTAATTTAACTAATTAACCATTAATGCAATTAAGTGCTGACCTCCTAGCTTCTCAGCATTAAGCCAATCAAGTTCCCTTGATTGAGTCTTGTCATTGATTGAACCAAGAGTCTTTTGTTGAAAACAGTGATTGAATCAAGAGGCTTTGTTGGAAACAGGATATATTGGATTGCTTGGAGGGAGAGTGGGGTGGAGAGAGAAGCAGAGCTAAGAGAGAGAAGCAAGCGCGAGCAGACTAGGTGAACTTGCTTGTGGGGAGGTCTAACAGAAAGAATGTCTGTGATGCTGGCACTCAGTCTGTGTTAATTTCTCAGACAGAAGCCCTGTGTGTTGGTCTGCATGTTAATTTCTCAGACAGAAGCCCTGTCTGTTGGTCTGTTAATTTCTCAGACAGAAGCCCTGTCTGTTGGTCTGTTAATTTCTCAGACAGAAGCCCTGTCTGTTGGTCTGTGTTAATTTCTCAGAAGGAATGTATATATCATAAATTAGCAGTGGTTCCACCAGTACTCTGGCCTCCCAAACACTGAGCTAGCTCTGGTAATGCATGGGTCCGCTGCTTGTGCTAATTTCAACCTAAGAATTAACACCAAGAAAACACAGGTACTCCAACAGTCGGCACCACACCAACCATATGTGGAACCATTGGTTACAGCAAATGGAGAAGTTCTGAATGCTGTCAATAAGTTCTATTACCTTGGCAGTATACCTTCTAGGGATGTACTCCTTCATAATAAGGTTGTCACACACATAGCCAGAACTAATTCTGCGTTTGAGAGGCTCTGAAGGAAAGTGTGGGAGAAGAGAGGTATTAGGCTGCCTACCAAACTGAAGGACTACAGAGTGACTGTGCTGACCTCATTGTCATGTGCCTGTGAAACCTAAACAGTATACCATGCCAGGAAACTGAATCGATTCCATTTGAATTGTTTTAGGAACATTCTGAAGCTTACCTGTCAGGAGAAGATACCAGACACTAAGGTATTTTTTCAAACTAAACTGCCAAGCATTCAAACTCTATGGCAGAGACTGCAACTACAATGAGCTGGCCAAATTGACATATGCTTGCCAAAAAGGCAATTTTTTGGAGAACTCACACAGGGCAAGCTCTCACATGGTAGTAAGAAGACTTAATACAAGGACACTGAAGATTTCTCCGAAGAACTTTGGAATTGCTTATATGACATGGGAGACACTGGCACAGGACCACCCAGCATGGTGTGCCCTCATCAGAGAAGGTGCTGTGCCCTATGAGCAAAACAGAACTGAAGTAGCTCAAAAGAAACTCAAGATGCGCAGATTTAGAGAATCCACCCCCAACGTTCTCATGTCCCATCTGTGGTAGAGCATCCCAAGTTCCTATTAGCCTGATCAGCCACAGTCCTCATTATAACTTGACTCAACACAGTGATGTCGTTTTGGTCCTCCTTAAGGAAGGACAACAACGAATCAGCTTAGGTTTATATGGTGTATGGTAGTATACTTCCCCTGGCCCCAGTACAGTGCTCTGCACAGAGCTGGCATTCCATAAACGGTTGTTTCTGGATAATACTGAGCACCCAAGAAGAGACACATATATCAAAAGTAGCCATAAAGACCAAGATCTATGAGGTAATGAATGCATAGAGAATGAAACCATGAAGTCTGAACAGAACCCTTAAAAATGATGACTTTCAAAATACTTCTCAAGAAGCATTTACTAAGGGCCTACTATGCGCTAAGCCTTGAGGATAGGAGGCCAGACAGTCCAGATTTCTCACACCTTTCCCCTCAGAGGCCCTCAGCTCGCAGCATGGCCGGCCTCCGGGGCTCTGGCAACTGACCTCCGTCTTCCTTGAAGCCTGCCGGACCCCCTCTCAACTCCCGGGCTTCCCCCGTGAGCACTTCCTGCCTGTCCTCTGCACGACTTGTGTATATAGTGGTGGTGGTGCTCAGTTCTTTCAGTCATGTCCCACTCTTTGTGACCTCATTTGGGATTTTCTTGGCAATGATATTCTCCAGATCATTGGACAGATAAGGAGGTAAGCAGGGTGAAGTGACTTACCCAGGGTCACACAGTGAATAAGCAATAACTCAGGTCCTCCTGACTCCAGGACCAGTGCTATCCACTGAACCACCTAACTGCACACGGGTTCAAATCCTACTTCTGGTGTTTACTTCCTGTGGAACCGTGGGCAAGTCACTTAACCTCGCTGGGTCTCAGTTTCTGCATCTGTAAAGTGAGAAGGTCGGGCTACGCGGCCTTTCCGTTCCCTGGCAGCTCTAGGTCTGGGATACTGTGACTCGTTTTCCTGCACTGTAACACTAGGAGACCAGCTCCTTTCCCGCCCTACCAAGCCCCACCCCCCCTCCCCCAACAGCTCTGCGCCTGCGCGATAAAAATGAAACCGCTCTGGCCCCGCCCCCTCCGGAATCCGGCGGAAATGGGACGGGGCTGGGAGGTGATAGGCTACCTCGGGAGACGCTCTAGCCGGGAACTCGAAGCTTGGTCCCTTCCTCCGCCCAGCCGGCCTCTGCAATGAGCCGAATCTCGCGGAACTCGAGGCTTCGCAGGGCCTCGCGTCGTCGCCGGAAGTGACGCAAGGCAGTCGGGCGGGCCCGCATGTCCCGTCGGGCCTTGCGGCGGCGGGAAGATGGCGGCGGCGGGAGCGTTAGAGAAGAGTTTCGTGGAGGTGTGCGGTGCCGAGCGGGAGACACAGCGGCGCTTCCGGGACTTTACCGTCTGCGGCTCCGGTACTCGGCAAGCGGGCCCCGGCCTCTCCTTCCCCCTGGACCCCCGGCCCCGGCCCAGCACGCTTCCCTCCCCTCCCCTGGTTTGTCAGCGCCCCCCTGAGGCCGCCGCTGGACTGGGGGCAGAGCCCTCGGACCTAGCGGTGGCGCGGTCACCGCCCCCCTCCGTGCCTCAGTGTCCTCATCTGTAAGATGGGGGGGCTTGGATCAAGGGATCAGGATGGGCCCCGACTCGGACGGTCTCTCTCTCTGAAGATGCTCCAGCTGTGACATCCTGGGCTCTGAGGCCCTTTCTGTCGCAGACGCTCGCTGTTCTGAGGCCCCTCCCACCCTTGACATTGTCTGTTCTAAAGGCCCTCCCACCTCTCACATTCTGTGTTCTAGGGACCCTCCCTCCCACCCCTCCGGTTCTCTGTTCTAAGGGCCCTCCCACCTTTGACATTCTCTGTTCTCTTGACATTCTCTGTCTTAAGGGCCCTCCCACCTCTCACAGTCTCTGTTCTAAGGTCCCTCCCACCCCTCATATTTTCTGCTCTAAGGCCCCTCCCACTCCTCATGTTCTCTGTTCTAAGGCCCGACCTTGCCATTGACATCCTCTGTTCTAAGGTCCCTCCCATCTTTGACATTCTCGGTTCTAAGGACTCTCCCACTCTTGACATTCTCAGTTCTAAGGACCCTCCCATCTCTCACATTTTCTGCTCTAAGGCCCCTCCCACCCCTCCCATTTTCTGCTCTAAGGCCCCTCCCCACCCCTGACATCTTCTGTTCTAAGGATCTCTCTAGCCCCTACAGTCTATGTTTTAAAGTCCCTTCTACCTCCGACATTCGATATGCTAAGAAACCTTCCAGCTCTAACATTCTATGTTCTAAAGCCCTTTGTAGCTCTGATATTCCAGGTTCTAAAGTCCCTCTGGACTCTGACATTCTATGCTTCAAAGTCCCTTCCATCTCTGACATTCTCTGTTCTAAAGTCCCTTCCATCTCTAACATTCTGTGATCTGAGACTGCTTTCACCTCTTAAGTGTTGAGCTTCTCTTCGATGTTCTCTTTGCAGAACTTGTGGGTTTATCAGGAGCTGTGAAATATGTCGAGAGTGCTGGTGGCTTCTATTATATGGAAAGCAGCAAGTTGTTCTCTGTCACCAGAAACAGGTTCATTCATTGGTGAGTGTTACAGTTACCACTGCCAGAAAGGAGATCTGGACCATATACTCTTGTGAAATGCAGTGACTTTACCCCAAGTGAATAATGGTTTTTGAAAATGGAAAGAGATTTTTAAAAATCTGATTTCTAAGTTATGTGGAGAACGAATGTATCAAGGAGAAATTATAGATTTGAATTCTGACTTAATACTTTGCAGACTCGATACCTGTGTGACTTTGGTCACATTATTTGACATCTCTGAACCTCAGTTTCCACATCTGTAAAATGAGGGTGTTAGACTACATCACCTCTAATGAATGACCTTTCCTATAAATTTATGATCCCAGATAGTAGAAAATAAAAATGGCCAACAGTAAATATATTGTATTATACAGTAACATGTAGAATATGGTGATAGGTACTAGGAAAAATATATAGTTCAGATAAGATATTGATCTTTCCTCACAGAGTTTACAGTCTAATACAGGCCTGCAGAACATATTGCCCGTGAGGTACTTGCAGCCCACCAAAGGATTTCAGGCAGCCCAGGAAAAATGTAGGGTTGCCGCTGCACACTCTCCTGTTTATCATGTGACCTGGGGCAACCAACCATCATCAGTCTGTCTCAAATCTACCCTATCTGTGGCCTGAAGAAGTTAAACCTATTTTAATTTTGGCCCCTACCTATTGCCAAGTTATGCAAGTTTGGTCTAGCAGGAACATACTTCAATTCTATTTTGCTTATAGAACACAGCACCTTCTCTGATGAGGGCACACCATGCTGGGCAGTCCTGTGCCAGTGTCTCCCATGTCAGGAACATAAGAAAGATAACTTAGAATACAAAGTATTTCATGGTAGTTGCATGACTCTGCTCTGCAAAGGTCTAAGTGAGATGTGGGGATGATGATCATTGTGGACCAGATCTTGATCAGGGAAGACTTCCTCAAGGAGCATCCAATGGAGCCATAAGGGGTGGATAGAAATGCAGGAGATAAAGAAGGAGAAGAGAGACATTGCCAGTATGAGGAAGAGCTTGTAAAACCATAAGGTATGAAAATGTGTGTTTGGAGAAACAATAAAAATTAAAAGTCTGGCTGGGGAAGGAGATGGATATTCTAAGAAGCTGGAAAGGCTGTGGAGGGCCTTAAATGTCAGGCAGTAAACTTTGAACTTTATTTTATAGGCAGTACAGAGCCATGGCAGATTTGTGAGCTTGTCTGTTGTATAAGGCAGCTTTTAGATGCATAGGAAAGGTGACCTAATGAGTGGAGTCCTAGGGAAACCCATGAACACATTTTAGTTCAAGCTTTGCCATCATGTGCACAGCATCTGGCCTATATGTAGAGTACTTTCTTTTGTTGCTGTAGAAATTTTGTTTTCACTCCATCAGTGAGCTCAAACATGAAAACTACAAAGCTAAAACCTTCAAACACAAATAAGTGATTGCAGCCTGTGATTGATAGTCAAAGCAGCCATTCACTTTTGTAATTTACTGCTTGTCAGAACAAAGGGGAGTTATCTGTTTTCAATTCAGCATGGTAGAACCAGCATCATTATAGATAACCTGAGTTTGGTTGCTGTTTAATTTCTTCACTTACATTGTTGTACTCAATGTGTATATTCTTCTTTTGGATTTCGTTCTTTATGCTGCTGTATCCCTTAATACAAGACTTCCCATATTGATTGAATTCTTATTTGTGTTACTTAGGGTACAATAATATTTCATGACATTCATACACTGTTCATTCAGCCATTCCCCACTCCTTGGGCACTTTATTGTCAGTCTTCTGGGAGTCATTTCTGAGTAAAATGCAGTTTCTTTATCAATCAAATGCAGACAGCAGGAAAAGGAGAAAGATGTTTCATCATCAATAATTATAACTTCTGTAGCATTTTCCTCCAGTAATTCTGTTAAGTAGTTATCATAAGTAGACTAATTCCTTTTCAAAATAAAGATGGAACTGAAGTTCAAAAGAATGGAAGTGACAGCTATTGAGTGTTCAATTCAAACTAGTATCCTTCGTCTCCCAATCCAGCATTTTGCAGCCTTGGAATGACTCGTTTTAGATAGAATAAGAGGATAATTCTTACCTTTTCCTCTTTAGGGAAGGTTTTATAGAAACAATAAATTTGGGGGATTTTTTTTTGGCAGGAGAGAGAATGGGCTAAGAAGAGGCAGATTGTGAGGTTTGGAGGAAGACTTTTAAAGTGTCGTGACTGGACGAAAGAGGCTTTGAACAAATTTCGTTCAGGGAGCAGAGGGGATGAGTTGGGGAGTAGATGTCAAGGGAAAGTCAAGAAAGAATCTGGATTTTCTGATGCAAGATAAGGGAACCCACTAAAGCACTCTTCTGAGTGTTGAGATACAAACCAAGAGGTAGAGAATGGCAGTTTAGGAAAGTAGCAGGGTTGCAGCATTCCAGGAAGACAACCAAGGTCTACATGGAGCCTGCAGCAAAGGTCAGAGTTAGGAAACAGACATGAGTGTTAGATGGGACATTGAAGAAGCAAAGGCAGATAGATAGCAGTAATGAGTCTGAATTGGCAAGGAAATTTGATAAGATAGTCAAAAGTAAGGAGTTCTTTACTCGGAGAAAGGCAATAGTATTGTTTACCTGTTGTGTTGGGGAAAGCATGAGTGTAAAACTGGTTGTCAGGATTTTCAGTGAAGGCACTACTTCTCTAGTTAGGAAAAAACCTACTTCCCCAGTTAGCCTCTGACCAAAGGGTTCTATTTTAAGTAGGAAGTGTATATAGGTGATGAGTTTGAAAATTTTTCTTTTTAGTGCCCTTCTTAAAGTTTGGAATATCTTTGTCTACTGATGTTCAAGCCCTATTTTGGAAGTAGCAAGAGAAAACCAAATAGCCTCATCAAATGAGAATTATTTTTACATGTTGAAAGGCTAGTATGTTCCTTTTAACTACTAACTATAGAAATGGTGTATGAAGATGAACGATGAGGACAACAAATCCGAGACCTTGGTCAAAGTATTTGCTACTTGGTTAAGCCCTGCCATAAGCCATAGGAATTGGTAGTGGATCACCTAGACTTGTGGGAGTTGCCTTTCCTTGATGTTGTATTGGTTTATTCACATGACCAATATCGTGGAAACAAACTTCATGGCAACAGTTCTTCCATCATATTAAATGTTATCATCTCTTGTCCTAGCTTCTTTTAGGGCTCTCACCTCAAGGGTCACTTCCTACCCTAGGCTTTTCCTGATCTCTCCAGTTGTTAGCAACCTGCCACATTTCCAGAATTACTTTGTGTTTATTTCATACCTGCATATTTGTATTCCGATTATTCCACCTCCTGTGGAAGATAAATTTCTTGTGTGACATTCATTCCTTTTTCTCTCTGATTGCTAATAAAGTGCTGTATAGTAGCTAACATTTGTATAGCACCTTAAGTTTTGCAAGGGGCTTTATAAATATTATGTCATTTAATTTTCACAACAACCCTGGGAGGTAAGTGCTTTTATTTTCCTCGTTTTACAAATGAGGAAACTGAGGCAAAGAGAGGTTAAGTGACTTGTCCCACAGCTAGGTCTTCCTGATTCCAGGTCCAGTGCTCTACCCATTGCTCCACCTAGCTGCCTAAGAGGGTCTTTAAAATGCTCATTGAATTGAGTTGCTTCAAATAAATGAAACTTAGAAGTATCTTCATTTTGTGGGGATTTTCTCTGCATTGTAAATTCAGATATAATTTTGTGATTTGGGGCTCTTAGATAGCATTGTGTATGTAACATTGGTCTACGGTCTCTTTTATACCAATTCTCAAATGGGGGGGCAGATATTTGCATATAATATTTCTTATACTATCCAGCAATAGAGAAAAATATAAAATTGATAACCACCAAGAAGTGTCTTTCTCTTTCTCTCAACAGGGTTACCTCAGGCGATACTTTAGAGCTGGTAGAGGAATCTCTGGACATAAATCTTCTGAATAATGCCATCCGCCTCAGATTCCAAAACTGTAATGTCTTACCTGGAGGCGTTCATGTCTCTGAGACTCAAAATCATGTGATCATTTTGATTTTAACCAATCACGCAGTACACAGATTAATACTGCCTCACCCTTCCCGGATGTACAGGAGTGTAAGTTTAAGTGAAGTTTCCAGAATGACTATGGCTGTCACTAACTCATAACCCCCCTTTTAGTTATCCCTTGGCTTAAAACATTATCCCGTGGATCATGAGCACACTTGATTTCCTTACTAGAGCTGTAATTACCCAATCTGCATCGAACTAAATATTTAAAGATCTCACAGAGGAACTTTTTTTCTTTCCAGACAACCCATTTTTATTTTGAAACGGTTTATAGTAGTATAAAGGAGTGATTATTTTTAATTTATAATTGGCTTGTTATTTTGCAGGAGTTGGTAACTGAAAGTCAAATGCAGTCAATATTCACTGATATTGGGAAAGTTGATTTTGGTGATCCTTGCAACTACCAGTTAATTCCTACAGTTCCTGGCCTGGCACCCAATTCTACCACTTCAGTAGCCTGGCTTAGCAGTGAAGGGGAAGCAATGTTTGCTCTGCCTTCTGCTTCCGGGGGATTATTTGTCCTGAAACTACCTCCTCATGATATACCTGGTAAGATGGGGAACTGGCATCTTTTTTATCACTGTGTCATATGAAGGAGAGGAGGGGATTCCACACCATCTCATTCTGCTTTCTTCCTCAAGGGACGGAGCCCCTTCGCCAGCATTCCTAACAAGGTTTCACTGGTGTGGCTCAAATAGTTCCATCTTCTCATATTTTAAAGCATTGAATCCATAGCCAATATTACTTGATCTCTTTTTAACTTACCTCCCTACTAGACTGGAAGGCTTATGAGGTCTGCACATATTAGATACTTGATAAATGTTGGTTGAATTGAATAAGGCACCATTTTTTGGGGGTATAGGTCTGATACATGTTTTACTCATGGATTCTAACTAAAGTGTAACAGGAACAGTGAAACCTATAAAAGAGAAGGAAAATTGAGATTGAGCCCTCAAATTGTACAGGGTGTCCCTAAAGTCTGGACACATAGGCAAAAGTGCATATTTTGAAATATTAATAGACTTTAGCCCCCTTGACTTTTGCTGGGGTAGCTAAAGGAGAAGGTGTACTCAATAAAAATCACAGCTGCAACACACTTGATTGAACCCATAAAGAGTGAATTGTGCTAAAATTGCCAGCAATGTGGAGTTACTGCATGGAGTTCACATGAATCTTGCAAAGCGCATCAACCTTTGCATCACAAATGATGGAAATCATATTGAAGATGTTATTTGTTAATATTCCAATTAAATCAAATGTTGAAAATTTCATTCATTTCATTTGTCCAAAATATGCATTTTTGCCTATGTGTCCAGACTCTAGGAACACCCTGTATAATCTATTCCAGGTTATACAATGCTTTATTATAGGTGATAGGACTAAAACATACACTTCTATTCTGAAGTCAAAAACTAGCATTTAAAATTATTAACATTAAATAGATTAATGTGATTAAAAATAGATTTGGTTTCTGCTCCCAGCAAGAAGTGCTTTTTCAAAGCTAGACCATGTCAGTAGGTCATCTTGTTGAACTTCACGCACATGTTTCTGTTCAATCATAATGAGAAATATTTTTTAATGTGTTCTCTTCAGGGGAAAATATAGCCCAAGTTTCTCTCTTTACTGTTTGAATCTTTTACCCTATTTTGTTTTGTAACCGATGGCTACTTTTAGGTGGGCAAAATATAAGTAAGGGGAACCTTAGATATATTTTGTTTCTTTTGTGTTTTCTAGGTACTGTGTCAGTTGTAGAATTGAAACAGAGCTCAGTAATGCAACGTTTGCTCACAGGATGGATGCCAACAGCTATCAGGTTAGTAGTAGCTTGCAAAGAAATCAAAAGATCTGTACTGGTCTAATTTATGCATTTTTTAAAAGGCATACAAAAACACTTATTTATAGGATTTGATGCCTTATGGAGAATGTCATACTAATTCCAAAGGATTTGTTAAAGTGTTTTATAATTGATGGTATTAAATAACATTCTAGAGAGAAAAAGTTTATAGCATCATGTGTGAAGAAAGCAAACACCAGAGAGTCTAGTCATGGTTCATTTATGAATTTCTGATACATTTCCCACAGCATTCATTCTGTCCAGTGCTTTTCATGGAATGGGAACATATACACAAACACACTTAAAAGAATAAATGTATATATACATATATGTGTGTGTGTGTTAATTTTCTAAATCTAATTTCATCTAGAGTAATTAGTAGAAATTGTTTTTAGCGCAGATTAGTATGTGAGAGAAAAAATACTGTTAGAATGGAACCTTTTTCTGTTATAAATTTACATTGATTTGGGTCAAATCCATACATACAATACAAACTTAATATGAGTCCACAGTTAGCCTATGTAACTGGTAATAATCCTATCCCATAACAGTATTTTCAAAGTGCTTCAACAGGTAGTAAGCTAATGCTTCTGCTAATGTTGATCAAAAGTACATGAAAACCTCAAAAACTCCATCTTGCATGTATCTCTTAAACAATTGCTCTCTGGCTTTACTATAGCTCTGTATGCTTACGTTTTTAGGGGTGACCAGAGCCCTTCTGACCGCCCCGTAAGTCTCTCTGTTCACTGTGTGGAGCACGATGCCTTCATCTTTGCACTTTGCCAGGATCACAAGCTCCGGATGTGGTCTTACAAGGTAAAGGCCCAAAGAGCCATTGACTTTGGGCGCATTCTCATTCTTAAGCTTAAAATTGAAGGGCGAATGATGAGGGATTGAAGCTGATTGTGTTAATCCAAATGACAGATCAGAAATCTTGGAAATCCTGACATCATCAAGAGATTTGTTTTCATTTATTTCATTTTGCACCTATAATTTCTAAAACACAACAGGAACAGGTTACAGTCATAACAATATATTTTGGTAAAATGAAACTTTAAAAAAAACCTTAAACTTAAAATCAAAAAAAAGCATCATCATAAAAATAGCAATAATGATACCAGTTTCTTTTTTAGGATCTGCCAAATTGAAGAGAAATGTTTCACCATAACCCCTTTACATAAGTAAAATCTATCAGGTTATTCAAATAAATGCTGATAATGAATTTTGTGCTAGTGTACTTGGGTTGAGCATGTCTGATGATCAGAGGGAGGGAAGGAGAGATCTTTAACAACCTTTTTTTTTTTTAATGTCTTGTTATCTTTCCATCTTGAACAGGACCAAATGTGCCTGATGGTAGCTGACATGCTAGAATATGTGCCTGTGAATAAAGACCTGAGACTGGCAGCTGGGACTGGCCACAAATTGCGCCTTGCCTATTCCCCTTCCATGGGACTCTGCCTGGGTGTCTATATGCACGCACCAAAACAGGGGCAGGTATGTGATGATTAGCATTTTCATTAGCTGCACATGGGTATTTTGGAGCCTCTTTATAAAGGGAATCCTTTTGTCTTTTAAAAGTCTAATCTCACTAATTTACCTTTCTAAACATTTCATGCATAAACTAATTGTCATTTGTCAGATACCAGCAACTACTGTGGGGACATGAAAATGAACAGATTTGAAGAATAGAGATAGAAAAATGGAACTGGTAGAGGAGGTTCTGCTTTTAAAGGACTATAGGGGGAGTTAGTTGGAGACACAAGAGGAAGAATAGAAGTTCAAGAAGGCATGAGAGGTCACCTCCCCCCAAAATTTTCTTCATTCATCAGAAAAGGCATGTCTCCAAAATGAGTGTCTCAGAGGAGCCCAACCAATGCCCTTGTGTATAGAAAAAAGACGTGTGGGTACTTGGAGATGTGTTCTATATTGGGGTAAATAAGTATCCCGAGTACATTTTTCAACAAGAACATTGCTTTTTACAATTCATTCTCATAGCTCTCATAATTAAGCTTTTGCTCAAATGAATTAAGAAAGAAGCATTATTAGTTGCTTATGTACAAGGGACTGCATTAAGTGCCAGAGATACAAATACAACAAGCGAGATAGGCTTTTGCCCAAGAACCATTCATTCTAGAAGGGTGAGACAACAGAGGGAAATGGGGGTTGGGGAAGGGAGATTTGGTCTGGAGAGTCATTAGGGACAGTGAGTTAATCCGTACAGCAGTCGTTTAGTCACATTTTCCAGAAACCGTTGGTTTGAGTACTGTGCCCAGAATAAGAGGTGAAAAGCAGCTTGGGACACGGGGCAGTATACAGATAAATGACTAGATTAATGCCCCTGCGTTTTCTTCATTTTAAAGAGAATAACACTGACACTCCAGCGATTTGCAGTGAAATTTCAAGTTGTTTCCAATACTGCTTTATGGTTCAAAACAATTAAACTACCCTGGGTTATACTGATTGTTCTATTTAAAGCACTGTTTGATCATTCTGCTTAAAAAATTTGTGTTTCAACAGTTCTGCGTTTTCCAGTTGGTGAGCACTGAAAATAACCGCTACAGTCTAGATCATATTTCCTCATTATTCACGTCTCAGGTAGGTTCCCATGGTAAAAATCCCCTTTTATAAACCATAGTGGTCAAGACCACAAAGCAGTATATGGTTTAAGAGGCTTCAAACTATCAAGTAAGATTTCACTGCACACGTGAATGAATCCCTTATCTGAATTCTGCCACACTTCAATGTGGTAATGTCCTTCTAGTTTTTTTATGCATTTACCTTTTCCTTTCTCTTAGGAGACACTGATTGACTTTACCTTAACATCCACTGATATCTGGGCACTGTGGCATGATGTTGAGAACCAAACAATTGTGAAATACATCAATTTTGAACAGTAAGAGTTATTTCTCTCTTTATTACCCTCCCCCACTCAAAACATACCCATCCTTGAAAAACAGGATGGCTTGTGATTTGTAGCTATGGTTTTTATGAGGAGTGAGAGTGTTTGTCCAAGTATTGGAAGGGGCCACTGGTTTGGAGCCGAGCCTGCTGGAAACTTACTGAGAGCATGAGCTTAAGGTTAAATTCTGTGGAGACTTGGATGTGTAGGTCATGTTTCATCAGCCTGTTTCTGGGTGATCATCTTTACTAGCCTGACAGATATGTTCTTGTTCAGTAATGTTGCAGGACAGTGGAACCCAGTTTTCATGCAGTCTCTGCCAGAGGAGGAAGTCACTATCAGAGATGACCAAGACCCAAGAGTAAGTGGCACCCAACTAAAGTCACATCTTAAAGAGTAAGAGATGACTAACTTTTTGCACTGGCTTTCACAGATGGAAATCTCACTCATTTAACCACTTTAGTGCTCAGGAGCTCTTAGGAGCAGGTCCTCTAAGGTAGTGGGAGCGATGGAGCTGTAGTCAGGAGACCTGACTTATTACTTCCAAGCTGTTTGACATTGGTTTCAACTCTCAGGCCCTCACCTGTCAAATGGGGGTGAAAATATTTGCCCTGCCTAATGCTCAGGGGATCAAATGAGGGTCAAAAAAGCAGCTTGCAAACTCTGGTGGTATTCACGTGGAAGTTACGGTGTTTTTATTATTGGTGGTGGTGTGAAAGGAAAGTGAATCCAAAATACTCTAGGCTGGAAAGAAGGGGGAGTCCTGCCTGATTTAACTGGGGGCCCCAGAATTTGGATCAAAATCCTTGTCTGATTCCATTTCTAATGTGAGATACATCACTGTAGAACCCTAGTGGTAGAAGTTAGAAACATCATTGTTAGAAACTTTCCATGTTGCAACGATAATAATTTTACCAAACAATCACATTAAAGCATTATGGAAATGTTAGCTATAATTAATTCCTACCACTTACATGTCAAATGGTGATAATAGCATATGGCAAACCTATCCCACAGGGTTGGTCTAAAAATAAAATCAGATCATCTGAATAGTCCTTTGAAAACCTTGAGGAGTGATACAAATGTGAATTTTTCTAGTTGAGCCATCCTGGAACAATGTCTGGCCTAAGAAAGGCATTTTCTACTGGGGGATTTCCAGTAGAGTTGAAGTGCCATTTAAGTGGGCAGTACAGCTTCCCACTCCCATCCTCACCAGCCCGAAGTCTGTTCAGATTGGAACCTGAGCAGCTGCATCCTTCCAACAAGAACACAAGTATTCTAGAAGAAAGTGATCATGTTTCATTTCACTTTGCAGAGATTTGAGAACTACTTTCCTACTCAAATGTAGAAAGAATTTTCATATTCTATCTAATGTGAATGAAAATGTAGGAATTTGGGCTTTTTTTTTTTAAAGAAATTTCTTGGGTTCTGGTTTCAGTCTCTTTCATTTGGCTTTGCTGACTTTGCTGTATGTTCCTACAGGAGACCTATCTAGAGAGTCTTTTCACGCCTGGACGATTCACAAATGCTGCTATTTTCAAAGCTTTACAGGTTAGCAAGAAAATTAGTCCATATTTGCTACTAATATTTTGCATTTTTATGCAAGAAACAGTAAGATTAATATGCTTTGCATTTGTTAATTACAGTGTGCCTATGTAGAGGGATATCCTAACAATTACAGTGTAAAGAACATTTACTTTTTCAATTCAATTCAACAAGCATTTATTAAGTACCTACTATGTTCAAGGCACTGTGCAAGGCCCTGGGAATACAAAGACAAGATCAGCAAACAGTCCCTGTCCTAAAGGAACTTACAAGATAATTTGAGGAGGGAGAGAGCTAGGGGATCTAGGAAAAGCATAGGCAGCTAAAGATTCTAAGAGGTAAACATGGGGAAGCATTGCATCTAGTTATGGGCGATAGTTTGTGCAGAGGCAGGAGAGAAAACATTGAGTTCCAGAAACAGCTAGACTAGTTTGGCTGGGACGGAGCATGCAGTGATAGAGAGTGGTGTGAAATCAGTCTAGAAAGATAGGTTAGAGCCAGGTTGTACATACAGGGATTTTATTACAAAGCTGAGGAGTTGGTAGTTTTACCTAGAGGCAGTAAGGATATTTTGAGGAGGGGAATGACATGGTCCAGACCTCTGCTTCAGAATGATCATTTGGCAGTTCTGTGTAGATGGGATGGAGAAGAGAGAGACTGGAAGCAGATACCCAGTTAATTAGGAGGCTGTTGCTAAAGTCCAGGAAAGGAGTTTTGAGGACCTGAATTAGGGTTGTGGGTATCTGTATGAGTGGAAAGAATGCAAGAGATGTTTTAGAGGCAGGAACATAAGGCCTAGTAACTAACTGGCTATAGAAGGTGAGGGAGAAGTAAGAACTGCATAGGACTTCAGCCTTAAAGACTGAGTGGTAGAGGGGGCAGAGAGATAAAGATTTTTTTAGATAAAAGGTCTCTTTTACTAAAAAGTAAAACCTCTCACTTTTTGGTGAAGCGATTCCTCATGAGGCATACTCCCTAAGTTCCTACCAGTGTTTCCTGGCTGTGATGCCATGAGACATCTCACTCCAGTGTAAAAAATGACTACTGAGCTCATTCCATAGAATTTCCACCCTTGTATGACCTGGACTGGTTTTTAGTTGGTAGTATCTGGCTGAATAGAAGGAATGGGTTTCCTGTAGTTGAAGAAAATCTTAGGCACAGAGGATTATTTTTTACAAAAGGATTCTTCACCCAAAAATGTTTCAGTAAATAAGAATTTTTTCTGGTAGATTTGAGGTAGAATCATGAATATTAGTCTTGGGAACAGCCTTAGAGAATAGCTGTTCTAATTTCCTACAAAAAGCAGAAGTCTCTTCTAAACCATCTGGTTAGAGGGTCATCCTCTGTATGTGCTTTTGCCCCTCTAGGGATAGAAAAAAAAATCACAAGATAGTAGTTGGACAGCTCTAGTCGTTAAAACTTTTTTTTTCTTATATTTAGGTGAACATATGAATCCTTCATAACTTCTAACCACTGGATAGCAACACAAAGCAAGTCTGCTTTTTCACATGAGAGCCTTGACTTTCCAAAGCAAGCTACTGTAACTTTCTTTTTAACTCTAAATCCTCACTTCCCTCCACCCATCATTTGTATGACAAGATTCTAGGACTCTTGCCATTTCATTCAGATCTACTCTGGTTTGCATATGTTCCTCCTAAAATGTGACACCTACCATTGAACAAAGTCCTGAAGACGTGATACCTCTGCCAGTGAAGTCTAGGATTACAGTAACTTCTTAGGCAGCCCTATGATGCTATCAGGTCATATTAAACTTGGCAACTAAAACTCCCTTCAGATCTTTTTTCTGGGAACCTGCTTCCTTCCCTTCCACGTTTTCCCCAATCTGTACAGGTAGTATGCAGGTACCAATTTTTTTGCAACTTAAATAGAGCTTGACTTTTATTCCTATTAAATTTCATCTCATTGATTTGAGCTCAGCATTTCCGCCCCTCAGGGTGTTTGAATCAAAATTCTGTCACCTCCTTTATTAATTGTCTTTCTCAACTTTTATATCATTTGCAAAATAGTTAAGCATTTTCTCTGTCTTCATGAAAGGCATTGATAAAAATGTTGAAATGAGGCAAGGCCAAGGACAGAGCCATGTGGTGATCTCTTAGCTATCTCTGTCTAGTTTAACACTACATGACTGTTTTAACCAGTCTATAAATACAGTTACCTAATAAATTGAAACTCCACCTAGTAATCCTGTCATTTAGCCCCTATATTTCTGTCTTTTTTACAAGGATTCCATGGAAATCTTTGTCAATTATGATTCTAAAATCAAGATTCAGTATGACAGTCAATGGATCCGCCAGGCTAGATATTTATCAATAGAACAACCTACTGCTACCTTTTTCAGAAAAGGAAATCATTTTACTTGACTTGTTCTTCCATATTTTTAACACGTCTTATAAGAAAACATAGTTTTGCATGAATTGTTCATTTCTTTTTTTAAACATAAATTTTTTTTTTACATCAGTCATTTCTCGATATACTTTGGCTCCCCAACACCGCATTGGAATTGATTCCTCCCTAATAAGAAAGAAAAAGAAGCAAGCAAAACCAGCTGATGATACAGTGGTTGCATTTGGCAGCAGGCAAAATTCTGTCCTTGCTGTTTCCCTCCGGCCTGCTAAAAGGAAGAAGAAAGGTTTTAGTATCTGTTGCATAACCATTATTTTTTTCCATTATTAAGCCTCTTCCTTTTAGTAATCTTTTCATTTGTATTTTTGTAGTCAGTGTATATTTATTATTCTTCTAGCTCTGCTTCAAATCATATAAATCTTCCCACATTTCTCTGAATTGCTCTTTGGCATTTCTTACAGCACAGTAATAATTGTAGTATGTGTGTTTGTTCAGCTATTCTCCAATCAATGGGTGGATACTTTTGTTTCTAGTTCTTTTTTCCACAAAAGTGTTTCTGTGAACATTTTGAGATATACACTGGACCTTTCTACCTTTTAATTGCTTAGGGGAACATTCCTACTATTAAGATTACTAACTGAAAATGGTGCTTAAGTGGATAGGATGTAGGAGAGAAGACTTGTGTTGTCCTTGTTGTCCCTCCCCCTCAAAACCTGATATATTAGAAAGACCAGGCCTTTACCTGGTGGTCTGATTTTGATTTATGACTGAAACTCAGTTCAATAGATAGGTTGTTACTACTCTGTGCAAAGCACCATACTACATGGACATTCAGAAGAGTATATAGATGTATCATCCCTAGATTTCAGCCATATGCTTGACAAGGCCTCTCATCCTTGTAGGCGAAGTAGAAAAATGTAGACTCAGTGATACTATGAGGTGGATTTGCACTTCATTGCTTGACAATACCCTAATCCTTAATGGATTGATAGCAACCTAAATGGAGGTCTTTCCACAGAGGTTTTTCTTCTGCCTTATTCTGTTTTATTCTTATTTTATCAATGACTTGGAAAAAAATAGATGGCATATTTATCCAGTTTAAAGACCTCATGAAGCCAAGGGGCATGACCAAATTAACATCCATACGATGTCAACATGCTGGAATACAGAGCTGAATCCAGCACGATATTTAACAAGAATAAAGCCCAGGCCTGAGATTCTGAAAATCAAATATGAGATGTTTAACATCAGTTTCTTTGAAAAAGACTTAGAGGTATTGAGTACAAGGTCTCTGTGAATCAACAGTATGTATGACCTAGCTCCTAGAGACACTGGTGTGATCTTGGGCTACATTAACAGCAAGACAATACTCACAAGGCAGTAAGCTAGCCATACTGTATGTTAGACCACTTCTGAATTACCATGTTTCATTCTGGGCACCACATTTTATTCATGCATTCAGATTTTTCATTTAACTCTTGATTTTTACATCACCTTCGCTTCCAGACATAGCCGTAACCCTCTCTCCACCTCTAACCAAGGCTTCTTATGGCAAATGATGGAAAAAGAGGGAAAACAGCAAAACTAATCAGCACATCAACTGAGCCTGACAGTATTTGCCATCTTCCATACCCATAGTAGTCACACACATATACCCTCCGGGAGGAAAGAGGGTACCTAACTGGAAAAGGATATTAAAGCTTTCTAACATAGCCAAAAAAGGATGCTCACAGCCATGCCTCTTTGGGAATTTCTTAATCATTGAGAATGGTTAGCCTGGAGGAGAAAAGACAAAAGAGGATTTTTATATATCTTTGTAAATTTGTACTGCTGAGTGCCTAGCATGTAGTGCATTACACATAGTAAACTTTGATGAGGGACTGAATGAAATTCAAATGTATGAAGGACTGACACAAGAAGAGAGTTTGGACTTGTTCTAAACTTTTTCAGAGAACTAATACAAGTACTAAGTGATGGGAAATAGAAGAAAACAAGTGTCAGCTTGGCGTAAAGTATAAAAAAATCTAAAAATTAGATCTCAAGATAGAGGGGACTGCCTTAGATAATAAGTTCCCTGTTATTGGAGATGTTCAAGCAGATACACATTTCTTGAAATCATATAAAGAGACTAAGAAGCTGGCTTCTAAGGCCTTTTCCAATTAAACTGGTTCCCTTTTTTCTTCATTAGATTTATTAAGAATTATATAGCTAGAATTTCTTTTTAGTGTATTCTGATCATTGTGAACAGTATTTCTTTTTAGTCTTTATCCATGAGATTGCAGCAATATTTTTTCACTAAACTGTTTGGAGCTTGAAGTATATTTTGCTTTATCTTAAAGTTGTTCATATTTTTATTTTATTGCACTTTCTTGTCAGTTACTTAAGATAGGGACTGTTTCTTATTTACCTTTTCAACCCCCATAGCACTTAGCATTGGGCCTTCCTTGCACCTAGTAGGTACCCTGTAAATATTTATTGAATGAATTAGTGTCCAGTTATGCCCTGTGTTTCCTTTCCTCACTAATACAAACTTCAAGATGACGTGGTCACTTTCTCCCAAGGTTCCTGTCACTTCCATGTCTCCAACCAGTTCTTGTTGGTCAGAATTAAGTCTAGAATAGCAGTATTCCTCGTTGCTTCCTCTACCTTCTGAGAGATGAAATTGTCAACAAGGCAAGTCAAGAATTTTAGATGCTCCACTTTTAGCAGAATTAGATTTCCAGCAGATGTCAAGATTATTGAATTCTTATCTTATTACTGTAGCTTGCCTCTATACCATTTTTGTAATTAATATGAGGAAGGCATTATCCATATCCTGCGTCTGGCTGGGTGTCCTATAGTACATCACAACAGTATTGTTTCTGTTTCTGCTTTTATCCTTATATAAATGGTTTTGACACTTTAATATTCAATCACTTTCTGTGTGGATACATATAAATCAGGTGTAAACAAAACCGATTCATTTTATAAAAATGTTATTTACACAACTTTTCAGGAAGATATCTCTTGTAAAAAGCAAAGTAGGCCTGTTCTCTACTATACATTTTCATGTAGTGTTATAATGCCATCTGAATTGGAATATTTTGATTAGGTTTGGAGTATTGTGTGATATACTAAAATGTCATTTTTTAATATTTGTTTAGATTTTCCGTCGCGGAACAGAGAGGAATTTGGATCTTTCCTGGAGTGAGCTAAAGAAAGAAGTTACTTTAGCTGTTGAAAATGAGGTGAGGTGTGAATAGAAAAATTAAAACTTTACAGGGCTTTACATATTTTTCATCAATATTAGTAAGATAATAACTTTAGTTTTGTTAGTGAGAAACATGAATATGTGAACTTTAAAATTAGAGATCCATAGGTAAGTATATGCTTCAGTGCAGGAAAAAGTGAGACCAGTGTTAAGTCATTCTTGTCTCTAGCTCCATATGAAGTGTCTTTGTATAGAACCTCTTTTAATGAGAATTTTTATTTTGGGGAAAAAGTCATGAACTGCACTAATATTTTTACTTTATTCATTCTTCTGCCAGCTCCAGGCAAGTGTAACAGAGTACGAATTCTCACAGGAAGAGTTTCGACAGTTACAAGTTGAATTCTGGTCCAAGTTCTATGCCTGCTGTCTTCAGTACCAAGAAGCACTTTCCCGTCCTCTTGCACTGCATATGAATCCTCATGCAAATATGATGTGCCTGTTAAAAAAAGTAAGTAAAGAAGCATGCTAAAGGACTTCTTCCTACTCTTCATTGGACTCTTCTGAATGTTCATCTGCTACCTTGTAATTCCTCTCTAGCCACATAGTAGTCATCCGATTTTCCTGTAGAAATGCAGTTCATTTGGAGTTAGAGATTATTCCCTATTTTTCTTTGAACATTTTAAAATTAACCAGAAGATTCCCATTTCCAGGGGTTCCTGTCGTTTCTCGTGCCCTGTGCTCTAGTGGATCATCTCTATCTTTTGCCTGACGAGAATCTTTTGACAGAGGATGAGACCACCATTTCTGATGGTAACAGTAATTAATTGTTCCTTTTTTGAATCCCATTCTTCAGCCTTTTAGTCACTATCCTTATTTCAGATAGATAGAAAAAACTTGCCACCATGACATTTTCTAGAAAAATCTTTGCCATTGTAGGAATTCAAGCAAAACGATTGGATACAAGTGTTTTCAACCTTCATGCTCGTGAAAATTGTCAACTCTGCCTGTTTAAAAAATACTGTCAATTAATATTCATCACTTTAAAGTTGAGATTTTTTTCCTTGTAGATTTAGATATTGCACGTGATGTTATATGTCTTGTCAAATGCCTCCGATTGATTGGGGAATCCATTTCTCTGGAAATGTCTTTCATGATGGAAATGGCTTGCTACCACCTTCAGTCTCCTGAGAGGGCGGCAGAACAGATTCTAGAAGACTTGATCGCGAATGATGTGTAAGGGAGAACTTAGGGTAAAGTCTGCTTCATAACAGAGATTTTGTGATCTTTGGAACTAAAGTAAAATAGTAGAAATACATTTCAAATGGGTACTGTGTAAAGTGAGTGTTATCAATAAGTAGGTGATCTAATTTATGCATGAGAAAACCATCAAATGATTTTACATATATGGAAACAGACATGTGAAACATAACTCAAATGTTAGAGTCATTAATTGCAATAACATCTTAAGGATTCCTCCTCTGAACCATGAGTAAACATGTTCACTTCTCCAGTAGTGGATCTTGCCATTTCTGAGAAGCCAAAGGAGACAATTACTTGACATACTGTGCCAGATGGCAATTGTTACCTCTTTTTAGAGCTTTGTTAAAAGCTTTACAAGTTGTCTTTGCTTAATGACTTTGCTTTAAGTCATTAAAAAGATGACTCTTAGATCTTATGGATGGCTCATCTGCCCCTTAGGATGCTTTGTTTGAAGTCCATTAGCACCGCACTGTCATCAGTCATCAGGGTTCTCTTTCTGTCCCCTCAGAGAAAATGTGATGGAGGACATCTGTAGTAAACTTCAGGAGATCAGGAATCCAGTCCATGCAATTGGACTTCTTATACGGGAAATGGACTATGAGACAGAAATCGAAATGGAAAAGGGGTTCAATCCTAGTAAGTGACACAAGAACAAGCTTCCTCCTTCAATTTTAAAAAAGTCATGTTTATCGCCAATACAGCTCCATTGTACATGCTTCTCTGTTTTCCTTGTTGCAGCTCAGCCCCTTAACGTTCGAATGAACCTCGCTCAGCTTTATGGCAGTGGTACAACAGGGAATGTGGTTTGCAGAGGTGTGTGTAAAATTGCTAGTACTCGCTTCCTTATCTGCCGAGACCTATTGATCCTGCAGCAGCTATTGATGAGGCTAGGAGATGCTGTAAGTATTACTTTAGAAAAGTGGGGCAGATGCCTATGACACAGTCACAAGTTGTAAAGGAAGTGTGGATGCTGTACAGATCACCTTTGTCCATTTACATTAGGATACTGCTGGTATTTGTAGGGTAGCAAGGGAAGCTACAGCAGATGCCTTAGGGAAGGGACCTCACAGGATGGTGTTTGCCTCTTAACTTAGACTGTCACACTAGGGAAGTTACATCTTTTACCTCCATGTCATAAAAGAAGCCTGGACTATTAGAACTGGAGTCCCCTCAGACAGCCTCTGCAGGGGCCCTAAGAGAAAAGAACCTGCCTGAACTTACACAGCTTGGAGCAGGGCCAGGACTGGGAACCAGGGCTCTTTCCACCACCCACCCTGCCACTCATCAGTGAAACCAAAATCATAATCCTTACACTTTGCAGAAGTCTTACAAAGACCTGAGACGTCTCTCGATTTTCTGAGTTCCACGCACTCTGTACCTTGTACGTGAGATAGATAATTGCCACCTCAGAAGTTTCAAGCAATGCTATGATGGCAGCTAATATATGCTATTGTCTTTTTATTTTAAATATGGTGTTTAAAAGAGACTAGATAGCTATTCCAGAGAGATATTAAATTGACCCATCATCCGCATTATTCAGGATGAAAATTTTAAATTCCCAAAATATAGCAATAAATTGAATTTTCACCCTAACAATTAAAGCAGGCAGCAAGTTCTTAAGTGTGTAGTCTAACCGCTATCTTATGTAAAACAACATTACATTGTCTCTTTAATCTTGTGCCCGGTGCCCATCATCATGTGAAGTAGAGCAGGACTAAAATATGTTGAGTTAATTTTCTAAGGAATAAGAGATTGGTAATTTAGAGGCCCTTATTAAGTGAACTACACTTACACTTTACTTAATATCTCTTAGCTGATGGGCTTTTTGGTATTCTATCAGGAAGCCATAAGCATGTTGTTCTGACATCATGGCCCCTCTTAAAAACTGTTGTCATTTGAGTTCTGAAAATTAAAGTTTATCGACATTTTCTTTCCTTAGGTGCTTTTGGGAGGGAATCAACTATTCCAGTCTCAGCAAGACCTTCTCCATCGGACAGCCCCCTTGTTGTTGTCGTATTACCTCATAAAGTGGGGAAGTCAGTGCTTGGCTTCGGAGGTTCCAGTCGATACACTGTGAGTCTTTTTTTAAAAGTTTGTTAGTTGGTATAGATTCTACTAGAGGATTTGTAATTATGTTTAATAACTCACAGCACCTTGAGATTTCTAAATACTTTTCATATTATTAGGACTTGATTCTAGGGCTGCAGCTTAATTTGTTTATGGTTTGTCTTCTACTTTCCTGTGCTGGGGGTGCATCTATGCTTGTCCAGTAATTTAGAGAGGTTATCTTGACAGTTTTGGCTTAAAAAGATGTGGTAATCTTCTCAGCCATGCAGGGATCTAAGACGACTCCAAAAGACTCCTGATGGAAAGTGCGGTCCACACCCAGAAAAAGAGCTACAGAGTCTTAATCCAAGCAGACTATTTGCTCTCTTTCTTTTTTGTTTACATCTTCTTTCTTGTGGTTCCCCCCATTGGTTTTAATTCTTTACAACATGACTAATGTGAAAATTAAAAATAAATAAATAAAAAGATGTGCTAAACGAGCATTTCTCCTCCTCTAGGGAGTCCAATCTACAGCATTTATCTGTATTAGAGCTGACAGACTCCAACACTTTGACTTCACATAAACTTGGTAAGGACTGTTACTCTGTAGCCTTTTTACTTCACTTTCAGTACTGGCTATTTAGGCTTTAAGGTGATCTTATATAATCATAACAATCATCTCCCAGCGGCTCAGGGCGTCTGCAACCTTTTGTTTTTTAGTGTCCAACCCTCAGACAATTGTGGAGTTATTTTTCCAAGAAGTGGCCAGAAAATACATCCTATCTCATCTCTTCTCCCAACCAAAGGCTCCTCTCACTCAAACTGATGTGAATTGGCCTCAGCTGGTTACAACAATTACCAATTTTTTCTTACAGCTTTTGTATCCTTTTATTCTTAAACTTCTGGGAAATTTTCCTCTTCCTACTCAAGGATATTATGTTTTAAAATGTAAGTTTTTGATGCTCTTATTTATATAGAGAGATGTTATTTGTGATCTGCCATTATTAGTGCATAAGACATGCACTTAGACTTTTTTTCCCACTGGTTCATCCATATTCCATTATCTGGATTTCCTTTACCGCTGAGGTTATATGTCTTCGAGGCATGTACATGGCATCAGGGTGTAGTCAGTAACACTAGCCTAGAGCAGGGGTAAAAATACTCTACACAAATATTACATTAATGACATTGGCCTAATTCAGTCCAACAAATGCTTATTAGGTTTATAATAAGCTGTGTGCAAGGCCCCATGGGGGCCTGTACCAGGGTTAAAAATTTAGGAACTCAAGGAACTGAGTTCTCCTGGAATGAAGGTGTAACAGATGAGAAAGTACAGGGCACTTTGAGAAAAGAAACACTAACAATTGGAGGGGTCAGGAAAGGCTAGCTCTTAATGGCCGAGCGGGGCTGTGAGGGGATAAGGAATGGTTCCCACTCGGGTGGCCCGCGTGTTTCTACGTATAGAGGGAGGGAATGTAGCACAAGTTCAGTAAGCAGCTCAGAGCCCATTTGGCAAGTGATGGGATATAATGTGATAAGTCCTGAAAGATGAGTTGGGGCCGGATTGACTTGAACCATGATTTACTCAACTAGCTGAGCCAGCATTCTTCATCTAATTACTTGATGTGATCTACTGTTATTACCTCTTATTTGTGAAGAGAACATATATCTCAGAGAGGCAGGGGGTGACAGTGGATAGGGCACTGGACTTGGAGGCAGGAAGATCTAGATTCAAATCCCACCAAGCTGTTTTACTCATGGCAAACCATTTATCTTCTCTGAACCTCAGTATCCTCATCTATAAAATGAGCATAGTTATTACACCTATTATGTTGTAAGGATGAAATGACAGAGAAAATGTAAAGCTTTTTTCAAACCTTAAAGTGGTAAGCAGTTGTTAGCTCTTCTTATCTTCTTTACTCCATTCATCTCGTTTTTTAAAATGGTTTTTCAAAAGCTTCTATGTCATGTCTTATTCAGTAGTGTACATCTAGTTCTTCCAATAAAGGTGCAATTCCTTAGCTAATGATTAGGTGGCCCAGCAATCCTGGATGCATCTTCCCAGAGTGTTTGATGGGAAGCTGTCAATACACACAGTTACAGGTAAGTTCTGTATTTCACACTTGTTCATTTGAGTTAGCCAGGTCATTTTCCGAATCATATATTGGATATAATTATCTATCTTGTCCAAAATTATATCTTATGTATCCCCTTTAGTCACACAAATAGCTCTCCGTTACTTTTTTCATCAATGTATATTACAGGATTTCCAGGGGTGTGGAAGGGGGGAGGTCAAAATTCACCCCCAAAGACAGTTCCTTTCTTTTTCTTTACAATATTATTCTCAAGAAGTTAGCCTTACCTGTCATATCTTTTACCTAATTCCTTTTATTGGTCTCTCTTCTCACGTGGAAGCAGTCTTACAGTTAAAATAATATTCTAGTGTATGAATACAAACAGAATCATCACGAATCCTTAAAATCCTTTTTAAAAAACTTTTCACACAACAATGAACACCACAATTTGGAGACCTGCTGAATTTGTTTGTGAGGGAAATGTGTTTGCTTTCTTGACTCTCGCCTGGCTTGTAAGACTTGTGCAACGTTCTATGTACATACTCCTCTCTCTCCAGAGCTAGGATCAGTAATTACATTTCATTTGAGTTCGCCTGCTCTTTAGCCTTGTTTCTATTTGTGTTGTAGCAATCGTATGTAGTTTTCTCCAGTACTTCACTACCTATCTCTTGATATAAGTTGTCCTGTGTTTCTCTGACTTCCTCATTTTTGTCATGTTTTAACTGTGCAATAATATCCCATTACATCTGTGTACAAATTTATTCAGCTGTTCCCCAATTGATTGGAATTTTCTGCTTCTGGTCCAGTTCATTGCTGCAGCAAAGCGTATATAGGATCTTGTTTTCTGTCTTTAACCTTGGGGTATATACCCACTAGTAGGAATGCCGGCTCAAAATATACAAATAGTTGAGTGGCTTTTCTTGCATGATTTTGAGCTGTTTTCTCAAGCCTGTTCTCAGCTCTACCAGAAGTATGTTAATGGGCCTCTCTCAACACAGCTCCTCCAGCATGGACAATTTATATCTCTTGTTTTTGTGAATGTGATGGGGTTGAGGTAGAACCTCAGTTGTAATTTTATTCCCTTTATATAGAATTAGGAATATTTTTTCATATGGTTATTAATTTCCTTTGAAACTTATTCATGTCCTTTAACCATTAAGTGGATTTTGACTAGCTTTTTTGAAGCAACTGGGAAATCCAAATCATAGGATCAAAATTGAGTCACTAGAGATCTGAGGAAAAATACCAATGTGTAAAGAAACAGAAATGTGTGCTTGGTTTAAGTTCAGTATTTTTTCCATGTCTGGGCCCAGGGTAGTAAGTTATACTAGCATACACTTAAATGATACTTGACAATTTACAAAGTATTTTCTTTACAACAACTCTATAAAATAGTTACAAATGTTATCATCCCCATTTTATAGATAGCAGGGAAGGTAACAAGTATTTATTAAGCACTAGGTGCCTGGCACTATGCAAAGCGCTTTACAAATATAATCTTATTTTATCTTCACAATCTTGTAAGGTAGGTGCTGTTATTATCCCATTTTTATGGTTGAGGAAATCATAAGGAATAGAGAGGTTAAGTGATTGTCCAGGGTCATATAGTTGATCAGAGGCTTTGAACTTGGGTCTTCCTAACTTCCTAACTCCAGGCCCAGCACTCTATCCACTGTATCACCAACTACCTAGATGAGAAATAGTCTCTCAAAAGAGGTTGTCACTTTACAAAATCAGTGTAGCCAAAATTGAAAGAAAAGCAAGAAACTGGGGAGGAAAATTTATAGCAAGTTTCTCAGATAAAGGCCTTATCTCTCAAATATATAGGGAACTAAGGCAAATTTGCAAAAATAAAAGCCATTCCCTAGTTAACAAATGGTCAAAGGATAAGAATAGGAAGTTTTCAGAAGAAGAAATCAAAACTATTGATAGTCACATGAAAACATGCTCTAAATCACTACTGCTTAGAGAAATGCACATTAAAACAACTCCAAGGAACCAGCTCCCACCAATCAGATTGGCTAACATGACAGAAAAGGAAGATGGCAAATGCTGGAGGTGGGGGGGCAGGAATAGAAAAAGTGGGACACTAATGCACTGTTGGTGGGGTTGTGAACCTTTCCAGAGAACAATTTGGAACTACACTCACAAAAAACCGTGCAGACCCTTTGACCCAGCAGTAGCACTACTAGGTCTGTATCCCAAAGAGAGCAAAGAAAAGGGAAAAGGATCCATGTGTACAATAATATTTATAACAGCCCTTTTTGTGGTGGAAAAGAACTGGAAACTGAGGGGATGCCCATCAACTGGGGATCGGATGGACAAGTTGCGGTAGATGACTGTGATGGAATACTAATGTTCTATAGGAAATGACAAGCAAGATGGTTTCAGAAAAACCTGGAAGGACTTACATGAACTGATGCAAAGTAAAATGAGCAGAACCAGGAGAAAGTTGTACACAGTGACAGCAATACTGTAACAATGACCTACTGTCAAAGGCTTAGCTCTTCTGATCAAGACAATTCCAGTGGACCCATGATGAAAAATGCTATCCACCTCCAGGGAGAGAACTGGTGAATTCTGAGTGCAGACTGAAGCATGCTTTTTTCACTTTCTTTCTTTTTCTCCTTTTGGTCTGTTTTCTTTAGCAACATGGCTAATATGGAAATATATTTTGTATGACTTCACATGTGTAACTGATGTCATCTAGCTTGCCTTCTAAATGGATGGAGGAGGCTCAGGAAGGAGGGAGAGAATTTGGAATTCAAAATCTTTTTAAATAGAAGTTTATAAATAAGTAAAAGTTGAACTGTTGAAAGAGCTTGTGACTTATCCATAATTAGGTATGTTGTAAGCGAATGTGAGGTCAGAACTCAAACTCATGATTTTTGATGCTAAGCCTCATGTTATTTCTCGCAGTTATCACATTCGTGTCATGTGTTAAGGTTGACAGTGTGCTTTTCTCAAGGCCCTGTAAGGTAGATACTGCAAGTATTATTCCTCATTTGCAGAACAGTTTGTTGAGGTGTAGTGAGATGAAGGCATTCCTCACACAAGTCTCCTGATTTTGAATTCACTTTCCATTATACCTGGCTCCCTTGGTTCTTGGTTTGCTTTTTTCCTTTTCTGTTAAGAGAATTGTTTTTGTCTTTAAGGAATACATCCGCCTGCTACAGCCTTGGTGTCAAGTGAGTGTTGGCTCCTGCCGTTTTATGATGGGCCGGTGCTACCTGGTCATGGGAGAAGGACATAAGGTAAATTTAGTCTTATTCTTTCTGCTTGATTAACTGGGGAAGGACTTGGTAACTGTAAGAAACTTTGCTGTCTGCTGTAAAGAATCATTGGATTGTCCCACTATACTTTTGGAAGTCTCCAAGACTTTTTCTGGTCCCAGTCACTCAAGTGCCAGGTTTCATTTGCTGCAGCCTTTAGCATTCAGAATTCAAAAACCCTCATTTTGTTGTTGCGAGGATCAAATGAGATATTTGTAAAGCCTTTGCATAGTGCCTGGCACATAACAGATAATTAATGCTAGTTCCCTTCCTCTTCCCCTCCTTGTAATGCATATAACATTTCTTTATTTCCTTAGGCTCTGGAATGTTTTTGCCAAGCTGCATCTGAAGTGGGCAGAGAAGAATTCTTAGATCGATTGATCCGCACAGAGGACGGGGAGATCGTTTCTACTCCCCGACTACAGTATTACGATAAGGTATAAATCTTATAAAATGTCAACCTTTCAGATTCCTGGTACATGTATAATTGTATTACTGTGTCTTGGGAAAGTAGGAGGAGTGCTGTGTAAATGTAAATGTTGTTACATTGTTATTCACTAAACCAAAGTGAAAAGAAGAAACAATTTCCAAGGGAAAATGCAGGTGTTAGAAAGTTAGTTCTTGAGTTGTTAAAGGCTCAGTGACATTCCCAAAGCAATTTCACTATTTCCCAGTAGGTAGGTAGATACAAATTGAAGGTAACTGTGGAGAAAAAGCTGACGCCACTCAATACTCCATCCTAAGCATGTATTAGCAAGCCCCAGAGTTTGATTTTGTTTCCTCAGTGGCAAAGATGAGTAGCACCAAAAGAAACCAACCTTAGTTTTTCATCATAAATTGAAATTCAGTGCAAAATTATTCAGCTGCTAATAAATTCAAAACTCTTACAACTGTTGAGTTGATATAAAACATGTTGGTATCCAACATAAATCACCCATCAACTTCATCTATGCATCCTTAACAATCTGTAGAATTATTTTTATGAACTTGGATGAAAATGGAGAGACTAGGCTAAGGTATTAGGATAAGAGCAACTAAAACTGCCAGCCTCCTCGAAGACCAAACCCTACCCAGAAACCAACAACAAAGAGAACTGCCCCAGCAAAGAAAGGTAAAAAACATATGAAACACAAGCAAACCAAAGATGCCAACACAATGAAAAGGTATAAACTCCAAAAGCAGCTTGGATCCTAGGGAGACAGGAGAAAGGAAGCAGCAGAAGTTCTGAGAGGTGCCCTCTGCCAGGTGGCACAGCCAAAGAAGTGAAACAAAAACTTGTAATTCAAAAAAAATCAAAATACTAAGCAAGAGAACTTGAAGAAAGCAAAAATGACACAAGCTAAAAAAAGACCCCACTTAGCCACCAAATTCATACATAGCTTACCTCGCCGTTAAAGTTTTCTTAAAGTGGATTTATGTTCCAAGGAATGCTACATTTATTTCTTTTTTAAAAAAAATTTAAAGTTTATTTTATTAAGTATTTTCCTGACATGTATAAAAGATTTTTAACTTGCATTTTTTTAAATTTTGAATTCCAAATTTTCTCCCTCCTTCCTGCGCCTCCTCCATCCATTTAGAAGGCAAGCTAGATGACATCAGTTACACATGTGAAGTCATACAAAATATATTTCCATATTAGCCATGTTGCTAAAGAAAACAGACCAAAAAGGAGAAAAAGAAAGAAAGTGAAAAAAGTATGCTTCAGTCTGCACTCAGAATTCACCAGTTCTCTCTCTCT
>CM053623.1:446660675-446724203 GCA_028646595.1 Phalanger gymnotis | reverse complement strand
TTTCCAGTTCTTTTCCACCACAAAAAGAGCTGTTATAAATATTATTGTACACATGGATCCTTTTCCCTTTTCTTTGCTCTCTTTGGGATACAGACCTAGTAGTGCTACTGCTGGGTCAAAAGGTCTGCACAGTTTGGTGGTTCTTTGTGGGTATAGTTCCAAATTGTTCTCTGGAAAGGTTCACAACCCCACCAACAGTGCATTAGTGTCCCAGTTTTTCCAGCCCCACCCCCCTCCAGCATTTGCCATCTTCCTTTTCTGTCATGTTAGCCAATCTGATTGGTGGGAGCTGGTTCCTTGGAGTTGTTTTCATGTGACTATCGATAGCTTTGATTTTTTCTGAAAACTTCCTGTTCTTATCCTTTGACCATTTGTTAACTAGGGAATGGCTTTTATTTTCATACATGGGGAATGGCTTTTATTTTTGCAAATTTGCCTTAGTTCCCTATATATTTGAGAAATAAGGCCTTTATCTGAGAAACTACCTGTTCTTGTTCTTTGGCAATTTACTGACTGGGGAATGGCTTTTATTTTCATAAATTTGCCTCAGTTCCTCATATATTTGAGCTACGTTTACTTCTAAGCTGGATATGATTTGAATAGAGTGTCCAGTCTGTTGGAAAAGACATAAGTCCAGTGCAATACACACTGACATCCCAGAGAACTTAGACAAATGCAAAAATCTAGAAGCCAAATATGAAGAAACCATGAAAACAGATTGCTCAGAATTGGGAAAAAGAACCAGCAAAATGCAAGGAAAAACTCAAGCGCCAATGTGCATAGGCAATATCATAATTAAATTACAACATCACAAGAATAAGGAAAAAAAATATGTTACCAAAGGTGCTTAAATCACTTAATGAGAAAGGATACCTTGGATCCCAGCGGAATGTTCAAGGAGGTCCCAGAAGGATCACAGAACTGAAATTCACTATGTACAGAATCATGAAGTGTGGATCAGCCTCCAAAACTCAGCATATTCTAGCAAGGCTGGAGATATGTGTTTGAGAAAGAAAATAGACCTAGAGCCCCATCCTCTTAAATCTTCAAACAACCCCAATTGAGGCTCTTGGCTGACAAGGTAAGTGTTTAAAACCATCTAAAACGGTTGCTAACAAATGGATTTCATTATTGGCTAAATCACTAAAGATTTCAAAAAAGTAGCTTGGAGTAACAGGAAAGAGGAAGAAGAACACTGAAGAGGGTGAATGAGAGTTTGGAGAGAGATCCCAAAGTGAAATCCCTCTCTTTGAGAAAAGGGGGTCTGAGTTAAAGCGAGCTAAAACCCAAGACAGAGGCACTTTTATTCAGTGTGCTTCTCTTCAATTTGACTAATAAGGGAAGTTGTGTAAAAATCAAAAAGCTTCCTCTGGCCCAGGAATAGGAGGACCTAAGGTTGAGTCTGGCTTTAGACACTTGACACCTATTAGCTGTGGGACCTTGGGCAAGTCACTTAACCCTCGTTGCCTTGAAGAAAAAAAAAACAAAGAATCCAAAAGCTTGTATTCCTTTTCCATAGACTGAAAAAAACCAAACAAATGTCACAATTATAATACTAAATACAAATGGACTGAGCTGCTTCATAAAGTGAAAAGTAGCCCCAGATTGGATTAAAAGGCAGACAGTAACAATATGATTCTTAGAGGAAGCACTTTTGCCAAAGAAATATATGAATAGATTGAAAAATGAAAGGGTGATCTAGTATTTGTTGTGCAAGACATTAATGATATCATACAAAATTGAATTCTCACTAGAAAGTATATTAAGAGATAGAAAAAGATAACATGATGCTAAAAGGTTCTATTCAAAATGAATATAGTAGTCTTAAATATACATACATATTTACCTAATCTGTGGCAAATATCAAAACTTAGTCTTGCAGTAAGAAATAATTGTCCTTTCACAGTCATTATGGAAGGTTTAAACCCATCAATATGAGTATGTGATAAATCCAGCCAAAAGATAAGTAAGAGAAAACTTAGAGCACTAACCAGAGAATTAAGTCTGATTACTATAAGGAGATAATTTGGTGAGAAAAAGGAAAAATGCTGCTTTTTCCTAGAGCTCACAGAACTTGGAGAAAAGTTGACATGTGTTGGCCCACAAAGGCAAATACAGAGAAGAGATGCCATGCCCTAACTGCTCTTCAAACAAACCATAACCAGGTTGTAGTGTTGTTAATACTTCTGCTGCTTCTCCTCCCCTTAAGGGCTCAAGGACTCTTCCAGAAGCTAAGAAATTACTTACTAAATAATGACATCAAAGACAAATAATACCATTGCATAATGAAATCTACAGGGCATTAGCTAGAGGCATGTTTGCAACATTAAATATGTCAACAAGGAAAAAAGTTAGTTGAAGCAGTAGCTTTAAAAAAACGGGGAAAAAAGCAATAAACCAAGATGAAAGCAGAGAAAAATACAAATGAAAATAAAACTGAAATGACTTTTTTTTAAAGACAACAAAATTGTGAATCATTACTAAATTAATTGACTTTGAACAGTTAAATCTAAGAAAAAAAAGTCCAGACTAAAAACACGCAAATCAGAAGAAAGCAGAGCTTGTAAAGGCAAAAGAGATAAGAAAATTATGGAGGATACACAGTCCTGTGTTTGTAAATTTGTGGATCCAAAGCAAATGGATGATTACCTACAGAAGTTTAAGATACTCTCAAAGTAAATAACCCAAAATGATGAGTCTCAGAAAGAAAAATCGGACTGCCCGTAAAGAACCACTCCACAGTAATACAACACACCTCTCCAGATTCACAGGCTAATTACCAAACCTTTAAAGAGCAGTAACTTCTAGACTATAGTAACTGCTTCAAAACAGAAGAGGAAAAAAAGTATTAAGTTGCCCAACTCCCCCTTCCACAAGGCACGTACAGTATTAATCTGAAAACTGGGACAACAACTCTAATAAGTGTTACTGCAAAAATTCTAAATGAAATACCAAGAAAAGTGAAAGGATGATCTAATCTGCTGTTCTTCTAAGAGGACTTTTAAGTTACAGCATTTTTGTCCAGGCCCCACGCTTCTCAAATTTCCATTTGCTTTCCTATCCTTTGTCAGTTTCATTGTTCTTTAATGCATCCATCAAAGGAATGAAGAAGACTGAGCTCAAAATCAATTGATTCTTTCAATTTTTTTTAACCAATACTATGAGTATTTCAAACTGTCACAGATTATCAGAGTTTAGCAGCATTTAGATAACATTTTTATAATCTGTGAGAAGAAAAATGAAAGGAGTCTAAAACTCAACATTATAGGTAACTGTAGAAGGAAGATGCACGAGCCATAGAGCTAAGCCAGTGGTCAGCCTTGCAGCATCTCGTAGCTTAAACTTTTCATATGTCTCTTTCGTTTTTCTAATTGGTTTTAGAACCAAGGACCTAATTCTATTTCAGTTTTATTATTCATTGCTTAAAAGCACATTTGTGATGACAAAAATTCCTCCTATTGCCTTAGGTTTTGCGATTATTGGATGTGGTTGGTTTGCCTGAACTAGTGATTCAATTGGCTACATTAGCAATAACTGAAGCAGGTGATGACTGGAAAAGCCAGGTAAGAAGAGAAATTTTTTTATCTGTCTTAATAATTTTTATTACTCTTTTTTCACATCACCACAGTTTCCTCAGAATTTTTGTTGCCTAAAACTTTGTACCGTAACTGAGGTCTTTATACCCTTCTCTTTTTCCTTTATTTCATTTCTAGGCTACTTTGAGGACATGCATTTTCAAACATCACTTGGATTTAGGACACAATAATGAAGCCTATGAGGCCTTAACTCAGAATCCAGACCCTAGCAGGTAGATAGTGAGCCATTCACCATTGCTTCTTGGCCCACAAAAGGAAGTTTGCCTGATATCCCCCTTTTTGTTCTAGGCAGCTAGATTGCTTGCGACAGTTGGTGGTAGTCCTCTGTGAACGTTCGCAGCTCCAGGATCTGGTGGAGTTTCCGTATGTGAACCTGCATAATGAGGTAATTGAATCTGCCTGAGAGCACATGGGAAGAACTTTGGTGGCTTTGTCAGCCACTGCAAACTCACTCACCTAGCCTTTTATTTCTCTCCCTTAGGTTGTGGGGATAATTGAGTCACGTGCCCGAGCAGTAGATCTGATGACTCATAATTACTATGAGCTCCTGTATGCCTTCCACATCTATCGGCACAACTACCGAAAGGGTGAGGCCTTAGGGCAAACTAATTTTCATGGGACTTCAGACCTGGCAGAAGCCATCTAGTCTAATGGAAGTAAACTCACCCAAAGTGATGTTGCTGGGGAGAGGAAATATTAGGATTAGGCTTTGGATAGAAGAGTCTATCAGCTCAAGGGATGTAGGGTTACAGAACAGGAAGGGAGCCCAGAAGTCATCTCATTCAGTACGCCCTCATTTTATAGCAGAGGAAATGGTGACTTTGCTTAATGATGTGATCAAAGCCTGTAATGGACAGAGCTTGGGCTGCTCTGTGACTGCAGTTACAAAAGTATTGTATAACATTCCACTTGTCTTTTGCTCTCATTTTACTACTAGGAATATTATCATTTTGCTTGGGAAAATTGTGACTAATTATAGGTAAAGGTTCAAACTTTGCATCTTTTATCTCTCAGCCTTGAGCATACTATAGGAATAGGGTTTAGAGCTGGAAAATTTAGCCCAGGTGCCTCATTTTACTTAGCTTCAGATTGAGACCCAGAGATACTAAAAGTTAGCCTAAGTCACAAAGGTAGTAAGTATTAGAGCTGAGAGTTGAACCTAGGTCCTATGACTTAAGATCTGGAGCTTTTTGCACTTAACTCTTTGCTCTTTAGATGGTGCGAACCAGTTAGAACATACTCCTGAGAAGTGACCATGGTTTCTTACATGTATACTGTGCTCAGTATTATATGCTTTACTTAGGGCAAAGTTAGGTTAGTTCAGATTGTGTGAAGATTAAGGTTACTTTGGATTGTTCATGAATTCCTGTTTCAGCACCATAACATCATCCTTTCTGTTTCTCTTGTTCTGAGCAAATATTGTGGTTTCCAGTCTCATCAGATGTTGAGTCATCCAAGGCTTTTAAAATTCCTACAAGGAATACTTTCCCATTCAAAAGACATGATGGACTTTTCATCTCCCCTCAGTTACATGCCAGATTTTTAATATGAAGTCAGTTTCAGGTTTAGTACTTGCTAAAAAAAAAAAAAGATCCTCTTTGTGGCTTACTAAGTTCTTTAAAATTTCAAAGTCATTCCAAGGAAAAAAGAAGTGAATGTGTCTATTTTCAGATCATTTTTGACAAACTGTAGTTCTGCTTCTTCCTCGGGAGCAATTTTATTCTACCTCTACTTGAAGAATTCTTTTTGTCTGGGAAGAAATGGAAACATCTTTGGATTAGTCTCCAGTTGTATTAGGGAAAATTGGTGGCTAGAATTCTTTTTTTTTTTCCCAGTCAAATAGATTTGTTTCAACATAAAAGATACTTACCGAGTAAGATCACAAATGCCTTTATAAAGAGCATTCTGAATAGTTATGTTTGAAAAACATCTTCATTGTCCTTAAATGATGGAACATTTTACACTTGTTACGAGTATTTAGGCAGCCAGACCTTTGAATCCAAGTGATCTCAGTTCAAGTCCACTTCTGACAAAAACTACCTGTCACTTTGGCCATGGCATGTAACCTCTTAGTGCCCCAGGCAACTCTATAAGATTATCATTGGCAGAGAAAGTGCCAACCTGCATTGGTACAGAGAGTTTTCTCACCAGGAGGTTCTCATATCTGATGACATAATTGGTATGGACTCCCCGGGACCTTCTCCGAAACCACCATCTCCTCCCCTCAAAATCCTGTTTCCCCACAACAGCTCTATAAGGTGACTATTATACGTATCTACATACATATGCATGTGTGTAATTATTCCATTTTACAGAACAGGAAATAAAGGCACAATGAGGTCTAATTACTTACTCACAATGGTACTAGTAAGTGTTGGAAGTGGGATTGGAATCTTGATGATGTCTCCTGACTCCAGATTTAGTGCTCTTTCTACTAAACCATATTGCCTTTAATGTCCCCCTGAAAAAGGAATTGTTCTTCTTAATTGCAAATCAAACTATTTTCATAAAGGATTGAAATTAAATAATTATTAAATGCTTCTTAACTTAAAATTTCCATATTGTCAGTCTGGGAACAGTACTTCTCTGGCATCTATTAAACTCAAATGATGTATTTCCTTTAAAAAAAAAGTTTTTAACAAGAATTTTTCAGTTGTCTCTTTCAATATAACCAAAATCTCTATAATAAGGTTGAATCCTTTCCATTCAAACATTTCTTCCTCAGACCACACTATTTTCCATACTGGGTTTCAGGGATCTCTCTAAGGAGGGGGAGCTGACTGGTGCCTGAAAAGTCAGAAAGCATAGATTCCATTGATCGTAAATTACTCCGAGCTTGCTTCTTGGTTTTGGCCCCTGGACGGTAGCAGTGAAGCACAGGAGGGAAGTACTGGTTGTCATTGTGAAGTCTCATCCGTCCTTGTTCAACAGCTGGCACGGTGATGTTTGAGTATGGCATGCGTCTTGGCAGAGAAGTTCGCACTCTCCGGGGGCTTGAGAAACAAGGCAACTGTTACCTGGCAGCCATCAACTGCCTGCGGCTGATTCGTCCAGAATACGCGTGGATTGTGCAGCCAGCATCTGGGGCGGTGGTACAGAAGTGTTCTTTTTTTTTTAATTTTTGATTTTTGTATTACTAACAGCAACAACAGTAATATCCTTTTGTGTATAACACAGCCACATTTATTATCCTATTTTATTTTATCTACTTTTTCCGTCTTTGGACGTTTTCTTACTTAATGGCATAGCAATAGTTATTAACATATTGTTATCCTATTAATTCACCTTTTCATGATAATTTTAACTATCCTACTGTCATTGAGCAGCCACTTTTCCTGATACAACATTAGCAAGAAGGTGAAAAACTTTTCTTGATACTATGTTCTGCCTCTATTACATATGTTCATAAGTGCATAGTAAATGCACTTAAAGTTTTCCTTTCATGGTGATGAATTTGCTTAGATCCATCCTGCATTCAATTCCTACTATGGCCAAAGGTATGGATATCCCACTCCTAATCCTTGCCACCTGCCTTGCAAATGCAGTGGAGTACATAGCCTTAGAACTAAGTAAAGCTAACTGTACTATGCGGGAATGCAATCCAAGACCAAGACTCCTAAACATAATGTTCTAACCAACTACATGAGAAAACCAAAGCCACCTTTATTTGGCCTTCATTATTAGAATATCCGTGCAAGCAGATAATGCCCATTGTACCAAAGAGTGTATGCTAACAACTCTAATGCACAAAGCAGCAGGGGAAAAGTGATTTTTTTCTTTTCAGAAATAGATTTTTATTGTTACTTTTTGTTCTAACATTGCCTAGATTTCACACTGTATCAGCCCTAGCCATCCTTTAGAAGAAATAATATTTAAAAGGAAGAAGAGAAAATAATTCCACAAAGAGATCAATATAATGACAAACATGGTATATGTAATGTTCCATATCTGTGACCTCCCACCTCTGCAAGGATGGGGTGGGGTGGGGTGGCATGGGGAACAGGGCGTTGGGGCAGTTATCTTCTATCTCTTTGCTGGGGCCAAACTTACTCCTTCTAATTTCACAGCATTCATTTTCTTTTTATAATTTTTTTGGCCATCTTTTGTTTTAAATTTCCCCATATCCTTCCATTTCCCCTTTTCAAAGAGCCATTTCATAAAACACAGAATTTTTTTTTAAAGAAAAGGATGTAGAAGAGGAAAAAATTGATTAATTTGTAGGGAAAAAATATCTTAAACTATATGCAATCTACCATTACCCCACCATCTCTGCAAGTGAATGGGACGTGGTATCTTCTCACATCCCTCCTTTGTGCCTATATTTGTTCTTTGTAATTTTCCAGCCTACACATCTGATTGTTTGATAGTGGTGTTCTTTCCACTTAGGTTGTCATTGTATGAAGTCATTGTCTGTATTGTCTTCAGCTCTGCCAGCTTCTTTCTGCATCTGGTCACAGGTCCTTCCCTGCTCCTTCGTTTTCATCACTTAAATCAGTTCACGCAGCCCCGTTGTATTCCATTGCCTTCAGTTGCCATAGTGTGTCCCTGTTCCCTAGTCGATGGGCATTGTTTGTTTGATGGACATTGGTTCCAGTTCTTTATAATCACAAAAGGTGCTGCTGTGAATATGCTGGCATGTGATGGCGTAGCTTTGACTGTAACCTACTCCTTGGTACATGTACCTAGTCATAGAGTTGTACCCTTCCATATTGCTTTCCAGGGTGGCTGTATCCATTCCTAACCCTACCAGCTACAGTGCCCTCCTAGCACACTCATCTCCCCATGTCCCATCAGCATGTGCTTGTTCATTTTCCTTATTTTTAGTGACAAAACATTCTTTTATATGATTATTGATAGTTTTTTTTTTTCCTTTTGAGACTATTTCCTCTTTATCTTTTGACCACTTAACTCTTGGGAATAGCTTGTGGCCCCGAATATCTGGTAGTTGTCTATATGTCTTAGATTCCAATTTTTCTTAATCGTCGCTATCATGTTTTATTAAAAATTTGCACCTACTTCTAGCTGTGAAATGTGTATGATCTGCTTCTAACCTTTTTTGTGGTATAATCCTTCATGCTCAGGCCATGTATCCATTTAGATTTATTATTAAAATATCATCTGAGATAGTGATGGAAGCCTAATTTCTGCCAGATTGCTTTCCAGTTTTTCCAGCCATTCTTATCTAATAGGAAGTTTTTTCCTAAGTAATTTATGTTTCTGAATTTTTCAAACATTGGGGTCCATTATTTCTGATTCTTCCTTGCGATGTCATTTCCATTGGTCTCGTTTCTTTTTTATTTAACCAAAACCAAATGTCTTTGATGGCTTCTGTTTTATAGTAAGCTGAGGTCTACTCGTTCAACATTCCTATCTTTTTTTTCATTATTCCTCTTGATAGTCTACATCCTTTTTTCCACCAAATGAATTTTAGGCAGCTAGGTGGCAGAGAAGATAGAGTGCTGGGCCTGGAGTCAGGAAAACCTAAATTCAGATCTGGCCTCAGACACCAGCTGTGTGACCTTGGGCAAGTCACTTAACCCTGTTTGCCTCGGTTTTCACATCTGTAAAATGGGCTGGAAAAGGAAGTGGCAAAACATTCCATTATCTTTGCCAAGAAAAGCCCAAAATGGGCCACAGAGTCAGACGTTGCTGAAAAGTGACCCAAAATCTAAATGTCGTTATTTAGCACTTCGATGGTATAACATAGCATTAAATATCTTAATTAAAATTGATAATATTCTCATTTTTACCATATTGGTATATTTGAGTTCATTATTCCTAATTAAAATTTGCATCACTCAGCTAATCACTTTTTTTTTGTCTCCTAGTATGAGCGCCCTGGAGCCTCCCCAAAAAGGAATCACGATGGAGAGTGCACAGCTGTCCCAAGTGAGTGAGGACTTTCAGCTAAGTGTTTGTTGCCTGGTAACTGTTTAAATCTTGACCTTAGTAGCAGCTTAATTCTTATTTCATGATCTTCTTTTTGACTCAGATCTACACAGAACTAATTGAAATAGCAACGTGACTTTGATTTGTTAAGGTCAAGCATTTGGGCTTTTGGAAGGCCAGCTGTTTTCTGCCCTCTTCATGCCTTGGTTTTATTTAACGGCTGGCAGAGGATTAACAAGTTCTGTTAGTCGGCCTGGCGCTGTCTAGTACTATTTGGTTTATCTTGGGGTTTTAGAGTCTCTCTCTTTGTGGTTTCATAGCTAGCCGACAAGTTGAAATCTTAGAACTAGAAGACCTAGAGAGGGAGTGTTCCTTAGCCCGCATTCGCCTCACTCTGGCCCAGCATGACCCAACAGCAGTTGCCATTGCAGGTAGGAATTCACTACTTTACATTTCTTCTCAAATACCATCAGAAGCTCTTTTAAGTATCCATCTATATATGCATTCTTTCAGGCATGTACACAGCAAGCTTAGAGGCTGTGAAATCCCTTTGTCTATGAAGGTCTTAAGTATGATTTATTTCTTTACAAGTGGGATTGGAGCTAAATATATTTCTCATCTACACAGGAAGCTCATCAGCAGAGGAAATGGTCACTCTCTTGGTGCAAGCTGGCCTTTTTGACACAGCCATCTCACTCTGCCAGACTTTTAAACTCTCCCTAACGCCAGTCTTTGAGGGACTCGCTTTCAAGTATGTACCAAATTATCTTGTTGTCAAACATTGGCAGTCTGCTTTTTATTATAAGACACGTCTGAGTTACAGGTTCATTTTACAGTAGTTTAGTTAGCGTATATTATTTAAACACAATTTCATTGCTTTCTGAAAAACCACATTTATAATGGAGATTTTTTTAACCTCATGAAAATGTATTTGTGTATTGATTTTTAAAAAACTTTGAAATTCATACCTGATAACTGACACTTCTTGGTTAAAATTAAATTCCTGTCCTTATTGACTGGCTAATTGAATGTCTCAGTTTGAAAATATTGCAGAATTTTTCCAGGAATTTGAGTGGAAAGGTGAAGCTAGTGGTTCTTTGAAGGAAGAGGACTTAAATGCTTACTTTGCATTACAGGTGCATCAAATTGCAATTTGGTGGGGAGGCAGTCCAGGCAGAGGCATGGGCTTGGTTAGCAGCCAATCAGCTTTCATCTGTCATCACCACCAAGGAATCCAGGTACCTTACTAGCATTAATTCTGGCATGTGTTTTCAATGCAAATGTCTCAGTCCCACAGGTTATTTTGGTGATTGAATTGTATAAATTGCTTATGTATAGGAAGCTACCTTGCTTATTTTAGGTTAGATGTTATATGAAACTGAAATATATAGTACCATATATACAATGCCATTCCCCTCCCCCAAATCCATTAAAAAATTCTTAAACCGTTCGGCCAGGGGGCTGTTGTAAGCAAAGTGTTTTGTAATCCCACAAGAACTGTAAAAATATAAGTTGGGATTAGTCAGAAGTCTGTATTTAATATATTTCCAATATGAACTCCCTTTCCTCTTTCCCCCTACCCCAAAACAACAAGATCTTCCATCCAAATATCACATATGGCCTCATAATGTCCAACTGCCATTTAGTTCTGATTGTTGTTTAGCAGCCCTTCTATTTCACTTGATTCCCCTCCTCCTGAGCTTACTCCCTAGAGCAGCTGTTTAAGACTTTGGTTTCTCCCTTCAGGCATTCCTCTTCAACAACAATAAAGTCAAATGTTTCTAAGCCCCAGATCAGGTCCTGCACTCCTTAACCTTACAGTGACTTTTCACATCTGGTTTTCCACAGCACTTCTATTCTTTATCATACAATCTAGCACATAATAGAATTAGAGTTAATTGAGAGCTAGCAGGAGATTTTAGAGATTATTTGAGCCAAGCACCTCATTTTACAGATAAGGAAATAGGCCTAGAAAAATGAAATGGCTTGTGGTTGTATAGCTGATCAAGACCAAAACCAATTCTAGAAAACAGGTCTATGGGCTTCCAGTCCACTGCTTTCTCCCCTACACTGCTGCCTCTGTAGCTTAATTGTTTTATCTTTGATAAATAGAGTGTCTCAACTTGGGGGGAAGAGGGGCCAAAGCAGGGAAGATGGGGACAGGGATGACAACTAAGTCTTCTTCTTCTAGACACCCCCACAGAGGCTAGCATAATTATGATTCGGTAAAGTTTGATGTACAGATGTTACAGAATTTTTTATTGCAAATGTTTTCTTAGAAATCAGTTTATTTTCATTTCAGTTTAGCAAGATTATTTAGGTTTTAATTGTTGGCTTTCATCCTTTTTCTTTAAATTAGTTTTTGCTATCTCATAAATTTTAATTCTGTGCAGGTGTGTGAAAACCCTTTCCCTCAGCTTTTCTTCTCTGGCTGACCAGAGCCCACCAATAACATAAGTGGGCATATCCACCATGGGGTTTTTCTGAATGCACTTTTTATTATGTTGGGTTTTTTTATCTGAACAGAGCAAGTTGGGGTTTACTGACATATTTCATGTGTCTGTGTTTATATTTTTAAAGATAGATTTTCCTTCGAAATATTTTAAACTCTACTGGCATAGCCTATTAAGGAATCTGAAAATTAATCATTTTTTCCAGTGCTACTGATGAAGCTTGGCGGTTGTTGTCATCTTACCTGGAAAAATACAAATGCCAAAATAACTTGTATCACCATTGTGTAATCAACAAGCTATTGTCCCATGGGGTTCCACTGCCCAATTGGCTTATAAATAGTTACAAGGTAAGTCGTGCCTTTGTTTTCATAAAAGCTCTCCATCCTGGTTAGTAGTGGCAAAGTGATGCAATAGAAAGATTCTGTGGGTAACCCTGTTGCCTTTGGGTATAGAGTTTGCTAGGGAAAAATCCATCATGTCATAGAATTTCAATAACTCTTGCATGTATACAAAGTGCTTTCCTCACCACAGCCTTCTCAGTAGGTAGTGTAAGTACTGTTCTTTACTTTCACTCCATCCTAGAGTTGGGAGCTCTGATTCCAACCCATACCCTAACTAGAATCCTGTCCAATCTGCTCTGAGATGGCTCTGATTGTTAGGAAGTTCTTGATTACATAAAGCCGAACTTTGCCCATTTATTAAACCTAACTCTGCTTCTGGAAAGCAGCTGAGACAATCTAACCCTCTTCCCCATGAAAGCCTTTCAGATATACATCTCATGGCCTCCAGAGTCTCTTCTTCTCCCTACTAAATTTGCCCAGTCTACCAGCCATCCTCATATTGCATGATCTCACACACCTTCTTCACCATCCCAGCTGCCCTCCTTCTCCTACCATTCTTCAGTTTAACTGACCAGTGTCCTTCCAGAATATGGTGCCTAGAACTGGACCAGCACTTCAGCTAGTGCCTGCAGACATAAAGCACAGCCCAAGTGCTCTGGCTCAGGACACTTGGCTTCTCAGCACAGCTCAAAACATCAGTTTTTTTGGCTTCAAGTCACCCTTTTGCAGGTGAAGAAGTGAAGCCCATGACAGGTACCCCAGCAGCTGTGGGGCTGGGCTTCAGTTCCCCATACTAGGGCTCCTTTGATTGATTATTAAGCAAACATCTCTATAGAATGCCTCTTGCCAGCACATTTAAATCGATAACTTCCCTTTCTGTATATACGGACATAAGGTAACCTCTCCCTCTCCCCCCGCCCCCAAAAAAAGTATCCAATGATACTATAATCAGGCTCTCACTGGCTCCTAAACAATAACTCACATTTCTGTAACCCTGAGGTTTATCAAGCATTTTCCCCACAGAAGCCCTGAGAGGTAGATAATGGGGTAGTATCCCTACCGCAGAGCTGAAAAGATGGAGAGGGCATGTCCAGAGTCACACAGACTAACAGTTGATAAAGCTGAGATTTGAACCCAGGTCTCTCCTATTTTTTTAGGCTTCCAGCCATTCTGGCTTCCACTCCCATCATTTAACTGAATCTACTCTGTCCAAAGTTAAAGTGACTTCTTAATTACCAAATCCAGCAGCCTCATCCTTGTTGACTTTTGCAGCATTTAACACTGTGCATTATCTTTTCCTGGATCCTTCCTCCTCTCTAGGCTTTTGTGACATTGCTCTCTCCTAGGTTTTGTCCTTACTATCTGACCACTCATTCTGAGTAAGTCTTTGCTGCTTCTTCATCTGAGTCATGCCCACTGGTCCTGGGTGTCTTCCAAGGCTCTTTTCCCAGGGTCTCTTCACTCTACACTGTGTCACTTGGCCATCCCATCAGTTCCCATGGGGTCAGTAAGCTCCATGGATGTAATGTCCAGATTTGTATAGTTAGCCCTGGCCTCTTTCCTGGGCTCTAGTTCCACGTCACCAGCTGCCTTTTAGACACATTGAATTGGTTGTCCCCCTAGCATTCCGAACTCAACATGTCTAAAGCAGAAATCATTATCTTCCCTGCCTCGCCTTCCCCACAAAACAAAACAAAACACCCTCTTCTCTTTTGAGCTTTGGTATTAATCTCAAGGGAACCAGCATCTTCCTAACCAACCCAAGCTCACAACCTCAAGAGTCCTGCTCAACTCCCCTCACCCTACACATCCAACCCGTTGCCAAATTTTGTCACTTCTATCTTCAAAACATCTCTCACATATGTCCCCTTCTCTCCAGTCACACAGCCACTGCCCTGTTTTAGGCCTTCATCACCTTTTACACAGCACCTAGGTCCTAGACTGCGACAGCAGCCTTCTGACTAGACTGTGCCTCAATTCTCTCATTTCAATCCATCATCCACTCAGCTGCCATGATCATTTTTTTTTTTTTTGAGGCATTCAAGGTTAAGTGACTTGCCCAGGGTCACACAGCTAGTAAGTGTCCAAAGGCAGATTTGAACTCTGGCCCTCCTGACTCCAAAGCAGATGCTGTATCCACTGCAATACCTCGATATCCCAATTTTTCTAAACTGTAGATCTAACTATGTTATCCCTCTACTCAGTGAGCTCCAATGTTTCCTTATCACCACAGGATGAAATATAAAATCCTCTGTTTGGCTTTTAAAGCTTTTCCTAACCTGGGCCCTTCCTGCCTTTACAGTCCCCTCCACATACTCTCTGAGCCAGTAACAATGGCTTCCTTGCATTTCCAACCCCTCATCTCCCACCTCCATGCCTGAAATACTCTCCTTCCCTCTGACTCTTCGTTTTTCCTTGACTTCCTTTGAAACTCAGCTGAAATTCCACCTTCTGTAGGAGACTTTTCCACATCCTCCTGGGTGCTGATGCCTTTCCTTCTCAGAGATTCTCTTCCATGTACTCTATTTATTTTGTTTGTAACTAATTGACATGTTGCGTCCATTAGGGTCTGTGCTCTTTGAAGACAGGAGGACTGTTTCTGCCTTTCTTTGTATGTAACACTTAGTCACGTTGCTCGCTTGTTCATTATGAGGACTTAATGAATGCTTGTTGATCAACTGATTTAAAAGTATTGAAGATCACTTAAGTACTTTCTCATACAAATTCCAATGGAGAAAGAGGAAAAAGGCTCGTGTATATGTATATTTAATTGCTATGAAAATATAATAAACCATGTATTCTAGAAAAATTGAAACATCTCACTTCTTTTCAGTTGATCTACAGATGCCCATCTTTATTTATCAAACTAACTAGCAATTCAATCCCCACAAAGATCAGTTCTTCTTTGAAAAATGGCCTATTTCAGATTTTGCAAGAATAACCATAGTCTTTGGATAACACCATCCCTAAGAAATTCCCCTCCACGCGCCCCCCCCCAATCAAAGTTTCTGCAGAATGAGTTAAGCATTAGGGCTTCCAGACCCTAGGCAGTACTTAAACCTTAACTCACCAAAATTTTCAGTTTATTATGTGTAATATCTCTCTAAGAAGGGGGTTCAATAAAATACTTTACTTTAGCATCCTTCCCTTTTGCAGAAGGTTGATGCTGCAGAATTACTCCGTCTGTACTTAAACTATGACCTTTTAGAAGAAGCTGTGGATTTGGTTTCAGAATATGTTGATGCTGTACTGGGGAAAGGACATCAATACTTTGGAATTGAGGTGGGTACAAATTGACATTTTTTTCTGGTTAGGCCAGGTTCTATAATTAAACTTCTCTTTGGGTGTTAGTACCCTTCCGGTTCTAACTAATTACATCATTGACTTTTTCCCTAAAATATAAGTGTTTAGTACCTCCATTTGTGGAATGGGAATAATAAAAAATATCTCATTTTCCTACCTTAAGGGAATGTGGTCAGAGTTGGTCCTCTTAAAACAGAGATATTATGTAGATGGGCACAGTATTATTTTTCTCCTTTAAAAAGAAAAATACAAAGACAGTCCACATGGGAGCACTGTATTTTTTTTCTGTTAATTTATATCACAATTTCTGGTGGTGTTCTGGTTGTAGAAATGGTGGCTCTATTAGTCCCTTGGAGGAGACTGGACTTCCCAAAGAAAATATAATGCTAAGGGAAACCAGAATTTGTTTTTTTTTAATTAAGGAAAAAACTGGTGTGCCTAAAAGCAGTTTAAATCAAGGAAGAAAATGAGATTTAAAAAAATACCCGTGTTCTGTATGTGTAGCATTTACTTTCTTTTTGTTAAAAAAAAAAAAGCTCTGAAGAAAAAAATGAAGGTATATGCTCTCTGAAAGGTTTAGAATAGAAGTAAAAATCTCAGAATTTTTCAAGTGATTTAGTTCATTTTATAAAAAGCTATGCTTTCCTTTTAGTTTCCACTGTCTGCAACCTCTCCGATGGTGTGGCTTCCATACTCTGCCATTGACCAGCTTCTTCAATCACTGGCAGAAAACAGTGCCAACACACACAATCTTGCTGTAAGTGATGTTCTTCACTAGGAGCCAACTGGCATGTTACTTTTTTGCCCTTTACTTCCTGGGGCTTAAAATTGAAAGTGAAAAAAAAGGGAAGGTACTGGCAACTTCATTCGCAATCTGGGTTCTAACCGGTGCCAGGAAAGAGCTTGATTCTTTTCTTAGACTCCTGAACTGCCTCATGAGCATTTGATTTTTTTTTTCCTTTGCAGTTGCACCAGAAAATACTTGACAAATTGAATGACTACCAGGAAAAGGTGGATCGGGCAACAAGGGATGTGTTGTATCGCCGACACTAGTGTCATGGACGTTCTAACCTTTGCAACCTCTTGGTGCCTCATAGGGCTTGAGACTTTACTCTCCAAGAACCCTGCACTCAAGGCTGATTTCTGCAAACTGTAAATGATATGTACAATTTTAGGCCTGAATTCAACCAGAGGCCAAGAAGGCAGAAGTCATGCAGAGGTCCTTGTACTCACTTGGCTGGTGGTGCTAATACACAATTTCTGGTTTTCAGTATTGGTCTGAAGCAGCTGCTTTTGTATATGATTCAGGAGCTTTTGTAGAGTTTATATTTTTTTAAATTACTGAAGACATTGTTTATCTGCAAATTAAAAACCACCTTCAACCAAGAAAACAGGCTGGTGATTTGTTGTAGTGAACAACCGAAATCAGCCACTGCAAACCCTGCCATTCCCCATCACGTTTTGTAGTTCAGCAGAATCATTTTGAACCAGAACTGACATGTATTTTCCATACAAAAAAACAGCCTGAAAACATTGCTCCCTTTCTTGGGCCTTCATTTATTGTGGGATTGTTGTTTTTGTATGACCTTCAATAAAATGTAAAACATCTTGCCCAAGCCAAAACTAAACTAACAAGCAGGTGTTTGAAGAGGATGACATGTTCCGATTTTGACCCTGAAGCCAAATTTGAAAACAACTCTGATGAAAGTGTTGCAAGCTTCAAAGTCCAGCTTACATAGAAATATTGAATTTCTACATTCAGTTCTGTCACAATGTACTGTGTCAATCTACTATAACCAGGCTGGGTGTGAGTCATTGATTAATTGATTCCATTCAAGTCTTACTGAGGGATGGACCAAAATTTAAACTTCCCTGGTCAGAGGCATTGACACCTCAAGATTTTGAAAGAAGAAGATAGGAAGATCTTCTGTGATTTTATTCTGTATATTAAAATTTATTGATCATCATCTTTTAAGAAACTAGTTGCGTATACTTTGGTTATTGTGCGTACTGTAGAATTTTCTTTGACTTTGTTCTAAGATCTATGTTTCAGGGCCATAATCAGAGCCAAATTCATTGTACTTCTGTTTTAGGTAAGAAGTCAGAAAAGCTCTCAGACATTTGCACTCATCGATTAAATGAGGGGTTACGTTTTAGTGACGTTGAGATTTAAAGTATTTATCAACCAGGTATTGGTACTTTAGATCTTTCTCATCCAATGGTTGAATGAAAGGCCTTGTTCGTTGCTCTTAGAGGAGTTTCAAGAATCAGTCAACACATAAACCCCAGTTCAGGAGAGGATTTGTGCCTAAAGAGACAGGGATAGACAGACTGCACTTATTTAATACAATGTGCCAAGCAGTAGGAATACAAATACAAGTAAAAAGACAAGGAACTTCCCTTCTAATGGAGGAAGACCACACATAAAAAGGAGCTGAAGGGGCTGGGGAGAGGTTGAGAATATTGGGGCCCCTGAAGCTAGACTTGATTTCGTCCATTTATTAGGAATCCAGGGAATTCCAGTCATAGGGTTTTAATCTAGAAAGGTACCTTGGCATTTCTAGTCCTCCCTTATTTTATAGCTAAAGCTTGGTAACATCCACCCATTATTCCTAGTTCCGTCTGGAGATGTGGGAAGGAGCTCTCAACATCAGCACCCTCTTAGTTGCCATTCAGTATGAGGACAGAACAAGGCAATGAGGAATCATTAAATAGTTAACAAAAGCAAAGTTTTATTTGTCCTACATGGGAAGAATGTACCACAAAGCTCCAATGGCATTTAGCTTCTCAACACAGCATTCTGCATCTCCACATGAAAATGAGGCTGATTGTCAGAGCTAGAAGGACCACTTTGTCTTCTTAAATCCACCACTTGTGAGGAATCGACTTCCACCAGGGAGTCTAGGCTAGGGCTTTATATTCCATCAGATGACCAGGAAGTTGTGTCAGGGAAGCTGGAGGACAATCAGGGTCAGCCCCATCTTTTAGGAAAAGCCTCCCTGTGCTGTTGGTCCTATTACATTGGACAACCAGGAAAAGATTACTCCACCTTCCACATGACAGTCCTTATATTTGAAGACAGTGTTGTTTCTTATAGATGCACTCCTTGGGTCTTTTCTCCAGGCAGCATTTAAAGTGCCCAGGCCTGGAGTCAGGAAGATCCATCTTCCTAAGTTCAAATCTGGCCTCAAGACACTTCATAGCTGGGTGACCCTGGGCAAGTCATTTAACCCTGTCTGCCTCCATTTCTTCATCTATAAAATTAACTGGAGAAGGCAATGACAAACCACGCCAGTATCTCTGCCAAGAAAACCCCAAATGGGGTCATGAAGAAACCAACATAACTGAAACAACTGAAAAAAAAATACCCCAATTACTTTAACTGATCATCTGCTGCAGTCTCAGTTCAGCAAATATTTTTAAACTCTTTACTACATGCCAAGCAGTCCGAAGCTGGTTCAAAGACAAAAAGGAAAGAATTACTGCCTCAAAGGAGCTTACGTTATGTTGGATAGATCCAACATGTACCAAGCAGTGATGTGGTTTCATGTCTCTTAAGCATATCAGTTTGACCCCTGTGTAAAGGATGGTTTGGAGAGGCTAGCATCCAGCTATGACTCCTCTTGTCCTTGTCACTGAATACAGAATTTTAGAGCTAAAGAAAACCTTGGAGTTCATCTAGTTTAACTCTTTCATTCAAATAGTGCCTGAGTTGGAATCAGGATGACATTCCATTTCCTATCAACTGTTTTTGCATTGGCTATGCCCATCACCTGGAATGCACTTCCTCTTTATCTCCATCAATTTGAATGCCAAGTTTCCCTCAAAGTCCAGCTCAAACACCACCTCCCACATGTAGCCTGCACTGATCTCCATAGGTACAAATGCCTTCTCCACCCTGAAATTCACCTGCATTAGCAGTTTGAGACAGAAACTTCACTTTTTTTATTCCCTGGGCCTAGCCCCATGCCTGAAACATAACAGGAGTGATTGGTTAATTGGACTGCTAAATGGTGAAGTGGACAGAGCGTTGGGCTTGGAGACCTGAACTTAAGTCTTGCCTCATGCACTTTCCAGCTGCTTGACCCTGAGCAAGTCACTTGCCTTTGTCTACCTCTTTTTCCTCAGTAAAATGGGGATAATTAATAATAGCAACTTCCTCACAGAGGTGTTGTAAAGATGTATGTGCACATAGATGATGAGGTTGACGCACACATCGCCAGAGCTAACTCAGTTTTGGGAGGCTCTGAAGGAAAGTGTGGGAGAGAAGAGGTATTAGGCTTTCTACCAAACTGAAGGTCTGTAGAGCCGTTGTGCTGACCTTACTGCTGGATGCCTGTGAAACTTGGACAATGTACCGGCACCATGCCGGGGAACTGAGGCACTTCCATTTGAATTGTCTTAGGAAGATTCTGAAGATCACCTGGCCGGATAGCATTCCAGACCCTGAGCTTCTCTGTCTAGCTGAACAGCCAGGCACTCAAACTCTACTGCAGAGACTGCAACTCTGATGGCCTGGCCAAGTAGCCCAAAGGCCAAACATATGTTTACCTAAAAGATCATTTTATGGAGAACTCACACAAGGCAAGCACCCAAACAGAGGTCAGAAGAAGCGATAGAAGGACGCTCTCAAGTCTCTCGAAAAACTTTGAAATCGATTGTGAGACATGGGAGACACTGGTACAGAACCACCCAGCATGGCATGCCTGCATCAGAGAAGGCACTGTGCTCTATGAGCAAAGCAAAATCACAGTAGCTAAAAAGAAACATGAGGTGGGCAAATCTACAGACATCTCCAACCCAAATTCTCAGACTATTTGTGCCCTACCTGTGGCAGAGCTTTCCGAGCTCATGTTGATCTGATCAGCCACAGCTGGACACACTGTACCTTCACCCCAACATAGGGATGTCATTTTGGTCTTCTTCCAGCATGATGAACAATAACCAAATCTCGAAGATCAAATGAAATAACATTTATAAAGCACTTTGCAACCTTAGATACCACATAAATGCTAGCTATTACTCTTGTTCACATTTCATCTCTGATGTCATCTCTATTATCTATTATCTAATGTTGTCTATTATCTCTGATGCTCTATGACTGGAGTAATTCTCTTAACCTCTCAGACTCGGTTTTCTCATGTATAAGTTTTTTTTTAGTGGTACTGGACCTGTGATTTCACTGGTTTAGGGAAGGCACTCCCTCTACTAATTGCAGATCAACTGTGAATCTGAAATCTATACTTTTGGAGGGTTGCCTAGGATGCTGAAAGGTGTAACTATAAGCCCGAGGCAGAACTTGAACTCAGGCCTTCCTGATTCTAAGGCCGACTTTCCCTTTACTTCACTGTGTTTCTCAAGTTCAGTCATTTCAGTTGTGTCCAACTCTTTGTGACCCCATCTGGGGTTTTCTTCTCTAGATCATTTGACAGGTGGGGAAACAGCCAAACAGGGATAAGTGAGTTGCTCAGAATCACACAGCTCAGTGTCTGAAACCAGAAAATTTGTGGGCCAGAGACCTCTGGTGCATCTCAACTACTCAGTGCTGATAGAGCCACATTGATTAGTGATAAGGGCATGACCCTGAAGAGATGGGCTGAATACTTCCACAGTGTTCTCAACAGACCATTAACCAATGCTGAAGCCACTGACTATAATATCTCAAGTGGAAGTCAGTCCCTTTCTAGCTGAAGCTCCAACTGAAGAAGAGAATAACATTAGGCTCCTCTCCTCTGGTAAAGCACCTGGTGCTGATTCCATTCCAGCTGAGATTACTGCTCATTCAAAAGCTGACTGAAATCTTCCAGGTTATATGACAAAGAGGAGGTTAATCCCCAGGAGTCCAAGGATGCCTCCTCCATCTTCCATCTCAATAAAAGAAATAGATTTTCCTAGATGGTCTTCTACTGGAGAGCCAGTGTGGCTTCAGAAAGGGCCAAGGAAAGGTCTATATGGTGTTTGCTGCCGACAACCCCAAGAGAAATGCCAACAGCAGAACAGAGGTCTGTACACAACGCTCCTTGGTTGACTTGAGCAAGGCTCTCTATACTGCCTGGGCCATAGCAGGACCTTAATACCTGACATTGGCCCCCACTTTGTGTCAGGCCTGGTGCTAACAACTAAGAATAAGATGTAAGTGAAATCGGTTCCCCCCTCAAGGAGCTCACACTCAAAGGGAGAGACACCAGGTACACACCCAACAGAACCCACACCGAAAACACACACAAAAGAAAATACTAGGATTAGAGGAGCGCTCTCTAGCCCCTACCCCGCCCCAAGAGAGACTGTTACGTAACAGAGATTGCTTGGCTCCATTGGTCGGTTCCATCAGCCAATGGTCCGCTTTGCTAGGGTCGGCCCCGCCCACTGGAGCTGGCGCGTGCGCGCTGGTGCGCCGGTTAGGCGCGGTAGGCCTCGGGGGCGGGGAGTGGGTCATGAATATTGATCGCGTGCGGACGTGCCAAGGCCGCCTACCCTCCCCCTGCCGGCTGCCTTGACGCGAGTGGCGGCTCGCGCAGAGGCTCGCGATGGGGAAGAAGTCGCGGGCGGTCCCCGGCCGGAGGCCCATCCTGCAGCTCTCCCCGCCGGGACCTCGGAGCGGCGCAGCTGGGCGCGACGTGGAGCCCGAAGCTGAGGTTGAGGTTGATTTGGCTGTTTCCGCCCCGACTCCGACCCCAGCTTCAGCTCCGGCTCCGGCTCCGGCTCCGGCCCTGGCCCCGACCCCGATCCCGACCCCGGCCCCGGCTCCGGCTTCGGCCCCGGCTCCGGCTCCGGCCCCGGCCCAGGCCCAGGCCCCGGCTTCAGCTCCGGTTCCGGTTCCGGTTCCGGCGGCGGCCCCGGCCGCAACCCCTGCCGCGACGGCGGCCACCGTGGCGACCCCCCTGGAGGACTCCCCGGAAGGTAAGGAAAGGCCGTGCGGAGCCTCGGCCTCGAGTAGGAGTCACACCCCGCCTCGGGCGCGCTGCCACCGGGAACACCCCAAACTCGAGTCCGGGGTTTGGGGCCTAGTCCGGCCCGGAGCTCCAGGGCTGGGCCTGGAGGGGTGGGGGGCGAGGGAGGAAGAGAAAGAAGTCTAGGGCCCCAGGCGGGCAGGGAGAAGCCGCAGCAGCCGCCGCCCCGCGGCTGGCCTCGGGCCAGGCAGGAGCCTTTCCCGAAGGACTCACCGGATGACGCCGAGGCCGGGGCCGCCATCACGCCCTGGGAAGGAGCGCCGGGAGCCCTGCGGGTGCGCGAGCACCGGACTAACAGCCGGCTGTCCCCGACCGCCCCCAGCGGCGCCTCTGCCCGCGCGGCTCGTGGTTGGGCCCCAGAGCTAGGGAGGGAACTAGGCCGAGCCTCGTTTGACCGAGGGAAGTGACTGGGCCAAGGTCACCCCGCGGCTTCCGAGCCAGCACTTTTACTGCACACGGTAATGACTGTGCGGCGCGTGCGTAAGCCTGAAGCCAGCAGAGGACCCCGGGGTCGAACTGCGAGTCTTTGTTTGCTGCTTTGTCCATGCTTCCCCCAAATGCCTGTTGAAGTGAATCCAGCAAAAGCCTGATTGGCAGCAATGTCAAAAATATGTCATTCCCAAAAGAAGTGGAATTTATTTCCAGATGTGGGTCGTCAACATCTGTATCCCATCCCCTTAAAAGTTATTATATGACTAACGAGCTTTGTTACTGGGAAATACTCCCATGCTCCTTAAAAGAACATTATTATAAGAAAGAATGTAGATTTAGGATTGGAAGAGACTTCAGAAGTCATTTGGCCTAATTCCACTCATTTTATAGGCAAGGAAACAGGCACAGAGGAGTTAAGTGGCTTGTCCAGGTCACAGTATGTAATAGAGATTCAAACTGGGTTCTTCTGATTTGGTATGTGTGATACTGAGAAATGGAAAAACTGTATTATATTGCTTTTCAGATGAAATAGCACCTGTGATTGAGAGAAATTGTTTAAAAATTAATTAAATGTTTAGGATTTTGAATGTGATAATTTTTTAGATGAAAAGCAGCTAGGCCAGTCAGAAAATTCTGAATTCAAGATTTGCCTCTTGATATATACTAGTTGTATGACCAGCTGATCCCTTAATCTGTCACTACTCCAGGCAGCTCTCTTAAGACTAAGTTACGGCCAACTTGAGATCTGCATCTGGGGAGGAGTTGTGCATTCTAGGGCTTCCAGACAATGATGAGATAACAGGTTTGGATAAAAAATTTGCAATACTTTTTTAATCGTGTTTGGAAATTCCTAAGTTATATGATGAGTGTAAGGAACTCTCTTCTGGGGTGTGGAACATGCCATATACTGTCAGACTTTGTTGATAACTCCTTTATTTTCCTCTTTTAGTTTTAGCAAGGGATGGCTTGCTGGGTAGGAGAGAGAAGAGGGATACCTTCAGAAATGAAGGTGATGTCAAAACAATAACGATCAAAATTTAAAACAATTTTTAAAAGTAAGGAACTAATTTTTATGCCCTAAGTCATGTTACTTGAGTGGTTTGTTTGGTTTGGGGCAAAAGTTTTAGATGTTATATTTGGTAGTCTGAGTTTCCTTTACTATTCCTTTCAGATGAACAGGAAGTTGTTCCTGAAGTTCCCAAAATCATTGTTCAGAATCCCCCCAAACCAGTCATGCCGACCAGACCTACCACTGTCAAAGCAACAGGTACAGATTTGGCTATTTAGTGTTTTTTTTTTGCTGTCTTTCTAGAATAATTAGAATTAACTAGTAAGTTTTGATTGATTATCACTGTCTCATTGATTTAATATTACCTACAAAATAAAAATTTAAAAATCTTTGCTTTCTCTCTGACTTGTCACTAGCTTGTACAGCCCACCCAGTTTGAGGCAGATTTAATGTTGAGAGAATCCTCCCAATGATTAAATACTTTCTTTTGTTTTATAATTATTTAAAATCCAAGTAATTAGAAAAATTAAAATTCAGCTGCCAGAAAACATGATAGTGCTATCTAAATATACTTTGGGAAATTATGCTTACAAATCTCAATTTTTTCTTGTACTGTTAAGGAACTGGAAATTTTTATACTGTAATTAGTTTAGAGATAAGATTTTACCCTGAAGCAGAACTATAATGGGATGCTCAAACCTAATGTTTTATTTATTTAGTAAATTTCATCCACTGTTAAAAAAAAAGTTTTACAGGGCTTCTGTATTTAAATAGGGAGTGTCGAGAAGAAAACTCTCAAAATAATACTTTGATAAAAACATAGTAGAATGATCTTTGGAGGGGCAGCTAGGTGGCGCAGTGAGTAGAGCACTGGCCCTGGCGTCAGGAGGACCAGAGTTCAAATGCGGCCTCAGACACTTGACACATGTACTAGCTGTGTGACCTTGGGCAAGTCACTTAACCCCGGTTGCCCTGGGCTGCCCCCTTCCTCCCCCCCCAAAAAAAGTGCTCTTTGGAGTACATTCATAACAGTATCCCATATCATGAAGATTGCTTTACTTAGCAGGCATTTACTGAACACAGACTATATTCTGTGTAAGATGGGTAAATTCTGTGTTTCATGCTGTAGGGGAAATCCATAGAAGACTCAGACCTGATTCCTGTCTTGAAAGGATTGATAATATGAGTCAAAAGAGTGTGCACCAAATAGGTATAGACGTTATCGATCGTTAAACTGAGATTAGAGAAAAAAATTGCCTCCTTGGGCTTTCTATGGAAAATGATCTAACCCATTCCTATAAAAGGCAGCAAGAAGAATTGTAATCCAGAGTACTGCAACCACCCTCATTGCTGACGCTCCTAAAGAGTTTTATATCCATTACCTTTAGTATCTCCTGAAGAACCCAGACCTACAACTGCAAGTACAGTTTAAAAAAAAAAAGAAAAAAATTTCACTAGTTCAACTAATGTATGTCTTTGAGCTCCCAAGTATGTAGTTAAAAGCAATGCCTTATTACTCACCCAGGAGATATATTTACTTGCTGTTCACATCATGATTTTTCTATATCTGCTTTGCCCAGAAAGAGTTCTTCTCTGCTCCTCTAAATCCTGCCTGTTCTTCAGAGTCCCTGAAGGGATCCTTCCTTGATTCAGTGGCCCAGAGTGCTTTTCTTCTCACTCCATCGCATTTAATCACATTTAGTAGCTTTTTGTGTGTGTTCTGGCCCACCTTTTTTGTGTATACCCTCATAGATTGCACGCTGGCCAGTTAACATTTGATTAGGAGAGCAGTCTTACATAGTGTAGATCTCTAATGGAGAGGTGGTAGCCACAAGCCACAGCTAGAATTGGAGCACTTAGTTAAAAATCGACATCCTGACTCTCCCACAAACAGTCTGATAGTGGGGGGATCGTAGTAGAGGCCGACCTGGAAGGCAGGTTATATCTCTGACAAGTACGAGCTATGTGACTGTGGGCTCAGCAGTTTCTCAGTGGGCACCAGCAACTTTTCAAGGCTACGGGGAGGGCAGAGTTTCTTAACACTAATGAACTTTCATCTGGACCTCACAAAATAAAGCATTAGCACTTAGCATTGAAGCGGTACAGAAACATATAAAGTTTAAATGAGTTTGTTTTCATTTAAGAGTTGTAGGTGTTAATATTTCTCTAGGGGAAAAAATAGCTGCTTACTCATCTATTTTAGGTGATCCTGGCATTCTCGTGAAATATTATTTTTTTTCACCAATCTATAAGTAAAATATATTTTAGCATTAATTCCATGACTATTTAATGACTTAAATTAAGCTGTCAACTCAATTAATTTTGTTTTAATTTCCTATGCCCATCTGCTCTCCATTCTTTTCTTCCTCTTTTCTTTCTCTTCTTTCTTTGTCTCAGAGCACATATAGCCATTTAGTATCTGACACCCAATGTCATTTACTAGTATGATTTTTTAATATAATATATAATAAGTTGTAAAATAGTTTATCAGTCCTCGTTAGATGTACTTAAAATTATTCTTTATTCATAATTTTTATGTTCTTGGTGACTTAGTCATTAATGCTTTTTGTTTGAAATTGTACCAATTAAGTATTCATTTTTGTTAAATTTAAGAATAAAAAAGGCATAAGCTTCCACCACTTTAAAAAATATGTATCCATTGTTTAGTGGCTTGAATGTAAGATTATTTCCATTTCTGAAAAAAAGTTTAGTATTGATGTAAATGTTACTTAAAAAGAGAAAGCTAGTACTGTGTGCTAAAGACATTTCCTAAGCCAATATCCCTAATTATTTCCCTTTTTTTAAGTTTTAATTGTGTAGGAGGATTTTCTCTCTTAAAATTCAAAAAATTCAGAGGAGTTAGTTTACCAAACTTACTTTAGGAATGGCAAGCAGCAATGAAAAATGTTAGTGATTGAAAAATGAAAACTGATAGAAATTGCAATCCTCCATTTAAAATCTCAGACTTTCAGGGCTTTTCTGAGGAAGGTGCTTCATAAGCTTTAAAATGCTTTTGGAGATTTGAATTGTTCTTGTTAGTAAAATGAATGCCAGCTTGACATGGTGGAAAGCAAGCTAAGAAAAGAGTAAAATTTTTGAAAATTATGCCACTGGTAGGTAATGTGAGTTGCAGAAGCTCTGAGCTGAAATTAGACTAAAGCCAATTTGGTATATGCCCTAAGCCTAGTACTAAGTCCAGCACCAATCTGGTGTGCCCCTCTCTCCAGGCTGTCAGAGGAGAGTGACCCAGCCACTGTTGGAAATGGAGCAAAGGAAGCTCTGTGCCTGTCACTGCTGGAGGTAGGCTGTGAGAGGCTGCTGTACTTCCAGCCTGTGTGTCACAGGGAGACACAGGCTTAAAACAGAATGATACTGCCCTTTGAAGGAATGTACATGCTGAGAAAAAAGTGAGGCCACATTTCCAACACAGTGTCTGGAACTATTGGCATGTTTGCTAAGGCATTTGTAGAGATGGGATCCAGAAACAAGGTAGCTTCAGATTGGCTGTTCAGACATGTGTCATAGAAAAATAGAATCAACTTGACAAACTAAAAAAATGCTTTTTAAGTATCTTAATTGTGACAGACATAAATAAGGAGGCACAAACTGGCACAGAAGAACCTGATTAACTTGAATTAAGGGAGTTCTATTAATCATGACTACCATTAGCTAATTCCAAGTATTATTTTACTTCCTAATGCTTGGTTACTCAAGCAATAAGTATTTGGAAAGGATGACCCTGAAAATGTCTAGTTTGCTTTTGTATTGTATGTGCTTGAAAGCCTAGTATAAAAATATTTTTCTTGGTTGTTACATTATACCTAGTGATCACTTACAGTCTCTGTTATTCCCTTTTAGTGATACTGGCATATTACTCATAGTCCCCAAACTACACACAGCAGGATGCTGTTAGGATGATTTTTTAATATCTGTATTTTCAAGAGGTCCTGAAACAGATGTTGACTGCTTTGGCTCAATAACTAATTAGAGAACTTATTTTTGAGAAAATATTCATTCATTATCTGCTAAGTGACAATATGAAATTTAGCTTTGGGACTAAAAGTTTATAAAATAGAGCATAGCAATTATCATGTAATCTTATGTGAGACATCTTTCCTAAAATATTCTCATTTATTCTTGCTAATTTGGTTTCTTTTTGTTTGGTTACCAGGGGGCTTGTGTTTGCTTGGTGCCTATGCAGACAGTGATGATGATGAAGGTGATGTACCTGAGAAACCTGCCTTGCCTAAGGAGGCAAATGGAAACCAATCCACCGACATTGACAGCACATTGGCCAATTTCCTAGCGGTTAGTAATAGTTCCATTTTAGTGGCAATAGCCACTAAAATAGTTTATTCTCAAATAAAATCAATCAAGCATTTATTAAGCACCTAAGTCTGTAGTTGCATTTCTTGGGAAAGAGGTTTTTTTTTTAAATGGTAACTACATTTTCTCCAGCTTTATTAATTTTAAATGTAATACATTTGTCATTGTTCCTTTTAAAGGAAATTGATGCCATAACAGCCCCCCAGCCTGTGTCTGCTGCTAGCACTTCTGCCCCACCTCCAACTCCACCTCGACCAGAGCCCAAGGAATCTGGAACGGCTTCCCTTTCCTCTTCATCTGCAAATGGAGCAGACTCAGCCCAAGCATCAGGGTGGCAGTATGACACCCAGTGTTCCTTAGCAGGAGGTAAGCTAGGTTCTATAGTGTCTTTGAAGTCATCATGTATCCTACAAAGGGGGCATGGGAAAAACAAATCAAGAGTAGACTGTTATTATTTTCATAATAAAGTTAGTTATAAATGAATTTAAATTATTTTAGTTGGTAGTACCAAAGGTAAAAGATGTAATTATTTGCTACCAACCCTTAAGACTGTGGGCTTCGAAATATTTTTGGAAGGTAGATGGTTGGGATGTTTGTTTTGTAAAGATGGCTATTTACCATTGAGATCTACCCTAATAGATGCCTTTGTGCTGTCTCATTAGGACCAGTAAGTATCTCTCCTAGGTGAGTAATAAGGCATTACTTTTAACTATATACTTTGGAGCTCAAAGATATACATTAGTTGAACTAGTGACGTTTTTTCTTTTTTTTAAACTGTACTTGCAGTTGTAGGACTGGTTCTTCAGCAGATACTAAAGAGGAGGGCAATTTATTGTTTGAAATCTGGTTTGGGAGCTGTGTGGCTGTAAGGTTAATAACAAAACTGTGAAAAGTGCTCCCTTTTTACTAAAATCTGCTTGTTTTCTTTTAGTGGGAATCGAGATGGGAGACTGGCAAGAAGTTTGGGATGAGAACACAGGATGCTATTACTATTGGAACACACAAACAAATGAAGTGACTTGGGAACTACCACAGTACCTGGCTATCCAGGTACAGGGAATACAGCATTACCAGCAAAGGTGAGAATGATCTTTAGAATGTTTTTCCCTCAAGTGGCAAGACTCTCTTTTTGCCTGTATAGCTTCTTCTCCATGCTGTCTGCTAAGAATATTCCTTTTTAGTTCTGTAACAGGTGCTGACACAAGTTTCCTGGTGCCGGCAGATATGTATTCCAAAGAAAAGGCTCTTTCTGTTACCACTAATAAGAGTGGGCCACTCTTGGTTAAGCGAGAAGTTAAAAAGGTCAGTGCCAGCAGCTTGGGTAATTTATTCACATTAATCATATGATTGAAATGTTAGTTTTTTTGTAAATACGATATTGGCTCTAACTTTGGATTGTTAACTCATTCTGTCTGCATCTTTCTTAGGGTTCTCCTCCCACATTTCTGTTGAAATCATTAGAAGTATTTTCGTCTTACTCTGAGCACTAAAAGTTAATGCTCACACCGGTTTTGTATTGAAATTTTTTTAATGTTAGTTTTATTGAATTAGGTTTCTTGTTGCTATTGGCATGTAATAGAACTTGAAGTCTTGCGTTATTGCCATGTGTATGCTAGAGACTTTCTTTTGGAAACGGTATACCTTGAATCGCCCTGATTCTTTAAGCATCCATTGTTTTCTCAGTACACCTTCAGCAGATGTACTTTGCAGATCCTCTTCAGCTGAGGAGTTGTTCTTGCCATCCTTTGGTCAATGAGCTTGAACCAACAGACATTGTCTACTGATACATTTGCTTATTCAAATTTGTGCTGTTTGGTGTAACCTTTGAGGATACCAAGTTACCTACACCGTATGGCTTTGAAATGAGGTAGTACTTTAAGGATAGCGCATTGTCAGCAGCCAGACAGGTTTTTTAAATCCATTCTTCATATTCGGGCCTCATAGCAACTCCAAGTGCAGTTAGGACAGTTAGTCTAAATTTGACAGACAAACTGAGCCACCTTTTCTGGGGAGGTGGGGGAACACATCACTTGAATAAATGACTTTCACAGCATCCCTGCAAGGTGCTCATTTTACAGAAATGGAATTGGACTCAGGGCTTATCTAAAGTTACTCACTGAGTTAATAGAACATGGAAGTAAAATGCTTTGGTCTTTTTTTTTTCCCAGACTACTAATGCCTTCTCCCAGCTTTGCTTATTATAGTCAGAATCAAGGTAATCTTGAGAAGGAGCACAAGTTGCAGTCATCTTGACTTTAGGAGAACCAAAATGTTCATAGGCTGTTCCCAGTCATGATACTTGAGGTGAATCAAGGATATATGATGATCCTCTTTGGATGGCACACTGACTACGAAGGTTTACGTTTGTCAGTGTCATTCAGGTGGCTGAAAGAGGACAGACACCATTTACCCTAACATTTTTAGGGCTTCTTGGCTATAAAAGCAGAAGTGTGTCTAAGAAGTTAAACGGGTCCCTGAGACTATTTCCCCTAACATTACAGGAGGTAAATGAAGGTATCCAAGCTCTTTCAAATAACGAAGAGGAAAAGAAAGGGGTGGCAGCTGCTCTGCTGGCGCCTTTACTACCTGAGGGTGTAAAAGAAGAAGAAGAAAGATGGAGGAGAAAAGTGATTTGTCAAGAAGTCGATCCAGTAACAGACGTAAAAGAGATGGTGACAGCAGAGGAATTGTCAGGGACAAGAAAAACACAAGAAGCTATGGGAGAGAACCCAGAAGACAACTCCCAGGAGGATCTTTGTAGTGTTGTGCAGTCAGGAGAAAGTGAGGAGGAAGAAGAACAAGACACCCTGGAACTAGAGCTTGTATTGGAGAGAAAAAAGGTAAGTGTGGGGAGTAGAGATGAATGGCACTGGTCAGTTTATGGAACATGGATGTTTTATGCCATTGCCCACATTGCAGCATTGTTGGCCACTTCCTAGTTTCTGACAATAGTAACTTTAGGAGAATATGCTTTACTACCCCCAAAATTTGTTTAATTTTTGTGTACTGCATTTTAAAATGTTGCTGCTTTCGGGGGTTGTTTCTTTGTGGAGTGGGGCTTAAACTCGACATGTCTAAAATGGAACTCAGTATCTCTTCTACCCAAACCCTTCCCAGTTACCATAGGGGGCAAGACCACCCTCCTAGTCCTCCAGGCTCACAAGCAAGGTCTCATATGCTTTACTCTCTTACCCTCCATAACCCATTTGTTGCCAGGGCCTGTAAATTTTATCTTCACGACATCACTCATATAGACACCCCCATCCCCCTTGTCTTGCTGCCACTCTGGTGCAGGCCGTTATCTATCCAGTCGGATGGACTGGACTATTCCAGTAGCCTGCTAGTGGGTCTCCCTACCTCACTCTATCCTTCATTCAGCTGTCAAAGTGATCTTCTTAAAGCATGGGTCACACCTTGTCATTCACATACACACACACACACACACACACACACACACACACACACACACACACACACACACACACACACACACACACACTTTCCCTCCCATATACCTTCTCCCCGCCGCCGCCCCCCCCCCAAGAGACTTCCTATCACCTCCAGGATCAACGATAGAATCCCATTTGGTGTACACAGCCCTTCATAGCTTCCTCTACCTTCCCATTCTTCTTATATCTAACACTTTCTCTTCCCACCCCACCCTTCCACCTTCCCCCAAGATCCAGTGACACTGACCTACTTGTTTGGTTGCTCTCTCAAGCAAGGCATTCCATTGTCCTACTCTGAGCATTTTCTCTGGGTGTCCACCCTTATTTGTGCCTCTTGGGTTCCCTCAAGTCCCAGCTAAAATCTCACTTTCTGTGGGAAGCCTTTCCCAATCTCTTCTTCTCTCCTCCACCCCCACCCCCACCCCCAACTACTGTCTTCCCTCTGTGTATCATCTCCAATTTGTCCTGTCAATAGTTTGTTTACACATAATTGTTTGTCTGTTGTCTCCTATGTTGGGCTGTGTGCTCCTTAAGAACGGGGACTATCTTGCCTTTGCTTGTATCCCCAATGCTTTAGCACAATGCCTAGCACATAGTAGGCACTTTATAACTTCTGCTTGTTGGCTAAATAAGTGGATAGGTGGATAGAGAGCTGTCCTCAGAGTCAGGAAAATCTAGGTCCACCCCAGAAAAAGGACAGAGTAAAAATTTATTATGTAGTCCATGGGAATTTAGGTTTTTAGTGTGAACTTCCAGCCCCCGGTGCCATTTCTGCTTGCTAGTGCCAGCAGAAGTCACTGATGTGTGGGGCAGATCCAGATCCATCTTCTTCAAAGGGAGTTAAGCAAGTATCAGAGGACCCATAGTTGAGAATTTCTCCTATAGGGAGGGAGCTTTTGAAGGAAAGGTAGCTGTATAAACCATTTTGTATGAGGAACAGATTCTGAAGAGTTTTTCTATTCTGAGATCTTTAGATACTGTCCTTGAATATAGGGGAAATGATCTGTATTTTTCTAAATATTAACTGCAGGATCATCATCAATAAATAATCTGAATATATTATGCAGATCTTGGCACATTGATACTAGGTTTTAGAGCTATAAAGAGAGCTAGAAGATGTATTATTCTGCGTTTAAAGAGCATATACTGTATTCTGGGCACTTAGTCGAACTCTTAAAATGACCAGTTGATGTAACTTTAACTTTATTGCTCGATTTTTTTTCTAGGCAGAACTACGGGCATTGGAGGAAGGAGATGGTAGTGTGTCAGGGTCTAGTCCACGTTCTGATATCAGTCAATCGGCATCTCAAGATGGAATGCGTAGACTTATGTCTAAAAGAGGGAAATGGAAGATGTTTATCCGAGCTACCAGTCCAGAATCTACCAGCCGGAGTTCTAGCAAAACTGGCCGAGAGACCCCAGAAAATGGAGAAATTGGTAATTCAATGATTTTCATAGCATTTTGGAAGGAACCTTCTAGGGTATTAACTTTCCTCTAGTGATAGTATTTGTGACAAGGTTATTTATCCCATCCTTAATATTCATCGCTTATAATATCTTCATGAATTATAAATTAATCAATGGGACGTTTTGGATAAAGATCCATTCCCTTTTATAGAGAATGCATAAAAGCAGAGGGGACATAGTAGCAAACGACAAGTTTGTTATGAAAACATTAGGCTAGTGTTAGTAGGATATTTGAAAGCAGAAATTGAGGTACGTTGAAAGAAAAATGTTATTAGTTGGATCTACAGTAAAGCAGTTAGTAAAATTTCTAGGTTCTGCGGGTGTTTGGTTCAAAAGACATCTGTGGAAGGCCTCTGGGAGGATTTCATTATTTCCTAAGACGTCCAAGTTGTGTCTGTATTGACAGCTATAGAAACTAGAGTAGTAGACCTGAAGTTAATAGCTTAAAAAGTAAAGCCAAAGTAAGAGGAACTGGAACCAGGATGTCTGGTGGAGTGGACCTAGAGTTGATAATGCACCATTTTCCGTTCCCCACCAGAGAGTTCCAGTGCTGGTGGACACTGACATCAGAGACATAAGGGAACGTCTGAATAAGATTATGGCAAGGAGTGTGCATTAGTTTGGTGAATTCATTGAAAATGCCCAGAGCCCATCTTTCGGGCACCTCTTGTCCATGCCATGTTTCAGGTACTAGCATCTGAGTTTCATAGAATCAGCAGAGCAATTTGAAAGCCATTCACAAGGGACAGTTTGGGAAAGAATTCCTAGTGGCTCATTCGCGAAAGTGTTAACACTAAGAATCAAGAAGGCATTGAGAACCTGCATTTATTAAGTGCCCACTGTGTGCAAAGAGCTGCTGGGCACTCGGGATATGAAGACGGCAAGGGGTTGGAGTCATTCTTTTTGAAAAGTTTTATCTTCTATTAAACATTTTCTAAGAAAGATGGATACGAAGCAACAAAGAACAAAAAAAGGCATCCATCGCTTTGATAACAAGTTTAAAATTAAGGAATGATGAGAAGTTGAAGTTTCCCAGGCTTTTCCTGCCATGACCAGATGTTAACCTAAAGGGAAAAGGGGCTATGTAGAGAGAACTGTGGTCAGCAGGGTTAACGTGTTTTCCTTTTCCAGTGATGGGCACTGAGAATTCGGAGAAAATAGAAGAGAATTCAGACAAAGAGCTAGAAGCAGAAGAATCTTCAGAAAAACTGAAATCACAAACAGTGCCAAAGCTGGATGAAGAACAAGATTTGAAGGTATGTATGTTAATTAATGCAACCTTGTCAATGTGTATTTGAATCAGCCTTTTGCCACTAGGAAGACTGTGACTTAGCAAAATGAACAGTTTTTGCTATCTGCAAAGTAAAAATGGTCCTTAACACAGGGTATGAGTTAGTTATTTTCACAAGTCGGGGTTAGGGTTAAGAAATTGCTAGGTATATATATATATATAGTATATATATACTGTATAGAAGGAACTAGGTGTGTGTGTGTGTGTGTGTGTGTGTGTGTGTGTGTGTATATATATATATATGTACACACTGTATAAAAGTTCTTTTCCACAAGCAAGTGTAGTAACTGTAAGGCCAGCAGTAGTGACTACTACCTTGTCGGATTTACTTTTTTTTCTAGTTAATACTATCAGTATATTTTCCTATTACAGCTTAACTAGCAAAAAATCTTTTTCGGGACTGAAATACAACTGGCCTGGGCAGAAAGGAATCAATTATTCATCCGTTGTGTAAAGAGGAGTTTGGTAGTACCTGAACCACCATTTGATTTTACATCAGTGTCCAATTGGAATAGAAATGGGTCCCTGCTGGGCCACATATTGACTTAGAAAATCACAAATGAACATTTATCACTGTATTGTGTTCTTACTTATTTCGTTAAACTTTTCAATTTATGTTTTAATCCGGCTAGGCTATGTATTTGACTCCTCTGGTCTAAATATATTTTTCTCCAAATTTCTCTTGTGTAAAAACCGAATTTTTAAAAAAATGTATACATATATATATTTTTTTCAAAGAGACTTCATTGAAGAAGTGCTGCCTGTTTTCAGGCCAAAAAGTTAGCTGCTTTGGAGTAGAAAGAGCTTAGGCCACACTTTTGCCCCGCCACTTGTATGACTTTGGCCAGGTCGCTTTCTTCCAGCTAGTAATCTGTGGGCTGGTTTCCTTGTAAGTGAATCTTTTGAAAAGTTGCATGAACACCAGACCATTAGGGTGAATGGGGAAATGACAGAATGGATTTATTTAGAGCTTTATTCTAAGAGCACAATCACAAATGCAATCCTTGTTTGGACTAGGGGGAAAAAAAATCTGATTCTGTAGCTATAGCTGGCAATATACTTCATTCTAATGACCATCCTATAAACTGGGTGTGGTGATTGCCCCACCAGCAGAAGACTATCTCAGCCAATAGCTTGTTTTGTTTTTACCTGAAAGAATTGGAGCAACATTGGAACAAAGTAGAGCCTGGACAATGAGAAAATCTAGCTCGTGTTTGAGGCTTCCATGTATACATCCACTTTAAAGGCCTATTATTTGGAAACAAGTGGTTGGGGTTAGAAATGTCCTAAAATGTTGAGTTGTAAATTTTTAGGCCAAATAAGTTATCATTGTAAATTGTGTTTGAAATGTACTGATGGTATGTCCTAGCATCCAGTTGGTTTTGACAGACACATGTCTTGTTTTACATGTTCGTATGTACTACTTCATTGTTCGTGTATAGACATTTCACTGCAGAGGAAAAATGTTAATAATCTCTGTTCTCAAGGCCTTTTTATTAGTGTCCACCCCAAACCTAGCTCTGCATTTGTGACTATGAGGCAAAGAGATTGCCTAGAGAAGAAAACCATCCAGATGAAATTTGGATATCTGTCAGTCAGTGAATAGAAGGTTCGTAGGAACTGATATTGACTTCTTGGATTCTTTTTCTTTCTCTTTTTCTCCTTTGGGGAACAGTTTCAGATTGGAGAACTGGCAAATACCCTGACCAGTAAACTGGAATTCCTAGGAATTAGCAGACAATCCATCTCCAATTTCCATGTGTTGCTCTTACAGACTGAGGTAGGTTCTGCTGGATCATTTCTCTGTGTGATGATCTGTTTGATAGATTGTATTAAATTTTTAATTCAGGGGTGATTTTTTTTTTCTCTTAATCCATCTCTGAACTGCCAGTTCAGGAAACACAAGTAAAGCAAAAACATAACTATGATGGTAGCTAGGTGGCATGATAGATATAGTGCTAGACTTAGGGAGACTTGAGTTCCAAGATTGTCTCAAGCCCTTTGTAGCTGTGTGATCCTGGGCAAGTCACTCCACCTCTCTACCTCAGTTTCCTCATCTGTCAAATGGAGGGCATAATTATACCTACCCCAGTGTTATTGTGAGGATCAAATGAACTGGTCTATAACGTGCTTTCTAGACCTTAAAAATGTTGGCTGCTGAAGCGCCTCACAAGTCTTACAGCTCTATAGGAGTACAAAATAATGTTCTGTAACTATATGAAAGCACTTCTGATGGCCAGACAGCACGCCAGTGCTCATGGAGCCATTCTAGTAACGGGCAGGGGAGATCTACACACTCTTCCTGCCTCCTGTGTGACAGAAATGTGTCACTTGTCAGATACAACTGAAGAAATCAGGCCACTAGGAATTGAAACCTGTGGCCCTGGCCAGTATTTTAGCAAACTTAACTAACCAACAACAAACAGGCCTAGTTCTAGAAAAAGAAGTTATAGATTACATTTTTAAAACCAAAGTTGAGCAACTTAGTAGATTGCTTCTACATTTTCAGAAGTAATAAAGGATAGGTGATATGCAAAGTAATCAAAGTAAGACTACCTAAGAATCCACTAGAGCCCCATGTTACATGAATCACCCCGGAGTGCACGAGGTCATTGGTTGATCAAGCTAACCTCTGTAGCAATGTGGCATAGACAAGGCTGGCTGGGGAGTTTTGGAAGACCTGGGTTCAAGTCCTACCTTTGACACACATTAGCTTTGTTGTTGAGCAGGTCACCTAACCAACCTTTCAGTGCCCCAACCAGCCTCTCAGAATATAAGTTAAAGGTAAGTTGGTGATGTGCATCAGTGGAAGGCATCTGCATCCTGATGACTTCCCTACACTGATGAAAATTTGGATTCAGATCCCTGTGATACCTTCCCACCCATGAACCACAAGGTCTCAATCAAACCCTAACAGGAGTCAGTCAATACATGTTGTTATCACCATTCCCTACTGGAGCGGCACAGCTTTGGGCCTGTGGAGCCGGCCACATTACTCCTTAGAACAATGAATTGAATTTGTTTGTTGCTAGACGCGGATTGCAGACTGGCGAGAAGGAGCTCTCAACGGAAACTACCTCAAACGAAAACTACAGGATGCTGCAGAACAACTAAAACAGTATGAAATAAACGCCACTCCTAAAGGCTGGTCCTGCCACTGGGACAGGTACGCACTCTTCTCCCCTTTTCACCTTTCACCTTTGACATCTCAGACATGATTTGTGATCATCACCACCTGACGACGTGACACCCTCTTGGAGACTGCGAGCAGCTGCGGTTAGCGGTGCTGGGCAGGCAGAGCACCACCAGCACTTACAGAGTTTGAGCCAGCCACAAATTGGAGAAACAAAAAGCAAATGTTTAAAGTGTTCCATGTAACGGATTTTTTCCCAAGATTGGACAAAGCTGGTTTTTACTCTCCAGAGTGTAATTTCACGGAGTAGGGCGGGCTTGGGGGTTAAGCGCATGCGAGAGCTCTGTGCGCTTTACAGGACCTCTGGAAGCAACTACTCCTGATTAACCTCGGTGAAGTTAAGGAAAGCTTCGTGGCGGAAGATGTGAATGAAGAGCAAGATTACTATCTTCTGCCAGCAGGTCAGACGAAAATATTTCTTTTTATATTTGGCTTTTCTTGATTTTTTTTTTTCGTTATTTGAAATCTTTGCTCTTTTATTTTTCAGCTCCCAGATCCTCTCCCTCTCTTTAGCTTTCACTGTGTTTGATATCAAGAGTATGAAATGTGAATTCCACGGTCCAAGAGGGGAAGAGCCATCTTTCACAAACTCCGCTGTTCTCTTCTTTGGAAGAGAAATTAGGGTTCTAGGCGATTGAGTCCCTTCATTAATGAAACTTGAAACCCTGTTAAGCATTGGCAAAAAATGAGATGTTTTGCAAGCCCGTCATCTGTTGGAGTTGGAGGGCTCAGGGCTGTATTCACAGAGCTGCTGGCAGTGCAAATAGCTTTGAATCATCCTTGGCTCTCCTTCCTCAATTCTCAAAGCTGTTTGTTGCCTTTGTGAATAGCAGTTCATTAAGAAGAGGTTCTTCCCTGTGAGAGCAGACTGCTGTCCTGGGACAGGACCAAGTGGAAGTGTCACTACAGGAGATTAGGTCTTAAAACGTGTGTTTTCTTTCTTGTGATTTAGGGATCATAGACGTTATTTCTATGTAAACGAACACTCGGGCGAGTCTCAGTGGGAGTTCCCAGATGGTGAAGAAGAAGAAGAAGAAGGGCAAGCCCAAGAAAATAGAGCAGAGACTCTTCATAAACAAATTTTGAAAGAGAAAAGTGGCGCTGATGCAAACTCTGGAGAATCTACTGAGAATTCCACAGGTAAAGTGGCAGTTTGCAGTCTAGTCATTAGGCAGGAAGTGCTTATGAAAAGAAGAGCAATTTTTCTTAAGGATATATCTAACTACTAACTAAAAAATAATAGTTCAACCCAAAAGAGGGAAAACGTTAAGAAAAACCCTGTGCCCAGAGCGGTTATGCTGTGCTGTTGGAGCATCAATAACTTTAAGATTGTTTTTGAAAATTACCTTGAATCTTTCAGGCCTAGCTCTGAGTCTCCATGAGCTATAAGGCTGTGTGACCTGTTACAGTACAAAGAAGGGAGCATTGAATTAGGGTGACTGCGAATTGGATTTTACCAAGATAGTAATCTGATTTGTCATGTCCTGTCAGACAGGAAGGCGACAGACACTGCGTGTAACAAGACTGCACTTTGTATGAGTTGAACCGAGATAGTTATGAGCCATGGCGGACCAAAGTAATGCTATACACAAGAAGAAAGTCATTACTGGAAATGGTCAATACTACTCACATTGCCCAGTCGGTAGTTCTTGAAGTCTGGACGTGATCCCCTTGGCTATCTAAGTTTTCTCTGCATGTGAGAAAATGACATTTTACCTTCAGGGATAAATAAGTGACAGTGCCAGAGAGTGGTTGGAAAGTCACACAAAAACAGCGGAATTGTTTATCTCATAAAGGCAGCAGTTGATATGTGTGTAAAGGAAGATCACTTTCTCTAGCTGCTGCTGTTTCTTGGTAACAGAAGGAGAGATGGACTCTTGACATGATCAAGATGATAAGATGGTGGCACCCACTAGTTTTGCTCTACTAACTTGGGGTGACAGCGGTTGCTGCATTTGACCATAGGGGTAGCAAACAACAACTTAGTCCCAGCTGGGAGGCTTTTGCCTTGGTACCCAGGAGCGTTTAACTTCTGAGAAAATGGTAACTTTGGTTTCCTTGTATCTCTGCACTTGGTAAAGTCCATTCTACATAATAGGCTCTAGACAAGTGGTTTTTTTCAGAATGTGCGTTCCAGCTTTCCTTTGGACCTCCAAGAAGAGTAATTATTTGAAATTGTATTAATCACATATTTTGCAGTTGAAATACAGAATTTATTCTTACTAAACAAGAAGGTTAGTTTGGTCTATGTTGATCACAAGACCCAGTAGAAACACATAAAATGAAGATGGATACAACTAGCAGCTTACTAAATGAAACAGAACTCTGGCTTCCCTTCAAATGAATAACTTGACTCATGATTATCTGAGAGCCACAGAAACTTTTTACATCCAAGGCAGCTTTATGTGAAAACTAATGTTACCTTCCAGAACTCTGCCCCCAGATTGGCATCCTTCCTGATCAGTTCTCTCCATTTTAACTATCCATATGAAACTAGGATCATATTCTAATCTAGATTTGCAAAACTGAAGCATCTCATTTGAATATTCATGAGAAAGTTTTCTCTTTTTTTGACTCCTCCCTGTACAGTCATAGTTATAAGTCTTAAGTTGATTATGGTGATTTTTAGTACATAGTGATTAAATGAAGAAGCTTGAATGTAGTTCTTGGGAGGCATGTAAAGTATCCTTTAGATCTCAGCCCTGCCTAACTGTGAGGTCGTGAATTATTGTCACTTTTTTCTCTCCATTCATATAATCTTTACATAGAGGAATTTTAGCATCACTAACTTTGCTAGTAATGGCACCGGGAACACTAAAAGTGATACCCACATCCATTTATTCTCTGCCTTTTGTAGTCACCCACTTGATTCTGCAGAAAGAAAATCCCAAGGCATTCATTCCATGCAGTAGAGATGTTTTTAAAGTAGCTCCCTCAACCTCCTCTCTGGAGGTGAAGTAGGTCATGCTGTGGGGACCGTCAAGCCTGTCCATGCCAGGTGCCTCATGAGACAGGACCAGTGTAAGGCGAAACAAATTGATCACTGCTTGGCATAGCTGAGAGGTGTGCTATGGAAAATAGCACACATTACTTCCAGGCCTGCTGAAGAAGAAAAGCTCAATCAATCAATATAGTCATGCAGGTAGTGTCTTTAATAGCATTTAATGGAAAAAAAGGTGGTCTCTGGAGTGAAGGAACTGGCAAATTTCTAAATATGCTGTAAATGTCTGTTTAGCTCCTTTATTCCTGAAGGTGGACAATTTTTCAGGATACCTAGAAACTCCTGATTTTGCTTAAGTTTTGTCACCTGTAATCAAATTTTAGCATCAGAAAGTTACCCTTTTTTAATCCCTCAGGCCTGAAGTTATAACTCCTAATTTAACTATTGCTTCCTGCCTTTTGTCTCTAGCCATGGTACCAGCAGATTAATTTGTACATGTGAATACATCGAGGTGGGGATAAAAGTACATGTATGGGTAAACATACGTAGAAAAAAATGTGGAGGATGCAGAACTTTGCATTCACATTGTTCTCAACTTTAAGAGATAATTTCCCATATTGTAGTTCAGTAGGATTACCTATGGAGGGTGCCATTCTTTATGGCAGCCAGACTTGGGCTTCTTCGATCTTGGAGGATTTTCTGAGTACTAATAAAAAAAAAAAAGTGGCATATTTCAGTGTGACCAGAACAGTGACAGGTCTATGCCATAGATGTCCATGTGCTCTCAAACTGAGTGCTGAATCAAAATGTTAACACATAAGCCCAATTCAAGCCAGTACATCAAGGTACCTTACAGGTCTTGGGCCCAAAAAGACTGTCATTGTTAAGGCTTAGACGCTAAATTTTGAATTAACTTAAGTGTAAATTACCAACACATAGTGATCTTTAATGTACTTGGTATCTGCTGTAATTTGGCATCTGTTTTGTTTCAAACTAATATACACAAAAGTGATCAAATTCTACTTAGGTTTAATGTTACATACCACAACCAAGGCTTCATCTATATACTAATATATCCTGAGTACTTGCACTCAGCTTCAACCTACCATCTGAACATTTAATTTACTCATAATTCATCAGCTGTTATCAAGCCATCAATCTTGGCCATGTATTTCACAAGCACTAGTAGTATGTTGTTGTTTTGGTAGGAGGGATAAAATTGTCGCTAATCCTTAAGAAGCCTACTAATGCTGCTGATTATCTATCCTAGTTCTAATCTCTAAAAACAAACCTAAGTGCATCACTCTAGATTCCCATCTGGCTGGACTCCTGCAGGTGTCCATCGCAGGATGGGTCACTCTGTAAGCCCGTAGTGCAGCTTTAGCTAAGTCAGAATGATCATGTGTTGGTGAGAGCCCTTCATCTACACTTTAATAGTGGTCTGCTGACCTGGACTGTGGAGAATACTTTTATCTAGTCTGCAAAGCATCTGAAAGATCCAAAGTTGGGTGAGCTACATAGTCTTTTGGTGGCACACTATATTCTCTTTGTATGCACTTATTAAGAGTAGCTTTAAGATCTGTGGAATATCCAGATACTTTTATGAAGTTGCAGCTTTTCAAATAATATCATTAATATCTACCTTTGTTTTCTACATAGCAATACTCTAGCAGCTAAGGACTATTGGCTGATTGTTTTCTTTGAGTTATATGGAACTACAAATACAGTATCCCTATTTTTCTAGGTTTATGCAACCTATATATTCTATTGAATTACATTAAAGTTCTCTTTTAAGTCCATGTTTAACACTGCTTCTGATCATGAAACTGTTAACAGGTGGCTGCAGCTGGATCCATTCTCTGAGAGGTGAGATTAGTTTGGCTGAGATTTTTAGGTCTCTGGATTTGTTTATTTGCTGACTAGGGAAATGTTTTGTAAAACATTGAACCAAGGCTTTGCTTCATTTTCCTCGTTTCTCAAATAAGTGTTTGAGTGATTTCTTCCAGGTTCACCATTCTGTAAATTCAAGAGAAGAAAATCTTTACACCAACTCCCCTTCCCCCTTTGTAATATTCTCAGGAAGTAGGGGGAAAATCCTGTACTAATAATAAAGTGGAGGAGAGGTATTAAGTTTGTCTCTTCCTTTTTCTTCCTTCTGTATACCACTTCTCAGAAGGAGGAGATAAATTGAAGGAGGTCACCTTGCTGAGCTAGAATGACTAGTTCACACATTTGAGACTGAATTAGAGGAAGTCCAGCTTCACACACTAGGCCTGAGATCTTTTGCATTGGCAACACATTTTCAGTGGTTGTTTTGTTGCCAAGGCACCAGACAGTAGGAATGGCTTGGCCTTGTTGCCTTTCTGTTCCCCTTTCTGAGCCCTGTTTTCAGCTACTTCCTCTTCCCAAAGACCTGGTGACATGAGGCCACCCATTAACTTTCTGGAATCACCTCTGATACCACCATTGAGGATTCCATAATGCCTCATATTCTAAAAATTTGTCCACTCTCATCAAAAGCTTGCATTCTTTGGTGAATTGTACTGTTTGCCCCTTGGCTAGTAACTTGTTTAACCTAAATGAAACTGATTAGAAAGCTGAGGGGCAAGGGAGGAAGATTTCCTCGCCACTCCAGGCTACCTCTTCCTTCCCGCTGCTCCCTTTTTTCCCTAGACTTTCATTTAGCTTAAAACTTGGTGTTACCTTAACTCTCTGTCTTCTACCCACTTCCACCTCTGCCAGTTGCATCATTCTCCGTGCAGTCTCAGACCCAATAAGAAACTGATCTCAGCTAGAGTAGCCTCTGAAAGAAGCTTTTTAATAACATTTTTGAGTGCATTAAATCGGGCAGTACAAAGTACAAGTGTGTAAGGAATCTAGATGGAATTGACTTAGGTGGAAGGAAGACAGCAAGTCCGGTGTTTCCTGGCGTCCACGTCAGCTTTATACTCTGCTTTTCCATTTGTGGTGCCAACAATTAGCTGTCTATCCAAGGGTCTTTTTTTTTTCCTAACATGTATCTGTCTATCTTAGGTTCTCTTTGTAAAGAGCCCTTTTCTGGTCAAGCCTCTTCTGCATCACTCGTGCCACTTACTCCATTTTGGACCCTCCTTCAATCCAATGTTCCTGTGCTTCAGCCTCCATTACCTTTAGAAATGCCACCTCCCCCTCCCCCTCCCCCAGAGTCACCTCCTCCCCCACCCCCACCTCCTCCTGGAGAAGATGGTGAGATTCAGGAGGTAGAGATGGAGGATGAGGAAAATGAAGAGCCTCCTGCCCCAGGAACCGAAGAAGATGCCCCTTTAAAGCCCTCTGTATCAACTCCAGCTGTTAGCAGCCAGGTGAGCAGCACTCATGGGGATCTTGGGTGGCTTCTTGTTAAAGGAACTGCAGCTTTTTAAAATACCTTATTTGTTTTGTTTTTAGAAGACATTATTTAACTTATGTCTAAAATTCCTCATCAGAACTTTTTTTTTATGTTTTAGAGTTCGGTTGATTCCAGCACCTCCAACTCTACCACCACTAGAGCAGTGAAGAGGAAAGCCCCAGAAACTACTGGAGTGGCCCAGAGATCAGCCACCATTGGTGGCTCTCCAGTTCTCTACAGCCAGCCAACCCTAAGTACAGGTGAGCAGCATCTTGGCGCTTCTCTTGTGATGGGCTAGAGCAGCTGCTTTAGAGTTTCCAAATCCAAAAGGACTTTTTAAAGCAACTTAGGTCCATGCAGAGGTCAGGAGACACCTAGATGCTAGTTCTGACCTTGCCACCAATGAGCAGTGTGGCTCAGGGGAGAAACTAAAAACTGCTTGCATACAGACTGTGCCCTGCTGTCTCACTTCTCCTCCACAGTGGCTGCAGTTCATACTGTTGATTAATTGACTCTCTGGATTGTCTAGTGACTGGTTTAAAGTGGAAGGATCAATTAGCTATTCTAAATTCTACTAGAAAGTGGAAAGGTTCATCTTGTACTTGATTCTTAAGTATCCTGTAAGGACAGCTTGACAAGTAGAGGTTTGTTCCAGAAATCTCTGTTAGGCTCAAATGAACCGCTTAATCATGTGTGCTGTTTGTCATTTATGTGATTTTTATTGTGTTTCTCTTTTAGGTCACCAGACTGTAAATGTCAGCCACCAACAAGCCTCAGATGTCCCTCATCAAACCACAGGCACCACTCACCAGGCCACAGGCATGGGCCTACAGTCAAGTTATCTGGGCCTAGCAGCATCGCCTGCTGTCATGTCCTATCCTGAGTGTCCTTTACCGGTTAGAATGACTGTTTCCACATTACAGCCAGTCCCATCTCGAAGCCTACTGGGTACTGCTAGCATTACAGAGCCTCCACCTCCACCTGCTCCCAAAATACCACCACCAGAGAAGAGCAGAAAGGGGAAGAAAGACAAGGTATAAGACATGTATTCCAAACTCTGTTATAGACATAGCAAATGACTATTTTGATTGGAGAACTGTGCTAAATAATTTGGATTTAAAGTGCGACTTAGGAATTCAGTAGGTAGGGACTTTATGGTAGTAGGAAGGTGCTGCAAAGCAAGATACCAAATTGGGAAAAACCCTGAACACTGGGTCAAGTCATGTGAACCTGACTTAGGTGGAGGAGGAGAGTGGGAAGACTTTTGGGGAGATTGTGGCAATATGAGTCAGTTTGGAGGAGGGAATAAGCTCCCGTGTTAAAAGTGGCAGCAATATAGGAGTATAAAGGGACAGATTTGAAAAATGTTACAGAGGTGGAATCAGCATAAATCAGAGGGGGCGGGGTGAAAGAATGGGACCGAGGATAGTATCTTAAGCAACTCCCACATTAGGGAGTCAGAAATAGCTCTAAAGAGGATATTCAGTTCGACCAATGGGAAAAGAAGAAAACAAAAGATAGACATTTTGTAGGATTACAGCTTTTTTCCACAATATAATATGGGGGTTGTAGAATTTAATAGTGTTGTGCCTGTGTGTGTGTGTCTGTCTGTCACGCTTGCATATTCAAGCACGCAACTTGTTAGATATACCATTTTATTGCCATGAACATCATGTTAATTTAAATGATGAGGGTTGAAGTACAGACCAAGGAAAATAAGTTGTAGTTGCCATTGTAGGCTTTATTGAGTAAATAAGACAAAGGCTAAACTAACATTCTAAGCTGTGTATCTTCTCAGAACAGGATCATCTACCCTGGTCCCACCAAACTGTATTTATTACTGTTACCAGAACATACATCTGTAACACCCCCAGCTCTAACTCATCAAATCCTGTAGAGTTCAGTTAACATACTACTCTCAGTAAAACTTGTCCTGATCCATTCAGACAGTGGTCTCAGCATCTTTCAAATCCCCATCACCCATTTTTTGTCTTAGATGTCCAAGTACTCTAAGAACCCTTTGGGGTCTCCTATAGAATTCAGAGGTTATCTTTTGTTGAGGAAGGGAGTAACTTCACACAAATCTGTAGCTCTGTAGCCACGTTGGCTGTACAGATCTTCTGATATTCCTCCTCTTGTTCTTTTAGCTGTCTGGCCTTGTCTCTAAGAGAGAAAATCCCGTTCTTCAAGTCAATGCTGTTATTTCTCCTTTCATTTCTTTCATGTAATGTTTTTTTCCTAAATTTTATTTTGGACTCTTTCAGGGGAAGAAGAGTAAAACAAAAATGCCATCTCTGGTAAAGAAATGGCAGAGCATTCAGCGGGAATTAGATGAGGAAGAGAATTCCAGCTCTAGTGATGAAGACCGGGAATTGACGTCACAAAAGCGGATTGAGGAATGGAAACAGCAGCAGTTAGTCAGGTAAAGAGTAGTTGGTTTTGGTTTTTGGGGGTTTTTTTTGTTTTTGGTTTTGGTTTTTTTTTTTTAAGATAAAGAGGCAAGGTTTTATCCTTCAAACTGTAGGCTTACTCTGAATTTTATCCTTTTCTGATAAGTAGATCCACATAAAAAAAAATTTCCCTGGTATTCAAGACATGAGATGGTTTTTTTAAGGGCTTTTTTGAAAGTTGGGCATTCGATTGAATGGCTCTGACCATAGCCTGTGAAAAGAGTTAACTTCCACACTTCAAGGGTAGATGGAGAAATAATACAGAATACTTGTTACCAGATAATGAAAAGTACTTGCAATGTGATCTCGGCTATCACATGCAAAGAGCATTCTTCAGGTGAAAAACCCGATAAGCCTATGACATAAGAAGATGGTGTTCCTCCACCAGGAATTATGAGAGATGCTGCCCTCTTCTGCTCCAAGAAGTGGAGCCTCATGTCCCTGGAGGACAAGGACTGTTTGGTTTTTGCCTCAGTGTCATCAGCCCCTCACTGGTGCTGCCAGGCACAGGGAAAGCAAAGCTCATTAAATACTTCAGCATTTTTGGAAGCAAGGCAAGATTAAGCGAGGCAAGATTCTACTTGGATTGGAAGGGTAGGAACATATGGGGACACTTCTACTGTTTCCCACAAAAACTTGGAAATGTGCACCTTCTGAGATATGCCACAGATTAGAAGACTGGGTCTGTGAGAAGTCCCCACTGCCCAGGAACAAAAGAACCTTAGGGTTTTTTCTGTTTCTGGTGATGTAATTGTCCATTGTTTCCACAGTGGCATGGCTGAGAGAAATGCTAATTTTGAGGCCCTTCCTGAGGACTGGCGTGCTCGACTAAAGAGGAGAAAAACAGCTTCAAACACATAATTCATTTGGCTCATTTGTGTTTTATTTTCATGTACAGTTAAAGAGTCTTACCAGTTTTACTGTTGTCAAATAAACTGTAAATGTTTTGGGAGAGAGCAGTGAATTTCCTGTATTTGATGAACGAATATATGCAAAACCAAGATTTCCCTCCTCTTTGAGGATTGGAGTCATAGTGGCCGAAGTTAAAGGGCCAGGTTCCTCCCTGCCTTAGCCAGTTCCACTTTGTGTGTAGGCTAACCACTTTTTCAGGCTGAGGAGTGGTATCTTGATCACAGGCTTAATACAGTGTGAAGGAAATGCTCACCAGGCCAGGGTGGGAGGTAGGGAGGAGGGGGTGGGGAGGTCTGAGGGTTCATCCAAATCAAGTAGTTTCCAATGTGTAGCCCTTGACCCTCTGTCCCCAACAAGTGCAATTAAGTAGAAGACAACAGCTCTCTTCTTTTTTCCAAAAAGCTTGTTACTTGCTTCAAGCCTGGTAATCCCAGCTTATGCTTCCAACCTCGTGCTGCCTGCCACCCATGTTCTACAGTCACTAGGTCTGATATTTCTCCCATACTAACAGGTGTCTGCACTGTTCCCGGTGGTTATTATCCACAGATTCTAGAGCTGAATGTACCCATCTCACATGTCAGACACTTTTGTGGAGCTTGGGTTTAGAATTTCCCACAAGTAGCAACAGTTGCCATGTAATATCTCGGGTAAAAAAGGGTGGATTTCTTAATCCCTTGCTCTTAGCAGAATGAGTATGTCAGGAACAACTGAGTCCAGATTAATGTGTCTATGTCTCCATTTTACCCTGTTCTCAAGTGCACCTTCCTTCTGTCTCTGCATTGTACTTACTCTCTGTAAAGATTCCAGTATTTAAACAGCAGTTCCCTGTTCTTTCTGTATTTTGTATCTTACCACAATCAGGTAAAAGTCACTTTCTTTAAACTGAAGGAAAAGCAAATTGTGTTTTAAAGCTGTTTGTATTTCTCCAGTTTTTGACTTTGTAAATTTGTATATATGCACTAATAAAATCTTTTTATACTTCTGATACAAGTGGTCCTTGTGGTTCTCTAAATGCTGTGTAACCAGCCTGTTCTCACACATCAACTTCCAAGTACAAGCAGTTCCTAGTTTGCAACTTTATCTTGCAACAGTTCATAATCACTTGTCTACATTTGGAGCACATTTCTCTATAGAAACAAAGTTGTTATATTGACAGAAAGATTCTTGGGCAAACCAACCAAGGCCTATTGAATCCGCAACACGAGACTAGTGTGCTGCTACGTTAATCCTTTGGATCCTAGCCACCATGAAGAACAATGTTTCTATTGGGAAATGTTTTCCTATTTCCAGCTTGGGGTGCCGAAAGGCTCACTGAGCTGCACTCCACCCCCGTGCAGCAGCGGGGGCCACCTATGGGCGCGCGGTGATGGAATAAGCCCCATGGTGAGCTTCCCACCATGCGTGGGCTCCGGCGCCGCCCCCTCGGCTCCCACCCCAACCTGTTGGCCTTCGCCTGGGCCGCTGTGGAGCAACCTATCAGGGGCCTGCCGCTGTCGAAAAAAGGACCAGGCTTCTGACGGGCCCGTTCTGGGCCTCGGCTTTTTTGTGCGTTTGTACGTAGACAAGAGTCGTGGCGCCCGCCTGGTGAGGGCTGGTGCAAGGCTGGCCCGAGCCTCTACGGAAGGAGGGGCCGACGCGGGAGAAGACCGTCAGCGCCCGGCCATAGCTGGGCGTCCCCGCCTCAGGCTCCTGCAACGGAGGGGTCGGGCCCGCCCCGCTGCTGACGGCGCTGCCTTTTCTAAGCCTCCGGATTCTGCGAGCTAGCGAATGAACGAACGCGCCCCCTAGCTCCGCGGCTTCCGTTACGCGCACACTGGCCAAGCTTCGTTCAAATCTCCCGACGTGCCCCGCCCGCACGGCGGCCTCGAGCCGCCGCATCCACCAATCCCATCCGGAAGAGGGCGGGGCCCGGGGGGCGAGCGCTCGTGGGTTCCCACAGCAACGGCGCATGCGTGCGCCCCGTGCGTTATACTTCCGGGTTCGCCGCGCGGTTGCCAGGCAACCCTGGGTGTTCGTTCGGAGGTTCAGCGCTGCGCTCCTGGAGCTTCCCGTGCCAGGTGCGGAGCCCGGGGTCTCCTGCACGAAGCCCTCGCAGATCCTTGACGGCCCAAGGGTTAGGGCTGCGAGGGAGCTTAGAGAGCATCTTAGTCCAGTCCCCCACCCCCATTTTACAGATGGGGAGACTGAGGCCCCGAGAGGGGCAGGGACTTGCCCAAGGTTGCACAGGTAGTAAGTGGTGGCAGAGTCTGGATTCGAACCTAGGGTCCCTGGGTCTAAATTCGAGATGTTGGGGGAGGTCAGAAGTCACCGAGTTCCCGCACCAGCTCTCTAGGGTCTGTCCCGATCTTAGTTTCAGCCTGACTCCTTGAGCCCTCCTCTCTTCCTTGATGCGGAGCCTCCTCTCCTCACCCCCCGACCCTTCCTACTTCTCATCACTTCTATCCCCTCCTGCCCCTCACCCCCCCCATCTCTTCCGTTGGCTATGAGGGAGCTCTAGCAAATTTGTGGGGTGGGAAAATGCGTTGGGGCTCAGGGTCCTGATGGGGGGAGGGGGCAGACACTTTTCTTCCTCACCCATACTCACTTTAGGGGGTGCCCCCCCCCACCCCTGCCCCATCCTCCAACTTCCTCCCCACCCCCAGCCCTCGGGGGGGGGGAACCTTGCTTTTCCCTGGGTGTTTAGAGGTACGGCGCCAGGAATTTTCCTAAACTCAGTGGGAATGTGGGGAGGTGGGGATGGCAAGGAAGGGGAGCGGTGGGTTTGGGTTGTCATGTTTTGGTGTTGTAGCTTTTTTCACAATAAGGAGATGCCTGTTTGGAAGCTTAAAATGTAAGGCTGGGTCCCCTGGCACGATTAGTCTGGAGCTCGGGACAAAAATACCATGTATCCAGTAATAGCCACCGAGCTGAAGCAGGTGAGTCCGCCTTCACCCCTTCGGAGTTCTGGCAGTGATACAACTTGAACATCCAAGTCCAAAAAGCAGATCAGAGGAGGTTCCTGAAAGATGTGAGGTGGTGTATTCTGATGGGACTGCCATGGGATTTTCTTGGCAAAGATACTGGATCAGTTTGCCATTCCCTTCTCCAATGGATTAAGGCAAGGAGAGGTTAGATGGCTTACCCAGGGTCGTATGGCTAGTAAGTGTGGTGGTCAAATTTGAATTCAGATCTTCCAGGCCCAGTGCTCTATCCACTCAAGCCCTTTACAGATATTACTTAATCCTCACAATCATCCCTAGAGGTGTTATTAACAATAATAATATATACTATTTTCATCTCACCAGCTAAGATCCCTTGCCCCTCCTAGATGTGAAGTGCTTACAATCATGAGTGAAAGAGCAGGGACCCCATCCTTTGGCCCAGCCTCTCTTTGCTCACTGTTCCTAACTGCCTCAATTGTAGATAACTGCTTTAAATACTTGCCCTCATGAGAGGGAAACTGCCTGATGTGGGTGTCCTCTCTCGTAGAATTTCAAAGATCCTTATGATGCCTTTATGAACCATCATCTTCGGTATTATGGATACTTCAAAGGTAAGAAATAAAGCTTGCCAGGGCTCAGTAAGCAGAGCCTTCTCACCATTCCTAAGCATTCTATAAAACTGCCTCATTCGCTCATAATATATATGCCCAAAAGGTGGCAGTCCCATCTAATACCTAAAGAAAAAAAGCAAGGTCAAGTGATTTGCCAAAGGTTCTTATTGACAAATAAGGTTGAAAAGTGAAGACATGCCTCCAAAAATTCAATTCAGTTCAAGCATTGGTTGAATTGCCCTATGCCTCCCTGTTCTTGTGCCTGCTGTATACACAGGACGGTCAGGCTGCCAACAGTGTATGTACCTTTTCTATATTCAAAAATAGAGATTCTTACAAATCTTCTTACATTTGTGTACCTTGCTTGCAAACAACCTTTGAGAAAACACTACTAGCCGTTAAAAGTTTCATAAATTTGGGGCATAACCTATACCAACCACTCATTTCTAGTGGATCTTGGGTATGAATGACATGAGAATGAATAAGATAAACGCCTTCAGATATATTCTAGAATAAACACCCCACTTACCAAAGGGACATTAAAACTTCACCTTTTCACTGGCCAGACATTGGTTTGTTTACTGGTTGATTCAGAGTAAAGGAAATAACACAGAAGGGTTAGGAGACTAAGTTTCTAGTCCAAAATTTTCCATGAGCTTCTTATCTCCTATGGCTTCTCTGAGTCTGTCTCTGAAAAATGCCAGCATTGGACCTGATCATCTGGAAGATCTCCAAACTTCTCAATTGAAATCCCATGCACCTTGAATGGGATAGAGAATTCCTTTATGTTTTCTTTTTCTTAGAAGCATTCATCCCTGGAAGTGGGGGCAGGGAGGACAGGGATCATGGAATCATAGATTTAGAACTAGACTTTAGAAATCATTTAGTTTAGGATTTTGTATTTGTCTTGGAGGTGATAGGATTTTGAGCAGAAGGGGTGACATGATCAGATCTGTGCTTCAGGAAAATCACTTTGGAGGCAGGATGGATAATGGACTGGAGTGGGAAGAGACTTGAGGCAGGCAGACCCACCAGCCACCATTGCAATAGTCCAGACATAAGGATAAGGGCCTGCACCAGAATGAGGACAGTGACGGAGGAGAGAATGGGGAATATTCAAGATATCCTTCAAAGGTGAAATTGACAGCTCTAGGTAATAGCTTTGATATGGAGAATGAGAGATAATGAAGAATCCAGGGTAACTTCTAGGTTGTGAGCTTGAGGGGCTGAGAGGATGGTGTTGCCCTTGACAGTAATGTGGAAGTTTGAGGTGTGGTAGGTCTTAGGGGAAAAGCTAATGTTTGGACATGTTGGGTTTAAGATGTCTACTGTCCATTTGATAAGCAGTTAGAGATGCAAGACTGCAGAGGGATTGGGGAATATCAAGTGGATGTGAGAATTGTCAGCATAGAGATTGTAATTAAATCTGTGGGAGATGATGAGCTCACCCAGTGAGGTGGTATAGAGGGACCAGAGAAGAGGGGCCAGGATAGAGCACTGTGGGATGCCTGTGGTTAGAGGGTATGACCTGGAGGAGGAGGCAGAGACGGAGTCTCCAGTTCTGCTGTCTCAGAGCCTCCCACCAGTGGACCATCAATGTAGAAATGGAAGAGCCAAGAGGCCATCTGATCTCATCCCTTCATTTTACGTATGAAGAAGCTAAGCCTCTGAAAAGTTGTGTTTGGCCTGGCCAGTCATAGAGCTAGTAAATGTCTGAGGAAAACTTTGAACCCAGCTCTTCGAGACTGCAACCCCAGTGTCCTGTGCACTACACCGTGCTAACTCTAAAGGCAGCACTTTCATGCCATAGTGAGACTTTTGAGAAAGACTGTGTGCACCACGTAGAGATACCTAAATACTCACTGAGAGCCAGTGTAGCTTGAGAAAGGGTCAAGGATAGGTCATATGGCGTTTGCTGCCGACAACTCCAGGAGAAATTCCAGGAGCAGAACAGAGGTCTGTACATAATGTTTGTCAATCTGACTGAGGCCATTGACACTATCAGTCGTGAGGGCTTGTGGAAGATCATGGCAAAATTTGGTTGCCCAGAGAAGTTTTTCAGTAAGTATTGTTTTGTGACAGCATGCCTGCACAGGTTGTAGATAATAGACCACACACTTGCACTTTTCTAGTCACCAGCGGAAGGTTGTGTGCTTGTATCCATGCTTTTAGCATGATATTTTCAGCATTGTTATCGGATGCCTTTCAGCAGGGTAAGCTACTGCACTGATGGTAAATTGTTTAAGTTGAAAAGGCTACAAGCCAAGACTTAAGTGGAGTGAGAGTTGGTGCGTGAATTTTTGTGCAGATGATTGTGCACTCAGTGCAGCCTCTAAGGCTGAGAGGCAACAGAGTATGGATTGATTCTCTGCTGCTTATGCTAATTTTGGCCAATAGCAACCAGAAACCAGAGGTTCTCCACCAGCTGACATTACACCATCTGTAAGTGGAACCACTGGTTCCAGCAAATGGAGAAATTTTGAATGCTGTGGATAAATTCACTTATCTTGGCATTATACTTCCCTGGAAAGTACACACAGATGATGAAGTTGATACACACATCGCCAGTGTTGGGGAGGCTTTGAAAGAAAGTGTAGGAGAGAAGAAGTATTAGGCTGCCTACCAAACTGAAAGTCTACAGAGCTGTTGTGCTGACCTTGGCCTTACACTGGCTTCCTCTATCACGTTGGTGAATACTTTTGTCAAATATATATCTCCCTGTTGTCTGCCTTGCCTTATGTTTATGATCAATCAGGGAGTCACTAAGTAGAGATTTTTCTGTTGTTACATATTTCAAGGTAATTTTAATGATCTTGATGTAGGAATGAGGAACACTTCGTTGTGAAAGAGCCTGTAAGCAGCCTTTGATTCTACTGGGTAGGATTCTTTTGTGTTAATGACCAGAGTGTCATCAAACAAGCTTATATCTGTCAAAAAATCTTGTATGATTTTGATATGTGTGTAAGATACCCTGTTGAAGGACAGTCCTTAAGGCAGAATTTTGCTTTACCAAATCAAATGCTTTTTAAGGTCAACAAACAGTAAGCCCAGTGCGATCTTTATTCTCTACATGTTTCAATCATGTGATATTTGTAAAGTGCCATCTACTCGGGAACATCACATGAAATCTTCCATCTTTACCCCTCACCAAAAAGGGCCCTGATTTCTGTAGATTATTCTTAGGAAATTGTTATATGCATGGGAAGGTAAGAATATACTTCATGGTTGCTGATGTTTTCCAGATTGCCTTTCTTTTTCATAGTAATAAGATTTGAGATTTTTTTCATAAGCCGTTGGTAGTTTTTCCTCCTTTACATACCTTGAAAATCATTCCTTCAATGCCATAAAAATTATATCACCTCTAGGACAGACCTCCTCTACCTACCGTTGGTCTGGTTTCAGTGCTTTTCCCCATATTTGTTCTTTTCAGTGACATATTTACCTCTTTTATAAGGACATTGCACACTGTAATATTAGAGTCCAAATGTGGTGGCTCCACTGTTCTCAGTGGTGAAGAGTTATAAAAATTTGTTATAAATCTTTTATTGTTTCTTGCATCTGTTGTCCTTCCAGTTTCATACTGAAATGCCTTTGGGATAACTTTGCTTAGGTGGGCCTCTCACCAAGCTTCTTTAAACTTTTTTTATATTCTACTGCTTCTCTGTTCTATGAAGTGGTGATGCTCATAATCTCCCACCACCTGTTTCCATAAGATTTTATATAAGTTCATATTCTAAACAAGTGTCTCCCTTGAATCTCTCTGCTTGGCAAATTATAATAGCCACCATCATCATCTTCATTATCATGGACAACACTTTCCACATACCCTGTGTATCTATAAGTCTCTCTAAGAGACCACAGAGGCCACTGAATCCACCCCCTTCTTTTATAGATGAGGACCTGAGACCCTCAGAAGCTGAGTGACTTGTCTAAGAATGTAAGTGGCTGGGTTCTCACATGTAACAGGGATTCCAAATTTAGCTCTCCGTTACAGACCCTAGTCCCGGCTCTAGGTAAAACTCTTCGTTTCCATGTACCTTGTTTCCTCAAAGAGGGTATGGGGTAAGAATGACCTCTGATGCTATAATTAACTGCAACATTTTATGAACGAGATTGTAATATTTTATCTTGTTTTGCCTGACAGAGTATTTGCCCAGCCATGAATTTCACCTTTAAGACGTGAATAACTGTAAATAAATTGACTATGCATTTAAGGATGCCCTCAAAAAGTTTAAAATGTTTTTCTGTAAGTCTATACTCCTAAAAATCTTTCTGGGCAAATAAAATTAAGCACAACCTGGCCCTCCATTCTTTTATTCATTGGTGTGAGAAGACTTTTTCTCCTTCTATGGCCCTCTGACCCTGGGATAAGCTGGCCTTAACCATCTGCCTTGCTCTTCTGGCTTTTGCACTTAACCCTCAGCCCCTAGTTGAGTGGTTTTGTCTGAAAAGAGTAAAATCTGGGAAGGGGCCTCTTAGAGTTTCAAGTTTTTTTTAATAGGTGGCTTCATATTTGGTGGCACTTAACAGACCACACAGATAGGAAAGAAATTTGTCTGTGTCCATGGAAGGGGCCAGAGAGAAAGGGGAAGAAGGGAGAAGCAAGCAAGAAATGGGAAGGAGGACGAGGAAGAGGAAAAGGAGGAAGAAAGGCTTGGGAGAGAAAGAATTGGGAGTGGGGGAGAGGAAAAGCCTTGGGGAGAAGGGAGAGGTGGGGAGACAAAGAGATTTCCTGCGAATTATTTTCTACCTGTGGAAAGACATAACTACCAACCAATTTGGTATCATCTCTTGATTTATTCTGCAGTCAACTAAAGGTCTTTAGTGATGTGCTTATGGACTCAGGACTTCACCCTTTCCCAGTCAGCTTTCATCAGTTACTTACTGTAAGGAAAAACATTCTATTTAGTGCCATCCAAATATAGAACAGGCTGCTTTCAAAGGTACTGAGCCCCCTGGCATCCTGAAGGCTGGCACAAACAGTTCTGAATGACCATTTTTAACTTCAGCAAATATTTCTAAATGTCTCCTGTGTATAAAGCATTATGTTAGAATACATATTGAATGAAACACGATCTCTATCCTCATAGAATTTACAGTGCAGTAGGAAAGGGGGAAAAGGAATAGGCATTTTTTTTTTGCAGGGGGGAAGGCAGGGCAGTTGGGGTTAAGTGACTTCCCCAAGGTCACACAGCTACTAAGTGTGTCAAGTGTCTGAGGCTGGGTTTGAACTCAGGTCCTCCTCACTCCAGGGCTGTTGCTCTACTCACTGTACCACCTAGATGCCCCCCCCCAGGAATAAGCATTTATAGCATGCCTACTGTGTGCCAGGCACTGTGCTAAGCACTTATCGGATATCTCCTTTGGTCCTCACAGTAACTCCGGGAGGTGGGTGCTGTTGTTATCCCCATTCACATCTTACAGTTGAGGCAGACAGAGGTTAAGTGACTTGCCCTAGGTCTCCTTGCTAGTGTCAGAGGACTGGATTTGAAATCAAGTCTTCCTGACCTCAGGCCCAGTGCTTTATCCATGGTGCCCCACTAAGGAAATAACATATAGGCAACTATCTATGTAGGCTTATAGATTGAGAGCTGGAAGGGACCTCAGAGACCATGTAGTCCAACCTCCACTCCCATTTAATGAGTTGCACATGCTCTGGGGTTCCTCTCCAACCCTGACTCCATAGGCAGGCCAGGTCCCCAGAGCCACGCTTTTCCTAATCCCCCATCTATCAGTCAGACTTCATTAGCTTTAAAAACGGTACAGTAAAATCATTTGGGACAAAAATCCCCCCCAGAAGTCTCTGACCTTCTCCCACAAGTCTGTCCTGGGCCCAAGGGAAAGTGCATGCCATGTTAGAGAGCTCATGTGACTCCTAGAAGGCCCTTGGCTGCAGTCCTCACCATGTTTCTGTTGGGTGTGACATTCTTTATGTTTTCTGCCCAGCTCTTTGTAGAGCTTGAAGCTGCGTGCAGTCTACCCTGGTTGCTGATGCAGATACTGCCACCAGCTGGTCCAGGCAGGCTGCTAGAATTCTGGACCCTTCAGAGTTCACAAGGTCGTGCCCTAGCCAAGATGAGGATGAGCTGGCCTAGGTGGTGCTTCCTACTTCCTCCTCCCTTGTAGTTCCTTCTTGGGCTAGGCTAGAATGTTCTCTCCCGACTTGTCATCTGTTCAAATTTCTTGTGTTCTAAAATTGCTCCTGATTTTATCCAAGCCCCAGAGGAAGTAATAAAGTGCCTGAGCCAATATAAACAGACTTCTTGTTGGACCTGGAGAAATGTGCAGGCAGGCTTGTTCGTACCTAGTGTACAATCATCAGCATCAACAAGGATTTATTAAGCACCTACTATGTGCCGGGCACTGGGGATACAAAGAAAGGCAAAACAGTGGCCCCTGCCCTCAACTGAAATGTATTCTTATCTGATAAATATATCTGGACATATCATCTTATCCCTTACTGTAACTAAGGTGGAGATGATGGGATTTATTTACTCAATCTCCTGCCAGGTATGCAGCCAGGTGGTAGATAGATATGATAGAGCAGATAGAGAGTATAGAGTACCCGCCTGAAGCCAGGAAGATTCATCTCCCTGAGTTCAAATCTGGCCTCAGACAGTCTCCTTGCTGAGAAAACCCCAAATGGGGTCACAAAGAGTTGGCCACAACTGAGCAACAACAACAAATTTGGTTTGAAACTCTCTTAGGTATTTGTTATATACCTATCATTAGAGAGGCAATGTGGTAGAGCATAGAGATCTTGGCTCTGTAATCAGAGAACCTGGGTTCAAATCCTGCCTCACTTACTACCTTTGTGATCTTGGGCCAATGTGTCAGTAATGCAAAATGGGCTCCTTAGTACTTAGTTTAAGGGGTGCCCTTGAGGAGTTTGGCTTTTGTATACCTTGAGTAAAAGTACTTTCACCTATTAAGTGCTAAGCCCCAGGCCCAAAGCCCTATCAGGTGTGAAAACTGTGTGGGCATAGATTGATGACTTAAGAGGAGCCAACTCAGGAACCAATTGGTCTCTGGTCATTGAGGCGGGGCTTAGGAACCCAGAGGCTTGGCTTCGAGGAGAGGCGACAAACTACAGCTGAAGCCAAAGCAGAGCCGACCCGTGTGTGGACCCAGGAGTTTGAGCGAGGACTTGAAGCCAGTGAATATGATTTATGCCATCTTATTTTTCTGTGGCCTCCTGGCTACTCTTGTGAGGCAGGCCTACTGGGCCTGGAGGCTTGTGATCACGATGTCGGAATGGGGAGGCTGGTTCGCTAATTTGTTGCTCTGGAGCCTGAATAAATGTCTTGATGGCTTCTTCTTAGAGAATTCTATATACCTGCGATTTCGAACCATTCAGATATATATATGATTATATTTGAGATCATAAATTTGGCCTTCCTACTACAGCCAATCACCTGACACCTCTGTGCTTATCTATGTTAAGAGTGGAAGTTGATCAATTGTTTCGGGTCATGTGTGACTCTGTGACCCCATCTGGGATTTTCTTGGCAGAAATACCGGAATGCTTTGCCATTTCCTTCTCCAGCTTATTTTACAGATGAGGAAACTGAGGCAAACAGAGGTAAATGACTTGCCTAGCGTCACACAGCTAGCTGCCCAAACTGAATATTACTCAATAAATAATAATAGCAAATATTATTTATACACTGTACTCCAGTGGCTCCCTATTACCTCCAGGGTCAAATATAAAGACCTTCATTAGCTGGCCACATCCTACCTTACCAGTCTTCTTACATCTTACACTTTCCACTACACTTTGATCCAGCAACACAGGCCTCTTTGCTGTTCCTCACCCAAGTCACTGGCTCCTGACACCTGTGCATGTTCACTGGCTGGCTGTACTCACATCTAGAACACTCTTTCTCCTCTTCCCCACCTCCTGGCTTCCTTCAGGTCTCAGCAAAAGTCCCAGCATCTGCCAGAAGCTTTTCCTGGTCCTCAATCTTAGCGCTTCCTTCTGGGATTATCCCCACCTTAGCCTATCCATATCTTGTTGCACACAGTTGTTTGCACATTTTCTTGCCCATTGGCCTGTGGGCTCCTGGAGAGCTGGGACTGTCTTTTGCTTTTCTTTATATCCCCAACATTTGCACAGTGCCTGGCTCTCAGTAGGCACTTAATGCATGCCAACTTGACTATTCAGACTGGGAAGGAAGGGTTGTCATCGGTGGAAGGAATCAAGTTAAGTTTTCCTGGAGGAGCTGGCAACTGAAGAAAAGCCAAATCAAATAAAGATTTCCCTATACAAAGTAGAACAGGAAAAGGATTGTATGTGAAATAACAACTGTAAATCTCTGTTATGTATAGCTAGCTATGTAGCTATCTACACACACTCACATGTACGTGAATAGATGTGCATGTGTTGTGTCTATATCTATCTGTGGAATAACATGTTATCTTTCAAGCTGTCCTCTTGTAATTCCTCTAGCCTTTTTGTGTCTTATGTGCATTAAAAAATTACTTAAATTATTCTCTTTCTTTTTCCTTTGGGGGCAGGGGGAATGCCTATGCCAACTCTCCCTCTTTCTTACCTTCCTTCCTATCGAAAAAAAAAGAAAAACAAAAACCCTTGTGACAAATACGCATAGTCAAAAAACCAATTCCAACATTGTGTGTATCTGAAAATGTATGAAATGTATGAAAATTCTGCATCTTAAGTCCGTCTCTTCTCTGTCAAGAGTTGAGTAGTATGCTTCATCACCAGTGCTCTGGAATTGTGGTTAGCTATTTATTAGTCTGAATTCTTATGTTTTTTAAAGTTGTTTTTCTTTACAATATTGTTGTTATTGTATAAACTGTTTTTGGTCTCTAACTTCACTCCGAGGCCTTGCTAGATTTTTCTGAAACAGTTTCTTATAGTATTTTCTTATAGTACAATAATAATCTATTACATTCACATCCATGATTTCTTTACTCATTCCTCAACTGAAGTTAACCCTCTTAGTTTTCAGTTCTTTGCTACTATTAAAAAAAAGCTACCATATTTTTATACATATGGATGCTTTTCTTTGGTTGTTTCTCAGATATAAGCCTACTAGAAGCATCCCTGGGTCAAGTAGTATGTATACTTTAGTGATTTCACTAATTCCAAATTGTTTTCCGGAATGACAGTTCCAATGAATGTACCAGTTCACAGCTTCAGTGTTTTCTTGAAGCAGCCTCCCTCCTTAATAATCGTCATTTTCCTTTTTTGTCATCTTTGTCAATTGGGTAGTTGTGAGGTTGAAAGTCAGAATTATTTTAATTTATATTTTGTTAATTATCAGTGATTTGGAGCATTTTTTCATATGGTTGTTAACAATTTGGATTTGGATTTCTTTTGAATGTATATCTGTGTCATATATATTTGTCTCTGTAATATAATATACATGTAAATATACGTATACAGACTTGTACATATACACACATACATATGATAAATATATGTAGATATACATACACACATATGTATTTCCCTGATTAACTGTTTTCCTTCAAATTTTACCTGCATTGATTTTGTTGGTGCAAAAAAATGTTTAAGGTAATTAGAATTGTTCATTTTGTCTTCTGTGATTTTATCTATCCTCTGTTTATGTCATGAACCTATCCATAGTTGCAAAAGTAATTTACTTCTTTGCTTCTCTGTTATGTTAATGATGTGACGTTTTATGTCTAAGTCATACATCTGTTTGGAGCTTATCTTGGTATACGGCATGAGGTGCTGGTCTGTACCTGATTTCTGCCAGACTGCTTTTCAGTTTTCTCAGAAATTTTTGTCAAATACTGTAGATCCTTATTTCAGGAGTTGGGGGAAGGGGCCTTTGGATTTATTGAGCTCTGTGCTACTATGTTTGTTTGCTTCTGTATGTTGCAGACCTAATTTGTTTTATTGATCCTCAGTAGTGTTTTAAGAGGCAGAGGTGGTGATAAGGGCATTTCATATATAGAACATAACAAGCAAAGGCATAGAGGTGAGACAGCATAGGACCTGGATGGGGGATAAGGGAGTAGTCCAGTGTGTCTGGAGCATAGCACATAGGAGTAGTGGGAGACAAGCCTAGAAAGGTAGAGGGGCATCACATTCTGGGAAGTCTTGAATATGAGGCTAAGGAATTTGATATTCATTTGATAAATTATAAGGAACTGTTCAACTGTTTTGAGCAAAATAGTGACATACTGAGATCATTGGGGAAGATAAGGCTAGTAGAAGTCTGAAAGACATATTGAAGGACTAAAAGAGTAGGGGCAACAGGGCCAGCTAGATAAGTTATCTGTATAGTCTAGATGAAGACCTGAATGAGGAAAGTAACACAGGGAGAGAGAGCAGGATAAACTGTCAGGGTCAAAACTTTAGGACTGACAACTAATTGAATGGAGAAGGCAAAGGGAAAGAAATCAAAGAAAACACTTAATTTCTGAATGTAGGTGATAGGGAGAATAGTGGTACCATTAACAAAAATAGTAAAGTCAGAAGGAGAACAGGTTTTGGGGAGGAATTGTGTTCAATTTGGGACATGATTAATTTTAATTATCAATAAGACATTCCTGTAAACAGTTTGAGATGTTGGTCTGAAACACAGCAAAACGGTTATAGAGCTGTAGTTGTTGATTTAGCATTCATGTGTATAGAGATAATAGTTGAAACCACAGGAGTGAACGTGATCACCAGGGATAAAGACGACCAGAGATAAAACTTTGGGTAATGTTGATATTAAAGGGCCATGAAGAGGAAAAGAAGCCAGCGAAAGACACCGAAGGAGTTGTTAGACATAGTAGGAGCACCAGAAAAGTGGTGTGTCTCTGTAAAGAGAGCTCAAGGAAGATGAGGACTGAGAACAGGCCTTTAGATTTGGCTACAAGGAAATTCCACTGGGAGATTTCCACTGGATATAATTGGATCTTCTTTTCTACGGCTTGAAAGAAAGGTCAGAGCTATAGACATGGATGTTTGAATTATCTGTGTATAACTGCCCTTTGAGAGAGCAGTTTCCACAGAATGATGGCTCCTGAAGCCAGAGAGTTAAAGGGTTTGGAGAGTGAGTGGATATTGAGGAATTAGTGGCATCAGATTTGGCAATGAAAAGGAAAGATGGGATGGTATCTTGATAGGATGGATAGAGTATGGGGGAAAGGCTCTTTACTTTAGGGTTGGGAAATCCATTTATACACAGATGGGAAGGAGCCAACAGGGGAAAGATTGAAGAAACAGGAGAAGAAGCTGCTGGAACAAAGTCCTGGAGGAAGTGAGTTTAAAGCAGAAGCAATGGTAGAAGAATTAACTTTGGCAAGGAATAGAGAGACCAAATCCAGAGAAGTTCAGAAGTGGGGAAGAAAGGAGTTGAGAGAACACCTATAGTATGGCCTCTTTCCTCAGTGAAGAGGAGGGTGGATTCTTAGCGAGGAGTATGGACTATTTGGAGGAGTAGAAGGCAGGGAGGGAGATGAGGAAAGAGGAGTTGCTGTGGGGAATGAGAGTAGGTACCATTTGTCAGGTAGATGGTAGAGGAAATTCAACATTGGGAGAGAAGTTAGACAAGTTGTTCTCCATGATCTCCAGGTTCCTGTGGTTCTATTCTGCAGGATGACAGAGTAGGCCCTGTTCTGTTTTTGTGACCTATATTTTAATTTAAGCCACCATCCATAGGGCCATCACCAAGAATTAGTGGAGATCGAGCTTTAGATGTTGGTTGGCCCCCTGTTCTTCTGCCAGATAATTCCATGAAGAGCATGAAACCAATTTGGAATGTTGGCAAGGCTTTAATTCTGCTGATAACAATAGGAGGGCTATTTCCATCCTCCTAAGCCTAGGTTTGTCATGTGATGAGTGTTTCAGCCCCCTTAATTAAACGTTTGCTTTTAGCTCAAGGTGATGGTTTACCAAATGCTACTAAACATCAGGATGCGTGTGAGAGGCCTCCTCAATACCTGTTCAAGGGGAATTTCCGACAAAGAAGTGATTTGAATCAGGATACATTGCAAGAGGAGAAGCTAATATGTAAGTAGTAAAGAGTGAGGGAGCCAAAGCCTCTCTCTTTAGGCAGAGGCCTTCTGAACAATTGTTCAGGGCCTACAGAAGTAGCTAAGGACCAATCGCTCTGCCGCTTCAGCAGTAGCCCTTGTTCCTTAGTGTTGGGTTAATATTGCCAAGAATTTGGGGAGTGGGGTTTACAAGAGGGCTAATTATCTTTGTATTTCTCCCAGCCCTTCAGCACATGGAGGTGACGCTGACTTCTGGAACACTATGCCTATGTAAACACTTATATAACAAATTACAAAGCAAAACAAATTCCCATGTTGGCCATATTCAAAAATATGTTTCTCATTCTGCATATTAATTCATCTCTCTGTCTTGACTGAGAATTGTTTTTCTGTATAATATAATACGGTATAAATTCTTCACTTGGGTCCCTTCATTTCAGTTCATTCAGGTCTTTCTAGTTTTCTCTGAAACCATCCATTTCATCATTTCTTTTTTTTTAAATTTATTTTTAATATGTTTGGTTTTCAGCATTGATTTTCACAGGCGTTTGAATTACAAATTTTCTCCCCATTTCCTCACCCCCCCATGCCAAGATAGCGTACACTCTGGTTGCCCTGTTCCCCAGTCTGCCCTCCCCTCCATCACCC
>CM053623.1:446613036-446660175 GCA_028646595.1 Phalanger gymnotis | reverse complement strand
AAGATACACAACTGAGTAGGTATGGTATTCCCTCTTCAGGTCAAATCTGATGAGGGCAAGATTCACTCATTCCCCCTCACCTGCCTTCTCTTCTCTTCCTACAGAACTGCTTTTTCTTGCCACTTTTATGCAAGATAATGTACCCCATTCTATCTCTTCCTATCTCCTTCTCTCAATATAATCCTCTCTCATCCCTTACTCATCTTCAGCTCATCCTATGCCCACTCTCTCTCTCTCTGTGTATGTGTATATGTGTATATATATATATATACATATATATTACATATACATATATACACACATATATACATACATATATACATATACACACATATATGTATATATATATACATACACATATACATATACGTATACATACACATACACATACATAAATATATACACATACATATACACACATGCATATTCCCTTCAACTACCCAGATATTAAGGTCTCATGAATCATACACATCATCTTTCCCTGTAGGAATGTAAACAAAAGAGTTCAACTTTAGTAAGTCCCTCTTATGAGTGCATTTTAATGAGCTTACCAAGCATAGAAACGTGGAGTGATGCAAATATGCATGTACATATACACATACACGTTGTATATATTATACATATGTATGTATTGTGTATGCACTCACACAGATATTATATGTATATATGTGTGTGTATGTGTGTATATATGCATATGTATATGTTTGTATATATCTCCCAAGTTACTCAAAAGCAAAATAAAAAGTCTCAGAAATATTGTTAGCAGTGCTCTATTTTAGAAGCAAAAATTTGAAACAAAGCAGCTGCCCATCAGTTGGGGAATGGCCGAACAAATTGTAGCGTATGACGGTGGTTGAATATTATTGCACTGTAATAAGACAATTATGAACAATTCAGAGGAATTTGGGGAGACTTGCATGAACTAGACAGAGTGACTCAAACAGAACCAAGAGAATAGCTTACGCAGTGACTTCTGAATCACATAGTGGAGACAGCATTGAAGGACATCAGAATTCTGGTCACTGCCATGTCCAATCTTCATTTCAGAGGACTGACAGTGAAGCCTTCTTCTTGCCTCTCCACAAACAAGTGGTAGATGGGCCATAGATGTGAAAGGCCACTCTTGTCACAACCACGTTTGGTCACTGCACCATATTCCTGCGTCAAAGAGGAGGATCCTGGGGATTCTAGGGCAAGTATTGGGAAGTGGCAGTATTATTAAAAAGTCAGTAAATCTCTGTCTCTCCTCTCCCTCTCCCCCCTTCTCCCTCTCCCTCCCCACTTCTCCTTCTCCTTCCCTCTCTCCCTCTCTCTTTTTCTTCTTCTCTCTATCCCCTGGAGCTGAAAGGGCAAACAGGGATGAATCACTTGGGAAGGGAAAGGGCACTCAGGCAGGGGAATCTTGATGAGAAAAAACCTGGAGGTGAGAGTGAGCAAAATCGTAGGATCTGGGTCCTTTAGTCCAACATTCTTATTTTACAGATGAAGAAACTGAAACTCAGAGACGGGAAAAGACATCATATTAGCAGTCATTAGTAGAGGCAGGTTCCATCTTAGGACCTCTTATTCTAAGGCCAGTGATCTGTAAGGTCACTGTTAACTTAACACTGTTTCTTGTCTTACCTGAGTTGTTGAGAGAGGTGTAGGGGGGGACAGGAAACTCAAGAAATTGCAATCAAAATCATAATTCTACCTAAGTTTCAATGATCATCATCACTCTGAGTATGTGAAAGATGAGGTGTCCCAGGAGAAGTTCAACCCTGTTTCGTTCCAGAGGGGAGACCCCATCACATCCATCACTACCCTTTTCCCAGCTCAAGGAGGATTATTTCCCCATGAACAGCTTTTCTATTGCAGAGAACAGTTCCAAGTGAGCTATTTCTTTCCCTGTTATGGGATTTTTTTTTCTCTTCCATCTGTAACTGGGTACAAGATGGCAGGCTCCATGTTGCCTATGGCTACTTACCATTTCTTGAAAAAGAAAAACAAAACATTCCCAAAGCTGCCCCCCCACATGATGGAGCACCCTACCCTCCCACCCCACAATCTGGCAGCTTTTCATAGCTCACCATATGTCAGATCAGGACAGTAAATAGACCAAGACCTGAAAATTGCATAATCCAAAGTGTTTAGGTAATACACACCCTATTTTATAAAGTATATGTTATCAGGAAATTTCATTTTTTGCATTGAATTTCCTAGATTGCAGAGTGCTGCTCCGTCTCAGTCTCCTTCCCTAGTTCTTCTTCTGCCATCATAGGTAGTAGGTATGCCCTAAGGCTGTCTGTGGCCCTCCTTTCTCTCCCAGCCCTTCCCAGTTGAGTTGACTTCAGATTTTTCTCTCCAGTCCTGCATTGTGACATCTCCAACTGCAATATGAATGTTCCTCTAACACCTCAAGCTCACCATGTCCAAAACTAAGCCCATCACCTGCCCTCCAGATGTATCCCTCCTCATTTCCCTGTTTGTTCTGACAACTGCCCCTTTCTCCCTATCACTGAGAAAGCTCAGACTCTTCCCTCTTTGTGTCACCTTCCCCACATCTAGTCTTAGCAGTTCTGCTCTGATCATAGACTGTGTCCATCCCTCTTGTTTCTGCACCTAATGCCCTCATCCTCATTCAGATCCTGCTTCTGCTGTTTACTATCTGTATGGCCTTGGGTAAATGCTTTACCTCCTGGGGAATTTCCTAATTGTACAATGAGGGAGCTGGATTACATGGCCTGTAAGGGCCCTTGCAGCTGTAACTCTTGGGCCCCTCTGACCTCATAGAATTCCCCATCAGCTGGACTCGGTATCCCTTGCTCCAGTTTCTCTCTTCTCCAGTCTATCACATCATTCCCAAAATAATTGTCCTAATACGGATGCAGAATAAAATCACTTTATTGCTCAAAGTGGTTCCCTGATTTAAGAGGTCGGGGCTAGATACATAGATTTGAGAATCATTAGCCTAGGGACGATTCCTGAATCCAGGGCAGCTGATGAGACTTCGCTAAATGAAGTCTAGAGGGAGAAGAAAAGAGGGTCCAAGACAGAGCCTTGGTGACACTGATGATCAATCGCAACTGTGATCTAGATAAAAATCAGTTAAGGAGACAGGAGAGCCATGACAGAGCAGCATCACCAAAACATAGAGAGGAGAGGGTGACCTGCAGTGTCAGAGGCTACAGAGAGGACAAGCAGGATGAGAGTTGAGAAAAGACTGGAAGCCAAGCAATCACTGGTGACTTGAGAGGGAGCAGTTCCATTTGAAAGATGAGTTCAGAAGCCAGTCTGCAGAGAGTCAAGAAGGGAGTGAGAGGAGAGGAGGTAGAGACACTGATTGCAGCTTATCAGTTTTCACTGGAGGTCCTGTGATCATTCCAAGGATCTATAATTTCTTCAGTATCAGTCCTCTCGCCCTGACATAAATGACAGCTCACTCACCTCTCTGCAGGCAGCCTTTGGACACTGCAGGGCTCGCCTTTGGGATAGAGCTGTAGAAAAAAGTCTTTTCACCATCAAATGTCTTGACAGACCTTGCAGCCTTCTAGTACAGGTGTTGAGAAACCAGAGCTACCTCTACACCATGTCAAGGCATCCAACGAAGATTTTGGTGGAGGTCTGCAATGTTATTATATGAAAATAACAGCTGTATAATGCTGGTGTATATCGTAAGATATTGATAGTGTTAAATAGATAGATATCGATAATGTTAATGGAAGTATGAACTGGCCTCGCTGATCTGGAAAGCAATATGGAAGTAAACTCCAAAAGTCAGGGAACTGTGCATCCCCTTTGATCCAACAATACCGCCACTACACCCCAAAGAGATTAAGGAAAGATGGAAAAGCCCTGTGTGTACAAAATATTTATAGTAGCAGTTTTTGTTACACCAAAGAAGTAGAAACTAGGAAGTGCCTGTCAGTTGGGGAATGGCTGTGTAATATGTGAATGTAATGGGATATGACTGCAGATGGATTCAGAGAATCTGGGAAGGCTTGTATGAACTGATGCAGAATGAAGTGAGCAGAACCAGGAAAACAATTTATACGATAACTACAACACTGTAAGGAAAAATAATTTCAAAAGTATTAGGAACTCTAATGCAACAATCAACCACTAATCCAGGAAATCAGTGATGAAACCTGCCCCTACCATCTGTCAGAGAGGCTGAAGACTCAAGGGACTGATGGAAAGATATGTTTTTAGATATAGTTCATGTATACACTTGTTTTACTTTATTGTGTTTATTTGTTGTAATGAGTTGGTTTTTATAAATCAGATTGGGAAGGAGTAGCAAGAATTCAGAGAGGGAGACTAGCAATAGGAATGCTAAAAAGGGAGAGAGAGAGAGAATGGAAAAATGCCATCATAGAGCTCATTTTAATAATAAATGTCCAGAAGCGAGCAGGAGGTTAACATAACAATAATGTTAAGATAACACAAACAAGCAGGACAAATTTGAAACTATGCGTTGAATGTATTTTTTTTTCTAAAAATGTAAGCTGTCATAATAGAGTCACAACTACGTGTACAATCCTCTTTTTCTGTTCTGTATGTGTAGAAATGATCATGTTTAATGATGTATGTTAAGTACAGAAAAAGAACAAAAAAGAAAAGAGTAATTGTATTGCTATATGTGACTTGAATTTAGAGTTGGAAGGGACCAAAGAGGTCAAGTTCAACCTCCTCAATTAATAAAAGAAGCAAAGTGGATCCCAGGGATGGGAAAAGACACACTCCCAGAGATCATACAGGTTTCAACAATGGAACTAGATTTGAACTGAGTTTTTTTGACTCAACCAAGTCCATTGTTCTTTCCATTAGTATTCCCTGTTCCCAAATGCATGTGTAGTCAGCCTAAAAGTATTAAAGGCATAATTTAGGAATCTCATCATTCTTAAGAGGGTGGTTTTTGTTTTCCGAATTTGATAGTGTCTTAATTTTTGTGGTCATTGTGTGGGAGTAACTGTAAGTTCTTGAAGACTATGGCAGTGGAATACAAACTCTGCCAGGTACAAACTTGAAAGGCTGTGAGTATGAGCCCAGCAACGGACTCTGTCTATAATATGAGAACCTGCATAATTAAAATTATGGTCATGATATGTTCCAGATTCATGGTGCTAATTCCAAGTGCTAGAGAGCTGACCAGTATCTCTTTCCCATTATCCATCATGTAGCAGCAAATGCTCCCTAAATGAGTAGTTATGTGGTAAATATTACTCTTAAAAATTGAAAGCAAAACTAAACACACAAGTTACTTAGATTCTGATGGGGTCATTGAAGGATTTGAATTACAGCTAGTCAGAGCTTAGATGAAGAACCAATACAGAGAGTAGAGTGTTGGCTAAGGCCTTCTCAGTGGAGTTTCATTCCAGTGGAGTTTATTCCTCTGGGCCTAAACAATTTCTCTTCCTTCACTAGCCTTCTCCACTGATAAAATACTATTTTCCATGCAAGAGTAAAAAGACAAATCATAGGCAGCGAGGATATTTGAGGCTATATTTCTAATTCTAATGGGGCCTTTTCAGCAAGGCCCTCATTCTTCAAGTGGTCTTAATGTGCTCATAGACAATGTCTTTGGATGTTAATCAGCCAAGGTATGCATGCTTAACTTGTAAATAATCTTTTTTGCACTCATATTTGGTCTTTGAGGTAACTCAGCTTTGACAGACAGTCATGACCCTTGGTGACCTCAGATGGCTATTTGTGGGAAAACCTATGATGGGCTGGTTCCCATAATCTAAGGATGAAACTTGGTGGATGACCATGTTCTCAGCTAGGAACCTGCTCAACTTAGACACTAACAGATATCCTGAGGGTGACCTTAACAAAAGCTACTGTTATCTTAGAATGGAGGGCAGGGAAGAGTGCAAAAGTTAGAAGAAAAAAAAATGAAAAATTGTTGAACTTGAGACAAGCAAATTTATGAGGCTGCAAGCAACTTTGCTTCAAATAAATCATTAACTCTTAATAGGTAAGGATAATAAAACACCCTCCAGAGTGAAGGTGGGGAAGAATTTGGATCTCATTGTAACAATAAGATATAATAATCACCAAATTTATGAGCCTGAGAGACCTTGAAGATCATCAGATCTAATGTTCTGTCTTACAGTTTGTGATATTGAATGAGAATCCAGAATGGCAACAAGTTTTAATTAGATCCAGCTTTAGTCAGCATTATTAGCTGTTATTTGATCATGACAAAACCAATTAGGACATGTGTATATACACAAACATGTGTACATATGTACATGTATGTATTACTATAAATACATACATATGTACTATATATACACATACATATATACACATACTTACAGAGAGAGAAAGAGACAGCTGTATCTTGCCTTTTGTGGGAAAGGCAGCAATTCTAGGTCAAAGCAGCCATCATGGAGAAGTTGTCTGACCTTCCATTCCAGACGATATAACACAGCATCACAATATAAGACTCCCAGTCCACCCTTGAGGGCTGTATACTCAGTATGTTCATGGGACTGCTAAAGACTAATAAAGACCCCATTTGGATTCCACCAGATATTTCTATTAAAGGACATCAGTACCACTTAGGTCTATACCAACAACACGTTCAGGCTATCATGACATAACTTTGACCTTCCCTCTTCTCAAGCAGCCCATGTTGTTTTCTTCTTTTCAGCTTCTTCTCCACCCTCTCAAAACATTCCAAGTATCATCTGCATGCCTGAAAGGCCATGGCAGGTGGACACCATGGTGGTGGCATCACTATTTGGGTGAAGTGCACAATGTCCAGAAGTTAAACTAGTTGTATCTGAGAAGTTTATGTCGTACCAGAGAATGCCTAAATAATGCACATAATGTGAAAAAATTGTCGTTTTTTAAAAATGTGCTGATAAATTGCTCAAATAATTCAAAGAAACAAAGAAGAAAGCAGCAGCTGCTTGTGAAGTCCAGATGTTTACTTGTTCAGATGTGTCAGTGCCTCGTTTTATGGTAAAACCATGAAAATTTTCATTCAATGCAAATGTTTCTCCTGCCTAGAAAAGTTCCCTGACTGGGTGTTTTACTTGTAGTTTCAATATAAAATAATTAAATGTAAAGGGAATAAGCATTTATTAAGTGCCTACTACATGCTAAGCACTATACTAAGGGCTTTACAAATAGTATCTAGTTTATCCTCACAACAGCCCTGAAAGGTAGGTACTGTTACGGTCATTCCTTCTACAAACTGAGGGTCAGAAGTACTGTGCCCCTCCCTCCCTAGCCCCATGATCTGGAAAATCTGTGTAAAATTTTTGGGTCCTTCATACCAGAGAAGAAGTCTGATTTTTTTTCTTTTTCTTTTATAGGGTATTTACAGTACCTTATTTTATAATTTGGGTTAAGTATTTAGGCTCTTTGTTGTCTACTGGTCTTTACATGTCATCTCTGGCTTCTGCAAAACACCCTCCAAAATTCCCCTTTAATTTCTTATGCCAACCAGTGATTTATCGAAGCCGCAATGGGGAAAGCTGTGATATGGAAGGAGTGACTGTATTATCTACATTTTACAGTTGAGCATATGAAGGTAGACAGAGATTAAGTGACTTGCCCAGCGTCATGCAGCAAGTGAGTGTGAAACCAGATTTTTAACTCAGATCTTCCTGACCCCAGGCCCAGTGCTTAATCTACCATGCCACCTAGCTGCTTCTGTAAAAGTTACATAAATGCAGTGTAAACCATAATAATAACCCTGGCTTCATCTATCCTGTAGCTTCATTTCTTTATGTAGAAATTCACACATCAGTAGCACCTCAAACTCAGGTGAGTCACAGTAGTGAAATTAAGATACTGGCTTATGAAAAAATGGCCACCTAGGAGACAGAAGGAATGACTGTGTTGTCCACAGAAACCCTTGAAGACTATCTGGACAGGTTTAAGCAGGGGTATCATCTGTGTCAGTGGTGCTGGTAAGAAATAGCAACAAAATGAAGTATTGAATGAAGATTAGTTATGAGTTTTGTCCTCTGATGAAATCTGGAATGGCCACTCTTTACTTTCTTCTTTCCTTTGAGCTACTTCTTCAATAACTTAGTACTCTTGGTTTGATAAGTATCCAAATAACCATGGTCCGAAATGATGGCATGACTTTATTTCCAGGAAAAATTTGTGAAAGGATTTGTCAGATTCTTACTGAAGCATTGCTTATTTTTCTGAGTTTCCAAAAATAATTCTTTTTTTGTACAACTCCTAGAGAATAATGATAATAACTAACATTTATTTAGTGTTTTGAAGTTTGCAAAGTTTTACATATTTTATCTCATTCAGTCTTATTGCCTTCTGTTCCATAGTTTGTGCAGTGTTTAACAGAGCTTAAAGAAGAAATCTATAAGAAATTCTCAGAACTTGGACAAGAAATGGATTTGGATGGCAATTGGAGTGACATCTCCTTGTCTGACATTGAATCCAGGTAATGTATTCCATCCCTAGAAAAAAGCAAGAGGAATTATTTCTATTTCTATTATATTACCTTGACTCTTAGTCAAAATGGGACCCTAGAATCCAAGAAAAATACTAAGGAGCCATTTCAAATGTATCAGGGAAGGATAATTGGAGAATTCCAGGGTGCTTAGTTAAGAATTCATTAACCCAATTCCTCAACCTGTAGATCAGGAATAAAACTCCCTCATATCTCCCTCCCACCTCCACTACCACCGCCATCTCCACCCAAAGGCTTACTCTATGGGCTTTTGCAAGGAGGAAAGGACACTCTCCCCTTTCTGCCCAGCAAAGCAGCGTGATGCAAGTTCCAGAGCCTGGCAAGGGGACAAACCCAGCTGGAGCAGAGCCTGTAGTGTGTGACTTGGCTTTCTCCAAGAGACACCACAATGGTTAACTTGCCATGTTCCTTCTTTTAGAAGCACTCAGAAAATCGCTAACCAAGGCTGCCCAGACAGCCAGCCAACTGTTAGGAGATCAGAGTGCTAAATCTGGGAGATAGCAGCGAAAGGAAGGTGACTGGAAAGGTTTTTCTCCCACGTTCCTCATGGGAGAGCTGAGGAGCTGAAAGGAAGAATCGTAGAAACTTAGAACAGTCAAACTGGGGAGGCCTAACGTCATTGTCCCAACGCCTTTTTACAAATAAGAAAGAGCTAGATTTCTCATCTCACGAATCTTCATCATTGAGACTAAGCAAGATCAGCAAAATCAGAAGACCCGGGTTCCAGCACCAGCTCCAACACTTAGTTGTCAGGACACTGGGCCAAACATGGCATCTCTCTCACTTGTTAGATGAGAACACCCAAACGTAACCTGAAGTTGGAGATGTGGTGACAAAAGTGTTAGGTCAGCTTGTAAATACTATAGAAATGTGAATTGTTGTGCTAAAGACAGTGGTCTGTAGCCCGTAGGCTGTGGTTCTCGGTTCTCTCCAATCACAACTCAGGAAACAGGAAGATTGGATATGTGAAAGTTCAGTAAAAATCATAATGGGCATGTAAAAAGGAAATGATAAGGAGGAACGTTTAGATCCTAACTCATTCGTATCCTGAAAGAATTGGAGATAACAGGTTTTTAAATTGGTCCAAATACGAATCAGAATTATTAAGAAGTTGAAATGGCATGTTCCATCTCTAATATATGATGAGAATAAGCAGCCCAATTGTACCATGGAAGAAGTCTTGAGGGCTTGCTCAAGGATGAGAGGATTTGTCTTTTTCCTTAATGGAGGAGCAGTGGAAAGAGGGTTTTCTTCTATTAACATGTAGAGGCTTGTATGTGCCCAGGATCCAGAAGGTAAGATTCTGACCAAGAATGACCTAGAGCTACATAGCACTTTCCTTCACTTAGCTACAGAAAGAAGAGCCATAATTATCATCACATTATTACAAAAATGTTCAGTCTGCCGATGTCCTGGGAATTACATCGGGGACCTGAAAGGGCTTTCTGCTCTCTTTAGAGAGTTTGTATAGCATTGGGAGCTCTCCAGTCAGACTTGGTTACAGCTTACCCATGCCCCTAGGGCCATAGATGGCCCTCAGATCAATGCTGCTGCTCCAGTTCTGTGCCCAGCAATGGTGAGAATAAGAGATAACAATTATGGAGCACGTCAAGATTTAGAAAGCACTTTTACACACTTCTTTGAGGTTAGTGTCAACAGTTATTAGGATACCCATTTTCTGGATGAGGAAACAGTTTAAAGAAGTTAAGTGATTTGCTCATAGTCACACAACTAGTCAATGTCAGAGGCAAGATTCTAACCCAGGCGTCCTGTGACTCCAAGCATAATGCTTTTCTTTCTTTCTTTCTTTCTTTCTTTCTTTCTTTCTTTCTTTCTTTCTTTCTTTCTTTCTTTCTTTCTTTCTTTCTTTTTTTAACTGAGATAAACAGCTTTTGGGGAAAGAATAATGCCTGAGGTGAAAAGAGCTCACCAAGAGACAAGCTTCCAAAATAGCATTCACATTATTATGAATAGACTCCAAAGTCTACTAGAAAATGTAGTTTCCAGACCCCTTGAGGTCCCCCTGCTGTCAGAAGACTACCGAATTCCCAGGCTAGCATCAGTGGTAATGTTACATGCCCTTCTTCCCCTTCTCCCACCCAAATTACAAAAAGCGTTTTTTTAAATCACATTTTCCACATCCTAAGATGATTTTCAGTATTTAGCTCAAAAGACATCTTCAGAAAGGACTGCTCCTCAAAGATTTAATCTAGGAGGTAGAGAAATGGACTTCTTCAGGTCAGTAGGGATCCTTTTTCTCAGCTTCACCATACAATCAGCTGTTAATGAGGTTGGGACTATAGGCTGTCTTCCCCCAGCCCAGTAAAGCAGGAATGATGGGACTTGGTGGGGAGCAGGCCCAAGATTCAGGCAGAGCCCTGCTAGAAGAATGCTTGCCGTGCTTGTGCTGTTGATGAGCTTTCTTCCTCTCCTTCATCTTCTTGTCAGTGGCTACACTTCACCCCATTCTCCCGGGGCCACGAGATTCATAAAAGATACACAAGACAGGAGGGCTGATAGGGACCTGGGGGTGCTATAGCCTAGGCATTCTCAGGCTGCTGCCCGAAGATAAAAGTCCTAGGGGAAGGTAAGCTGGGAACCCCCTGTCAGGGTAGGAAAGGTTCCCAAAGATAATTCAAGATTGGCTTATGTCAGGTAGATAGAGTCACTACCCCCAGGGTCCCTAGATGTTGAGCAGGGGGTACAGGGCCCATAGGAAGCCCACCCTTGGCTTCACTGCCTTAGGGTCCATATACTCTCCTATACTGTGACCTTGTTCCCTCCACAGGAGCCTGAGTAAGCTACAGTATACTGCACATCACCTTCAACGGGAGTCTTCATAGCATGAGATTCTGTTGTGTCCACCCATAGGTGTCTGTGCATGAAGGGGCACAGCATAATAGAAGAAGCTTTGCATTTGGAATCAGATTCCGAGTTAGAATCCTGGAGCTATGACTTACAGATTGGGGGACTTGTCTTCGGTGCACTTCCTCCTCAGAAAACTAAACTAGCATTGTCTGTGTTGTGTTGTATTGATCTTTTAAACTTTTCTTGAAGACGTTTTCATCTGGTTTGGGCAACACTGGGGAAGTTTTGCCTCATGGCAGCTGACACCGCTGCCCTGGGTGTTTCCTAAGGGCCCTTCCAGCTCTACAGTCTGTGAGCCCTCAGGGTCCCAATTATGAGTTGTGTTTCTGGGGCTTTCAAAGATTCCTGAAGAATAGAAAGTAGGGATAACAACAAACAGTAAATGAGTTATGCCATAGACTCAGAATATGCAAGTGTTATTCTGTCTGGGTAGACTGCAAATAAAATTCATGACTTTTTTTTCCTGAAACAGTACAAGTGGTTCGGACAGCTCCCTCTCAGATGGGCTTCCTGTTCATTTACTGGATGTGGCAGAAAAGGTAAGGGATGGAGATGGCGCTTTGAACCCAAGAAAGAGAGTCGCTATGATAGTATCAGTCACTGTTATAGACCGGAGCCTGGGACTGTGGGAGGCAATCATTTGAGATTGGTCTTCCCTTCATGTTCCTAAGGCATACTTACAACAGAGGACATTGTAATCCCCTTGTTTAAGATCTGGGCTTAGAGTTTACTTTGCCATTTATCTTTAAACATTCAAGAGGCAAACGAGAGTTGGTATTTGAATCTGTCATCACCTATTACAATGGAAATACAGACTTACTGAACACCAGAGTTGACAGTAACAGCCTTATCATTTCTGTCCTTTCATTCGTTGAGAAATAAGTGAAGTTTGGAAGACAGGCAAGCTTGGGGAGAATATTCAGAGTTTCATGTGGAAGTTCTTAAATTTTTAAACCTATGGTACATCTAGGTAGATATGTCTAGCAGGTAGTTAGGGATATGGAACTGAAGTCTTAGTGAGAAAAACCAGGTAGATAGATGGAAGGGTGAGTCATCTGGCCAGGGACAAGAGAAGAAGCCAGATAGCAGAGCTTTGGAGAACATCCACATCTGGGGCAGGTGGGAAGGGAATGAATGATAAGGAAGAATAGTCCAGTGGGAGGGGTGCCAGGAAAGAACAGCGTCTCAGAAGGGGGAACCAAAAGGGGTCATGCTCCAAGGACGAGGAGAGCTGAGCAAAGACCATGGGACCCTTTCCCCAGCCCAGGCTATTGGCAGATTTCACTGAGTCCCTGTCCTCCCAAATGATCTTATATGACCCCATGGAAACATTTTTAGGGAAAGTAGGGAAATTCTGGTTTGTGATAAGAGCTATGAAAAAGTGACATACTTCTGAATGACAAAAAAATCTCTATATATTTTTAAATGTTTGATTTAGCCTTTTCAAATAGTTATGCTTTTTCATAGATTTTCCTTAAATTTTCTTACATGTTAAAGAAAAAATCTTAATACTATACTCTGTATGTAGATACAAGTCTAATTTTAGAAATATTTTAATAATATTTTTTAAATTTATTATTATTTTAAATCCAACCATTTGTAACTTAGCAAGAGAGATGTCCAGAACAATAGAATCTCCTCATGTCTTTGGCTGTCTAATACAAGACATTCTAAAGTAATTTTTATCATTTTTTCCTAAAAGAAAGGGGTTAGGCCTGAGAGAAAGAGGAGAAAGTCTGAAGAGGACTTTAGACTTGAGAAATATTTATTACTTATTATTTTCATTTGAACTAAGCAGTTTTTTAATATGGTTCCCCACATGGAAAATGAGATTTAGGAGCCACAGAATAGTTTTATAATTTATGTACTAAGGATACTTAGCACTACAGCGTTAGATGCTTCAAGTATTCCTTTAAATGTATCACTGTAGAACCCAACCAGATCACAGAAGATCAGAACAGAAAAGACCCTCCAAGGCCTCCTGTTCCAACCTGTACCTGAACAAGCATCCCCTCTACAACACACTTGACCAATGACCAGCTAGCCCATCCCACTCTGGGATGGTGCGCATCATGAATAGATTTTTTGGTACATCAGCCTGAATCTGTCTTCTGGGACCGAGCAGAACCTGATTCTGCTTGAGCTTTGTAAACTATGAAGCACCAGACAAAAAGAATGTGGCAATTATTATCTCTTCTATAAATACCACAAATACCACATATACACAAATTGATATGCAGGCTTGCATATCAAATTTTAGGAAAAACTTCCTAAAAACCAGGACTTTCCAAAAGTGGAATGAGTATTTGCACTGGCTGCTGTCCCCTGGAATGCCTACCTTCCCTCCTGGCTTCCCTACAAGGCCCAGACAAAACCCCACTTTATACAAGAAGCCCAGTCCTCCTAATGTTAGCACCTTCCCTCTGGTGATTATCATCAATTTACACAGTCTAGATCAGGACCAAATCCAAACAAGTAAGTCAGTCAAAGGGCTGCACTTGAGGACCTAGAGAGCCACATGTGGCCTCAAGGCTGCAAATTCCCAACCCCTGATCTAGATCTTACCTGTGTAATATTGTTTGCACGTTTTCTCCCCATTAGTCTGGGAGCTCTTGCCTTTCTTCATTTCCCCAGCACTTAGCACAGTGCCTGGCACATCATCAGTGCTAGTTGACAGACTGGGCACTCTTGGGAGTAGTAAGTTTCACCTTCCTGGAAGTCATCAAACAAAAAAATGCGAAAGGACCATTTGTTAGTTATGTTTTAGAGGAGATTTTTGTTCAGGTGTGTGTTGGATTGGATGTCTTCCAAGGGCCCTTTCAGTTCTAAAATACTCTGATTCTGTTTCTCCAGCTATTGGTTGGTAAGAAGTTCAACAAATTTAAATTTAAGAAGCATTGATTAAGCCTCCATTGTGCTCAAGGCACTGTGCAGAGCAATGGGAACACAAAGAACAAATGGAAATACTCCTTGGCCTCATGGCCTTTGCCTTCTACCCCAATGGGCGCAGTGGCCCTAGTAATGCCTGATGTGACACTTCCTTTTTCCAGCATGTCTCTCATCTGTCATCCCACTTTATTCTTCCAACCTCTCTGAGCAAAGTAAGTCAAGAAGTTTGATTTCCATTTAACAGACCATGAAACTGGCATGTGCCAGCTCAGGAGATGCTTCTTCACAAGTGTGTGTTCCCATTAGAACCTTGGTATAATCTACAGATTTTTCCATCCTTGATCTTCGCTCTGCCCAGTAGCAAGTAAATGTCTACCTCCTGATCCTCTGATCTCTGTAATTGGGAGCTGCTGCTTGCATTGGTGAAAATCATTTTCTTCATCTTCCCCTCCTGGCATTCTCAACCCAATCCATGTTAGCCATCTATCCTTCCACTGCATCTCTTTTCCATTGTGTCATGTGGAATCCTTGTTGTACCATTCTGTCTGTCAGCCAACTTGTATTTACTAAGAACCTGATATGTGTCATCATCCTCAATCTCTCTTAACACTCCTTGAATCTCCTGGTCATACCTGAAACCTCACTCTCTCCTTAAGGTGCCGCAACCCTGGCCACCCTCGTTGGTGCTGACTGCTGTTCCCCTCATCTTTACAGTACACAAGGCAAGGAGAGGAAGTGGGCAAACTCCTTGCTTCCAGACCCTCCCCCACCATCATCTGGCAGCACACTTTCTTCCTTCAAAGTTCCCACCATTTGATTATATCACCTTGTCCAGATCTTCATTGCTCTGATCTGTGGACCTTGAAGCTACTCTTCTTTATTCTTCATTAGCTGTCTCATAGTTTTACTCTTTGCCCCACCAGTTCCACCCTGCTTCCCCCTTGGTGACTTCAGTAGTCACAGTGATGAATCTTCTTAGACCCTGGCTTCTGAGTTCATCAATCTTCTTGAGTCCCGTAACTTAATCTCCATCTTCAATCTCTAACCCCAAGAGTGGGCATACTTTAAATTTCCCCATCTCCTGAAACTGTTCCATCTCCAACATCTTAGACTCTGAAAATCTCCTCTCTGATCACATTTCCATGCCCTTCCATCTCTCCCTCTGCCTAATTTTTGTCCTCACCATGACCTCCAAACCATATCCCTCACTCTTCTCCCAAACCATCCTCTCACTTCTGGGCTCCCTTTTCTCCCTTCATAGTCTTGACTATAAAATTAACCATTCCAACAAGGCCTCTGAGTGAGGCCTTCTGTTTTCCTCTGATTAACTCTCTATCACACTCTCCAAAGAGACAATCCCAAACCTTTTCCTCCTCAGGCCCCCAGCTCTGGTGCCACCCCATCTCTCATCTCATTTCTTATCTGAGATTGAGACCATCTCTCATGAGTTCTGTAATTTCCCCTTTATGTCTTTGCCTATAGTCTCTTCAGAATCAGAGAATTTCAGGAGTGGGAAGGAACTTCAGAAGTCATCTCATTCAGCCTATACCAGGCAGAAATCCCCGTCACAACACCCTCAGCAAGCTGTCATCCAGCCTTTGTTAGAATTCTTCGAGTAAGAGGCAGCATATTCTGTTCTGGGGTTGCCTTTGGGAAGTTTATTTCCTTCTGTAACACCAGGGAGTGGAACTGCAGAGAGGACATAGTCCTTTCTGGTCCCTCCTCCCTACTGTAAGGGGCAGCTGCATTTCACCATGGCCTCACTTGGATCCACCTTGCTCCCTACACTGACATCAAGCTGAAAACTTCCTTGTCAAAACCTCTACCATTATTCTCAGTTCTGGCCTCTGAGGCCAAGCAGAAAAAGTTGTAACTCCTCTTCCATGTGGTAGCCCTTCAAGTATTTAAGCTCAACTATCTTGTGTGTCCGTACTAAGTCTTCTCTTTTCCAAGCCAGAGATCCCTATTTCTATCACCCGATCCTCCTATGTCATGAAGCTAGAAGGCAGTGGGACTATCACTTCCCTAGACCTGGACACTGTGCTTTTAGAAATGTAATCTCAAATCGTGTTAATTTTTTAAATGCTACATCAAACTGTTGACTCACATTGAGGGTTAGTCCACTGAAATCCCAAGATTATTTTCAGCTGAGTTATCTAGCCATGTTGCCACCGTCTTGTACTAGTAGTATTGACTTTTTGAAGCCAAGTGTAAGACTTTACATGTGTTATCTACCATGGTAAAATTGTTGGTGTCACAACAAACCAGAACCAGAAGTACAACTCCAAAACCAAGACCATAACCCAAACCCAATACCATAAATTTAGGAACCAATGAGGGTTGTTGAGTTTCCTGGCAAGAGAACCCCACCCACAGGGCTGAGCCTCCCCAAAGAAATAAAAGGACAAAGTTTATGTAGGTTTTAGTTTAGACAGGAGGTGAATTGGGTATGGGTTAACTTAAATTTGGACAAAACCTATTGCTGGGGGTGAGTAGAGTAGGAGCAGGGGATGTGTTATCCCGTGACTCAACAGGCCTGTTGTTGGGCCAGTCACAGAAAAGACTCTTCTTCAGATTAGCTATCTCTTATAACTCTGCCTTGATAGATAGGACTGCCCTTGTTGTAAGCAGTAAGGAAAGTCACAGGGACAGTGAAGGGGAGTGGGGTTGCCATACAAAGCAGGGGTAAGGGCGAGGTAGAGGAACTGCAGACAAAATAGACTTGTTTTAGCTTTTTCTGCTATCTGCACTCCAAATGTAATCTTAATAGTTTTGGTTCCCCTCCTGGATCACTGCCTTGTCATTAGGAGGAGCTTGTAAAGCTCAATGAAGCTATGAGCTGTGCAGTGCAGGGTTACCCAAGAAGGCCTGGTCATAGTGGAGAGTTCTGACAAAATATGATCCACTGGAGAAAGAAATGGCAAACCACTCCAGTATCTTTGCCAAGAAAACATTGGAAGATGAGCCCCTCAGGTCAGAAAGTGTCCAACATGCTACTAGAGAAGAGCAAAGGACAGCCACAAGTAGCTCCAGTACGAATGAAGTGGCTGGGCCAAAGCTGAAAGGAAGCTCGGCTACAGATGCTTCTAGGGATAAAAGGAAAGTCCGATGCTGTAAAGCTCGATACTGCAAAGGAACCTGGAATATAATATCTATGAACCCGGGTAAAATGGCTGTAGTCAAACAGAAGATGGAAAGATTACATATCAATATCTTGGGTGTCAGTGAAACTAAATGGATGAGAATGGTCATTATGTATACTACTGTGGACAAGAATCTCTTGGAAGAAATGAAGTAGCCCTCATTGTCAGTAAAAGGGTGAGAAAAGTAGTACTGAGGTATAATCTCAAAAATGACACAGTACCTGTTCAAATCCATTCAACATCACAGTAACACAAGTCTGTGCTCCAACCAATGATGCCAATGAGGCCAAAGTTGATCAGTTCTATGAAGATCTATAACATCTTCTAGAAATAACACCCAAAAAGACATCACATTCATCATAGGGGATTGGAATACTAAAGTTGGAATCAAAAGCCATTGGAATAACAGGCAGATTTGGCCTTGGAGTACAAAATGAAGCAGGGCAGGTATTAACAGCATTTTGTCAAAATAGCTCGCTAGTCATAGCAGACTCTACACATAGACGTTACTAGATGGTCAATACAGAAGTCAGATTGATTGTATACTTTTCAGCCAAAGGTGGAGAAACTCTATGTAGTCAGTTAAAACAAGACCTGGAGTTGACTGTGGCCCAGATCATGAGCTTCTTATTGCAAAATTTAGACTGAAATTGAAGAAAGTAGGGGAAACCATCAGACAGGGATGACCTGAATAACATCCTTTATGAATATGAAGTGAAGAATAGATTTAAGGGATTAGATCTGATAGAAACAGTACCTGAAGAACTGTGGACAGAGATTCACAATATTGTGCAGGAGGCAGCAACAAAATACATTTTAAAGAAAAAGAAGAACAAGAAAGCAAAATGACTGTCTGATGAGGCTTTACAAATAGCTGAGGAAAGAAGGAAAGGGAAAGATATGTGGTTAAATACATTGTGGTACATTCATGTGATGGAATACCATAATGCAATTAAGGCCAGTAAGAATGAAAAATTTTTAAAAATCTGTAAAACCTCTAATGGAAGAGGACAAAACCAAAAAATCAGCCCCAAAAGAGTGAACACCAACTATGACCTGAATGAAGAAGAAGAAAAGACAAAAAATGGACAAAGAATACTACTAGAGTCTTAAAGCACTGAGTTGTTATATTTTGTATGTTGAAATTCATTTAGTTATTAAGCAAGTTTAATTATATTACTGTTAAATGTTAAGTTTATAACAAAACAACTTTAAAATTAGTTAACACCAATTTTATTACACTAATTATTTTTCAAAACAATCTCTAAATAATGAAGTTCATAGTTTCATGTTCAATCCTTTTAAAATTTTTCCTTGTGTATTTCAATTTGAATTTCCTTGTATTTTTGTTGATAATTCCTGTTTAGAATGAAGAAAAACATTATAAACTTTAGACTGTAAATTACAAACAAAAGAGCAACAAAACCACACAATCAAAGCTATTTAGATTTTTTAAGAAGGAAAGAACAGGGGCTTTAGCAAAACCATCCGAACAATATTTACTCAATATCCCTTTGACATTTCTTCTGTTGGCTCATATACTTGTGTTGTCAGAGTGAGGAGAAGGTATTCCATGCCCTGTTGGAGCGGGTCTCCTAAGCAAAAAGTAATCATTTAGTTGCAGGATCACAAATGTTCCTTTCTTTTCTGGAGTAGCTTGAACAGAAGAAGAAACCAAAGAAGAAAAAGAAACCACTGGAGACCAGAAAGCAAAGAAATGAGATGCATCAGAAAAACAGGTTAATCCAGGAGTTAAAGTTAACAGAAGATGGCCAAGTAAGAAAAATGTAAACTGGGTCCTTGTCCCACTGAGTTTCAGAGTTGCAAGGAAAGAATAGGCGAAAGTACTAAAGGAGAGTCCAGTTGAGAATCATATTCTGTCCCATCCATCCCCAACTTGCTTCACCAGCAAAGACCTGAGGGAGTTTTCCCTCGGGCGAGAGTCCAGATTCTCTCTCTTGGTTGAGTTCAGCTGTCTCACTCCCAAAGAGAGTTCCTTCACCCTGCAGTGCCTGGTATACTTATTCTCAAATAGATACTTTCTCTAGTTCTATTTTTTGATGTTGACTTGGATAAAAGCATTTCCTTGCATAAAAATAAAAGAATCAATTCTAGAATCAGAACTTATTTGTAGGCTTCTGGGGGTGACTTTGTTGGGTCCAGAGGCCCTTCCTTGGTTAGGGGATTCTCCTGGCACCTCTGAATCAGATTTCAGTCAGAGCCCCTTGATACTTCATTTACTTCAGCCTGCACTGGGCCCAAGGTGTGGTAAGTTTGGCTTTTGGCTCCAAGCTAGGTCCCCAGGGACATTCTGTTCTGATAGAGCTGGGGCTGGGGAACAAAGGCCTTCCTTCCACAGGCAGTCCCAGACAGCCTTGCCTGAACCTCTGAGGCTCATTGCAGCCTTTTTTCATCTCTTTTCAATGACTGAAATTTCAAAGGATCAGATATTAAAGATAAGAATTTGTGTGTGTGTGTGTATGTGTTTCGGGTTAATTAAAAATGTACTTTTTAATCAATTGTACTAGGAAAAAACAGAATTTACCACCATGCTGAAAAAACAGCCCATCTTCTTCAAAGGTCCAGAGGCCCGGGTGAAAAATGAGAACTCAAAGTTTAACGAGGTAAGATTTGGGCTAGAATATTTCTCCACGAGACCAGCAGCCCAGAAATATCTTCACCTTGAAAGCTTCCTGCCCAGAATCTCACCCATTTCTCTAGGGCTTTAAGACTTACAAAGTGCTTTCCTCACCACACTCTAGCAAGGAGGTGGGTTAGCATCAACATCTCCTTTGGCCCAGGAAAAGGCCCAAGCTCTAACTTGGCAAGGAAGTCACCCAGCAAGGGAAGGGCAAAGCTGAGACAGGCCCCAACACTGGTCTGGGAGGACTGCCAGGAAATTAATTTATTCTGGAACCGAAAGTAGGGGCAACCAGAGATGGATCAAATAAGATACCAGGACTTCATTCAAATGCTGTTCTTGGGAATCTGTGGCATGGGGTTAGTTTACAGTTGATAGCTGCTTTTACTTTTTTTTTTTAAAGAAACTTATCGAGCTTTTATTTTTACGTCGTATATGTGTGTATATATGTATATATGTATATATATGTCTGTGTGTGTGTGTACGTATATATATGTATATCTCCGTATCCTGCTTTCCTCCCTGCCATTAACCTTCCCTTGTAATAACGAAGAAAAAAAACAGTTCAAAGTAATCAACACAACAGCTAAGTCTGCCAGCATGGGCAGTGTTCAGCACCCATAGTTCCATTCCCCCCACTTCAAAGGAAGGAGGGAGGTACGTGTTGTCGTCTCTTCTCCAGAGCCAGGGATAGCTAACTTTTATACTTCTTATATAACTAACCCTTCTTGGGTAGGATCCAAGATGAACTATCCTTTGCTGAATTCTACTTTCTATCCAACATAACAAGGTTCCAGGCTACTCTGGGAATCCAAGACACCTTCTACAAAAGGACACAGGCCAGCTGGTTCCACGTGTGACACCCGGAGTACCTCTCGCCTGGCCTTGCCTTTTTGTATCTCACCCTCTGGACAATGTTATACCTTCACAGAGGATTGACCTGCATTTTAAATGGCACATATGTATTTTCCATCTAATCACACTTGATTAAATGGAGCATATAATTTATTTTATTTTACCTGCCATTTTTTTCACTGTAGTTAAATAAAAGAAACAAAGACAGCCCCCTCAATCAAAATTGCCCGTCATATCCCTGATTATGAATAAAGATAAGTCACAGATACTTCACCCCAAAGATTGCATAAGCCAAAATTCATTTACATTTGGCTTTTTAATGAAATTTGTGAATGGGGGCCAGGTGTATGTTCCAAATTATGTTACAGTCAAGTTGATTTGTACTCTTTAAGCACTTACCACCTGATGGAAATAGCCTCTGGGGCAGTAGGACCAGTCAGCCTAAAGTGAAAAAAGGAGGCAACAGATAATTCCCAGTAGTTGATATTGATGACATGTGTTTCTCATTTTGTCCCACCAAGAACTTTGTTAAATAGGTTCAAAAGATATGTTACCACTGTTGCCCTGATCCACCGGAACTGTGTCACAGAGTTTAAGTGAGTAGAGCCCGTAGTCGACCCCATTAAGTATCAGAGAGACAAGATGAAGCGCTCGTGCCCTAGCGTTCCATGCCATTCATAGCATAGCCCAGGGGGACTGTTCTTTTTTTTTCCTATTTTAATTAAGATTTTTTATTTTTAGTCTACAACACTCAGTTCCGCATGATTCTGGGTTCCAGGCTTTCTTCCCCTGCTCCCCGCCTTCTCCTTCCCTCCCCAAGACGGCGTGGAATCTGATATATTTTCTACATATAACTTCGCATTGAACTTATTTACACAATAGTCAAGTTGTAAAGAAGAATTATGACCAATGGAATGAATCATGAGACAGAAGAAACAAAAAAAAAAAAGGAGAGCAAACAGTTTGCCTCAATCCGCATTCAGACTCCACAGTTCTTTCTCTAGATGTAGATATCTTTCTCCATCCTGAGTCCCTTGGAGTTGTCCTTGAACCCTGTATTGCTGAGAAGAGCGAGGTCTATCAGGATTAGTCATCACAAAATCAACGTATCTGTGGTTGTGTGTAACGTTCTCCTAGTTCTGCTCTGCTCACTCAGCATTATATCGTGTAGGTTTTTCCAGGTTATTATGAAGTCTGTATCATCGCCATTTCTTATAGCGCAATAATATTCCATTACATTCATATACCACAATTTGTTTGGCCATTCCCCAGTTGATGGGCATCCCCTTGATTTCCAATTCTTTGCTACTACAAAAAGAACCACTATAAATATTTTTGCACATATGGGTCCTCTTCCCACTTGTGTGATCTCTTTGGGATACAACCCTAGAAGAGGCATTGCTGGGTCAAAAGGTATGAACATTTTTATAGCCCTTTGGGCATCGTTCAAAATTGCTCTCCAGAATGTCTGGATCAGTTCACAACTCCACCAGCAATGTAACGGTGTTGCAGTTTTCCCACATCCTCTCCAGCATTTATCATTTTCCTGTTTTGTCATTTTAGCCAATTTGACAGTAGAGATGTGGTACCTAAGAGTTGTCTTGATTTGCATTTCTCTAATCAGTAATGATTTAGAGCATTTTTTCATATACCTATAGATATCTTTAATTTCTTCCTCTGAAAACTGCCTGTTCATATCCTTTGACCATTTCTCAATTGAGGAATGACTTGTATTCCTATAAATCTGGGTCTGTCCCCTCTGTATTTTAGAGATGAGGCCTTTATCAGAGACACTAGTTGTAAAGATTTTCTCCCAATTTTCTGCTCCCCTCCTAAACTTTGTTGCATTGGATTTTATCACGCAAAAACTTTTCAATTTAACATATTCAAAATTATCCATTTTGCATTTTGTAATGTTCTCTATCTCTTGTTGTGTCATGAATTCTTTGCTTTACCATAAATCTGATAGGTAAACTATTCCTTGCTCTCCCAGTTTGCTTATAGTATCAGCCTTTATTCCTAAATCACAAACCCATTTTGACTTTATTTTGGTATACGGTCTAAGATGTTGTTCTATGCCCAGTTTCTGCCCTACCATTTTCTAATTTTCCCAGCAGTTTTTGGAAATAGTGAATTCTTAGCCCAGAAGCTGGGGTCTTTGGGTTTATCAAAGAGTAAATTGCTATAGTCATTGACTGCTGCATCTTGTGTACCTAACCTATTCCACTGATCCATGAGTCTGTTTCTTAGCCAGTACCAGGTAGTTTTGATGACTGCTGCTTTATAGTACAGTTTAATATCTGGTATAGCTAAACCACCTTCCCTAGCATTTCTTTTCATTAATTCCCTAGATATTCTAGACCTCTTGTTCTTCCAGATGAATTTTGTTATTATTTTGTCCAGCTCTGTAAAATAATTTTTGGTAGTTCTATTGGTATGGCACTGAATAAATAAATTAATTTAGGTAAAATTGTCCTTTTTATTTTATTAGCTCAGCCTAACCATGAGCAACTGATATTTTTCCATTTATTTAGATCTGACTTTATTTGTGTGAAAAGTGTTTCATAATTATGTTCATATAGGCCCTGGGTTTGTCTTGGCAGATAGACTCCCAAATATTTTATAGTGTCTACAGTAACTTTAAATTGAATTTCTCTTTTTATCTCTTGCTTTTGGGCTTTGTTAGTAATGTATAGGAATGCCAAGGATTTATATGGGTTTATTTTATCTCCTGCAACTTTGCTGAAGTTGTTTATTTCAAGTAGTTTTTTACTTGATTCTTTTAAGTAAATCATCATATCATCTGCAAAAAGTGATAATTTAGTTTCTTCTTTGCCTATTCTAATTCCTTCAATTTCTTTTTCTTTTATTGCTACAGCTAACATTTCTAGTACCAAATTGAATAGTTGGGGTGATGATGGACATCCGTGTTTCACCCCTGATCTTATTGGGAATGCATCTAGCTTATCTCCATTACAAATAATGCTTGTTGATGGTTTTAGGTAGATGCTATTTATAATTTTAAGGAAGGCTCCATTTATTCCTGTGCTTTCTAGTGTTTTTAATAGGAATGGGTGTTGTATTTTGTCAAAGGCTTTTTCTGCATCTATTGAGATGATCATATGGTTTCTGCTAGTTTTGTTGTTGATATGATCAATTATGCTGATAGTTTTCCTAATATTGAACTAGCCTTGCATTCCTGATATAAATCCTACCTGGTCATAGTGTATTATTCTTGTGATAAGTTGCTGCAATCTTTTTGCTAATGTTTTATTTAAATTTTTTGCATCAATATTCATTATGGAAATTGGTCTATAATCTTCTTTCTCTGTTTTGACTCTACCTGGTTTGGGTATTAGTGCAATATTTGTGTCGTAAAAAGAATTTGGAAGGACTCCTTCTTCACCTATTTTCCCAAATGGTCTGTAAAGCATAGAAATTGATTGTTCTTTAAATGTTTGATAAAATTCACAAATAAAACCATCTGGCCCTAGGGAGTTCGTTGATGGCTTGCTCAATTTCTTTTTCTGAGATGGGGTTATTTAAGTATTTTACTTCCTCTTCTATTAGCCTGGGCAATTTATATTTTTGTAGATATTCATCCACATACCTAAGGTTGTCAAATTTATGGGCATACAATTGGGCAAAATAATTCCTAATTAATGTTTTAATTTCCTCTTCACTGGAGGTGAATTCATCCTTTTCATTTTTGATACTGGTAATTTGATTTTCTTCTTTCTTTTTTTTTAATCAAATTGACCAAAGGTTTGTCAATTTTATTTGTTTTTTTCATAAAAACAGCTCTTGGTTTTATTCATTAATTTAACAGCTCTCATGATTTGTATTTTATTAATCTCTCCATTGATATTCAGTGTTTCTAATTTGGTATTTAATTGGAGATTTTCCATTTGTTCTTTTCCTAGCTTTTTCAGTTGACCAATCTTCTTTTTCTCTGTTTTATTCGTGTAAGCATTTAGAGATATAAAACTTCCCCTAAGAACTACTTTTGCTGCATCTCATTATTGTCATTCTCTTGAATGAAGTTATTAATTGTTTCTCTGATTTGTTCTTTGGCCCACTCATTCTTTAGAATTGGATTATTTAGTTTCCAATTAATTTTTAGCTTATTTTTCTATGGTTCTTTATTACAAATATTTTTTATTGTATCATTATCTGAAAAGGATTCTTTGACTACTTCTGCCTTTCTGCACTGGATTGTGAGATTTTTATGCCCTAGTACATGGTCAGTTTTTCAGTATGTGCCATGTACCACTGAGAAAAAGTATATTCCTTTTTATCCCCATTCAGTTTTTTCCAGAGGTCTATCATATCTGCCTTTCCTAAAATTCTATTCACCTCCTTAATTTCTTTCTTGTTTATTTTGAGGTTAGGTTTATCAAGTTCAGAGAGGGAGAGGTTGAAGTCCCCAATTATTATAGCTTTGCTGTCTATTTCTTCCTGTAACTCCCTTTACCTCTCCCCTAAGAATTTGCATGCTATACTACTTGGTGCATATATGTTAAATAATGATATTGCTTCATTGTTTATGGTGCCTTTTAGAAGGATGTAGTATCCTTCCTTATCTCTTTTAATTAACTCTTTACTTTTGCTTTGTCTGAGATTAGGATTGCTACCCCTACTTTTTTTTACTTTAGCTGAAGCACAATATATTCTACTCCAGCCTTTTACCTTTACCTTGTGTGTATCCCCCTGTTTCAAATGTGTTTCTTGCAAACAGCATATTGTAGAATTATGGTTTTTAATCCATTTTGCTATCTGCTTCCGTTTTATGGGAGAGTTCATCTCATTCCCATTCACAGTTATGATTACTATCTGTGTCTTTTTCTCCATCCTGTTTCCGCCATTTATGCTTCTATTTCTCCCTTTCCCCTTCCACTCCTCAACAGAGTTTTGCTTTTGACCACCGCCTTCCTCAGTTTCCCCTCCCTCTTGATTCCCCTCCCTTATCTTACCTTTTTCCCCTTGCTATTTCTTCCCTCCCTTCTGACCACCCTCCTCCCTTTTTTTCCCCTTTCCCCTCCTACTGCCTGTAGGACAAGTTAGATTTCTATACTTATCAATGGATGTTATTCCCTTCTTGAACCAAATCCAATGAGAGTAAAGCTCAAATACTGCTCTTCTCCCTCCCTTCTTTCTCTCTGCTACAATATGTTTTTGTGCCTGTTTATCTGATGTAATTTACCCTTTTCCACTACCTCCTTACCTCTTCTCCCAGAATCATCCCTTTATATCTCTTAATATATTTTTATCATTATATCAGTTATTTTATACTGATACCCACAGTCTATGAATATCCTTTTCAATTGTCAACATAAGTACACTATTCTCAAGATTGACATGTATATAAAACATATATAAAACAAAATAATCCTATATAAGGATGTAACTAATTAGCCTTATTAATTAAGGAGGAGGTTTTTTTCCCCCCCTATTTACCTTTTTATGTCTCTCTTGAGTTTTGTATTTGGAGATCAAATTTTCCACTGAGCTCTTGCCTTTTCACCAGGAAGGTCTGGAATTCCTTTGTTTCATTGAATGTCTATCTCCTTGCCTCAAAAACTATGCTCAGTTTTGCTGGGTAGTTGATCCTTGATTGTAGTCCAAGCTCCTTTGCCTTTCAGAATATCATATTCCAATTTCTCCTGTCATTTAATGTAGAAGCTGAAAGATCCTGTGTGATCCTGACTGTAGTTCTGTGAATTTGAATTGTTTCTTTCCAGCTGCTTGCAGTATTTTCTCCTTGACCTGGTAGTTCTGGAATTTGGCTATAATGCTTCTTGGAGTTTTCAATTTGGGATCTTTTTCAGGGGGTGATTGATGGATTCTTTCAACTATAGTTTTACCCTCAGGTTCTAGGACCTCTGGGCAATTTTCCTTAAGGATTTCATGGAAGATACTGTCCAGGCTCTTTTTTTCATCATAGCTTTCAGATCGACCAATAATTCTTAGATTGTCTCTCCTGGATCTATTTTCCAGGTCAGTTGTTTTTCCAGTCAGATATTTCACGTTTTCTCCTATTTTTTCATTCTTTAGATTTTGTTTGACTGATTCTTGATGTCTCATAGAGTCATTAGCTTCTACTTGCCCAATTCTAATTTTCAAATGTTTTGTTTTCTTCCTTTATCTTCTCTATCTCCTTTTCCATTTGGTTGATTTTACTTTTCAATGAGATATTTTCTCCATTTATATTCTGATTTTCCTTAACCAATTCCCCAATTTTACCTTTTAAGGATTTGTTTTCCTCATTGAATTTTTTTTCCATTTTTTCTTTTACCTCCCTAATTTGGTTTTTAAAGTCTTCCTTGAGTTCTTCCAGGAATCCTTTTTGATCTGGAGACCAGTTCACTTTCCCTTTTGAGATTTCAGATGTGAGTGTAGTGTCCATGCTGTCCTCTTCTGAATTGGTATTTTGATCTTCCCTGTCTCCATAATACGAATCAATCATCTTTGGCTTTTTAGCGTGGTTTTTTTTTTCCTCCTGGCATCTAAAGTGGATCTCTGTGTCTGAGGCTTAGGGAGCTCTGTCCCAAGTTTCTTGTGTTGGAATCTGTGGGTCTCTGCTCACTGGCTTTATGAGGTATAGGGGAGGGGTACTCTGGCTGCTGGAAATCTCCTCTTCCCCAGGACTGCTCTACAGCATGTGTGTTCTCAGCTCTTCTGTGCTAGTGTCTGCCACTTCCTCTGGCTGTGCAAAGCCACGTCTGGGGTCCTGGTGTTGACTTTTGCTAGCTCCACCCCCCGGGTCCCAGTTGCTCTCATTGTTCTGCTGAGGCGAGGGCTGCTGGGACACCTCTCTTCCTGCACTAGTCTCCTTCTGCCACCACAGGAAGGGCCCTCTTCCCCCACTTCTCTCCCTACTGAAGCCCCTCTTCTGCCTCCTCTGTTTCTCCTGAGGTATTATTCTCTGGGTTTATTCAAAGTAGGGATAAAAGCCATTTTATCTGAACATTATGGCTCCCAGAAGTTCAAGAAGGCAAGTTTCAAACCTTTAGACTGTGGGTTGGAAGCCTCCAGACTAGCTGCTCCCACGGCCACAGGCGCTGCTCTGGGACAGACTCGTGTCCTGGGCTGAGAGGCCTGGGGCTCAGTCACGGCCATAGCCAGTACTTCTGCCCTGGGCCTTTTCCTGCTCCAGGCTTTGGCTCACCCAGCACTCTCCCAGACCTGTGTGCTTCCTGGATTCCTCTGTTCCCGGTTAGTTTGGTCTGGTGCTGTTCCGTGTACCTGATGCTTCTACCCACCTCAGTCTCCTAGTGACTTCTAACTCTCTCAAATCTGCTCAGATTCACTGTTTTAGATGTATTTGACAGAATTTGTGAGAGAGCTCCAGTAGTTCCTTCCTTTTACAGCACCATCTTGGCTCCACCCCTGGGACTGTCCTTTTCACACACACACATTAACAACACCCATACTCTGATTTCTCATCCTGCTGGGGAGGTGAGCCTGGGTTTCCAAAGTCTAAGTCAGCCAAGCACAAGCCTTGGGAGGCCCTGCCATGCTGCAGAGACTCTGGTTAGAGCAGCAAGGGTGGACTGGACCATACCTGGACCCTGGCTGATGCAAAGACCAGCTTTCCTAAGTGTGAGGAGGCACGTCATCAGAAATCTGGCCAGGAGGGAGCAGATTTTGAGTGGCCATAGTAACCCATGAAGATGGTTTATAAAGAGACAGAGGGGTTCTGGTCTGTATCATTAGAGAGATTCTTGAAGTATTGCCCAAGATTAGGCTATGAAATGCCACACCTTTTAGAGGCGAGCATGATATAGCAGGGAGAATTCTGGGCTTGGAGCCAGCAGAGATCTGGCTTTGAATCCCACTGCTCACATTTACTAGCTATGGGAAGTCACTTAACATCTCCCAGCCTCAGTTTCCTCATCTGTAAAATGGGCAGTTACAGGCTTATAGAAATGATCTTTGAGGTAATCTACTCTGGCCTCTTTATTTTACATTTGATGAAGCTGAAGAAAATTTCACTGAAGAAAAGTAACTTATCCAAGGTCATACAGGTAATAAGTGCTAGGATTTTAACCCAAGTCCTCTGACTCTAGACATAGCACCCCTCCCACCGCCCCACACTGCATCCTACAGGATGATAAAACCCACAGCACCTCCCTCTGGGGCTGCTGGGAAGATCAAAGATTGTGAGGCCCAGTAAATGGGCCTTTGCAAACTTTAAAGGGTTCTGTGAATGTCAGCAACACCCCAGTGCACTGAGGAGCTACAGAATGGGTTCATGCTGTTGCAAAAATGTTGTCTTGTTTAATTTTTTTGCATTCTTAGTTACAATGATACCCTAAGACAGGGCTATCCAAAATACAGCCTGCAGGCCACATGCGGCCCGCCTGTGGGTTTTAATTTTCATGAGAGAAAAAACAAAATAATAATTTGCATGGAATGCATATTAGATTTTTTAACTCCATCACTAATAAACAGTCTCGTTGATGTTAATTTTCTTTGGTGTTTTTAAGCAGTATTATGGACAGAACATATCACATTAATTTTCATTCAGTCTGTGGGATGCGTTCCGTCTGTACCATGCAGACGAGTCAGTACGCACCTACCTTTATACTGTCGTGTTGTCGCTTTGTTGTTTTGTGTTTGCTTTCAGGCTTCACGGTCGTATTGATAATGCGAGTTCCCCCACTTTCTATTAGTGTACTGTATTTTTTATTCTGGGTGTGGTGTTCGAATAATTATTTTATTTAAATGAGGCCCTAAGATAACTTAAGGTTGGACAGCCCTGCCCTAAGAGATATTTGGGCCTTTAAATTATTAAAAGCTTTAAGGGGAGCTCAATCGAAACGATAAAGGATGACCTCTTTCTTTCCACAAGTGAAAATTCTTCTTCTTCTCTTCTTTGCTGTCATTTTAATAGCCAATTCTAAGACGGTCTGTGTTTAAATACCACTGCCTCAAGCCTGGCATCTCTGATCCTTGTGAATGAGATTCTACCATGACTTCCCATTTACTGATGGAGGGGGTGCAGTGCCCCACCCTTGATGTGACTTTTGTCTGGGAAACATAAGGCTGAAGACATGTTACAAAGTATATTAAATAGTAGATACTTGGAAAAAAAATACAAATGCTTCTCAGTAACTAGACGTTAATTCTTCCCAGCCCTAGCTGTAACATTAGAAGTTGCTACATTCATTTGACTTTAATTATACAGTCATCAATTAAGAACCTGCTACAAGTGAGTCACTATGCTAGGCTCTGGGGATCACAGGCAGACCACAGACTCTGCTCTCAAGGAACTCACAATCTAATTAGAAGAATAAGAATACAGATACCTCTGATTCAAAGGAGAGCAAGGGATCTTGGGAGAGAAAAGGTCAGTCAGTGCTAAAGAGAAGTCTGGCCAGGAAAGCTCACTTTCAATTGGAGGAAAGTGACACCTGAGCTGAGCCTGTAAGACAGGGAGGAATGTCAATGTAAAGTGAATTAAATCTTCAATATTTTGTTCATACAGAGCAAGAAACCAAGTTTTAAAATTCCAGACCCTCGGAGGAAGGGCCCGACCAGCAGTCATGAGGTAACTTCAGGTATGAAGCGAATCAGGTCTAAGGGCAGATACCCTGCAAAGAAGACACCTCAAGTCTTCTCCGTGTCCCAGCCTTCCTTTCACACACACATATGCCCACAGGATCTTGAGGCTCTACGTTCTGAATAACACCCCACTCTGTCTCCTGATAGCCATACTGATTTGGGTTTGAATGCATTATGTAATGTGGGAGGAATTCTGCTTTTATATTCCAGCAGACTTGTTCTGGATTGACCATGCTCTTGTTTTACCTTTTGTTTTTAATCCAACTGTATATTTCCCAGGATTATATCTTATGGATTATTTTCCATCAAACTAAATGTGACCATGATGTACATAAAACTTTCCTCCTTGGGAATTGAAATGCGTGTTTACTGAACTCTAATAGAAGTCTACCTTGCTTTATGTAATAAATTGTTCCCTAAAAATAGTGTGTATATCAAATTTTTGTGTAACAAGCCATATGTATTTAGAAAGTACGCTGCTTAAAGAATCCTGTGGTAAATCTTCCTGTCTAGTTACTAATTACCTTACTTCCTGAGTTCCTCTTTTTCATAGATCAGGCTATCCTGTACAGCTTGCTTAAAGCAAAGTAGACCTCTAGAGAGAGTAAGCAACTCATGTACTATTCAATTTTTAACCTTCTATTATGCTGGAAAATAATGTAACTGCTTTTATGACTCAATTAAAATTCTATATTCTGCTTACTCAGTCTCTAACCTAGTAGTTGTCTTTGGTTTGCTGACATAATAAATTTGTAAATTTTCTGTTTATTTAAACTGGTATTTTACCTATTGTATAATATTCCTATTGAAAAGATTAAATTATTTCATTTGGGCATATCCTCTCGAGTATTTCAAGTTCAATCATACAGAGTTACAATACGACCAAGATCAGGGTAAGAAATTATCACTGACCTATGCAGGTTCCTCCAAATTTAGTTTGCCTTCTTTTCCTACCACATATGTTAAGCATTCTGTAATTCCTTGTCTCATTCTTCTGGCTCAATCTCCGTCTGTCTCTCTTTTCCCCTGCTGCTCACTGGTTGGCTAGTGGTTAGAGGTAGGTGGCCATCCAAATACTGGAGGAGACTTCAGCTCTCAACACAGGGGATGGAGAGGCCCAACCACTGCCAGGGTCTTAGGAACTTTGTTTTCGATGCAGTTTGTCAAAATGGAAAGGAAGCTGTGCTAGACTTGCTGAAAGAACATTGGACGGCTGTGCCGAGCCACACCACAGAACCTTTGAAGGAAAATGCCTCTAGGGAGAATGGCTTCTTTAAAAAGGACAAATTGGCTTCCTTGCGATGAGGCAAAAGGAGTCATAAGAGAACAGGTTCTAGAAAGGGGCACCTCTAAGACTGTCATCTTTTTCTTTGTATTTTGGCCACAGAAAAAAGCTATTATTCTTTTTAGTTTTTTAATCTTATTCATTGGAGCTCAGATAGAAATTGTCATAGGACAAATAACTGTCAATTGTTATTCTTTGATGTTTACTGATCAGTGGACTGACTATAGTGATAAAATTATTGATTTTCCTAATTGAATAAAAGTATTAGAAGGTAAACTCATCTTCTATAGGCTCTCTAAAAGATCTTGGAGACAACTCTAGTAGTCCCCAGGGTATCATCCTGTTCCAACATGCCTTTGCTTTCTCTCATTAGATCTCTATATTTTGAGAGCTTTTCATTCAGTGTTATTTGGAGACTGATTACTGGCGTCATCCACTAAAAACATTGTTCTTAATTTTTATGGGTCAACATTATGTCTGGGCAACTATGGGAAACAGTTTTGCCAATAATAATGCTCTGATATCGTTCCTTTGTTGAATTCTCAAGGGTAATTTGGGATTAGTATTTGTCATGTGGGACTTTATCATCTGTTAGTTTATGAAGGCTAGTGAGCTTCTGATGTCCAAGTCTAGCCACTAGATCATGTCTTTATAGATATTCAGTAGCCGTTGAAATTTTTGCAGCCTGTACATACAAAATAGTTTTTATTGGGCTTTTTTCTGAAATTTCTCATACTAAATAACTTGGTTTTTATCATTATTATTGGTCCTAAAATCTTTATTGTTGTTGAGGGCAGCTAGGTGGCACAGTGGAGAGAGTGCTAGATGATCCCCCAGGTTACTACTTCTAGTTCTAAAGCCTGTAATTCTAACCAGCTTAACCTTTATCAAGCCAGTCTTATCCCTACATTTGATTAGAACAGAGAAGCAGCTAAGAGGCCTGCACACAGTGCATAGAATGCAGGGCCAGGAAATTAGGAAGACCTGAGTTCAAATTTGGTCTCAGATGCTTACTAGTTGTGTGACCCTGGGTGAGTTGCGTAATTCAGTTTCCTCATCTGTAAAATGAGCTGGAGAAGAAAATGGCAAACCAATTCAGAATCTTTGCCAAGAAAATAGGGTCACAGAGAGGCAGATGTGCCCGAAATGACTGAACAACAACGTTTGGGTACTAGTCATTATCGTTATTATTAGTTCAGAAATCTTCTAGTTTACCCAAATAGAAGCTGGAAAAAAAACCTATCTCTTATTAAGTCTACCAGGTCAGTCAAGTTAAATTAGCTGCTTCTAGCTGTGGAAAGCAACCTGGAAATATTTTGACTTTTAAAAGCCTGAAAATTGAGAATAAACTAAAGATAAGAGCGCTCCGTTCCATTTTAAGGATTCAGTAAAGGAGAAAGGAAGGGAATAAACATTTATGTAGCCAGATTCTGTGCTGAGCACTTTTAACAAATATTTTCTCATTTGATCTTCACAACAACCCTGTGAGGTATGTGCTGTTGTTATCCCCATTTTACAGCTGAGGAAACTGAGTCAAATAGAGGTCAGGTGACACACCCAGAGGGTCACACAGCTAGGGCCTGAAGCTGTATTCAAACTCAGATCTTCCTTACTCTAGGCCCAACACTCTATGTGCTGTGGCACCCTCTAGCTGCCTCTAAAATAGAAAAGACTATTCTAATCAAGTCTAGGGATAAGAGTGACTAGAATGAAGGTTAAAATGGATAAAATCATGGAATTTAGAGCTAGGAGGTAACCTGGATCATCTAGTCTTAAGGCATTTTAATGTGGGGTTCATGAACTTGTTTTCTTCCTATTTTGATAACTGTAGTCCTATGTATCTTATTTTATCCATTTACAAATACAATTCTGAAAAGGAATCCAGAGGCTTCACCAGACTGCCATGGAGATCCATGCCACAAGGAAGGTTCCAGAGCCCCAGTTCTGATCTCATCCCCTCCTTTATATGAGAAAACTAAGGCCTAGAGAAGTCCCCAGAGGGAGAAAAGGGAGAAAGGAAACAAATTGTACCTCAGACTTTTTAGGAATGAATTTTTTAGGAATGAATGTGTGCATGAGAGAATAGAAGGGGCTAAGTTGTCCCCTTATGTCTTATTCCATGTATACCATCATTAAACCTCTTACTTAATAATATTGTTTCAAGTTCACTTTTAACAAAGAGTTATTGTTATTTTTGTTAGAAAGGGCTAGAAAATTCATGCCTCTATTCTGAATCTCAGGGAAACACCAACATCAGAAACCTCACTGTTTGGACCTCATGGCCCCACCACTGCCACCTGTAAACCCCAATTTTCTGTTCTTGGGAACAGAGGAGTTGGCCTGAAGACCTAAATATACATATGTGTGTGTGTACATGTGTATGTAAAGTGATGAAAGCAAATGTAATAATAACAAAAGCAAACCTTTTTGACTGGAACTTTAGATTTAGTGGTCCTATTTAGATATATTCTTAGAGGGGACAAAGGTTTTGCCTTTTTTTCCCCAATTCAGAGTTTGCCTATCATAAAAAAGGTTTTAAGTCATGGAGCCCTGCTGGATATGTCTGCTCTGGAATGCCCAGGTTACAGTGCTTTTAACTGTCTGCTCAGAAAGTTGGAGTTGTGGGTTAGGGTTAGGGTGGTTCACACTGCCTGAGAAGCTCTTGCACTGCAGTGGGGGAATTTCCCAGGCTTCTCTCATCCCATTAGATTATAGTTTTCTTGTCTCAAAGGACATACATGTTTCCAGTGCACAAAAGACCGGCCTTGTGTGAGAGTTGTCTCTTAGAACAAAACTGACTTAGCCATTCTCTGAATTACAAAGACAAACTCAATGTCCCAGGCTTTGTTCCAGATCAGTAGTAAATGGTACAGGTGACATTTCTGTTTGTTTCTTAGCAGCATATCCATGGAAGGAAAAGATGTACAGGTACCAAAACTGTCTGTTAATGCAGCAAGACATCACCCGTCATCAGCCTTTACTCATCACATCAACACCTTCGGAACAAAGCAAGACTCCTTTAGCGATTAAGCAGTACCCACCTCCACTCTTTTTGCAGTTGAGCCAAGAGAGCTGTGAGAAACAGGCAGCTTTTCGTAGTCTGATTCAGCAAGGTAATTATTTCATACTCATGATAGGGACGAGAGAGCGTGAACTAGTGGACCAAGGGCCAACCAAGGGCTTGCTGGCATCAGCAAGCTTTGGCCTGAAGACCTCTGTGACATATGCTAGCTGTGTTACCGTGGGTAAGTTACATCACCTCTCCATTGCCTTGGGCAGCTCTCAGACTCCAAATAACTGATGAGTTGTCAATCAGGAACAGTTGTGGGTATCTAAGCACCCACACACATACCAGGAGTCCCCTGTCCCAGGGTCAGACCCCCCAAAGTGAAAAGGCCAGGGAGAAAAAAGATGCCCACCCACACACAGAACAGATGCTCAATGAGTCACCAGTTAAAGAGCAATGAGAGTTCTCTTCTTTAGATGATGATCTGCAGGCCTCTGCCCTTCAGAGGCAGCAGAGGTGTTAGGGACAGATGGATTGGCTGTTGGAACTGGGATTTGGGAAGACCTGGGTTCTCATTCTCCTGCTCCTATTAAGTAGTGTAACTATGAACACGTTGCTTCAACTCTCTGAGCCTCAGTTGGACTAGATGACCTTTAAGGATCTCTCCAGCTCTAAAACTAAGCTTCTAAAATCCTTTGGCTCTCTTTTGTCTGCTTATCTATAAGGATCAGCTCTGGCCCTGATTGGCTCACCTCATTAGGGGCCATTTTCCTAGTTTGTCAAATGAAACTAGGTCAGCGTTTCTCAAAATAATTCAGTCACATGAAACTTTTTGGTTTGAATTGTATAGACTGCACTCAGAAATGCTGTGGGGAAAGTGTATAGGTTGCCCTCCATAACTTGATCCTTGTATATTTTGAGAAATGGAATATTCTTAACCAAGTCACCTGCTATTTTTGGAAACAAGGGCATTTCTGGCAGGTCTGCCTGAAAGAAGGGATTCATTTACAACTCAGGCTATGCTTTGGCCTACCCCTAACTACAGAGTGCTTTGTTTCCCCTAGTGGGGAAATTCTTTCTAAATGAGGTTTGTGGGGAGTATGACTGGGAAGGAAGGAAAGAAAACCATAAACATACAGGCTCCTTCAGTGCCTCATCTTGTCAAGGGTTCCTCCCCTTTGTCAAGAGGGAAAGAGAGGGCAAAGGGCTGGGTTAAAGGGAAAAGCAGAGGTGAAACATAACCTTCCACAAAGCCTCCCTCTGTGCAGTGATTCTGAAATGAGGGTAGAAGCAGCATTGGCTGTTTGCTGGGCAAGAGGAGGGGAAGAGCAGCTTAGGACTTGATCTCTTTGACTTCTTCCCTACAGCTCTCCTCTCACATTCCCCCTGCTAGCCACTCTTGGCTGGCAAGGATGCATGCACATACACAGCCCTGTCTCTGCCCCTGCTCCTGCTAGGTCCATCTCCTTTACCACTCAGGAGGTTAGCCTGGTCCAGCAACACCTGATTTCCAGGAGCTTCCTTTTCCTTGCCTCTCTTCTCCCAGGTAGCCAGTCTTGTACAGTGGGCCAACCAGTTCCCAGACCCTTCCTTTTGTGCCTCTTTTGAGAGGCACCTAATTGCATACTTAGTATTTTAGAAGGGAAATGTGACTAGCATCAGTTTTTTCATGAACTCCTATCCATAGCATGTGAATATCAGCTGTTAGTTTGAAAAACATTAAGCTAGACCAAGGATGGGGAACCCGTGGCCTCAAGGCCCCATGTGGCCCTCTAGGTCCTCAGGTGCAGCCCTTTGACTAAATCCAAACCTCCCCTGGATTTGTTCTTAGAAATTTGGATTCAAAGGGCTGCACTTGAGGACCTAGAGTGCTACATGTGGCCTCAAGGCCCCAGGTCCCCTGTCCCGGGCTAGACAGATGTCTAAAAGAGTTGAGGTTTTTTTATGACTCTTAAGAGCCTGGGATTCTATGGCAATATCGTGCCCCTCAGTACCTCATATTCTCCAATAGCTATTTGTCACGAACAGATTGCTTCAGCATGGTTCTTGAGATCAAACACACAAACAAAACCAGATAGACAACTCACACAGAGCAATTAGTGTCCAGGCTGATGCAGTACTTAACACAGAGTCTATCTTTTCAAAATTTCAATCCTTGGTTCTTAAGGAAAACAAGGTCCTTTCTGAGTAAACTCCCAAGTTCAGGTCAAAATTATTTTCTCCACGACGATGTGGCCTGGCTGCATCCTAATCCCTGGGTTCTCTGACCAGAAATCTCTCCCAGACCCACAAATTAGGTCATGTTCAGTCAGTTTGTGTTGGCTACATCAAGGTATTTTCTAGTTCCCTTGGCTAGAAATGCTTATGCTAATAACCTCGTTTCTTTTTCCCCAGGTTATTTTAGTCATCTATTGGTTTAGTTCATACTTAATGCCTGAATCTTCTCAGCCCCAGGCTTTGGTATTAGTGTACTATCCCTTTTGGGTGATATTCTAAAGTATTTTTATTTTTACATATAAGCACAAGATAACTCATCTCCAGTAAAAGGAAGTATCATTTTGACATTTCACAACATATATAATTGGGAAAGAGGCTACTCACATGGAAATATTCACTGTAACTGCTATAGGACTTCACAGAAGGAGAGGTCTGGGTTTTCATCCCACCTGTCTACTTCTTAATCACGTGACCAAAGGCAAGTCACTTCACTTTTCTGGATCCGTTTCTTCATCTCTAAAATGAGAACTTGGACAAGGTCTCTAAGACTCCTTCCAGCTCTAAATCCAATGATGACTATGGTTCATCATAGTAAGGAGATAGTTCTCAAGGATTCTTGGAAAAGATAGGACTTTCTCCTCCCCTTCCAACTCTGGGCTATTTCAGTACCCAGTAGTGCTAAGGGTATTTGTGTCAGAGATACACTAACATTCCTCACTAGGGCCCATACCGCATTGAATCAGGCACCCATTGGAAGATGCCAATTTGTCAGTTCTCCCTACAGATATAGGAAATAAAATGGTCCCATGATACCAAATTATTGTGCTCAATTCTCCCCTCCATATACTAAAGTGGAATGTGTAGATGAACCCAGTTGCTAATCTTCAAGCTAAAAAACTGAGTAGTTAAGTTTTGTGGCAAGGAGTAAATGTCTCTTGGAATGGTACTAAAAGGATAGGTCTAGGGATAAAATATTTTTCTTTCAACCTATTATGATGTTTATCATTGGAAGAATCTTAATTTCTCACCCATCACAAGTATAATACAAAGGATCCAGGAGCATATGGTGCACTGTATTTTATAGAAGAGGCCATGTAAAGTTTTGGTTTGTTTCTCCATGTTAATCAAGTCTGTCTCCTCTCTTCAACTCCATCCAGGCAAGTGGATACCATCACAAAGTTCATCTACTATAACACCCAGGTACTACAGAGATATGTGAGAAGATTAAACTTGCATCCCATAGTAGTAGTAATTACTGCCCATGGGTAGCCCACTTCATTCCATTTGACAGACATTTATCATGTCTACCGTGCATGTGACCCTGTGCTAGCTCCCAGAGAGCCAGTGTGACTTAGCTTCCAGTCCAAATATTGCTCTTGTTCTTAGCAATGACTACTAGCCCAAATGTGTACAGGACTAACACCAGCGGCATAGTGTAAAGAGCACTACGGCAGGAGAAAAAAGGCTCCCGTTGCCACTATACCACAAAGCAGCTATGTTAATTAGCTCTTAGACTCCTTATCTGTAAGAAGACCACCTGCCCTGCCTATCTGGCTAGGAGGGTGATGATGTACGTGAAAGCTTTTAAAAAATATGAAGAAAAGTAGCAATTAACACCATTATTTAAGATTATCAATTATATGTGTCAATATACTGGGTACTAATTACTGTCTCTGCTGGCTAATAATCATTATGCTGGATTGCAACCCACAGCATCCAAGCCTCAGGATTTTCCTGCACCATCCAGTAATGCAAATATCATCCGTGTGAGAGAGGGAAAGCCACAGTAGGCACCATCTGAGCTGAGCTTGTGATGCTGAACATGTGATGCTCACCAGGGACTTAACAAAGATGACAGGAAACTGAATGGTGGATCATGAAAATGTATATGTGTGGCAGGAGGGAGACAGTACTGGCAGTGTCAGGCATTATTACTGTGTTAGAATACTCCTAGTCACAAATAGACAGGAGATAAAAAAAATTGAGCCACAAATCTCAAGGAGGCAAATTAAAGTACTGGCAGTTGAGTAAAATGTTAAAAAATTCTGTCCTGGGGTGGTGGGTCGTAGGGGAAGAGTCACTATTTTCTGTATGACAGCCAATAAATTCTAGTTATTTTGTGATGACTTCACTTCCAGATTCTTTAGAACCTGTGTTCAAAAGGCTCCTCCCTGTCCTGGGACTTGCTACACAAATTCACTCAACTCCAGAATCAGGAATCTAGGAGTCGGTAGCATTTGAGAATAGTCCTTAGTACTTCCCAAAGCCTCGTATACACATGCAATTAGTTGGCTTGAGCTAACTGCATTATCCCATATAAACCATCCAGGGCATAGATCTCAAGCAGAAAGGCAGCCATGAGGGGAACCTTGGAGCCAGCTGTCCCTTGTTCCGAGTTGAGGCTCCTTGACCAGTCTAGTCATTAAGTGTTGAACAAATCATTTTCCCTCTAGGTGCTTCAGTTTTCTCAACAATAAATGGGAATGAGGATCTTTGCTCTTTGTTTCCCTCTGCATAGTCTCAATACCAAGTGGACCCATAATATTTATTTCCAGTGGGAAACCAGTCCTTTAGATGTTCTTTTTTTTTTTTTTAATTTGCTGTAGGAAGCCTTTGTCTTCCAGTAACAGAGATGGAAAACCAGGCTCATGGAGCACCTGGGTCCTGGAGTTTAAGAATATAACAACAAAGTGAGTGTTAACTCCCATTGGTTCTGTGGTAATGACGTTATTCCAGAAGCCCTTTCCGATTTAGAGTATGTCTAAATATTAGTGTACTCAGCATGGCACTAATATTTCAGTCATCTTTAACCCATATCCTTTAATGTGTTCAATATTAAACTGAAATGTCTGATATGCTTCAAAATCCTTGATAATTTCAAGAAAATTAAAATAACCCTTTATCAGTATATGAGTTGAGAGAAAACGGTGTTTAGGGCTCTACTTCCCAGACCCCAGGGTCTTTGTCATATATGAAATTTTCCAAAAAAATTTTTTTCATAGCTATTAGTAAATTTTACTTTAGGTTCCTTTCTCACTTAAAGTAACCCTATCCAGCACCAAAGGCCTTAGGCTTTTGTTGCACCAGGTAACAAATATAGTCCATGAGAGGTTCCTCTGTTATCTTCATGAGTTCTACACTTTCATTGCCTTCCGTTTAGAAAGCATGGTCACTTCCCCTCCCCCCATCTAGCTGGCAGTGCTGCCCCAAGCCCGGGTGTTCTGGATAGGGGAAAATGAATTATCCAAGGATGATCTGAACCCTAACCCCAACCTTCTCTTCTTACAGCCCTCCTTGCTACTTCCACTGAAAGGGTTACAACACAGGCTTGGGGACAGCAGACATTTTTTATCCAGATGGCTGCCTTAGTTACACCATGGAGATTTGTCCTTTTCCTGGAGATTGACGCAACACACCCATGGTTGGGATGATGTGCCACCCAAAGGCTCTCAGTAATAAGTGATTCATCCCTTTCCCAGTAGCTTTTCCCTTTTGTCCAGTGGTACCTAGTTGTATGATATGGTATTGTTCAACCCACTAGTTACCAGTAATACCCAACAGTTGGCTATGGTTACATATAATCAACTCTTAATAATTCAGGCATTTTCAGTGGGTTGGTTGATATTGGCCAGGATCTTAAAAGATTGGGTTGGCCTCTCAGTCAGTTACTGGAGCCATCCTCCTTCACTCTTACCCCACCCCCCTTCCCCCATCCTTCTTCCATCCTCTTTAAGAATCCAAGCAGGAAAGGCAACAGTCAGCATTTTTTTCTATGCTGCCTAGCAACTTCACTCTTAGCCATAAGACTTTGGGAAAAATTAAACAGTAGCTCCTCATGAGAAGGTGAGCACCAACAAACACAATTTTTCTATTGGCTAATGTGAATTTATCCAACTTTTTCACAACATGAAAGCCTGATTGTATATCACATGAAGCTCATCCTTAGCAGGGCTAATTTCATTTCTGTCCTATTCTCTGGGGACTTTAGAAATCTGCTGAAATGGTCTTATCAGGGAAGGTCTTATGAGAAACATGGATACTGTGTATGACACAGCATAGTCCAATGGAAAGAGCACTGAATTTGCACTTAGGGGATCCAGGGTCTGATACCACTTTACTATTTTTCCTCATTGGGTCTAAATTTATTCCTATTATACCCTTAAATGAGTGGGTTAGGCTAGGATTAGGTCAATCTAAGGCCCCTTCTGGTTCTAAATGCTCTGATAAAGTTGTGTCCAGGTGACAAAGTTAAGATGCCCAAATCAGATAATGTTTAAGGTTTCCCAAGAGTAGTTTATGAACTAAAAGGAGGGCGGGGAAAGAGAAGCCTTACATGGCCTTAAGAATGCTTGTAGTCTCAAGTTTGAAGGCTAGCATCTCCTCCTCAATGAAGATAAAGTTCTCCCCACCCCCACCCCCATGAAAAGGCAGGTTTGGAAGGGGCCTGGGTGTTATATGGGAGATGGGGCAGCTACAGTGAAAATGAGGAATGAGGCTAAAGGACAATTATTTGTGCCTTTCTATCAGGTCCCTGTGCTGGATTCCAAAAGTAACGTCTATGTCCATGATGCTGGGTAAAACTTTCTCTCTGATCCCTAAGATCCCTCAGAATCCTTGTAAAAAGGAAAAGGAAGAAAACAAAATGGAAACTTCCTGGAAGGCATAGCCTGACTAAGAGAGATCAGCACAATCTACTTGGAAAAAGGGGGAGACAATTCAAAAAGAAAACATGGCTTCAAATCTCCAGTGATACCCAAAAAAGATCTCAAAAGGACAATGAATTCCTTGAAAATTTTTAACTTCTCAAAAGTAAGACTAGGTATTACTGGCAGATTCTGTATAACTTCTCAGAACTAAGACTCTGACTGACAGCATGGCAGAAGGATGTGCTCTGTAGGAATGCTTCGGTTCACAAAAGCCAAACACTTACAAGGCAAGTTATGAAGGACACAAAGCAAGGCAAATTTCACATGCTGCTGTTGCTGCTTAGACAAACTTAAAACGAAAAGGTGCTGATAACTTCTCGTAGTTGAGACATGCCAGGTTTGGGTTAACATAAAGCAAAGAGGATCCAATTTGTAATCTTCTCCTAACATTGGAATTTTTCTGAAAACTTCAAATTCAAGGTGAAGGCAGGATAAGGAAGAGACTTCTCTGCAGGAATCTCTGGGCTTGATCCAAAAAATGTCAGTGTGGTATTTTGAGGTGTTTTGCTTTTTGTTTTTTCCTCAATTATTTTCCATAACATTCTCAACTCCAGTGTTTGTGTCTTTTCCCCCAAAATGAGGGTTTGGGATGTAGGACTTTCTCAAGTACCTTCATGACGAATTTCATTTTTCCAACTAAGCAAACATAAAGATGATTTGAGAGTAGAATCTGATGTCACAATCAATTGATGCTACATTAACCTATGCTGACCTCTGTGTTCCCAGGCAATCCAATTCCTACAACAAATTGTGCTTGAAGACAACCAAGGAAGTCATTTCCATTTGATGATCCATCATTTTGTATTTTTGACAAACACTGTTTCCTCTGTTCAGGAAATGTATTTTTCTTATCACACTGCATTTTTCCTCTAAATACAGTTGTTTCTCTAGGGAAGTAAGCCATCTCTAATTGTCCTCTTTCTTTAATAAAGTCCTGTTTTGCTTCTGAACAATACCGTTTTTGTGTTAACCTATTTGATAACCAATTATTCTTATTTAAAACGAGGCACCAAAATGTATTAAGGACTAAATAAGTCATTTTTGTTGTTGTTCATTTGTGTCCAACTCTTCATGACCCCACATTTGGAGTTTTCTTGGCAAAGATACTGAAGTGGTTTGCCATTTTACAGATGAGGAAACTGAAGCAAACAGGGTTAAGAGCCCAGGGTCATACAGTTTAGTAAGCATCTGAGGCTGGATTTGAACTCAGGTCTTCCTGTGAGGAAGGATACATTTTATTTTCTAAATTAATGTAAAAAAATATTTTAAACATTACTTTTTAAAAATTTTGAGTTCCAAATTCTCTCCCTCAGTCCTCCCCTACCCTCCCTAAGAAGGCAAGCAATTGGATACAGATTATACATATAGACACTAGGTGGCGCTGGGCCAGGAGTCATGAAGGCATCTCCCAGAAGTCAAATCTAGCCTCAGACACTTACTAGCCATGTGAACCTGGGCAAGTCATTTAACCCTGTTTGCCTCAGTTTCATCTGTAAAATGATCTGGAGAAAGAAATGGCAAACTATTCCAGTATCTATGCCAAAAAAACCTCAAATGGGATCATGAAGAGTCAGACACAACGGAAAAATGAATGAACCGAATATGAAGTCATGCAAAACATATTTCCATATTAACCATGATGCAAAAGAAAACAGACCCAAAAAACTGTTTAAAGTATGTTTCAGTCTACATTCAGATTCCATCAGTTCTTTCTCTGGAGATGGATAGCATTTTTCATCATAAGACCTTTGGGACTGTCTTGGATCATTGTATTGCTCAGAATAGCTAAGTCATTCATTCACAGCTGATCATCACACAATATTGCCGTTACTGTGTACAATGTTCTGGATCTGCTCACTCTTCTTCGCCATCAGTTCATGTCTCTTCAGGGTTTTCTGAAGAAATCCTCATTGTTTCTTGTAGCACAATAGTATTCCATCAGAATCATATGCCATAACTTGTTTGGCCATTCCCCAATTGATGGACATCCCTTCAATGTCCAATTCTTTGCCACCACAAAAAGAGCTGCTATAAATATTTTTATACTTATAGATCCTTTTCCTTTGTTTAAAATCTCTTTAGGATACAGAACTCGGAGTAGTATTGCCAGGATCAAAGGGTATAGTATGCATGGTTTTATAGTCCTTTGGGCATAGTTCCAAATTTCTCTCCAGATTGGTTGGACCAATTCATAACACCACCAACAGTGCATTAGTCACAATTTTTCTACACCTCCAACATTTGTCATTTTCCTTTTGTGGCATATTAACCAATGTGTGAGGTACCTCAGAGTTGTTCTAAGTCGTATTTCTCTAATCAATAGTGACTTAAAGCCTTTTTTCATATGGCTATAAATAGCTTTGATTTCTTCTTCTGAAAACTGCTTGTTCATATCACTTTGACCATATATCAACTGAGGAATAATATTCTTAGAAATCTGACTCAGTTTTCCCCATATTTGAGAAATGAGGCCTTTATCAGAGACCTTGCTATAATTTTTTTTAAGTTCCTTAATAGAAGCAGATGGTGCCACATTGCCTTCTGAATGCCCCAAGGTGGTAGAATAGATTTAAATTTTCAAAAACTGGCATAACATCCTTTCACTGCCTTACCTCAGGCCAAACAATGTCCTCAACTTGCAGGACACTGGTTTAGAAGTGATATTTTGTCAAAGGCAATCTCTGTCCTCAATAATTAAATTTAACAGACATTAAGTATACAAGGTACTGTGGCAGGCCCTGCAGATACAAAAATGTAGAAAGCCAAATGACTATGGTCCATGTCCTCAAATGTGGTCCAGGACAAGGTGGGATGTGCCAAGTATGCAGAAAAGGATAATATAAGATAGAATGGGATGAAGGCAAAAGAGAAGCGCAAAATGATCTGGGCCCATTTGATGAAAATAAGAGTATATTCAATTGGGGAAGTCAGGCAAGACACATGAGGCAGTGCCTGAGCTAAATTGTGGTGAAAAGATTCAGAAAGTCCTACATGAGGAGGGAGTACTTTCCAGGGTACAATGTTGCAAATTAATTCAGGTGAACAGTAAGATTACATAGTGCCATAATACTGCATATGTACAATGTTGGGAACAAAAGTGTTTTTGTGTTTTTCAGAAAAGGTTGCTGGGAAAATATAATTTTTATAATAGCTCACTCATCAAAAAGTCCTTTTGTGACACCCCACTATGGCATGGGGGTCATGACCCTGGGTTCTCCAAAGCTTTGGCAGGTTCTGCCACATTGGAAAAGCTTCAAGTATGGTCCTAGCAACAGATGGCATCGGCTTTCCAAGGACCAGCCTGGTAGCTAAGTACTGAGTGCATCTATCACTAAGAAGCTGGATGCCTTTGCCTTAGCTGACCCACATGCCTGCAAGGCTCTGTCCCTTCACACTGGGTCTTCCCTTCCTTGGCTTCCTTCAAGACTTTTGCAGGAAGCCTTTCTTGGTACTCCCATTGCTGTTGACTTCTGCCTTGAGATTCCCTTCATATTCTACATATATATTATGTACTTAAATTTTGTTACATGTTATCTCCTCCATGAGAATGTCAGTTTCTTGAGAGCAAGAATTGTTTTTTGACTCTCGATATATTGACAACACTTACCCCAGTGTTAAGACATAGTATTTAATAAATGTTTATTGATGACTGGGAATGAATTGATTGGCCATGGCAAACCACACACACACACACAGACACACACACTAAATTGTCCTCATTCCTGAATAAGCACCCTTCCATTTCTTCAGTGATGATAGCAGATAGTGAAAAAGGGGGAAGATCCAGAATCACAGTTTTTAGACAATCTATAACTTGGCTGTTGCTACTCTAAATGAGAGAATATAACCTAATGACCAAGTATACCTATTACTGGAGGAACTATACATATCAATCTTCATATTCTCACTAAACAAAACCGGAAGTTGTAATTAAATGGGAGAATGGCTCATAGGTTCTCCTTAAGAGAGCCACATAAGAAAACTGGAGAAGCTGGTTTTATTCTGCATCCAAAGACAGTAAGACCTCACCTCACGAGACATTTTGTCATCTTACTGCATGTGTTATACAAGTTTTTACAAAAAGACTACTATGAAAAAAATAACTGCAGTTTATGTACCAAGGGTCTTAAAAATGGTACAGAAATTCTAATAGAAGTCAATCAAATCAAAAAAAAAAAAAGAAGTCAATCAAATCAATATATACTTTGGTATTTGGGAAAAAGGAATGAGTGAAGTCAAAAAGGATTAGACTATTCAAAATCCTCACATTTAGATCATGAATACAAGAAAATAAGCAGTAGTCACTTGACAGCAGGGCAAACACCTAAGAAGGGCCAAAAAAATGAAATTGATTATATTTTAATAGATAGCAAATGACATTATTAAATATAGAAGTACTACCTGAATGAGCTATCTAGATATAAGCAACCCACCTATTTATCAGAGCAACCATAGAATTTGTTAACAAACCTAGAAAAATCAAAGTGAGAAAAAGATAATGGCACAAAACTGAAACAATTTAATCCTGCCATATTCAAACAAGTTGCTAATAATGAAAAATGAGTAGATAGAAAAAGGATATAAATACAGGCCCTAACAATCTCATACAGAAATTTAGCTGATATAAATCCACTTCTATGATAAGAAGTATAAAAGATCCTTAAAAAGCAGCCTAGTCCACAAACAATTGACTTGCCAAGAAGAGAGACCTAGTATCCAAAGGTAATACTGGTTTAGGGTACAAACTCATGTGTAAAATCTAATAGAGGAGGATGAGGGAAAATCATGGGCAATATCCCCTCTCATTTAATTGAGAAAAGTTATAGAGAAAGGAAAATCAATTTAAAGAAAGCTCAGAAAGTGATGTACCTTGAGGCAGAGCCAAGATGGTGGCTGGAAAGCAGGGACTTGCCTAAAGCTCTCCCCCAGGGCCCTCCAAAACCTATAAAAATGGCTCTAAACAAATTCTAGAAATGAAGAACCCACGAAACAGCAGAGAAGCAGGGCCCCAGCCCAGGAAAGCCTGGATAGACACTGGGTCAGGTCTATCGCACAGAGCTGGAGGCAGAGCCGAGCCCAGCGTGGGCCACACCCAGACCAACCAGACAGGGAGCTGGGCGGAACAGGCCCTAGCACCATGAATCGGTGAGCTTTGGCAGTTACCAGACTTCTCAACCCACAAACACCAAAGACAACAGAGAAGTTTAGTGGGAAAAGCTGCTGGGACAGAGTAAAAGGAGTTTGAGGTTTGGCCACCACCCCTGGGGGGGCAGCAGAGGTGGTACAACTCTGCAGCTGCCTACAGAACTACAGCTGCAGTTGCTTCTGGCCCCAGGCCCACCCGGTGGGAGGAATTAAGTGGTGGATCAGAGCGGGAATGCAGAGCCTGCTTAGATATGAATCCAGTCTGGGTTGGCAGTTCTTGGGGGAGAAGGAGCTCTGGTGTGGCAGAGCTTGCTGTGTAGAAATAGCTCTGAAAACAACAGCGCAGCCCCTCAAGTTTGGGACAAAGTACCCTCTA
>CM053623.1:446571550-446612536 GCA_028646595.1 Phalanger gymnotis | reverse complement strand
CATCTTTCAACAAATTATCAAGGAAAATTGCCCTGATATTTTAGAGCCAGAGGGTAAAACAGAAATTGAAAGAATCTACTGATTGCCTCCTAAAAAAAGATCCCAAAAAGAAAACTCCTAGGAATATTGTCACCAAATTCCAGAGTTTCCAGGTCAAGGAGAAAATACTGCAAGCAGCCAGAAAGAAACAATCTGAGTATTATGGAAACACAATCAGGATAACACAAGATCTAGCAGCTTCTACATTAAGGGATCAAAGGGCTTGGCATATGATATTCTGGAGGTCAAAGGAGCTAGGATTAAAACCAAGAATCACCTACCAAGCAAAACTGAGTATCATGCTCCAAGGCAAAATATGGACTTTCAATAAAATAAAGGACTTTCAAGCTTTCTCAGTGAAAAGACCAGAACTGAATAGAAAATCTGACTTTCAAACACAAGAATCAAGAAAAGCATGGAAAAGTAAACAAGAAAGAGAAATCATAAGGGACTAATTAAAGTTGAACTGTTTAGTTTACATTCCTACATGGAAAGATATGTATAATTCATGAGACCTTTCTCAGTATTAGGGTAGTTGAAGGGAATATACATATATACATATATATAGAGTTGAATATAAAGGGATGATATCTAAAAAAAATTAAATTAAAGAATGAGAGAAGAATATATTGAGAGAGGGAGAAAGGGAGAGATAGAATGGGATAAATTATCTCACATAAAAGTGGCAAGAAGGCTTGTTTGATGATGATGATGATGATGATGACTTACTGTTAGACTGCAGATTGACGGTATCCACCTCAGCACAAGACAGGCTATATTAGCCAACTATAATGTAAGGCAGATAAGCCAATAGAGTGGAGACATAAATAGAAACACAGAATAGGGCATTTGCATCATATTTACTCCAAAGTCAAATATGCTATGGAATGGAGGAAATCAGGGACCTCTAGGCTTGGACAAGGCAAAATCAGAGAAAAGCTGACACTTCTCCTTTGATCAGTCTGGAACAACTTAATGGAAGAAGCAAAACTAAGTACTACCCTCTAAACTGGAGGTTCTTAACCTAGGACCTATGAACTTTTGAAAAAATATTTTGAAACTGTATTTCAGTATGATTGGTTTCCTCGGGAGCCTTATGTATTTGATTTTATACATTTAAAAATATGATTCTGAGCAGGGGTTGTCAGACTGCCAAAGGGTTCAATAACACAAGATAAATGAAAAGAACCCCTGATGTAAAACTCTGTCTTCTGAGAAGACCTTGACCTTGAAACCCTTGACCTTTCTTGAAATTTTCTTCTAACTGGCTTTATGGTCACTTCACTCTCCTGGTTATCATCCTTGTTTGAATGATTCTCTTGTAGCTCTAATTGGCTTTTTTCACTTCTCTTGCCAAATAAATATGTATTGCTAATTCAGGCCTTAGCCATTGTGTTTTTCTCCATCTTCTTCCTCAAGAGATTTTTTCTTCTAACTCACAAAGTTTCACATTTCACTTCTACATGGGTAATTCCCCCAAAACAGGCTTGAGCAGCTCTGATGTCTAACCAGAGAGCCTGCTGACTATCTCACTAGTCAGCCACAGAAGCAAGATACATGGAGTCACCATTATAGAATGCAGCCACATAAACCTCAGCTGCCCCTTTTCTTCTTTACAAGAGGCTCTGTCCCCAACTTAGCACTCGGTAAATATTCAGTGGAGGAAAGTGTGGGTTAGATGACAAAGAGTTAAGCCCACAATGGAGAATTCTGAGATTGGAATACTGGTCCAGTAACTATATTGTTTCAAGGGTCTTGTTGGCCAGCTTTCTGGTGATGAACCCCTCCAGGCCTAAGCTAGTCTTAAGACAACATAAAGTCTGGGCCCATACTTGAAGATAGCCTAGCTCAGTAGGACCCGACAGCTCCCCAAAGTTTGAGAACCCAGGATCACTTTCACAACATACTAGGTCATCCATCAGAGAACTCTTGTGAGGATATTGTCATGTATTTTTTTGTGTGTTTTAGTCCAATATCTTCAATTCTGAGGAGCTCTATAAGCTCGGTGGAGTGGGGACCATGACTTATATTTCTCTTTCCCACGACGGTTTTCAAGATGAGGCTAAGAACATGGTTTACTATGTATTCATAAATGATCCTGGGCAGTACCGCATTTGACCTACTTTTGCAATCGTATTTCCATTATCTTGTCTTGGGTCCCTCACCTGCGCAGCTAAGTGGCAGCAGTGGCTGGATAGCTAGGCCTGGGGTCGCGAGGACCAAGGCTCGATTATCACTCAGGGCGCTCCCTAGCTGCCTGTCTGACCTCATGCCAGTTTCTTCATGGGCCAAAGAGGGCTAAGTATCGCCCCTTCCTCCTGAGGTGGCTTAGAAGAGCAAACGAGGTATTTGTAAATGGCTACGTAAACACTAGATATTACGTTAAATTCATGTGCTCCTTCCTCCACGCCGCCGTCCCTTGGCTCCCCTCTTCCTAGCCGAGGACATCCACTTCGGATCTCTGCTTCCTCCTGACCACTGCCGCCCGTAGGAGCCCAAAGTCCAGAGTTCGAGTCTCGCCTCAGACGCTGACTGACTCGACCTCTCGGCCTCAGCTGCTCGCTCGGTTTAGGGCTGAGGGGTGGTTATCGGTATCTCGATGCCGCGCCGAACCCCCCCACCTCGCTCCCGCCCTGAGCTCCCCGCGGCTCGCGCTCCGCAGGCCTCCGCCTGGCCCGGGAGGCCTGGGGCAGCTGGAGAAGGGCCTGCGCTCGCTTCCCTCGCCCGGTTCCCGGTGGCCTCGCCGAACCCCTACCGCCCTCAGTTTGCCCAAGTGTAAAATGGAAGCCACAGAGGCCGCGCCTGCGCCCAGGGCGGACCTTCGAGTGAGGCCTACGGACTGATGCTGGAGAAAGGCGGTTATCTCCATGATTCTCCGAGGATGGCCGGGAGCTGCCGCAGGACTGTTTGGAGCGGCTTTCCTCAGGATCTTGGGCCGTTAACCGCCAGGTCAACTCTCCCGCCCGGGTAACCCTACTCCCCTGGCCTCGCTCCGCCCTTTGCTGCCCCGCGCAAGCGCAGTAGCCTTCCGGCCCGCCGCGGAGGGGCCCGGGGCGTGGACTGGCCCAGGGGGCGGAGCCAGGCCGCGGGGGCGGCCCCGCCCCACAGTCCTCGCCACCTCCTCTCGGCCCGCGAGGCGCTGCCGTTTCTTCGGGTCCTGCGTGCGCGCCTCCGCCGCCGTTCGCGGAAGGCGGGGAAAGGGCGTGCGTGCGCGCTTCGCGGGTCAGCGAAGCCGCCGGCCCGGCACGTGATCCGGGACCCGGTCGGTAGGTGGCTCGGTCCGCCAGCCCGCTAGTCCGTCGGTCCGTCCGTGGGTCCCATCATGGCGGAGGCGGCCAGTCAGGTGCTGCTGGGCTCGGGCCTCACTATCCTCTCGCAGCCGCTCATGTACGTGAAGGTGCTCGTACAGGTAGGAGGAGCCGCCGCCGCCGCCGGGCCTGCGTCCGGGCGGCTTGCCCGCCGCCGCCGCTGCCGACCTCCTCCCCACGCCGGGCCTGCTCCGAGCACTTGGCCGAGCCTCGGGCCGCCGGCCGGCGACTGGAGAATTTCTTGACTCATGCCCGGTTCCCTGAGCCCCAGAAAGTCAGTCCTGAGGGGACCTTGCAAAAAGGAGACGGGACCGCGATACACGCGGCCCTGCCCCAGAGCCCTTGCCTTTGCCCTCCCTCCCTGGCCTCTTCCTCCTCTGCTCCCCCTTCCCCCCGGCTCCCACCTTTCCCTCCCCTGCTCCCCCTTTTCCCTCCCCGGCTCCCCTTTTTCCCCGCTCTGCCCTTCCACTCCTCTCATTCTGGGCCCCGGAGCCTCTGAACCCTGCAGAGCGTGTGATGGAGTCTCTCCTCTTCCCTGTCTCTCCAGTAAAATAAGGGCTAAGGGGAAGTTTCGAAGGTAACCACAGACCGTGGGACATAGTTGTGGCCCGATCCCAGTGGATTTCGTGACGTGTGCCCCTCCCCACCACCCCCAGCGTGAGCCAGTATCCTTCCCTGCTTTCCCTTCCCCCAAACCTTTTTCCTTTCAGTCAAAACAAAAAATACTAAAAAGGTAAAAACATACCCTGAGACTTGGTTCTCACTCTAAGCCAGTCAGTTTCTTGGCTTTTTCCTGATTTCCTTTGACCCCAGAAAGTGTGATTGGTTCCCTTTCCTTTCTCTGCTCCCCTTCAGTACATAAGTGCTTAAAGAGACTTGATATTGCAAGAGGAAACACAGACCTCTGGGATATTGTTCTAACTTTTTAAGCCATTAATATGCAATCTTTTGGGGTTTCCAGTTGAGTGTCTCGATTCCTTCAGACTCAAAAGAAAGGTCCCAACTAAAGGGAAAAAGTTTCCTCTTTGCCTCATTTCACCCCCTTCTTCTGCTTTTCAACAGAAATTTATCTACAGTAATCTTCACGGTTATTGGAGGGAAAATGGGTAGTATTTCTTTGGGGCTGCGTTGGGGAGGGGTTGTTACTTTTGCCGCTGCTATTCTGTAGCAGACTTTGGAACCAGATATCTAGTTAGACACAAGGAGCTCATTCAAATATGCTAATAGGGTGATTGGGAAGGGTTGCTGAGTCAAGTTTCTGAAGAAATCTGTTCTAAGGTTCTGATGTGGGACCCCATGTGGCTCATGACAGGATGAGCATCACATTTACCTAGACCTAAAAAACCAAGTTGTTTGAAAGGCTTTTAGCTAAGTTTGGCTGAATTGACAGATAAATCCTTGTAAAATAGTTTTCAAATGGTATTCTGTATTTACTGCATACCCAGGCCATGTTGTTTACATTAATGGGCTTGTCAGCGTGCAGATTACCTCAATTAAAGCATTAAATATTTTGAATTTTTCCCCCCAAATTTCTCCTTTGCTGATACTGCCTTAATACTTATTGCTATGATTGGGATTATATGGCTTTACATGACACTGCTTTTCTTTGGTTCTCCTCCTACCAGTGTTTCTTCTCTCCTTTACTGTTTCATCATCTGTGTCAAGTCCACCAGCTCCATATACCCCAAGACTGTCATGCTGTCATGCATGTTCCCAGATCTTCCTGCACTCGAATTTGGTGACTTCATCAGCTCCTTTCAGTTTCATTGTCATTCCTATACGTGGACAGATCTATACATACAACCCTAGTCCCAAGCCTGGCTTCCAGTTTGGCACTACCAACTACTGTTAAATGTTTTATATTAGCTGTCCTATAGGCATGTCCAAAACAACTCATTTTCTTACCCACCCCCCCCAAACCTTTTCATTAGCTTCTCTTTTATTGTGAAGAGTACCACCACAACTTTGGTGTCTTCAACTTCACACTTTTGCTCTCCCTTCATATCCAGTCACTTCCCAAATCTTGACATTTCTGTCTCCAGATCTCAGGTGTTGCTTGCCTTCTCTTTCCTACCCCATCTGCCATCCTCATCACCTTTCTCCTAATACTATTGCAGTAAGCCTCCTAATTGGTCTCCCTACCTCAAGCCTCTCCCTATTGCTACATATCCCCCCACACATGCCCCCCACATACACTCAAACTCAATAAACTCTGGTGACAGCAATTAGAGAAATGTAAATTATAGTAGATCTGGGGTTTTACCCCCCAACGGAGGAAAAACATGCTGAAATGACGTTGGGAAAGCAAACGTCAGCACACTTTTGGTGGAGCTGTAAATTGATCCGGTCATTTTGGAGAGAGTTATTAAACTGTGTACAGTCTACCCTTTAACCCAGTAATAACACTGCTAGGTCTGCACCCCAAGGAACTACCGGAAAGAGGTAAAGGTCCTGCATGTATAAACATGTTTATAGCAGCTCTTTCTGTGGGAGCAAAGAATTGGAAACTAAGGGAGTGAGTGCTCATCAGTCGGGGATGGCTGAACAAGTTAAAGCACAAGAATGTAAGGGAATGCCATAAAAATGACTAAAGAGGCGGTTTCAGAGAAAGCTAGGAGACCTGTGCACTGCTGCAGAGTGAAGTGAGCAGAATCAGAACAGTTTCTACCATAACATCAACACTGTAAAGCAAAGCTTTGAAAGATTTAAGAACTGATCAATACAGCAATGGATCAATCATGATTCTAGAGGATCATCGATAAAGCATGCTGTTCACCTCTTGACTGAGAGGTGGGAGACTAAGGTGCAGAACGAAACACACATTCTTGGACATAGCAAATATGGAAACTTCTTTGGATTTGGTTTTTATTTTTATTTTCAGTATGGGGGAAGTCAGAGGGGGGAAAAGCTTGGTAATTGAAAAAATAAAATAAATTCCAATGACTGTTTATTCCTGTTAGGATCAGATAGAAACGCTTGTATTTGGCATTTAAAGCTCTTTACAACTCGGCCCTTCCCACCTCCCTAGTCTCCTTACACATTACTCCTCTTGACAGACTAGGAAATGTAACTGTAATTCTGTTCTTCACACAGGAAACTTCATCTCCCTTCTTCTGGGCCTTTGTAATAGCTGTTCCCCATTGCTAGAATGCTCTCCTTCTCTATCCACTTCTTGGAGTCTCTGACTTCCTTCAGGAAGGAGGCCTTCCTCAACAGCTAGTCTTTCCTTCCAAGGTTACCTCATGTCTACTTTATCTCTTGTATATACTTATATGTACCTGTTGTCCCCATTTGTAAAGAATGAGCTCCTGAGGGTGGGTAAGACTGGGTCTTTTTTTTGCTTTTGTATTTCCTGATGCCTAGAGAACAGTATCCCTCGTGTTGTGGGTGCTTAATAAATAATTATTGCTTGATAGATCTGACATAACTGATAACTCACATTAAGATCTAAAGTTTACAAAGTACTTTCCAAGTTAGAACAAATCGTGTTGATATTCATACAACTTGGGAATATGAACTTGAGCTCCATGGGTGATGCTAGAGAGAATCACATTGCAACATTCTTTTGTTTAAGTCGAAACTTATCCAGGTCATCTATCAAAAGTTGACATTTGTAGATTGAGAGGCCACAAAGGCAGGGTATATTCACGCCATTAGGTGGATTCAGAAGAAAAGATTTGAACTCAGCATGGTCTTTGAAATTTGGTGTATACAAAATCACAGAACATTTATGGCAGGATCAAATGTGTGTGGAAGTGATAGCAATTTACAGTATATCTGTTAGCAGCTGAGCTAACAGAAAGGCCTCTGAGGCCTGCCCTCTTAATGAAAAGCAACCACATCGGGTTGGTGGCTTCTAATTGACATTCATACCTCTGGAACTAGAAGACTCATTACTAACCTTCATTTTAGAACATTTGTGTTGCCAATTTTCTCAAAAATTTGGTGAAATTCTAAATTACTCATATTAACTTTATTTTTAATATTAAATTTTATTGATGTTCTCTGTTTTTACGTTTTCATTTACAAACGTAGCCCTCCCACCCCTACATAGTAAGCCATTGCTTATAATAAATAATAGGAAAAGAAAGAATAAAAACAATTCAAGAAAGCAGCCAGTATATTAACCAAGTCTGGCATTATATATGGAATATTTTACACCCATAGGACCCCCACCTCTGCAAAAAAGAGAAAGATTGTACATTTTCTCATCCTTTCCTGTGACAAGATTAGTCTTAATAATTACATGGTGTTCAGGTTTGGTTTTTATTTTGTGTCCATTGTCTTTATGTACATTATTTTTTTTGGTTCAGCTTGCTTCTCTGCATCAGTTTATATTCCTTCTCATGCTTTTCTGTATTCATATTCATAGTTCCTTATAGTATAGTAAAAGTCTATTACTTTCACACTATAAGTTACTCCAGCTTCTAACTGGAGGTATCTATTTTATTTATATTTCTTTGCTTCCACAAAAAGAGCTGCTATTGTTTTAGATAAGACTTTCATTTCTGTCTTTGACCTTGGGGGGAAAAGCCCAGATATGGGATCTATGGGTCCAAGGATATGGATGTTGTAGCCACTTTCTTAGCAGAATTCTTTCCAGAATGATCCTACCAGTTCACAGCTCTCCAGTCTGTTGTTATCTTTGTCGGGTGGCTGGGTATGAGATAAAACCTTAGTGTTGTTTTGGTTTGCATTTCCCTTGTTCTTAGTGATTTTGAGCAGTTATTCTTATAGTTGTTTATTATTTTGTAATTCTTATTTTGAGCAGTTTATTTTTATCCTTTGACTACTTCTCCATTGGGGAATAGTATTCACCCTAAGAAAATGCCTCGCTGTACTTTTAGGGAGACAAAAATATTTAGTGATCATGATATGAGAAAATGAGACCCGTAGCCCGCAGTCCACTTCCCCCCAGTAATATCCTTTTAGCACTTGTAAAAACTGAACAAATTACAGAGATGAGATGGCAATCCACACTAAAATTACCTCCTCTACTTCTAGTCCCTATCTGTCCTTCAGCTTTTGTGGCTGTGGGCCTAGTCAATTTTACTGTCTTGCTAATTGAATTTGAAATTCGTGTTCTTATTTCTCTAATTGACTTAACAGTTGTTTTTGTTTTTCGGTAATTGTTCCAAATGTAAATGACTCCAGATTTTCTTTGGAGACTACTTGTCACATTTTCTACAGCTCTGTGCAGCTTTCTTGAAACAAAATTACTTTCCCTCTGGTCTAAAGTTGACTGTGGTTTTGCTTAATATTATTCTTCCATTACTGGCTAGAAAAACACATATCTCATCTTTAGTTGGATAGCAACATTTAAACTTAATTCTCTCTTTCCAAGGCCATGATAACATTTTTTTTTTTAAACTCTTGAAGGTGGGATATGAGCCTCTTCCTCCGACTTTGGGAAGAAATATTTTCGGGCGGCAAGTCTGTCAACTTCCTGGCCTCTTTTGTTACGGTAAGTTGGTTTTATTCACTTTGAGATAAATGGCTGTGAAACTTTGTTGCACATTTGTCACCCTCAAAGGGAGCAGAGGATAGAATTTAGAATTCCTGAAATGACCATGAAGATTCCTTTCTCAGAAATTTTTCTATGTATAAGCAGTAATCTCTTCAGGTTGTGATCTAAGTATTTGGCTTATTTTCTTAGCTCAACATATTATGAATATTGATGGAAAAAGCGGGCTCTTTAAAGGCTTAACTCCCAGACTGTGTTCTGGAGCCATTGGAACTGTGGTCCACAGTAAAGTTTTGCAGGTAAGTGAATTCAAAAAAATTTTCACATATGTGTAAACAGCCTTTTCTATATAACTTATGCTGTTGATCCAGTGGAGAAGTTATGTGTACACACCCTGAAGATGTTTCTAACCATGACCTTTTCCCTTGTTGATTTTCTTCTCCCATTCGTTTGACATTTATATAAACTATCTCTACCCCCTTTCACCTCCAGTAACTGAAAGACAGTTATCCATTAGAGAATGGCTATCTTTCCTAGCTATTTAAGTTCCCTATGTATCTTGGATATTAGAAATGACATTGTAGGATCATAGATTTAAAGATAGAAAGGACCTTAGAGGACATTATTTTGCAGATGAGGAAACTGAGATAGGTTAAGTTACTTTTCCAGGATCACATAGCTAGTAAATCTCTAAGGTGAGATTTGAAGCCAAGTCTTTCTGATTTCAAGACCAGAGCTTTATCTTTCTCTCCACACTGCCACCACAAAATACTAGATGCAGAGTTTTGTTTTCCCAGTCCACATAGTCCCTTTGCTGCATTGGTTTTGTTCTTGAAAGAACTTTTCAATTTCTTTGAATTTAGAATGATGTATTTTATCTTTTGTGATCACATCTATCTCTTGTTTAGATTAGAATGAATGTTAGTCAAAGCATTAAAAGGTGCGTCATCTTGTTCTCTTGTACCATTTTCTATGTTGTGTTCTTTGATAATCAGGTTACATGTCATAGGTTGGCCTAAATCTAATTTTTGCCAAATTACTTTACAAATTTCCCAGCTGTTCTTGTTAAAAGGTAAATTATTCCCAAAGGAATTGATATTTTCAGGTTTATCAAACACTGGGTTACTAAATTCACTTTTCCCTGATTTTTCCTTATCTACCCTGTTCCCCCCAAGTGAAGAAACTCCCATTGCCAGTGCAGAGCAGCAATGCCTCTCTGCAGCCTAGAGTTGCCTAGAGCTCAGAGTGGTTAAATGTCCAGGGTCACACAGTATGTGTCAGAAGTGGATCTTGAGCTCAGGTTTTCCTGACTCCAAGACCATCTCTCTCTCCACAATGTCACCTCTCCTCTTAGTGATTGTTTCTTTATAGTATAATTTGAGATCCAAAAGTACTATTTCCTCCTTCATTCTTTCCCTCAAGATTTATAGCTTCAAACTTCAGTTCCTCCAAATGAAATTTATTATTGTTTTGTCTAGATTTGTAAATTGCATCCTTGGTAGCTTAATTGGTGTAGCACTAAATCTGTCTGCTTACTGCCGTCTTTTTTATTATATTGACCTAGGCCACTGGTGGCCAATGACTAGCCCTTTAAGTGTTTGAGTCATTCTTTATTTCTTTGAGGTGTGCTTTGTAATTGTATATGTCTTGAGTGTACCTTGATAGATAAACTCCCAAATATTTTTGTATATTATAGATATTTTATATGTAGATATTGATCTATATATTAATTTCCTCTTGGAGTTTGTTATATTGAAATGCTAGTAATTTATTTTACATTCTGTTTCTTTACTGAAACTCTTACCTATAATTAGTTTCTATGCTAAAGTTTCCTGGAGTTTTTGAAGCAAACCCTTATAACAGCAGATGAGGATACTTTCTTTTGTCAGGTTTTGATCACATTTCTAGAACTACAGTGAATAATAGTGCGGAAAGGGTATAGCTTTGTTTTATTATTGTATTTATTGGGGAATTAGTGTTTTCTCATTGCAAATAGTACTAGCTTTTGGTTTTAGGTTCTTTTTATCATAATAAAAATAGCTTATGCTTTACAGAGATTTTAGCATAAGTTAGTGTTGTACTTTGTCAAAGGCTTTTTTCTGTATCTTGATGTAATTGTGTGTTTTAGGTATTTTGTTTTTAATATTATTAACCGAATTAGGCCAATTATTTTCCTAACATCGAACCATCCTTTCATCCCTAGGATAAATCCATCTTTATTGTGTATGGGTGTGTGTATAGTACACACATGTAGCTATAGTCTTTTCACTTGAATGTTGTATAAAGATTAAAATGTAATTAAAATGTAGTTAAAATGTTTAACAAAGTAAATAAAAATATAATAAAACAGATAATATTAGTTTGTGATTTTCTCATTCAACATGCATCCCCACAGGGATCCATATCTATTTGAGTTTGACACCACTGTCTTAGGTTAAGTGTCAGTGTGGTCAGTGTCCAGGGCAGCTTTGGCATCAAGGAGGAAGAAAAGCCTCTAATATCAAGTAATTTTCAGCCTTTACTGTACCATACCTAGACCACGCACCCATTGAAATTAGGCCAGAATGATGTAAAAGAGGCAAATAAATAGTTTTGCTAAAAAAGGAAAATCCCAAAATAAACAGGCATTTTTAGACAGTCAGACTATTAGAATAGAATCCAGGCAAGGGAGAGCAAGTTTGACAAGAAGCCATAACTCCAGTTAATCTTGACATTTTTCTTAAATCTCTGGCTTCTGTTATTTACCTTCCTTCAGTTCTTAGGAGATATAGGAGAAAGAGGACTGACCTTGGATTTAGGAGAGACTCAGTTTCAAGTCCTAGCTTCAGTGCTGACTGACTCTTGACATGGGCCTGTACTGCAACAATAATAATAGTAACTAGCGTTTCGATGGTGTGTTAAGATGTGTGAAGCTCTTCAGACATTATTTCACTTATTCCTCACTGCAGCCTAGTGTGGTAGGTGCTATTCTTATGCCCATTTTTCAAATTGCAGTGAGGAGGGATGAAGTGATTTGCCGGGGTCTCGAAGGATTTGAATTGGGATTTTCCCCATTCCAAATCCAGTACACTTGTCTAGAGGCCTTCACTTACTATGCCTAATCCTCAGTTTCCTCATTTGCAAAATAAATATGATACTTGCACTGCCTGTTTTTGTGTTCTTGTGAGAAAGATGCTTTGTAAACCTTAAAGTACAGGAAAATGTGAGTTACCACTTTCTATTTTTGTCGAAGTTGAGTATGTGTGATTTTAAAGAAAGAAGTCCAGTTTTCAATATGATTTGATTATTTACTCAACAGCCAAATGATATACCTCTTCAGTATTAGGCCCCTTGTGATGTCATTTTAAAAGTCGTCCTCTTCATATGTCCTTTGTCTTTTTTTTCTTTTTAATTTATTTTAAACTTAAATACAGAAACTTAAATGGACAATAAGAAGAGAAAAAGAAACATGTTACAAACTTAAATATAAAATAAGAAAAGAAAAAAAACCATTCCCATATGCACAGCAGAATGTAAGAGAGGATTAAAAATATACAGCAATAAATTTCCATTTCAAGAAAGCCATGTAATAAATACTACACACTGTGTTCAGAGCTGTCTGTCTTTTCTTTGCTTCCTTGTGAATTAAGTTTCTTTTGTTCTCTACTGGGTGCTTTTTACTTTGTTCTTTTTCCCGCTTTCTTCCCCCCTTCCCCAAGAAAGCTACAATAAAATATGGAGAGAGAGACATATGTATTTATATTTGTATCTATCTACATATACACAAAGATATATGCCTACATACATATACTTAGATATCTATAATCATACTCATTGTCATTTTAAAAACTATATTGGCTTTACCTACCCATGAACAATAAATATTACTTCAGTTATTTAGATCTAACTTTATTTGTATAAAAAGTGTTTATTGTTTATACTCATATTTCCTGTATCTGTTTTGACGGGTATGCTCTCAGGTATTTCATGCCATCTAGTTATTTTAAATGGTCTAAAACAATATTGAATGATATGGCTGACACATAGTATAGTTTCCCTATTTTTCTCTTTTGATTAAATCTATTTTAGCTTTAACTTTGTCTGAAATTATGATTACTACCCCCTGCTTTTTTTATATAATAAATTCTACTCCTGACCTTTATTTTATATTTGTGTGTATCTCTCATTTTTATAGCATTTCCTGAAGCAACATACTGTTGAATTCAAATTTTTAATCTGCTATCGGTTTACATTTTATGAGTAAATTCATCCCTTTCACATTCTAAGCTATAATTCCTTATATATTTTCCTTCTTTCTATTTTTATTTTTCCTCACTATAGGTCTCACCCTGTTCCTATCCCTCTTCATTCCTCTGCTTTACTTCTACCTGCTACCTTGTCTTCCTATTCCTTAACCTACCCACCCCTCCAAGAATCCCTCCCTTATCTTCTCCCCCCACCCTATCCCCTTGCCCTCTTATTACTTTCTGAACATAGAAGACTTTTATACCCTTCTAGATATAGATGTTGTTCCCTCTTTAACTCATTCCCAATGAGAGTGAGGTTTCAGCACTGCCTGCCCTCCCTGCTGCTAGCTTCCTCTGTGATCAAGTTTCCCTTTTTGCCTCATTAACATGAGATAATTGCTCCTTTTTATCTCTCCCTGTGCAGTTTTTTTTTTAGAATCACCCCCATCATACTCAGCTCAGCCCAAGCCTTTCTTTCAAACTACCCAACTAAAAAATGACTTTCGTAATAGAACTGATGATATTTTCATATACAAGAAGTAAACATTTTGACCTTATTGACTCCCTTATAATTGGTCCTTAACAATACCTGAAAATACACAAATACCTGAAAGTCTTTCAGTTCATTAAATGTCCAATTTTTTATTTAGGATTATACTTAACTTTGATGGGCAAGTTATTCTTGGTCATAACCCCAATTCTGTTGCTCTATGAAATATAATTTTCCAAGACCTACAGTTCTTCAACATAGTAATTGTTAGGTCTTCTGTGATCCTTATTGTAACTCTGATATTTAAATTTTTTTTTTCTTATTCCAATATTTTCTCCTTAACCTAAGAGCTTTGAAACTTGGCTGTGAGGTTCCTTTAAGTTTTCTTCCTGGGATCTCTTTCAGGTGATGATTGGTGGATTTTTTTCTATTTTTGCTTTTCTTCCTTGATCTAGAATTTCAGGACAATTTTCCTTGATAATTTCTTGTAATATCGTATTGAGATTCTTTTTTTTTCCCATAACTTTCAGGCAGTCCTACAATTCTTGTATTATTTCTCCTCATTCTGTTCTCTAGATTAGTCGTTTTTTTGACGAGATGTTTCATCTTCTCCTATTTTTTCATTCTTTTGATTTTTGTATTGTTTCTTTGTGTCTTAGAACAATAGAACATTAACTTCCTTTTGCCCAATTCTAATTTTCAAGGAGTTATTTTCTTCTTTCAGTTTTTGGTTCTCTATTTCCAGTTGGTTGACTTTCTTCTCATGATTTTCTTTGATTGCTCTTTTTTTTCTAATTTTTCCTCAGTCTCTCTTACTTGATTTTTAAAATTCTTTTTTAAGTTCTTCTAAGAAATCATTTTGTATTTGGGACCATTCGATGTTTCTCACTGAAAAAGAAGTGGCTTTTTTAGCTCCATTATCTTCCTCTGAATATGAACCCAGATCTTCTCTATCCCCTTAGTAGCTGTATATGGTTGGGTTCTTTCTCCTTTGCTTGCTCATTTTTGTGTTTTTTGTTTCTATTCCTGAGGTATGCAGAGTAATGCCCCAAGCCTCAGGTCCTTCTTACTTATTTTCTGAGGTCTATCCCAGGGCTCAACCTTGGGCTCTCCTCTCCCACTTCTAAGCCAGGGCTAGAGCCCCCTGTCACCCCCAAAAATGATCTTACTCCCTGTGGGGTCCCTCTCATGGCTGCAAACTACAGCTGTCCTCTCTGCCTTGGAACCAAAACTAGGGACTCTGCTCTCCTGGCAGGGCCCACAGCCAGTAGGGTCCCAGCCCCTCAATACTGCACTCACCAAGTATATGCTAGCTCCTTCTCCCCACAGCCCAGCCCAGGATGTATCGGATCAGCATGGCTGTGTTTGGCATCCCTCAACATTGGAAGGTCCTTTGATCTTCTCCTCCTCTGTGGTCAGACACCCACAGAGTTGATGAGATGAAAGTTTCTAAGGCTGAGGCTTCCTCCCAACCCCAGCGGTCCCCAGGGCTTGTTGTTTGGCCTAGATGTGGTAGCATTTCACTCACACAAAACCTCTGCCCCAGAGGTCAGGCCTTTCCTGGGGTCTTCTTAGGTTGTCTTAGGAGAACAACTGCTTTACCTGACTTGTTTATTTCTGCTGTTCTACATTCCCTCTGAGGTAGTGTTCTGTCTTTTTCTTTGAAGGAAATTTGGAGAGCCGAAAGTTTTCTGACCTACTCTGCCGTCTTTCCAGAATCCTCTGATATCCTTTTTCTTTGTGATCTTTCTTGTGGCCTTTCTAAATTTATCTTTCTAAAATCTTACAGAGAGAAACTACTCAATTCTTCTGTACTACCTTCTCTAGGATTGTAGTCAAACAGATCCTGGCCTTGGAATCCGAATACCAGAGTTTATCTGTTGGCTGGTGATAGCCATGTGACCTTAGATTGGTCTTTTAGAATTTCTGGCTCTTGTAGGGTCAAAAGAAGTAATTATATTATTTGAAGGATCAAAGGAACTAATTACATTATGTATTCTTCAAATTTTTAAGTTCTGTGTGAAAATGTTATTTTCTTGCTTTAAAAACTTTCAGGCATTACAGCAATTTAAATACTTCTGTGATTTCAACTGATCAGACTGGAAAGGTGATGTTCTTCCTATCCCAGACTATAGCTTTGCTCTTTGGTATCCATCTTCTTCTTTCCAGAAAGAAAAAGTGAACTTTGTTTTATAATTTCACCAACTTTTTGCATGTGTGTCTACCCTATACTTTTAGCACTGTTTCCGCCCAAGACCCATATGCCAAATTTGGCAGTGTAGTTAGTCAGTCTGACAGAGCTTGTTCCCAGCTACTTGGTTGGCAGTATCCATTGAAAGAATGACAGAGGAAGATCTGTGGTCAAGTAGTACATATGACATCTTACCTAGCCCTACCATCACCAATACAGTTTGTGTTTTGTGTCTTCTCTCGCGGGATTTTACGATAACCTGAATCCTCTCTTTCTTTCCCCCTTCCTCTGTAGCGATACCAGGATTGTGACAAGGCTGAGGTATGTTGGAGCTGATTTTTGTGCATGAATCCAGTCCTTGCAAATTATTGCTGCTGATTGACCCTTCCCTTCAGGAGAAAGCACCATAGTTATACCTTTAAGTACTTAGTGAACTACTGGCCTATGGAGTAGACATTAGTCTGAATTATTCTTTTCGAAGCCATCAGAAGCCTGACTCTCTTATTCTTTTCACAGGAGTTAAAACAAGGACCTCCACCTCCTTCAGAAAAAGATGGTCCATCCAGCTTTGACAGGGTTATCAAGGAGGTAGGAGATTAACCTAGATAGTTTTTTAAAATTTCCCTAAATTGTACTCAAGGTGCTACAGCATATGTAGAATCAATAGACCCTCAGACATGTGTAATCAGTGTCTGATTCAAGGCCTCAAGCTTCCCTTTCCCTTAGCTTGACTTTGAGAGGAGCAGTTGTTTCATTCTTTGTCTTTGGATTCCCAGTGCCTGGAACAGAACCTGGCCCCAGGAGGCCTCCTGAATAAGTGCTCCTTGATTGATTATGATTGTAATATCATTCATTAATCTCCTGTTGTTTTTTAAAATTAAACCCTTAACTTGCTTTGGACTTAGCAATGCTATTTAACTACAAAAAAAAAAACCGGGAAAAGTACATCTTAAGGTTTTAGGAAAAAAGGTACATTTAACCAAAATGAACCTTAAAGAGACTCCTTTGTCTAAATTGTTAGAATTATGTTGCTAGTGAAATTGTCCTGACAGAACTCAAAATCTACCAGAAAAGATTAAAGGTAGTATGAGGTCCAAGGCATGCTAACTGTCATAGCTCTAGGAATGCTTTTGTAGCACTTGGCAAGTTTGGGATCTCCCCTTCACTATTGCCCATTCTCCATCCCTTCTCCCCCTAAAGAAATTTCCAATTTGCCTATCCATTCTCCCCGGAGAGCTTCTCCTTTTTGCTTGGGTAATAGATATTGTCTTAGAGGTAGGTTTTAGCATTCAGCATCTAAAGTTTAAAACTTTGGAGTTTATCAAACAAATGATTGACCTGTTTTTATATGCCTTGTTTATAAAATTTCATTTAAAATGAGAAGTGTCATTACTGGTATTAAAAAACAATATTTTTTTTTTCATTAACTTTGACCCATTTTGTATTATATGATCTTATTCTGATAAATTCACACTTCTATTTGGGTGGTCCCAAAATTCTTCCAGACAGGTAATAATGACACATACAGTGACTCTCTTCTTATTAATACCAAGGACATTTCTCTGTGCAAAAAGTTTTTAAAACTCAGCATATTCCAAACGTGGGATCTTTTCTACCTAGGAATTATAGTTTACTCTTCTTTGCTATCACCACGTGGTGCCCCAGACTAGAAAAATGACAGCTAGATCAGCAACACTCATTTCTTACTTTTGTAGGGTTGTTGTGTAGCCCTATTCCAGGTTACTCCATGTCTCGCTGGAGAAGCTTATAATGCCTGCGTGATAGAGGTGTCTGAAATGATTGAAAGTCACTCAGAATGAGAGCATGACCTTATGCTCTGAATGCAGGACTCGTAGTTTTTCTTCCAGCTCTGTGATTACCTGCTGGTGACCCTTCCTGTTTTTTTGCTTTTGTTTTTCTCATCTATAAAATTGAGAAAATAACGGGAACCGGCCTCGCAGAGATATTTTGAGGAATAACTAAAAAAGAACATTGAAATCCATGAGTGAAAGGTATGCTAGAATGACGAAATATTCTGTTGTATTCCTCTCCTGACTCCAGGGCTGGAGCACTTTCACCTCATGCCCTTTTCATATACTACAGTGTTCACCCACATTTGATCTCATACAACTTTGGAATGCCAAAATTTAGGTTTCAGAAATGTGTGTCAATTCTTTCTAGACGACTCGTGAGATGATGGCACGTTCTGCTGCCACCCTCGTCACGCATCCCTTCCATGGTATGTTTCTTCGTATGACACAGTAACAGAAATCTACCGGTGTGGGAAATAGTATGCGTTCCATTCTTAGTGCTGTTATGAATTGACCTTTCAGGAGGGTTACTGTGGGACTTCATGGAGGGATTTGTGGGGGGGTGGGGGGACATGTTTTGTGGTTTTCTTTTTACCCCAAATTATCCAGATAGCTAAGCCTCTTGAGGTGGAGAGGCTGATTTTCAGGGTTAGTGCCTACCAACGTCTTTCTTCTCTCTGTCCTGCAGTGATTACCCTGAGATCTATGGTACAATTCATTGGCAGAGAGACCAAATACTGGTAAGTGCCTCATACCATACATTCGTATGGTGAGCTTGGAAAATAGTTTTGACTGTTAGAACAGAGACTCCACATAAACATTAGCTTCTGTAAGCTCCTCAAGGGCAGGGACTGTGTGTTGCTTTTTTAAAAAATTTTTGTATCCCCAGCATTTAGCACAGGGCTTGATACATCATAAGCACTTAATAAATATTGAGTGGGTGAGTGATAGACCACAACATAAGAAAGTAATGCTGCCTTTACTGCTGCTTGTGCACCTCCAGTTGGCCCTGTTTTCTGTATGTGGACATGCCAAAAAGGCAAGGTTTTTTTTTAAAGGATCTAGACTTAGGGAACAAGGAGGTGTGTGGAGGAGTACCTTCAGCTTCGCCACTATCAGCAGTGTAAGTGTTTTTCTTCACGTCTCCAAAATAACAAAACATTTTGCTTTTTCTCTTTACCTCATCCAGTGGACTGTGTGACTCTATAGTAACCATTTACCGAGAAGAGGGCTTCCTGGGATTCTTTGCGTGAGTTGATGCTGAAGTGATTTTGCTTAAGTAATTTAACATAAGTGGGGAATCTTCAACAGGAGCTCTTAGGAGAGTAAGGGTTTCTCTTTAGTCTGTTGATGGAATGCACTCTTTTTTTAAAAAGTTCTGAACTTAAGAGACTAAATAAAATGAGGATTGTACTTAAAACCATGAAAATCCATCACTTGCTTTTCATTTTAAGATATAATAAATTCATTGTTACTTTCAAAGCTGTCCCACTCATATTTCCTCCTAAACTTCTTTCTGTGCATTTTAAATGCTTCAGTGAGCTCTCTTTTCTATTTTTTTTTTTTACAATACTATTGACAGTTCGCTTTCCCTCATTCCAGTTCCCCCCCCAAAAAAAAACTGAAGGGAAAAGAAAAGGGAAAATCCTTATAACAAGTCTGCTTAGGCAAACAAAACAAACCCACCCATTTCTGTACACTCAAGATTCAAATTACCTCAAGCACCAACTCAAATTCCAATTGACCTAATAGTCCATTATGTAAACTTTTTCACCCAAAATGAATCCTTTTGTCCCAAATAAGTATGCATTAAAGCAAATTCATCATAAATGTCAGCTTGCCCCTTCTCAATAAGGGGTCCTACAGGTAGGAAGATGAAGGAATTTGTTCTCCTTTACTAGCAGGATTTGTTTTTATTCATCCCGAGAAAGTGGAAGATTCTAAGAGTCCATTTTCCCTAACTCTTAGGTCCTTGCTGGAGAATTTACCTTTTCCTTCTTAAAAATCTAAAGGAAAACATTCTTAGGTTCATGGGTGCCCCTCATGGTGTCATTTAAAAGTCCCCATCTTTGCTTGATGTTCTCTTCATGATTTTACTTTTGCATGTCTAATTTTATATTTATAAAATCTTATTGAGCAGAGACCATATCTGATCCTTTTTGAAGTCTCTAACAGATTTTTTTGACCTCAAAAAATATAGTAAATAGTAATAAACATGATAGACCAACAGGTAGAGCATAAGGAAGCAACTTCACCTGTAATTTTAAAGGGAATTAAGGGCTTTGGAAATCAGTCTTCCACATTTTGGTCTCTGTTTGTTCTATTTCCTGAAAGGTGAAGTAGGTGAAGATGTGCTCATTTTGTGGTTACTTTCTGGGCTTTGGCTTCAAATTTTTAAAATGATTCAAAGTTAATTGATTTCTTGGATCTAACGTTATCTGAAGTGTGACTAGACAGAGTAGATTTTTGCATTCTTTAGTCTTTGTTTTAAACTCTTACTTGTTTTTGTTTTTTTGTTTGTTTTTTTTTTAACGGCAGGGGCCTTATTCCTCGCCTGTTGGGGGACATCATTTCTTTGTGGCTTTGTAATTCATTGGCCTACCTCGTCAATACCTATGCACTGGAGAGTGGGGTAGGTGTGTGTGACCTCCATAAACTTGACTCAGATTTTATGTATGGAAAATGGCTAGTTTAGTGAGAGAAATAGAATGATGGTTGGACTGCCATGAGCTAATGGAGAAGTTTATACTCTTCGCCTTAGTAAGGCCCTACAGAATACCAAGAACTTGCTATGATGTAGGATTGGTTCAGGATTATGCAAATGAGAGCTAGGATTTATGTAGCACTTTTGAGGTTTGCAAAGCATTTTATAGACATTATCTCATTTTAGCTTCACTGTGACCCTGGGAGATAGGTGCCCTTATTATTTCCACTTTACATCTGAGGAAACTGGGACAGGCAGAAGCCCAGTGGCTTGGCCAAGGTCCCAGAGCCTGCTAGTGAGTGTCTGGAGTCAGATTGAAGCATTCCTGACCCCAGGTAGACCCTCAGTGCACCACGTCACAGGCTGCTTCAGAAACAACCATAGAAAGTCAGCAGGTCTGGGAGAAGATGGAGAAATGAGGTGATTTTGAGAACCCAGCTCTACCACCTTCTGTCCAAACAGCTTGTAGCCTGAGCTTCCCCTTAATATGAAAGAGAAAATTCAGGTAGTTCAAACTACATTGGGGTTCTGGTGCATTTTGAAGAAGTCCTGAAGAATCCTCTTCCTTGGGTCCTTTTAAAACCTCTACGTGAAAGGAGAGGTTCTAAACCTCTTGTGTTGTGGCCTTCTTTGGTGGTGGGAAACTCATAGACCTCTTTTCAGAATGTTTTTAAATGCATAAAATAAAAGCCCTAGGATTACCAAGGAAACCAGTTATGTTGAAATGCAAAGTTCCAAGGTCTTAGCAACCCCTGAAATCTTCTTTTGGACCCTAGGCTAAGAACTCATACTCTGCATGAAGGAGTTGGGGGAGCTAGCATCTTCTGTGCATATTATCCTTTTGGTGGCACTTACAGAGTACATGAGTGAAGTATCTTCTGTGGCATAACAATACGTTGGCAGTTTCCCCATTGTTGTTGTTCAGTCATTTCGGCCGCACCCAACTCTTTATGACCCCATTTGGGGTTTCCTTGCAGAAGATGCTGGAGTGGTTTGCAATTTCCTTCTCCAGTCTATTTGACAGATGTGGAAATGGGCAAACAGGGTGAAGTGACTTGCCCAGGGTCACACAGCTAGTAAATGTCTGAGGCCAGATTGGAACTCAAGAACATGAGTCTTCCTGATTCCAGGCCTGGCACTTTACCTACCTAGCTGCCCAGGTACCCTAAGCCATGGAGAAAAACAATGCCCTATGGGTAGATGAGGAAATGTCAGTCAAAGAAAATCCACAATCAGACATGGATTGATTGGATTTGTATATCACTTCAAGAAAAAGGCCATACAATGGATGTCCCTCTAGTAGGCCCATATTCCTTAAACTGAATACTCTATTATTAGAGAAATTATATTTCTAGTCATTAAGAAAGAGAACAAGTATCTGCTGTGTGCCAGGCACTGCACCAAGCACTTTACAAACATATCATTTGATCCTCGCAGCACCCCTGGACACAGGTACTGTTATTAATCCCATTTTACAGTTGAAGAAACTGAGGCAGAGAGCAATTAAGTAGCCTGCCCAGGGTAACATAGCTGGTGTTAGGCTGGATTAGTACTCAAGTCTTCCTCACTCCAGGCCCAGTGCTGTATCTACTGTGTTACCTTGCTGCCTCTAGGTAAAGGTTAATTAGTCTTTTAAAAATTCTGTCCCCGTCCTCTATACCTAAATCACTTTGACCTAATGTGTATTTCTCTGCTGTTTCACATGGATCTAAGTAATTGTATTTGTCTGCTTCTTTGTAATATTTTTATCTCTAAAGTCTAATTGGAAGACTTTGCAAAGAAATTGATAGTAAATGAGGTGTGGGATATATTGATGGTCTCAGCTGTTAACAGCAGCGGAATTTTCTCATTTGTTCTAAAGGTTTTTCTCTTCTTTAGGTTTCCACCATGAGTGAAATGAAGAGTTATTCCCAGGCTGTCACTGGAGTAAGTTTGTTCATCAGCCTAGAAATAGACTTTTGTTTTTATCATCCAATCTATGTTGAGAGTATTTGAAGAAGTCATCTACCACATGTCTATTAGATTTCCCGCCCCCCCAAGTTCATTGATATTTTGTAGGTAAATAGTGGCACCTTGGTTTTGAAAATCTTATTATTGAATCCCCACTATTTCTTTAAAAAGTCAGCTTGTCCACCTCTGTTAGCCTAATAGTATAGCTCTGTGCCCAAGGGAGCAAGCTCCCTGATACTGCAGTGCTGAAGAATTTTCCTTATCTTGATCTGTGTGGTACCTTTAAAATATCACCTAACTAAACAAGCATCCTTTTGACCTGGAAAAGGTTAGCCAAGAGACTCTGAAATTTTCATTGCTATCTAACTATTTTTGTATATCGTTTTACCCCATGTATTAGAAAGCATTTTTCTCTATATGAAACTGTTGGTCACACGAGAAAAGTGAGATATCTGTGTGAGGAAATACAGAATTTAGTCCAAGGACTAACTTCTTGCTGCTAATGGCCAGAATTTGAAGGCTGTATAGAATGTTCATTAGGAGGGCCTATATTTCTCATCCCCATGCTCAGAATGAATATTTAATCATTTTTTCTTGTTTACTCCAAGTGCAAATAACATACTCCTGGGCCATTTGATAAAGAGGTAGAGAGAGAGAGAGAGAGAGACGGAATAGGTGGTATAAAATTAAAAGTCGTCCTGAAAGCTTGGCCATCTTCTTGCTTTTTGGTGTTCTAGTTCTTTGCCAGTATGCTGACCTATCCCTTTGTGCTTATCTCCAACCTAATGGCTGTCAACAACTGTGGGTAAGTAACCGTTGTTTTTCTCTTGGTTGTCAGTTCCTTTTTAATTCGGAGGATGTGGTCCTAATGGGAATTTTGGAAGGGACAGTTTTTTTCTCCGAAAGCAATTATCTTCCTTTTGTAACTGAAGCCTGTTGTGAGTTCTAGTCCCTGATTTGGTATTTTTGCTCTTATTAGGAGGTGCTTGTATATGTCTTAACAAGTGGCACATTCAGCAAACTTTTAACAATTACTTATATAATATGCTAGGTGCTTGATGACGTAAAACAAATTATATGGTTTGTTCACTCAAGAAGCTTCCACTCTGAAGTAGGCAAGCTAACTATTGTCTTCTATTTTTCTTACCAACTCATGTACACAAACTACAGCCATGTCCTTTCTGATTGAGAAAGAGGGAGGGAATTATTAGCCACTTTGTGTGTGTCGAGCACCACACTAAGCACTGGAGATATAAATAGAGAAGCAGGACAGCCCTGCTTCAAGGGAGCTAACAGCTTTCAAGTCAGATGGGAAGGTCCCATCGTCCTCTAGGTGCAGTGGCAAAGAGATGCTAATACCCTTTAATGTCATTTCCATGGACAAATTGATAGCAGCTTTTAATGTTAAGCCTTTGACAGGGCCAGAGACTTTGATAGTCAGAATTTTTCTGCGTCTTCAGCAGACATAGCTGTAGACCCTGCAGGAGCAGTGGCTTGGCTGCATCTCCACAGGGGCTGCTTCCCAGGATGATGGCTGCAGGCAGGGGCCTGGAAACATGACTCTGCCCAAGGTTCTTGGTTTGTTTCCAGTGGGGTCCAAGGGACTTGCCTGGTGCATGTTGCCTCCTGTCTGTCCTTCAGGTTGCCCCACCACTTCAGCTCACCTGACTTGCTTGCTCAGGGTCGGGGTCGCAGTCAGTGGGACTAGGCTAGCACCTTCTGCACAGGTGTCACCCCTCTGGATGATGGCTGTGAGGCCTGGGTGATGAGCAGGGCTGGTGATTTGTTTTTGTGGCTATCAGGTTGGAACTTCAATCAGGAGGACTTTGTAGAAGGACTGGGTTTGAAAGGAAGTGCATTTGGCATGTTCATTTTCATTGCCTTTTCTCCTTCTTCCCTTACGTTGTATCAGTTTACTTCAGGGCTCCATAATTTCATCTGGATGGACAGTCCCTCTACTCACACAAATTACAACCTCTGCATCTTTTCAAATAGTCCCCTGGCTACCCCGGTGGTGAGCCTTTCCTTCTTGGTTCTTGAAAAGACAGGCATCCTCTCCATCATTGGGCCTGGGCTTTTCAGCCCCCATGCTACTCTTCAGGGTTATGGTGTCAGAGGAGGGCTTCATTGGAGGCTGTTGGTTTAAATGGAAGCCAAAATACAGATGTCCTACTTTTGCCTGCTAAGTGGCCCTCCAGAATTCATATTTCTGATTTAGTAGTAATTTGCATCTATATTCTTCATTCTATCCCTGTACTGCCTAATGCAGAGATCCTTGTTAACATGTCATTCATTAGACAGGATGAGAGCTAAGGAAATATGGGGTCTTGGTGCTCAGGAGACTTTGGCCCATTTTGTGATTTCTAAGGCAGCCCAGAGTAGAAGGGTGCGTGAGATGAAGATTTTGTTAACGTTCTCTCCAGATACTGCCGAAGCAGAACGGGCTGGTGTCTGTTTCAGTGTGGAGAACACAGCCTCCTGGGTGTCTTGACAGTAACTGTCAGAGCTCGAGTGTTTTCAGAGCCTCGTGTAGGGTCTGCCAGGCAGGGCTCCCAAACGTTGAAACTCCCCCTTTACTCTTGCTTACAGAATGGGGGTGGGGAGGGGTTGGGAAGGTGCACAGGTAGTATTAGAAATAGTAAAGTGTCTGCTAGCCTGTGGATTCATTTGTAAAAGACTTGGTCCCACTTTTCCCCGTTTCAGTGAAGTTCGTTTCCTCACAACAGACATCCCTTCTTCCTTACCTTTGTGACCAGGACCATGGGCTAGAGGGTGCCAAGCGCCCCAGAGGCGTGGATGGCTAACTGAATGTCTCTCTCTTTCAGGCTTGCTGGTGGATGCCCTCCTTATGCCCCAGTTTACTCTTCCTGGCTAGACTGTTGGTGCATGCTTCAAAAAGAGGTATTGTTACTCTTAGATTTTTGAACCAGTGTTTCCAGGTTCTTAACTCAGTTCCTCCTTCTCACACAGGTTTGACCTGCAGCTACCAATCTGTCATTTGTTCAACTTGAATGGCTTTCAGTTGACATTCTGGCAGAAGTGGTGGATGTCATGCTTAGAAACCAGAAGAGGAGATAGGAGAAACAATCCATAGAGTATTTTTTAAAAGCACGTTAACCTATAAGGGGTCATTGGATGCCCAGGTTATTGAAAGGATCTTGGTTACTAAGCACTTGTTTCCTTCCCACTCTGAATCAAATGCAGATTTAGGTTTGTTTGGTTTTTTTTTTCTCATTCCTCCAACAGTTATTATAGGCCAGGTATGATCCTACTTTGCAGGGAAGGAATTTCTGGCACTGGAAGTTACATTCATTTGTTGCAGCAGATCAGTGACAGTGCCTGAGCTGCATTGTCTCTGAGTGTGATCTGGTGTGCAGGGTACCAAATGACCTGTTAGACCCAAAGTTGACACGTTGGGATGCTGAGAGAGCAGTGATTTGTCAAGTTTCTGCCCTAGCTGTAACCATGGCCACCAATGAGCAGCAAGCCTGTTAAAAAGCAAGGAATTTTCTGGCCACAATTGTTCTTGAATGTGTGTAAGACACAAGGTCAGGAAGAATGGAGATAAAGTTCTTTGTTGCATTATTTTGTGGCACTTGTGATAGATGTGAGAGCAGGCCTTGGTCCACAAAGCTCAAGATCAGTCTGTGAAAAATGAGCAGAAGAGACCAAGTCCCACTGAGCTTTCCTTGACCCGGGACAGGAGTCCAGTGACCTTCTCTGAGAATAAAAATCTACAATGTTTTGCTGAAATAACCTTTGTAGTAACTTTTCTCCTCTGCTTTCAGGGATCACATACCTCCTCCCTGCATTAGGCAAATGAATTTTCTAAACTCGTCGCCACAGTCGCTGTTGCCCCCAGTTTAGGGAGAGAGAATTTATCCTTGTAGTTACACTTGCCTCTCTATCCAGCCATCTCCCAGCTCCCAAGTGGAAAAGTAAGAATGGAGACACTGAGTTCTCCTTGTGGCTGATTCCCTTACAACTCTTCAGAGTGACCTGGGAAACTGAACCAGCTCCAGAAGAAGATACAAGGCCAGGCCTGTAAGGAGGTCGCCTCTAGTTGGGACTCCACATAGATAGTAAAATTGGACCATGCATAAGTCAAATGGTGCATAAGTACCCCTATAGCACCGCCAGATTTATAAAGGCTGGGGAGAACCTCTTTTTGCCCTCCCTTCGAGGCAGAATAGCATTTCATTTGCATTTGGTGATTTGGCTTGTCACCATTTGGCAGGGGGTGTTGCTTTCTTTTCTATGGGAGTGGATCCTTTGTATGCCCTAACCATTTAGTTGCATTTCCAAGAGATCTGTTGTATCTTTTCTCATTTTGCCAATTGGATTGATTGATTTCATGGCCTTCACTATAAGTTTTATTTATCTGTTTGATTTTTTCCAGGGAAACATGAGTCGTGGAAATAGCTTGTTTTTCCGGAAGGTCCCCTTTGGGAAGACTTACTGTTGTGACCTGAGGATGTTAATTTGAAGATGTGGGGCAGGGGCAATGAGATTTCTGTAGTCCCAGATGCACAGAATTATGGGAGAGAATGTTGATTTCTATACAGTGTGGTGCGCTTTTTTTAATAATCATTTAATCTTGGGAAAATGGAGGTGTTTGGTGTCTGCCTTTTTTGTTCATTTCCCAGTGCAAGCTGCTTTACTGCTGAGATTCCCCAATGATTCTTTTTCCTGAAATGGGCAGTTTTTGTTTTGGGTTTAGATATGATTTAAAGAAAGCAAAATTGCACTTTTCTAGAGGAATGGGCAAGTTATTATGGAGTTTAGGCCTTGATTTTAAACTTTTTAAGAATGAAGAATCGTTAAATTTTGAACAGGAATAGAAACAACTTGTGAAACTTCAGAAAACTTAATAAAGCAACTTTCTAGGAGATGAATTATTACTGTCCTCTTGTGGACTCTGTCTAAGGAGATGGTAGAATCCCCGCAGACCTGCTTCCCGGTCTATGGCTCTGAATATAAGCTTTCTCTCTCCTCTCTCATTCTGCACAGCTCAGTAGAAATGAAAGTGAGTTTTGAGAGGGACGTATTAACAATAGAAAAAATTATTTCTAAATTCCTTTAACCAAAATGAAGTACAAGAAAGCTGGCGTGGCAATGACTTCTAACCTCCTTCCCCATAAGCTCTGTAGCAGACCCTGTAAAGTAGAAAACACTTCAGCACTGGCCTTGGTCCTCTCTATGAGCTGCGTCCTTGCCATGTCCAACAGTGCATTATAATTGGATTTTAACTGTACATGATCTTTTATTTTTCTCCTCTTTCCCTCCTCCACCATTTTGTTTGAAGGCGGGTGGGAGTGGTTTACTTTTAATTCCTAATGACACTCTGAAAAGGATTTTGGTAATACTGAGTCTAATAATGTAGATTTCATTCTCCACTACCAAGATTTTCTTAGCCAAAACATCGATAGCCTGGCACAGTGTGACCCACAACCAAGTATGTTACAGAAATTTACCGAACAAAGAACATTTTAGAAGGAAATGGAAAAATAAAATTCTAAAAAACTTAAACTCTTTTTTTTTCCTGTGTTTTGGATACATTTAAAAGATTCAGAAAAATTTGATGTTACCAGTGGTGTCACATGTCTGAAAAATCTACGGGTCATTGCCAAACCAGAAAAAAAAAAATGCGATTTTAGCTCTAGGAGCAATCTAACTGTAGCTGTCTTCCACCAGAGGGCATCAAGGTTTTGCTATCTTATGAAAAAGTTTTGTCTATATCTTATTTCCCAATATTCTAAATGAGATGAAAGTCATATACTATTGTATGAAGCTAGCTCCAGAATTAAAAGCATGCTAAGCCTCTAATCTTACAGGAAGCCTCAAGATAGCACCATGAGAAATATGAGTCTTTCAGGAAACATGAGTTCTGATAACGACCCAGCAAATGCAGTTTTCTAAAAATAACAGACCATTTTAGCACAATATGTATAGATAAATCTGAATAAGATAATGAGCCATATACTGGAATCTGCTAGCAAAATTCTGGGGTTAGCTGCAGTTTTTCATTGGTAGTAGAGGGATGAAAACTGCTAGATGCTACAGCTTCAGTAGTAGGATCTTCAGTACAGAACTGATTCACAATTATAGAAAACGAAATATAAGGTGCTTGTATTCCTGAGGGAGAAGAGTGTCAGGGCACCATGAGATCAAGCTCCAGATTAAACTAGAGATCAGTGGAGCAAAGTTGTTGTCTAGCCTACTTTCCATCTGGGAGTCCAGGCCCTGCCACAGAGGTCACACCTAGCCTTGAATTTTTTTAGCGCTATCACTGATAAGCCCTCCCTAACCAGACCAGGTCCCAGGCCTGATCTCTGCCAGGCTGGTTGTCTAGGGAGGAGAGCCACTTGAGTACTATGAAAGCATGAGTTGGGTGGGACAGGTAGAAGATGAGAGAGCAAAGGCCTACTTTATGTGCTGTGATGGTTATGAAATTATAATGAGGAAGGAAGAAAACTGCCTGAATATACATAACTGAAGCTACCCTAAGCAGGGCTTCTTAAACTTTTTTCATCCCCCAACCCCTTCAGCATTTCTTAAGCTGTGGTTTAAGACCCCATATGGGGTCTGCTATCAGATATTAATGGCTAAGGTAACTGAGTAGTTTGCAGGAGACAAAACTCAAGAAAAGAACCAGTAATAAGTAAAACTTTTAACCTCAACTGCCACTATACAAATGTCTATTTGGGCCACAAACAAGATAAAACTAGAGGTCCCAACACAAGAAGGCAAATTGGTCCTCATAGGCATGTATCACTGAGACTTGAAATGAAATCCCTTTGGAATGTGGTTCTCAGCGTGCATACATTTGGGGCAGGGCGGGGGGGATAGTATTATATACTTGGGTGTCCCAGAAGAGTGCAACTTTAAACTTCAGAAGTATAAATGCTACAAGCTAACCAAAAAAAACCATCATTTGATAGTTTGTTCAAATTTCTTTTATATCTATTTAGTTTTGCAAATTTCAGTTAATATGATTTTAACATAGGGGCTTCTTGTCATTCCAAATTGAGTGTGGGAGTTTTTGGTTTACACTTACTCGGACTAGTGGATTGGTAGAGGTGGTCCTTTTGCTTGGCTACCTCAGTCACCTGATCTATCTCCATTGGACATTTTCCTCGTGGAGTCGTGTCTAAAACGTCTTGTGTTCATCATGATCTTAAGGCTAGGATTACAAAGGCTATCCTTACAGTCGGTCAAGTCCCTGAGCAGCAGCTAATGAAAGTTTTTTACAAAGTCCAAAAACCGACGAGTGATACATAGCACAAGATGGTAGTTATGTTGAATTTTAACGTTAAATGACCTTTCAAATGTTCTTATAAGTTTGTAGCATTTATACTTACAAAGTTGTTAAAGCTTTAAAGCTTCATTAATATAGAGACACCCTATGTTACAAATGTATATTCATGTGAGGAAATGTAGCAACCAAGGGGCAAAATGGAGAGCATTTGTTTGAAGATCAGTGGAGGGAGGAAAAAACTTTTGTTACCATAGTCTACTACAGACCACTTGGACAGAAGGAGTAAATAGATGAGTTTGAGAAACACCAGGTCTGGCACAGGGACATGCTATGTATATGACTAGAAACATGATTTGCTGATACAGCTGCTAGTCTTGTGCTTTAAATAGAGGGACCAACAAGGGGGACTTGGATGCAGATGATTTTTCATAGGAAAAAACTGGGTGCTAGGGTGGGAGTGTCAGGAACCTTAAGGGGCGGTAATAGGTTCCTTTCCATGGATTTGTAATAGAGAAGAATGCCTGGCAAAGTCTTAAATGCACCCTAGATTTGGGGATTATGGATTGCAAAAGGTTCAGATAGGATTCCACTGGTGCAATTTCCATGAGGGAAATTGGTTAATTAGGGATGGGAAACTCAAGAATTAAATGAGACACAAAAGGAAGGCACTCTGATAGAGAAAAAAATGGGATTTACGGAACTAGATGGGCCTCGGGAATCCACAGGAATTAACCTTTCAGGATAGGTACAGAAAATAAAAGGCAGAACCAGTAATGAGTACCAAAATGGCAGAGCTTGAAAAGAAGACCATCAGGTGTGCTGAAGCTCAGCAAACTGAGCCGGGCAAGGAATGCCAAGGAAGGAGGGTGTGTGTGTGTGTGTGTATTTTGGTCTTAGTGGACCAAAGGAAGATCAAGGAAGGGATAGGACTACTATGAGCAGGTATACTGGTGTAAAACTATAAATCTGATCTGTTTGCTGAGAATGGCCCAGAAAGGCCACCAGGGAGTTCATACCCAATAGAAATAAGGAGCTAGCACCCTCACTGGTCATGATAAATTCAAATCACCTGGCCTTGATGCTGAACTGCATCCTCAGCTATTGAAAGAACTGTCAGGTGTCATTACTGAGTCATTGTCGGTGATCTGTGAAAGGGTCCAGAGAATGAGAAGTGCTATAGAACTGGAAAGGGGCAAATGCTTACCCAATTTTTAAAAGAAAATAGGTTCTGCTGGCCAGTGAGAGTGACTTCAATTGCTGAGCAAGTTCTAGACTACAATAGTAAAGAGGAAGCCAAGTCACAAATGTAGGACAGGGGATGCCAATTAACCTCATTTCTTTTTTTGACAAGAGAAATGGTAGATCAGGGGAGTGCTGGGGATCTAGTTTACTGAGGTTGTAGCAAACCCTCTGATAAAAGTATCTCATGCTTTCCTTATGGAAAACAGAAAGATGTGAACTAGACAGTAATAGAGTTTGGATAAATTTGAAACTGATCAAATGTCACTAGTGGTCTGATGTCAGTTTAAAGGAGATCTTCAGTAGGATGCTGAGGGACCTGTATTTGTCTTACCATTTAATGTTTTTATCAACAACTCTAAGACAAAAGATAATATGCATTTGGCATTATAACACAAAACCTCTCTTTTTCTCTTCTGTCTGTGCCTCTGTCTGTCTCTCTCTCCTCTCCCTCCCTCATTTTCCCTCTCCCTGCTCTTTCTCTTCCTTGTCTTTTCTCCACCTCACCCTCTCTCTCCTCCCTCATGCTACCTTATCAAAAGGTCCTGAGTCTTTAAAACTTTTTGGCTTTTCCTTTCACTGGTAATTTTTTGACCAGCACTTTGAGTTTTGGAAACTTTAGGTCTGCCACTTAAACTACAATAGTCTGTCCTTTAATTTTCTTTTCCCCTTCTGTCTCTTTGTCTTATTTTCTCTACAGTCCAACAGATGGTAAATTACATTTTCAACAATGGTTTTTTTCCTGTGAAGGAAGTGTTCCATTTGACATTGACATTTAAAAATTACTTTTCTTCAGAAAGAAACCTAAGAGGGAACAAAGAACCCAGTGTCTACCCCGGTTTGTCCTACCATAAATTATGGTAACTTAAAAATAGCATCTAAGAATAATAATGATAGCTAACATACAGCAATGATTATGTGCCAGACACTTTACAAATAATATGTTCTTTAATCTTCACAATAACCCTGGGAGGTAGGTGCTATTATTATCTTCATTTTACAATTAGGGAAACTGAGGCAAATAGAATTTTTTTTTTTATTTGCCTAGGATCACACAGTAACAGGTTGGATTTGACAGGTCTTCCTGACTCTAGCTGCAGTGTGTGTCAGGCCTAGAATCAGGAAAACCAGAGCTCAAATCTGACCTCAGACGCTAGCTGTGGTACCTTGGGTAAGTAATTTAATCTCTATTTGCCTTTGTTCCTTCATCTATAAAATGGCAGTGTAATAGCACCTACCTGCTCGGGTTACTGTAAGGATCAGATATTATAAAACACTTAGCACGGTATCTGGCACACGGTGCCAGATATTAGCTATTCTATCCTGTACCATCTAGCTGCCTAGGTCTTTTACCTTGATGTTTTTCACCCTCGCTAGCCCTCTACCCATCTCAAAGATTATTCCTCTCATTGTTTTGGCCCACAATGCAGGCCTGATCCTGGTAACCTCAGATCAATAGGTGTATACATTGCACCTTGTCTGGTATTTGTTTTCCAATTGCCCAGCTTGATTGTAGGATGCCTACCTAGAAGAGAAGACAGAAGCAGCCCCAACATGAGCTATGAGTCTGTCATTTAAGTGTGACTTTGTTAGATACCTATAACCAAGTTTTTCAATGAACCTCAGAGGTCAAGGAGACCAGGAGTCTGAATCTCCATGGCCTGGACCTCCTCTTGGGCTCCCATCTCCCAAGAAGTTGCCCCTGTCAGAAGATACTGATGCTGAGGGGATGCAATCAGAATAACAATAAAAACCTTTAAAAGGCATCCAGCCTCTTCCATCCACTTATAAGGCTTCTGTCTTAGGTCTTCTAGAATTGCTAAGCCTCCCAATTGTTCTCCCTGCCCCAAATTCTCTCTTTGGTCCATCTATCCTCCATTCAGCCACAGTAATGTTCCTAAAGCACATTCCTGACAATTCATGCCCTTGCACAATTTAAAATTTACACCTTGTATAAGCTCCAGTGGCTTCCTGTTACTGTAGAATAAAGTGTGCTTAACCTGGGAACAATGAACTTTTTAAAAATATCTGTTGATAATTTTAATATAATTGAAATCCTATGTGTTTTGTTTTATTAATTTACAAATACTCTGAGAAGGACCCCAATAGTAAATCTTCACCAACCTGCCAGAGGAGTCCACGACGCATAAAAGGTTAAGAACTCTAGAATCAAATCCAAACCCTCTGTTTGGCATGGAAATCCTTAACTACCCTGGCTCCTACCTACTTTTGTAGCCTTACATCCCTTTATCACATACTCTTATCCAGCCATAGTGGCAGCTTTTCTGCTTTTTTCACATATGACATACCATCTCCCACCTCCATGCCTTTGAACAGATTGTCTCCCATGTCTGAAACCATCCACTATGACCTTAGACTCTTAAAATTTTGTTTCCTTCAAAGCTCAGTTCAAAGGCCATCTGAATTAATGTAGCCACCTCCTACTGGAAGTCTTGATTGGTCTATCCCAGCTTCTCATGCCTCTTCCCTAAAATTACCTTTTAGATGGCAAAGTGGATAGAGTGCCAGACTTGAAGTCAGGAAGACTCATCTTCCTGAGTTCATATCTCGCCTCAGAAACTAGCTGTGTGACCCTGGGCAAATGAGTTAACCCTGCTTGCCTCAGTTCCTCATCTGTAAAATGAGCTAGAGAAGGAAATGACAAACTACTTAAGTATCTTTGCCAAGAAAATCCCCCCAAAATGGGGTCACAAGTCCGAAATGACTAAACAACAGTTGCGTGTACTTCTACGTGTAGTGCTGTCTCCTCCTATAGATTGTAACCTCCTTGAGGTTAGGGACAATTTCATGTTTGTCTTGAATCCTCAGTAACTAACAAAATCCCTAGTACAATAGATGCCTAATAAATGCTTGATTAACTAACAATCTTAACCTTTAAGCAGAGTTGTTTTGGGCTGTGTCTGACTCAAGCTAGCATCCAGGTTATTTATGTTAGATATTGGAATGGACTGAGACACTAAATCATTCACCAATTAGCAAAAGATTAACTTACCCATAGCAGAAGGATAGTCAGTAAGAGTGGGCCCTAAGGACACCTCCCGTTGATGCAGCTGAGCCAAGGTCCTTTGCCTGACTTGTCCGCTGTTTTCCAGCCAGGCATCAGCATATACCTGAGCTCCTTGTAGCCATTTTGTTCTCAAGTGGCCAAGAAATGATGTCAGCAGCCTGAGACTTTAGTCCCCTGAGCCAATTAAATCTCAAGAATGGTTTTTAATACCTTTGAAGGAGAAACTAGCCTAACTTGGAGAAGGTTTAGGATATTGCTCCCTCCACATAAGGGTTCTCAACAAGGAGCCTGTGAACTTTTTTTTTAATGTTAATCATTTCAGTATAATTGGTTTCAATATAGTCATTTTACTGTCCTGATTATTTTATTTTATGCATTTAAAAATATTATTCTTAGAAGGGGTACATAAGCATCACCTGCCAGAGGAGTCCATGACACATGCACACAAGAAAAAGATTAAAAACCACTGCTATAAGAGACATAGACCAGCAGTCTTGAGGCTACACAGCCTGGAGGCAAAACTGACTGGTTTTTCTCTTAGCAAGAATAGATGACGAGAGAGTGAAGATTGGACAAGGCTTTCTATTACTGGGGTTAAAGAATAAGTAACTGGGGAGAGTCTTCTAGTTGGGGGTTTGGGTATTCCCAAATGGGACATTGTCCCTACATGGGAACAGTTGGGCAATTGGGATCATGTGGTGATGATGGCAATAGGAGTGGTTTGCCTTGGGCATAGCTCAATCTCAATTCTCAGGCATTCTGGCTCCAGATCTCAGGCTGGGACTGATAAGCATTTGTTAAAATTTGTGTTAGATTGCAACTGTCCTGGAATCAACTTACTGCAGCCCTGAAGAGGAATATTAATAGTGCCAGATTGGGAACTCAAAGCCAAGAAAAGACCAATGTCCCTGAAAGCATCCCAGAGAGGCAGGAACAGGGAGAAGTATGGCCAACATTCCAGGGAGACGAGGGAGGGAGATTTTGGCTGTTTGAACTGAGACAGGAATCTGGAGGAGAAAAGGCAGGGGAGGGGGAAGCATTTCCTGGAAGTATCCAGAAGGATCAGAGCACAACTATTGGAAAACAGCCCCCCATCCCGGCCCTCCCACTCACCTTTGTCTTTCCCACTCTTAAGTCTTAAAAATCAGTGGGAGTCAGAAGCATGGTGGACAAGAGAGAGTGCTTCACTGGAATCAGCCCCAGCCTTAAGTCAGCCAAAGGAATGGAATGTTTTCTGGTTATGCCACATTTCTAGGGAAGATCTCATCACATCTGTTCATTGTAGCACTGAGTGAAGGAAGGGAGAAGGGTAAAGGATGAATACCAGAACAGGAATGTAATGATCAGAAGTTGACATAGGGGATTTAGGGGCACACTGCAGATCCCAACTTCAGAGACAGCTGGGTGGCACAGTAAAGAGAGAGGGCACTCAGGGCTTTAGAATGAGGAAGACAAGTTCAACTCTGACCTTAGACACTAGCTCGGTGAGCCTGGGTAAGTTATTTAACTTGTCTGCCTTGGTTTCCGTTATTTTGGGTTTTTAAAAATACTTTCATTATTGTTTCAATATAATCAGTTTCCTTTGCAATCGTATGTATTTGATTTTATGCATTTAAAAATATTCTGAGAAAGGGTCCTGAGGCTTCTCAAGACTGCCAAGGGGTCCGTGACATAAAAAAAGATGAAGAATCCCTGCCATAGGAACTTCTCCAGAAGATAGTAACCTCTTCCCCAACCTCCCTAGGGATTCTGTATTCTCCATAGAGACCCAAAACATTTAGTAATAACAATTCACATTTACAGAGAACTTTTATGCAATGTGTTCTAAAAGTCTTAGCACAGTTTTAAAACTATTAAAGTTTAAAACTGCTCTTAGAGTTTTGTAATACCCTGTATACATAATCTCATTTGAGCTTCACTACCAACCTTCAAAGTGGCTATGATAAATATTATTATCCCATTTTACAGACAGAAACAATCACAGAGAGGTGTGGTAATTTGCCCAGGATCCCTTGACTAGTAGATGTTAGGACCAAGTATTCTACCCAATCTCTCCATATTCCAAGATCAACATACTTTCCATTACTCATAAGGCCCCCTGAGGTGCAGGAATGTCATTACAACAGATGGGGTGAAGTGAATGGAGGCTGACCACTGCCCCAAGACTCCTCTCTTCCTTGCAATCTATCTGCAATCCCTGCCATTAGCTCTTTGACTCCTCCTACTGGCTTCTCACTGCTACCACTGGGACCTGGGTTCCAAGGTCCAGGACACATTAATTAAATCCCTTCTTTTACCCTGGGGCCTGAAATCGGGGTACCGGCTTTAAGTTTTTAAAGGTGCTTATTTCTCAGCAAATATAGGACATGCTCTGTGTGTGTGTGTGTGTGTGTGTACCTGTGATTTTACTGGATAGTCAATAAATAAAATTAAGTGCTGACAGGCACTGTCCTATGGGCTGGGGATACAAATACAGTCAACAGACAGTCCCTTCCTTTGAGGAATTCACAATTGAATGGGGAGACAACAAGTAAACGTGTGTATACATACATATAGATATGTGTATATACACACACACACACACATATATATACATATATATATATGCAATCTATATACAGGATAAATGGGAAATAATTCTGAGAGGGAAGGCACTAGAAATAAGAGATGTTAGGAAAGGCTGCCTATAGAAGATGGGATGTTAGCTGGGACTTCAAGGAAGCCAGGGGAGCCAGTAGGTCAAAATGAACAGGGATCATCCCAGGCATGGGGAGGAGCCAGAGAAAAGCACAGAGTCAAGAGATGCAGGCAGGGTCTTGTTCATGGAAAAGCCAGGAGGCCAGGGTCACTGGGTGTTTCAAGTTGAGGAGTAAGGTATTAAAAACTAGAAAGGTAGGGGGAGGCTAAGTTGTGAAGGGCTTTGAATGCCAGAGTATTTTGTGTTTGATCCTGGAGGTGCTAGGGACCCACTAAAATTTATGGGAGGTGGGGAAGAGGTGACATGAGTAGAACTTCACTTTAGTGACTGAATGGAGGGTGGATTGGAGTGGGGAGAGATATAGCAGGTAGACCCACCAATAGCTACTGTAGTAGTCCAGGTATGAGGGAATGAGGGCCTGTACCAGAGGTGGGGCAGGGTCAGAGGAGAGAAGGAGCATATTCAGGAGGTGTTGCAGAGGTGAAATTGACAGACTGTGGAACCAGCTTAGATTGGGGGTTGAGAAAGAGTGAGGAGTACAGGATGACTCCTAGGTTTCGAGCCTAATGGACTAGAAGGAGGGTTTTGTCCTTTACAGTAAATGGAAAGGTAGGAGGGGGAGAGTTTAGAAAGAAAGGCAATGAGTTCAGTTTTGTACCTGTAGAGTTTAAGGTGTCTACTGGACATCCAGTTTGAGATGTGTAAAAGGCTGTGGGAGATGCAAGACTGGAGATCAACAGAATGGTTGAGGCAGGAGAAATGGATTTGAGAACCATCAGCAGAGAGGTGGCAATTAAATCGATGGGAGCTGATGAGATCAACTAGTAAGGTGATATGTAGGGAGAAGAGAAGAAGGCCCAGGACAGAACCCTGTGGGACACGTACAGTTAGAGGGAGCAATCTGGAGGAGGATCCAGCAAAGGAGACAGGGAAGGAAAGGCCAGAGAGGGAGGAGGAGAACATTGTCCTGAAAACCTTAAAGGAGGAGAATATCAAAGAAGAGAGAGTGTCAGAGGCTGCAGAGGTCAAGGAGAATGAAGACTGAGAAAAAGCCATTGGGTGTGTCAACTAAGTGATCATTGGTAACTCTGGACAGAGCAGTTTTGGTGGAATGATAGATAAGGCCAGAAGTTGGATTGTGAGGGGTTAACGAGAGGAGAGGAAAGAAATGAGAGGTACTGATCATAGGCAGTCTTTTTGAGGAGGCCAACCACAAAAGGCAGAACAGATCTAGGACAATAGCTAGCAGGGAAGGATCGAGCAAGGGTTTTTTGAGGACAGAGGTGACGTGAGCCTGTTTGTTAGCAGTAGCAAAACATCCAGTAGACAGAGAGATTGAAGAGAAGTGAGACAACGTTGGAAGAGACAGTATGGAATAGCATCCTTTAAACAGGTAGAGGGGTTAGCTTTGGTAAGGAGTAAAACCATTTCATTAGGTGAAACAGGGGAGAAGGAAGAGAGGGGCAGAAGGTATTTGAATGCTAGGAAATGAGGAAGAGGGGAGAAGGTGCTTACAGAAGATGACCTCTAGTTTTTTCCTGTAAAATATGAGGGGGCGGGGGCTGTTGAGGAGAGATGAGGTTTGGAAGAGAATGGGAGAGCAAGTTGATGAGGGAGGTATAGTAGGACTGCCTAGCAGCAGTGAGGGCCCAGTTGAGGTTGTATCACCAGGCTCTACAGAATATAACTTCCCTGTAATTTATAGTCTTAGTTGCCTGGGAACATTGAGAGAGAGGTTAAATGATTTGCTCAGAATCATACAGGCAGTATAAGTGACAGGTAACATTTGAACCCAGACCTTTCTCCGAGGTCAGCTCATTATCTATTGGGCAACTCTACCTCTCTACCATGACACATACTTGATTTCAGAATAACAAAGGAAAAAGTTACAAAGTCACAGTTGTCTTTCTGGTCTTCTGTGAGAAGGTATGAGAAGGAATTAGACTTGAATGATTCTTGCTTCTTTTTCTGTGCTTAACAAGGGGTCTTCATCTGGCTTCTGACCCAGAGCCAGCCAGGACAGTCTTATGTTTGTCTTACATCAGGCTCCAAGTTTTTAGGATAAGGTAGATTTTGTTTGACAAGACTGCTAAATGTCTCATCCCTCCTAGAAATTACTTCCTCACCATAACTCCCAGCTTTGGCACTCTCTACCCCCTTGAAAAAGGACTCTTCCTTTGGGCTTTAAGCTGCCTTCCCCTAACCTGGCACCTTTACTCTCTGGAAGGTCACAATGTATTTCTTCACTGGAAATCCTCTATTGCCCTTGATCCATTCCTTTCTGTCCTGGTTTCCTCTCCCTGGAGAAAGTCATTGTTATGGAAAAGAGAAAGGACCACATGGCTGAGAAGCCCAAAGCAGGCTCCTGCAGGGATTTAATTATACTGTCTGGAGGAACTCCAGCCTCTCCAGCGAGTGCTGACCCTTCCTACCCTTGCCTCCATCACCCATCTCCTTCAGCTCCCATCAAAGAAAGTGTTCAGTTAGAGCCTAAGGAACCACCCCCTCCTTTGAGGTATCCCATAGAGAGAATTCCTGCAGGGAGCCGGTGAGAGGTTGGAATCAATTACTTCTAAGATCCTTTCCAACAGAGATTATCTGAGTGAAACTTTCTGTGATTTCTTTCTTTCTTAGCTCCTAGTACATCCAACCTCTGTAGAGCAGCTATCTATAGCTAGGTCTGTCTCCCTCTTTCTACTAACCCCTTCCCCTACCTTCCTACCTACTTCCCCTTCTCATTTGCAATGGGCTTGCCCTCTCTTTCTTTGTTTATTCACACACACACACACACACACACACTCCTAGACAAAGAAGAAATCTAAAATGATTCTTTCGTGTGGTCAAAATGTTTATCTTTTGCCCCATCTTAATCTGTCTCAATCTCTTCAGATTTATGATGAAAAAATGCTAGATGAGCACTTACTGTGTGCCTGGCACTGTGCTAAGCCCTGGGGCTATGAAGAAAGGCAGAAATACAGCCCCAGCCCTTGAGGCTCACATTCGAATTCGGGGAGACAACTTGCAAAAAAAATGTACATTCCAGATCTATGTCATGTAAAGGAGAGAGCGTGTCAGAGGCAAGGCATTGGCAGTGTGGGGAGAGAGAGGAGACTAGAAAGTGAGTTTTGAGCCTAATCTTCAAAGTAGCCAGTGAAGCTGGGAGGTGGAGGTGAGGAGGTGGAGTGTTACAGGCATGTGAGACAGGGAGTGCAAAGTCAGGAAGGAGATGGAGCATTATGTTCAAGAACAGTAAGACCAGTGTAGCTAGACTATAGAGGTGAGTAAAGTTTAAGAAGATTAGAAACACAGGAAGGAGACAGATTGTGAAGGGCTTATATGGGATCCAGGAGGTAATAGGGAGCTATTGGAACTTATTGAGTGAGGGAACAGGGTTGGTGGTGGTAGTATGTGACAAGATCAGGTCTTGGCTTTAGGAAAATCACTTAGGCAGCCCTATGGAAGTTGTATTGGAGGGAGGAGAGACTTGAGGCAGATACCAATCAGAGATCTATTGCAAAAGTCTGGGCATGAGGTCATGAAGGCACTTATCATAGACAGTCTTTTCGAGGAGTCCAGCCACAAAGGGCAGAACAGATCTAGGATAATAGCTAGCAGGGAAGGATCAAGCGAAGGGTCACTCCCAGAGTCACAACTGGGAGAAGAAAAGGGGATGGAGAGGAAAGATGTTGGATCTGTGGTGTGAGAGCCAGTCAGAAGTTGAGGATGATCCCAAGGTGAGGGGTCTGGGTGACTGGAAAGATGGTGATATTTTAGGGAGTAACCATTGAACCCCTCTCATCTTTTATTCACCTCTTCTCTCAGACCTTCCACCTCCATTTTTGTCCCCGTTCCCCTGAAGAGCTACTTTGCTCAGACCTTGAGCCGTCAATGGACCCCACCTCGGTCCAGGAGAACTGAGTTTTAGCTAAGTCCATTATCTCATTTTGACCTTGGTAAGGTATTTCATCACTCCAGCCTTCAATATCCTTATGATTTCAATACTTCCAATCTGAATTTGGTCAATGTGGGCACTGTCTCCACCAATGCAGATTGCAACCCTTCTATGAATTTAGTAGAAAGCTGGTGTGACTAAAAAATCCATCACCTAGTCTGTGCTCAACCTGGTAAGATGTTGCCTCACCTGAAGTAGTCTGGTCCTCAGACCACCTCCAGAGCTCTGCTTGGAGCCTTTCCAGCCCAGAGAGAGCTCATGCCCCAATGGCACAGCCTTCTCTCAGAGAACCCAGCATTCCTTACAGTAAGACTTGAATGGAGGGAGCTGCTCTTTGTAGGGAGAGTGTGATGATCCAGCAAGATCAGGGAAGAAAGGATAAGACAAACTCTAACCCTGAGTGCTGTCTCTTGAAGCCCCCAGTGCCCTAGTAGCTGGCCTCCCTTGTGGTTTCTCTGTGCTCCTCCTTCCCTTCTTTTGCTAAAGCCTACTTCAAATGATCTGGCAGCCCCTCTAGCCCAGAAAGCTCTCTCTGCCTTTGTAGATCCCAGCCCCTCTACAATTCTTGTCCATTTGTCCCCACGCATGCTCCATACCTTTAAGAAGAAGGGATGGACCCCGCGGACTC
>CM053623.1:446554454-446571050 GCA_028646595.1 Phalanger gymnotis | reverse complement strand
AAAAAAAAACCAAAAACAAAGCTTTTGCATACAACTAGGAAATAAGATATACAGGCAACAGGGCATAGAAATCTATCTTGCCCTACAAGAAAGTAAGGGAAAATGGGATGGGGGGGAGTGGGGTGACAGAAGGGAGGGCTGACTGGGGAACAGGACAATCAGAACATATGCCATCTTGAAGTGGGTGCGGGGTAGAAATGGGGAGAAAATTTGTAATTCAAACTCTTGTGAAAATCAATGCTAAAAACTAAAAATATTAAATAAATAACCAAAAAAAAAATAGATGCATACCAAATAGAATGACTTTTGAGAACTTCACAGCAGTTCTAAGTCTACAGGGACAGAGTCTGTTGTTTCAAAAAGCTCCTGATGTGAGGATGACTAAAACCACAATAATGTAAGAGGCCTAGTTTGCCAACATTTCACCAACAGAAGTGACAATGTTGGTGGCATTTCCTAGCGCACGCACTAGAGTCCTATTCTAATGCTTCCTTGAGGCAGGGAAGTATCCCTGCTTTCTCAGAGGATAGGTCCATTTGGCACAAGCTCTGGCAGGTGCTACTAAGGTGGAAAGGTCATCCAAAGACTGCCTGGGCTAAATCTGAGGAGGCTCCTCTCCAGGATGCTGGCCTCTGCCACAGGATTAGTTTTTATGGTGGCTACCACCACTCACAACACTGTTTCCAAAGAGTGGAGAGCTGTGGTCTGTGCTGATGGAGGAAGTGCACATCCAGAAACAATCACAAGTCCATGGGTGAAGGAATACATAACAATGCCACAGTAACAGGGATATTGCTCAGTTTTCGAAAAGCTTTCACAAACACCACGAGGCACCTCGACAACCGGTCTCTTCCTTTAACTCCTCAATCTTCTTGATTCTCCCCACCTACCTCAAAACGGTTCTGTCGGGTTGGGACATCAACTGCTCCCAAGTCAACCAAGGACTTGAATTGGGCATTGGTGTGATCTTTGAGGAACGTCAGCACAGGGATGACTCCATCAGGATGGATGCAGATCTCTAGTTCATTGAAGCATGATACCTAGGAAGCAGGGAAAGGGAATCCAGAGCTTCTGAAAGGAGGGTGAAGTCAGGCTTAAGGCATTTCATCAGGAGCAGAGCAGGTGGGAGTTTGGAACGAGCATGTTGTGGTCCAATGAGTGAAGGAAAAGTCACTGCTCAAGTACTTACTGTTTGCTTAGCACCCTGTTAAAGTGCTGGCGATACAAATGCGATGCTTCCCAAGCTGTGACCCAGAGCTCAATAACTCTACTGGCCATGAAAACCATCTCTGGCTAGTAGTCATACCTGAACTTGCTGGACGTATTTGGGTAGGATCTCAGCCACATATTCTCCAAAAGCAGAGAGTTGCTTATGGGTCACTTCATCCCACTGTTTAACTGTGGCTGAAAAGCAAAAAGAAATCTCATTTTTACAGGAAGCAAATGGAAAGGGAATGGGTGCAGAGAAGGAAAGACATAGGGTGGCTATGGCATTTAAGGCCTTACTTGGAGCCTTCTTAGCAGTGACTCAGAGGGAACCCTGAAAGTTTCAAGACGTGTGTCAAGTGAGAGTCAGGAAAACCATACTGCATTCCAGAAGGCAGTATGGTGAAACAAACACAACGGGAATGCTAGGTCTGTAAGCAATTCAATGAAAATATACATAGGATTTAGGCTGAGACATGAGGTTGAGACCAAGGAAATAAAATGACTTGTCCAAGGTGACCCAGATACTTAAATCCCAGGTGGGTCCTCTGATTTAAAATTCAGTGGTTCTTCCACAATAAAGTCTTGTTAACTAAAAGCCTTCTTCTCTTTCAAGAAACCTTTCTTGATTAGCACAGCTGAATGTCTTCTCTTCATAACTCCCACAGCTCCGATAAATGAATCAAGAGCTAACCTCCTCAAGGCCCTGTGATAGGGCATCACAAAAGCAATGAACTGTAAACTGCAAGACTTGGGTTCAAGTCAGACATTCTGAATAGTCAGTTGTGGGGCCTTGGGAAACCATCACCCAGCCTCAGCTCTTCAACGTCACAGGGAACTACGAAGGACTACGTGACCTCCAAAGGCTTCTTTTAGGTCAGCCAACAAGAGTCTACTTAATGCTTACACGGTGGCAGGCACTGTGCTAAGGGCTAAGGATAGAATCACAGATTTGGGGAAGTAAAGGTTCTACAGATGTTACCAGTTCAAGGCACAGTAGCACTCGGCCTGGAGTCAGGAAGATCTGAGTTCAAATACAGCCTCTGACACCTAATAACTGTGAGACTCTGGGCAAGTCACTTAACCCTTATTTTTGATGTTAATTTTTAAGTTAATGGAGGCAGATACCACAGTTCCACATCTGTAAGATGGAGACACACTGGAGAAGGAAATAGCAAACCACTCCAGTAACTCTGCCAAAAAAACCCCACACTCTGTCAGACACAACTCAACAACAGTTCAAACCACCTAATTTTTTAAACAGGTAAGGAAACTGAGTCCCGTTGGGGCTAAATGACTTTGCCACAGGTCACACGGATGGTAAGTGGGGGAGAAAGGATTTGAACCCTGCACGACCAGCCTAATAACGGTAAGCAGCACTCGTTGGAGATCGGAACGGATCTGGTGTAACTCGGTTCTCTCCGAACCCTGGAAGAAGGCAATAATGGTCTAATACCCCCTTCAGGGAGGGGAATTCCGCAGCGGCCGGGGGCGAGGTGACCGGCCCGGGCTCCCGAGGCCAGGCTGTGCTCCAGGTGCCATCTGAGCTGCTCCGGGGGCTGTCCGGGGAGGGCAGCCGGTGGGAGGCGGCGTCCGGCCCCGACATTGCCCCTCCGAGGCCCCGACACCTCCTCTGGACTGACGTCCGGTCCGTAACCCGGCGCTTCCTCCACTCCCCCTCCCCCGGCCCCAGTTTCCCTCGCAGGACAGGGGCGCTACTCACGCTGCTGGCTTCGGGCCGCCGCCCCAGTCTCATCGCGAGCTCCCGGGCCACTCTCCTTCCGCACGGGCACCAGGGCCCCCGCGCGCGCCGCCCCTGCAAGCACAGACGCGGCGTCAGCGAGGCCCGACAGGACCCCGGGCGCCCCCCGCCGCACCCGGCCCGGCCCGCGCCCCCGGCTCACCCCGCGTCCGGGCCCCGGCCGCCCCCACGAGCCCCCGCAGCAGGCCCCCGGCCGCAGCCGCCGCCATCATGTCACCAGGACGCCGAGCCCAAGAGGGAGCAGCGAAAGGAACAAGACAGGACACGGAGCGCCAAGGGCACGGACCGGAAGCGGAAGGGCGCGGCGGGCGCCGGATCCGGAGGGACGCGGGCGCCGAGCCAGAAGTTCCGGGGTACGGGATGCGAGCTGGAGGCTCAGGTGAGCAGGCGAGGGGCAGCAGCGGGGGGGAAGGAGGGAGATGCCGGCGCAGCCCCCATCTCCTGCTCGGCGGCCTAGGGGAGGTATCACATTCCGGCTTCGGGCCCCCCGCCGGGAGAAGCCGGGAGAGCCGCGATGACAGATGGGAGGGGGCTGGGCCGGGGGCGGCTGAGGGCCCGCGAGGCTGGCTTAAAGGCTGCCACCTGCGCGCCCCGCCCCCGCCCGTGGTCCCGCTCTCTTTAACCCGGCGCGTTCGGCCCGCCCGGCCCCGTGCTTTTGCTTTGCAGACGGCCCGTGGTGAGAGCAACCCACCGCGATGGAGTCGCCCGAGGAGCCCGGGGCCTCGACGGAGGAGAACTACTTTGTGAACTACACGTTCAAGGACCGCTCCCACTCGAGTCGCGTGGCCCAGGGCATCATGAAGCTGTGCCTGGAGGAAGAGCTCTTCGCCGACGTCACCATTTCGGTGGAAGGCCGCGAATTCCAGCTACACAGGCTCGTCCTCTCGGCCCAGAGCTGCTTCTTCAGGTCTATGTTCACGTCGAACCTGCGTGAGGCCCACAACCGCGTGATTGTGCTGCAGGACGTGAGCGAGTCGGTGTTCCAGCTGCTGGTGGACTACATCTACCACGGCAAGGTGAAGCTGCGCGCGGACGAGCTGCAGGAGATCTACGAGGTCTCCGACATGTACCAGCTCACCTCGCTCTTCGAGGAGTGCTCCCGCTTCCTGGCCCGCACCGTGCAGGTGGGAAACTGCCTGCAGGTGATGTGGCTGGCCGACCGGCACAGCGACGCGGGGCTCTACGCCGCGGCCAAGCACTGCGCCAAGACCCACCTGGCGCAGCTGCAGAACACCGAGGAGTTCCTTCATCTGCCCCATCACTTGCTCACTGACATTATCAAAGGTGAGCTCGCGGAGGCGGGAGCGCCGCTTCGAGCTGGGGAGGGGGCACTACCAGGAGACCGGATACCTAAAGTTTCCTCCTTATCGTTATCTCTGAATTTGCCAGGTGTATCGATTCGGCTCAAAATTGGGGACCCAGTGACTGGTGCGGCTAGGAAAACAAATCTTTCCCTAGGAATCTGGCTGTCTTTAAATGTTTAGGATAAAGTAGCCAACTGCTGAAATGAAAAATTTAAAAACAGAACTCTTGCTTTGAGAATGTTAGGTGGAAGACTAGGAGATGAAAACCCACTTTTAGAACACAAGGTTGATTAATTTTAGGCTGGATTTTTTTTCTCCTAAGAAAAAGGTAAATGTGGTTTCTGTCACTGACACTTCTGGCTGTAACTTATGGAATGATTGTGCCAGCCTCTTTTCTCTTCTCCACCCTCTACCCCAGATGGAGTCCCACGTTCCCAAAATCCATCGGATGCAATAGAAAGTTGGGTCAACTTCAACAAAGAAGAGCGAGAGAGTTTTTCAGAATCACTCAGGTCCAGCTTAAAGGTATGAAATTTCTAAGAGACCTACTATAATAATCCCCAAATACTGCAGTCACCCTGGCCTCCCTAGTGTAGGCAAGAAGGACAAGGGAAGCCTGGTTTTACAAGATTATAGTAGGAGATTGCACTGTTTATTGTCCCAGATGGATAAAAAGCAATGAAAGTCTGGTCTTATTCCCTTTTTGTGGCTAGGACTTGTTCATCCATGCAGCTACTCTCTAAATATGGTCTTTCCCCTTTGACTTTATCATTAGCAAACTTAGGAAACCTTTGGCACAAGCATAGACCCTACAATTAACTCACAACCACAGTAAAACAGCTGGAGATCTGAGTGCAATTAACTCTCTTCCTCTAGCATAAAAAGCCCTGGAAAGACAGTGATAGGAGGAGAGTCAGGCTGAGGCTCCCACAGTCATCAGATGGGGGTGAGTTGGAGCAAGACAGCAGTGGGAAGGGGAGCTCTTTGGGATCAGGCTTTCCTCAGCTGGAACCTAGGAATGACAGTGTTTCTGTTTTGTGCAAACAGGAAATTGGAGAGAATGTACACATTTACCTAATTGGGAAGGAATCATCTCGCACTCATTCCTTGGCTGTCTCCCTACGTTGTGCTGGGGATGACTCTATCAGTGTAAGTGGCCAGAACAGCTTGTGCCACCAGATCACAGCAGCCTGCAAGCATGGCGGTGACCTGTATGTGGTAGGTGGGTCGATTCCCAGACGGATGTGGAAATGCAACAATGCAACAGTTGACTGGGAGTGGTGTGCTCCCTTGCCCCGTGACCGGCTCCAGCACACCCTGGTCTCTGTGCCTGGAAAAGATGCCATCTACTCTTTAGGTGGCAAGACCCTGCAAGATACCCTTTCCAATGCTGTTATCTACTATCGAGTTGGGGACAACGTCTGGACGGAGACCAGCCAGCTGGAGGTAGCCGTATCAGGGGCTGCTGGCGCCAATCTCAATGGGATCATCTATTTGCTAGGAGGTGAGGAGAATGACCTGGATTTCTTCACAAAACCTTCTCGGCTTATCCAATGCTTTGATACAGAGACAGAGAAATGCCACGTGAAGCCCTACGTGCTGCCCTTCGCAGGTCACATGCATGCTGCTGTACACAAGGACTTGGTGTTCATCGTGGCAGAAGGGGACTCCCTAGTGTGCTACAACCCAATGCTGGATAGCTTTACCCGCCTTTGCCTTCCAGAAGCCTGGAGTTCAGCTCCCTCCCTCTGGAAGATTGCCAGTTGCAATGGCAGTATCTATGTATTCCGGGACCACTACAAAAAGGGGGATGCCAATACTTACAAGCTTGACCCTGCCACCTCAGCTCTAACTGTCACCAGTGGCATCAAGGTGTTGCTTACCAACCTGCAATTTGTATTGGCCTAAGGCCCTGCAGAAAGGCGTAGACAACTACTATGCCCTCCTTTTCCCCGGGTCACTTCCTTCTCTTCCTCACCCTGGCCTGAAAGGCCTCATAACCCATTGTTCCAAGAAATCCTGTCTCTAAGACCACTATGCTACCTTCTGCTGCTCACCAAGCTGGAGTAGGCTACAGTTCTTGGGGCTTTTTACAGAGGCATCTCACACCCCTACTTGGAATTAAGGGTAGGCTAGCCTGCTATTTGCAATCCCCTGTGCTTGATTTAGACAGAGCCACTCCTAAATCTTTTTGGCACAGCCTTCCCTCTGAAGAATGTTAAACGTGAGGGCCCCTCACCCTACGGCCTAAAAGGGCCTTTGCTTTCCAGGGAACTGAGTTGAAGGATGCTGTTTGCTTGTGAACTAGAGAAAACACAGAGTTTGCAGTTTTCCTTCAGGCTCTGATCTATGGTTTTAGTGAGGGATTCAGCCTCAGGTATTGCTTGGCTACTCTTTAGGGTCCACCATGATCTAGAATTCTGGGAATTCTCTGTAGTATCTTCCTATTTGTCAAAGTAAATGGCACTTATTTCTACATTACCCCATGACTATCTTTGGGGCAAAGATACTGTTTCTGATCTATAGCAGAAACTTATCTTTCAAACATGGAAATAGCCCGTTCTTGTAGAGACTGTGAACCCAGGCAAGAGCCAGGATTGTTCTCGTAATAAAAGTCTTTGGTGGGACGTATATGTGTTTGTGTCTATCACTGAATGGGTCACCTCCAAAAGCCATGTGACTACATGCCCAAGACTTGCTGGTGTGACATTTTCTCTCATCCAAGATCAAGAGCTGTAAAAAGACATCCGTGAAGGTCAAGAATTATGGTCTTTCTCTTCCCCTTTCCCAAGGTTAAGATGCTTTGTAGTGACAAATGCTAAGAGGAAAAATGTTGGGCACATGGGGCCTCAATATATACTTATCAAATGGAATTTTTCTTGGCCCCAATGTAGTAAAAGATAAAAATCCATTGAGAACTGAGGCTACACTTAGTTTCTGTTGTAGCATGAACAGTTTTCTAAGACTGGAGCAAAACAAAACAGACAAAAAAGGATGGTTATCCATCCTTTGCCACATTTCTGGTAGAGCAAGTTTTTTTTCTGTCTATTACGAGTTAAAGCTCCTAGGGTCCACTGAATGCATTTCTTTATTCCATAATGAGCAGCAGAGTCTTAAGAGTTCTTTCCAGTCCCCCTACTTCATTCATGAGCTGGTACTTCTTGGGAAGCCTTAGTTTTTTTCTGCTTCAGCCATGACCTGTTTGTGGAATTCCTTGAGGACCTCTACCTGCCGAGGTCGGATGTGGATGTGGGATCGAATCTTGGCAATAGCCTTCACTGCTTCCTCTGGACTCCACTTGTATACCTGGGATAAAAGGAAAGTGAGAAAAGCATGAACGGAGGAGAGTCCCTGCCCAAGCGCAAAGACCAGGTGCTGAGGGACTAGGGACTACTTTTCTTTCAAGTCATTTTTGAACTGAATTTTATTTAGAAGTATTTTATTTTGCAGCTTTCTCCATGCACACGATTTCAAAATTTGTCCTGGATTTTCCTTGGCAGGTAAGTAGTCATAAACTTGTTCTTGCTTTAACAGACCTCTCCAGGCTGGTACTGCTGCAAAGCAATGTACCCTAGTCATGGAGAGGAGCCTGAACTGCCAACCAGCTCTTTCCAAAACAAGGGACTGAGAGTTTCAAGGCGAGCCAGGCAAGACAGGAGATGTTTCAATGAAATTCCTCAAGACAATTAAAAACAACTGTTTTTGTCACTGCTTTATGTCAAGGCTGTCTAATTAGATTAGAAATGGAGAGAGCCAGGATCACTTTGAAGTCCTTGCCTGACAGATCAGGTGTTTGTTCTTCAGGCCTCAAACTCTTGAGCAAGAAGGCATATGTAAAGCATTACTCCACCAGCTAATCAGTAGTACCAAAAGAAACCTGTGCTTGGACTCACTGCTGCCCTGAAAACATCATTCTCTTTCTTCTTAAGCTTTGCGTGTTCCATTGGTTCATGACAGAGAAACACATTTGTTCACTGAATAATCATTTGTTGAGTGACTTCTATGTGCAAAGCACTAGTAGGTGCTGAGAGAGATACAAAGATAGTTAAGAAGTCCTCAGAACTTTCCTCTTTCTACTTGGGGAGAAGAAACCTGAAGTGTGCTATAAGGCTGTTTGTGCTATCTTTACTAGATTTCTGACTGGTTGCCTTCTTTTGGGTGGCTCCCTTCTTTTGCCACAGTGGTCTATTAGTAGGACAGCTCTGAAGTCTGTGATGGGGCCCCTGGAAGGGTTTGTATGGAACTCTGCCCAATCTCATACCTGTATCAAATAGGCTGCCACCATAGTGGCACTTCTGGAGCGCCCAGCCTTGCAATGAACATAGACACACTTCTCCAGTGCCATGTACTTTAGGGTGAACTGGACACCTTTCTTTAGGTTTTCCAAAGTTGGGACTCCAGTCATATCCACTGTGCTGAGACGCAATTGCTCTACTCCAAGCGCTTTCCATTCCTGGAACCAATCCAGCAGTAGAAAAAGAAAGTGAAACAGACTGGGTGGTATGAGGGTGAACACATTAGATTCAGCAGAGTAGAAAAAGAAAGTGAAATGTGATATGGTTGGCAGGATGGTGAACGCGTTCAATTTGGCAGAACAAAACATAATTACCAGGGTTGACATTAACAATGTCTAAGTAAAATTTTACATTCTTTGTTTTGTAAAATACAAGCCTTCTGCATAAAGGTCTCCAAGATGGCTGATCCTATGTTAATAATTAATGAAAGAAGAGTTGCTCTTTTAACAATGGAAACATTTTAAAGATTTAACACAATCTTTTTTTAATGCCTCTCTTGGCTATTTTAATTTTCTGTTACAGAATTTCCCACTACAGAATATCTAACAGCTGTAGAATTGTGTGATTCTGTCTTTGGATCAGCCTGGCACCTGAGTGGTTTCTTGGATTTATGGAACTCTTTTTTTTTTTTAATTTTCCACAAGAGAGTTTTAAAAATTAATTTATTTTTAGTTCTCAACATTCACATTTATAAGATCTTGAGTTCTAAATTTTATCCCTCTCCTCGCCCCTCCCCAAGATGGCATACAATCTGATATAGGCCACACACATACAATCATATTAAGCATATTTTTATGGAACTATTTCACAGATTCTCTAAACCTGTATGGAAGTATTCCCACTAAGGGGTGGGGGAGAAGTAGGGGTAGGGAAAGGAAGAGAGTGCATAAACTAACTGGGAAATTAAATTGTTACTTGAAAGACAGAAGAGATGCAATATTATGGTATCTTGGCAATTTTATTTTTAAGACTTCGGAGTATACTTATGAGTGTATGCTTAATTGGGTCTCAGTCCTACTTGGAAAACCCTATAACATGGCAAAATGACCGTAATTTAAAAACTTAGATTAAATGAATATAAAGGTATAAATAATACAGTATGTTATTTTGGAGACTGATTTTTTGAAAAATATTGATATTCATAATACATATGGTAATCATGCTTTGTTTCCAAATCCGAAATTGGCAAGCCTAATCAGGGCATACTTCATAGAAATTGCATATCCCTCAATTGCCCTATAATACATGTTTTAAGGTCTGGCTAAGGATCTTTGAAGCAAATACTCTTTAAGAAGACCAAGAAAATCTCAGAACATTAAAAAACATGCTTTAAAGTTACTCAGGTCTTTTGAAAATAACTAGCTTCCCCTAAGGAGTCAGCAAGCCAGAAACAAAATTTTAGATTGCTAATATGCTCATGTTAAGCACTCCCCGAATGGGTAGCCCAGCAAAGGCTCTAGAGCAGGGGTGAAGCTTTGGCTTTGAGGCCACATGTGGCCCTTAGGTTCTAAAGTGTGGTCCTTTGACTGAGTCAAGATTTGTTCTGTAAAACTTGGATCAGTCAGAAGACTGCATTACAAGACCTAGGGGGCATGTGGCCTTGAGGTTGAAGTTTACCCACCCCTGTTCTAGAATATTTCCGATTTAAAACATTCTCTATAGACTCGTGTTTTCCCAAAACTAATATGGCATAGGTTAGCATTTTATCAGTATTATCATGAAGACATGTTTCTATAGTATAGGATCTACAGAAAGTCCTTGTTAGAATCTTCAAACTTTCTAGTAACTTGGGTTGTAGAGATGATAGAAATAATGTGTGTCTAGTAAGGATGGTGAATCTTCTTTTTAACAGCCAGCATGGACGTAAATTTTGTTTAACAGAGGACCTGGTTTGTATTCTCATCAAATAGTGCCAATTTTTGTCACAGGATCTGAAATATCATTACATTGTGTACAACTCTTCTGGAATAACTGTCGTTTTAAACTGTAATAAATTTGCTTTCAAAATGCCATTTCCAGATTATTCCTCTCCTAACTACAATGTAAATCAGTTAAATTTAAAAGGGAACAAGGACTTTAAGAAGACCCTTGATTTCTTTAAGGTAGAAGAAATACCTAACTGTATGGTCCAAGGTCAATCAGCATAGGACTGTTAGATTTCCCATAGTTTTGCAGGGTCTTTTGGCCCTTAACAGTCTCCAGACCCTGTAGATGTTCCTTCGGCCCAATTTTTTTCTACCTCAGTGTCTGGGGAAAAAAAAAAACACCTACACCTAAAGGGTCCTCAGTACAACTTGGGTAAGAGCTGTGCTGGGCAGGTTTTGGTGGGATTTATTTCCTTAAGTCCTTACCTCAAAAGTGTTACACAGGAACCTTGTCTCATATTCTTCATTCATGGTTATCACTCCCTGTACATTCTCCTCCTCTATCAGCTGTAGAAAGAAAAAAGAAACCGAAGACATTTTTCAATTTCCTCCAGCATTTTGTCAACCTCTTTTTTGGTCCCCTACCATATTTTACCATGTGCTATCTTTATTAGGAAGATTATAGAACTTAAGAGCAGTAAATCTAATCACATTTTGAAAATGAAAAAACTAAAGCTTGTAGAAAGGATGTAGCAGTTCAAAGTTACACAGTTTAAGTGGTCAAAATTGAAAGCCAGGTTCCCACACTCCAAATCTGATGTTCTTTCTCTGCACACCAGATTGCTTCTTTTAAACATTGATCTTTGTAGGCCCAGCTTCAGCACCTAGCCTTGCCCACCATAAAGGGTTGATAAATGTTAATAGAATTTGAGTTTGAAGGTCACTTAGTACACCTCGGACCCGAAGGTAGAACTCTACTTGACGAGTAAATGCTCTTCCAGGAAGACCACAGAGGAGACCTTTACTTCAGGAAGTAGACAGTTTCACTTTGGACAGCTCTCGGGGAATTTCCGGAAGAGTTTAGCTGATTTCCCAGTAGAAAGTAAAACACGAGGACAGGGCCTCCCCGCCTCCCTCATCTTGTCTATATCGCCAGTGCCTCGCACAAGTCAGCAACTTGATAAACTACGACGCCGGCAGTCCCTGGTGCCAACTGGGGTCCGAGATTCAAATCCCAGGTCCTATACTTAAATACCGGTTTGAGCCGGAGCACTAGGCTTCTCGAGGACAGGGACCAGATTTCTCATGTATGTGCATCCCCAGTCTCTACCGCAGAATCTTGCATACAGTAAATTTAACGTGTTGGTCATTTCCGTTTTCTGGGCCTTTAAAAAATGAGAGGGCTGGACTCCTTAGGAAAGCGTACTGATTGGATGAAGCCCTGGATTCAAATCTCCCTGAGACCACCCCTGTGAACTTGAGCGAATCATATTATCTCTAAACCAAGGTTGGACTGGATGACCTTTAGGGTCCCTTCCAGCCCTGGAGCGAAGACCTTGTCTTTAAAGATCCCAGCTTAGTTCCAATCCTAGCCCCCTTCCGGTAACACGGGCTTAGGCCGGGCTCGGCCTTCCCCACTCTCCTTCCCCAGGTTCTCCGACCCCGCCCCACACCAGGAGCCCGAGGAGGTGGAAGAGGAGAGGACGCGCTCCCCTCCGGTCCCTCCCGCTCCCCCCCCGCTCAGCTGGCGGGTGAGGCTGCGCCCGGGAAGCCGAGCGCGGAGAACCGCGGGGGAAAGGAAGGCCAGGCCGCGCTCCCTCCGGCCCCTCCCTCCTTCTCCCCCCCCCGCCCTCACCCGGTGCGTGAGGCTGCGCAGCGGCAGTGCGCCCAGCAGCACTGTAGAGTCGATGCGGTGGTACCAGTCGCGGTGCCCCGGTCCCGACACCTTGTCGCGCACCAGCGTGTACAGCAGCGTCGGGTAGAAGAGGATCCGCGCCAGGCCGGCGCCCAGCACCGTCGAGGCCGCCATGCCGGTGCGGGCCCAGCGCGAAGAGCCTGGGTTCTTGATTGACCTCGAATCCGGGCTCAGGCTACCCCGATGGAGATCCCGGCTCCGGCTCCGGCACCGACCTTGTCTACAGATCCAGCTCGGCCGCCGCTCCCGCTCCTTCACAGCCGCCTCCTCGCTGAACTCGGAGCTGCCCGATGACGTGCCCGGGAGCAAGGACAGCAGACTAGGCGGCTTCGAGCCGCCCGAGTCGAGGGCCCTGCCCAAGAGCAGCCTCTCACGGGGCTGGGTAGCGGCCCCGGAGGGGAGCGAGGGGGCGGGCACCGACGGCATGGAGGCGGGACCCGGAAAAGGAACGGACCCGCCCCGCCGTCGCCGCGCGTCGGCTTCGTCCAATGGGGAGGCCAGCCGGGAGAGCCCGAAGGACGCGGGCAGACCCGCGGGCCAATCGAGAAGAAGAAAGGCCTAAAAGAAACCGAGAGAAACATGGCGCCGTCCGAGCTCGGCGTGCCGAGGACGAGGGCGAGAGCGAGAGGAGGGAAGAGGCACAGACCCAGAGCCTAGCAGACTCACGCGGTTAGGGTTAAGCAGACTTTTCCTGGAAAGTTTTCATTAAGGGGAGTCTTCCCTCCGGAGATGGAGCACGCTTGGGGATAGACCTCCCCTCCGCCCCCCCCCCAGCACCTGCCTTCTCTCCCTGTGCCGGGGCGCAGCCGATGTCTGTTTCTTCCATTTAATAACTGTTCAAATACTTAAAGACTTATTTTATGCCCATTATGGGGAGAGCCAAAGACTTGCCGAAGGCTAAGCCCCAGCTCCTTCGTCGCGATCTCAAGGCCCTTCGTCCAGGTTACCCTCCTCTGGGGGCATTCTAGTTGTCACCATCCTTCCGAAAACGTAGTGAAAAGAAAGAAGCACAGAGAGAAACAGCAAGAGACAAAGGACCCTTTCGGTGAACTTTCTACGGGCAAGCCACGCACCTTCTATACACAAGCCACAAGTTGGGTGCAGGAAATGCAGAGAGAAAAAATGGAGAGACCACCTCAAAAAGCGCGGATTTTACTGGGGTGTGGCTTGTGTTGTTTGGGGGTTGAGGGAGTATAGTAGGTACTGAGAAAGGGAGAGATCCAACAAGGTGCCCTGACATGGTTTTTGCCCATAGGGGATGCTTCATTGTTGTTGCATCTTACAGAAAAGCAAAAATTCAAACTTGTTTTTGTCTTTTAAAAATTTTTTTTGGGGGGGGGGGGTGCAGCTAAGTGGTGCAGTGAGTAGAGCACAGGCCCTGGAGTCAGGAGGACCTGAGTTCAAATGCAGCCTCAGACACTTGACACGTTTACTAGCTGTATGACCTTGGGCAAGTCACTTAACCCCAATTGCCCTGCCCAAAAAAACTAAAACTAATTTTTTTTTTATTGAAGCTTCCCTTAATAAGAAAATGTATTCAAATATAAGAACAAAAATGAAAGAATGAAACAATCGGTAAGCAGTTGTTAATTGCCTGTTACACAGTGGGGTTACAAAAACAATAAACAGGCCTGGTCCAGTAGGAGCTTATATTCTATCGAAGGAGACAAGAGACAAAATAAATAGAAGGACAAAGAAAGAGAACTATCAGTCAATCAATGAACATTTATTAAATACTTATTGTGTGTTAGAGATAATAAGTACAAAAAATGAGACAATCACTATTCAAAAATTTTCCTCCTGGCAGCTGAAGTGATGAGGGAGGGCTTTTCCCAGAAATGGCTCTTAACCTGAGTTATGAAGGAAAAAGGGATTCTAGGAAATAGAGGCTTGGCAAAAGAAAAAAAAAGATTGCAAATGACTGTAGATGCCTGTGAACTCATTTTCCTAAACACATAGATTTATGAAACAAAAATGATTAATCATGGGACAAAAAAAAAAAGGTTGAGTCCTTATAATAGTACCCCAGCATTTTAAACCGGAGTAAAAAAAACAAAACAAGCTCCAAAACTTGTATCCAGAAACCTGGTGGCTCTCGGGAATCAGGAGACCTGGGTTCAAATGCTGTCTCTTTTAAAAGCTTATTATCTATGTAATCTTGAAGCAGTCATATCACTTAGGTGGACCTTCGTTTCCTCATCAATGGGGGTAATGGTGGTGGTGATGTTAACTAGATGGCTTTCCAGCTCCATATCTATGGACCTATGATTCAGCTTCTTTTTGAGGCAATCCCTGAATAAAGAAAGTGCACGTTGTGTGCTGAATTGCACAATACCGAATGGACAGGCCCTCTCACGATTCCAACGCTAAGAGCCCATCTTCCCTTGCCTTAGCAGTCTTGTAACTTTATCCTAGGATTTACCCCGAGTAAAAAACTTTAGAAATCCTCTAGGTCAGGGGATCTAGGCCCCTCTGTGTCATGGACACCTCTGGCAATCTAGAGACCTCTTCTCAGAATCATGTTCTAATTAATTAAAGGAAATGCTAATTTTTAGTTAGAGGTTAATGAAAATAAAGATGAAATTTTTTTCACGCTCAGATTCACAGATCTCCTGAAATCTATCCAATGACCTCTTTGGTGAACCCAGGTTAAGAACTCCTGTCTGTAATCCAACATCATCATTTTGCAGACCTAAAGAGAACAAGGATCACACAGCTTTCGGAGGCAGTCAGGACCAATCGAGAGGGTGGAGAGTTAGCAGTTAGCAAGGTTCCTAGAAATCACTGATTATCAGCCCACAGCAATCTCCCCGTCAGGACCTGTTCCGGTGAGAACCAGCAAGGTCGGTCCCCACCTGTCTTTCATTACCATGCCACCACTGGCTTAGCAAACTTCTGGTTCTGGTCTCTTTCCCAGCAGACCTCGCCAACCCCTGATCACGGGGGGCTGCCAGCACTGTTCCATCCATTGCCCTCTGCCAAGGCTTTGCAACGTGACCGCTTACTAGAACCTGCGCCTGGATGAGCGCTCTCTTCTGAGCGGAACGCTGGCATTTTAAAGGTGGTTTCGGAAGCTGGGAAAATGGTTGCGATGAATCCCGCAAAATGGTTCCCTAGAAGCCAAGAGAAGTAGGAGGAGCTCTTATCTCGTAACGCAAACCCCTCCCCGTCCATGGACCCTCCCACCACCTTCCCAGCCCTCGGTTTTCTCCGCCTCCTGATAAACGCATCTGGTCCTCCCGCCAGAGAGACTCAGCCAGTCTGGGTTGTTCGCTCACCTATCTAGTTACGCGTATTAAATGTGTAACATTTTATTTCCACCCCGCCCCCGCCCCCGGCTCCCAATTTAGTAAGTGGGCCTTTGGTGACTGGCGGGTGTCTTTCTCTTCCCCCCACAAGGTGATCGCTTCTACATGATAGACCCATGATAGACTACATGAGAAACCTGCTCAGGGCTCCTGGATCCCCTCTCTTAACTGGCTTTGTTTAGTTAAGGGTAAAATATTTGGTTTGGTTTGTTGAAATTGTTAAAGTCTCTGGGAATATGAGAGTAATTCTTCCTTGCCAAATTTCTCCCTGTATTCTTCTTCCCTGTGGCAAAAGAAGAACAGAGAAATAAATGAAGGAAAAAAATCAATTATTTGGTCCCTCTGAGATATCACTATCCTAGACAGGATTCCCGTCATTTGTTTAAAATCTGCTCCCCCGGGCAAAAACTGAGCAGAAACCTTTACTGTTCACAAATGAGCCTGTCTGTAAATGAGCACTAACGAGGACTCATCACCCTGTAAAATGTAGGTGAAAGCAACACCCTATACAGCAAACCAAAGAGGGCTCTCCTGAGCTGGGGCAATTCAACCCCAACCCAGCAAATATTTATGAAAGGCCCACTATGTGTAAGGTACTATGCTCAGCCTTGGATGCACAAAAACAAAACAATAAAATGAGAGAAACTGTACCCACCTTTGAGGAGTTTAATTTGGGGGGGGGGGAACAGAGATATAGTAAATGTGTACATACGCATGTATATGTGTATAGCTGTAAATATATGTATATATGTATAAACATATTGCATATTTATATATGCATTAAATATATTTCACATGTGTGCATCTGTATATGGTTATTTAAGAAGGGTGAGGGCAGTAAGGGAGACAGACATGCCCTGCACTTTGAAGGGAGTCAAGGATTCTAAGATGCAGAGGTAGAGAGAATGTATTCCAGCCAAAAGGGAAAAGACTATGTAAAG
>CM053623.1:446511317-446553954 GCA_028646595.1 Phalanger gymnotis | reverse complement strand
GGAGGGAAGGGAAGGGGGCTTTCTCCCTTTGAAGTCTGATTGTCCAAAGGATGGCTATATGAAGGCTTTAGTCCCACCCGATTTCCCTAGATCCTAGTGCCTGACCTCTGCGATCATCCCAATTTATCTCCTGTCTTGTTTGAGTGCTGGTTACATGTCTTCCCTATGTGACTGAATTCCTTAGGAGTAGGGCCTCCTTTGCCTTTCTTTGGGCCCCTGACACTTAGCACAGTGCCTGACCCATAGGAGACAATAAATGCTTACTGACTGAACAACTTTCAGAGTCCATTTTTCAGCCCTCATTAAATTGGGGACCAGCTAAGAGACATTTACTACGGGCTTATTATGTACTTAGCATTATGCTATTTCAGAAAAGTCTTGTAAAACACAGCTTCCAGCGGGGGAAAGTATATGTTAAGGGTTATTCCTTTCTAATTCAAGCAGTCTTCTTTTTTTCCCCCATCACTCTCCTTCTTCAGGTACTGCATAGTCCAGTCAAATCGGATTTGCTGTTGTTCCTCATAAAGTAACCTCCATTTCTCACCTACACACCTTTCCTCACACTCTCCTTCCCTATACATCTTTCTCAGAATTCCTAGAAAAGGTGAGTTCAAGCCCCATCTTCTGCTTGAGGCTTTTCCCGATTCCTGTAGTCCCCAACACCTCTGCCCCCTTTCCCCATTACCTTGGACTTGTTTTGAACATACAATTACGTATACATGTGGGGCTCCACCTCCGTCCCCAGCTGAACTCATTTCGGGCTGGAGGGGCAGGAAGGACGAATTGCTAATAATAAAAGTTATCCCAAAATTCAGTGTTAGCAACTATTATAACCTGCGATGTACTGAGGAAGCAGGAGACACATTTTTGGACCTGGCCAGTGTTGACTATGCTTGTTTGTTGCAGGGGCTTTGTTTTTCCTTTTTCATTAAGGCGGGTGGGGTGGGGAGAGAGAGAGACAGAGAGTAGGAGGGGGAGATGGAGAAGGAGGAGGAGGGAGAGGATGGCAGGGGGAGGGAGAGGATGGCAGGGGGAGGGAGAGGGAGAGGGAGAGAGAAAGAATATATTTTTTAAAACTTAAAAAATTGCACCGGGTTGTTTCGTTAGATAGTGAGCTCCCCATCACTGAAAGTCTGCCAGAGGAGTTTGGACTTGTTGGAGACTCACGATCAACAGAAGTTTGGACCAGATGGTCTCTGTCCAGTCTAACCAAGACTCATCATGAGTGTCCGGGGTTCAGTGACCCCTGCCTGTGGAGACCCGAGCTCACAGTCTTCCCATAGCCCAGCATCCAAGTCAAAGAAACTGCTTCTCCACTCCCTCGCCCCAGGGGGAGCTGCAGCGCTCTTCCTCCTCCCACCCCACTCCCGCCCTTTCCATTCAGCCCCGCGCGGGGGTGTACAGAGCTCAGGGCGGCGCCGCGGCAGTTCATTCCTTTCACTTCACCCCCCCCATCTCCCGGTGGTAGGCGCCGGAAGTGCCGCCATTTTGGGGTGTCCGGCTCCGGCGGCGGCGGCGGTGGCGGCGGCGGCGGGACTCGGAGGCTCCCCGGGGACTGGGCCTCAGCGAGGCGGCGGCGGCGGCTGAGGAGGAGGCGGCGGCGGCGGCGACGGCGACGGCGACGGACACAGGTGCAGCTGCAGGTGAGCTTGGTCCCGGCGGGATAACGGGCCTCGGCCGGGCGGGCAGCGGGCTGGCTGGCGGGCGGGGAGGCGCCGCGGGGCGGGCCCGGGTCACGGGGCCTCCCTCCCGCCGGCCGCTCCTCGCTCCCGGCCTAGCTGGAGCTGGCGCCGCGTGCCTCGGCCCCCGGGGAGCGCTGCCCCCGTCCCCCCTCGGGCCTGCCGGGCTTCGTGCCCGCGCTCCTCCCCCTTCTCCCACGTGAGCCGCTCCCCACCCCTTGGCCACGCCGTGACCCCCCGCGCCGCCGCCGCCTCTTGCGCCTCCCAGGCACATGTACACTGCCCTGCCCGGCCCGGCCCGACCCGACCCGGGTTCGGTGCCTGTTGCCCCGGAACTGGGGCCCCCGGGACCTTGGTCTTTAAAATGTTTCTGCCCACCCTGCCATGGTGGTCAGCCACCCAGTGCTGGCCCCACGAGGCTGGAAGCCAGCGAAGGGTGGGTGCGGAGGCTGCTCCCTCAGCCCGGGGTGGACGGGGGGACAGTTTGTTGTCTTGGTTTTGCTTGGTCGCCCCCCACTTCCCACCCCCTAGCGCTTACCAGAAAGGTGCGGGAAGGAGGCAGTTACGGGGCTGCCCCGGAGTTTTGTGCGGGATTGAGACCGGTGTGTTTACAGCCTGGCTTTCGGGAATTGGGATCCTCTCACCCCCAGGCCCCCCCCCCCCAGCACTTTGCCACAGCATTACAAAGGATTCTGGTGGGAGTTGTTCTCTGAGTTGGAGAAGTGGGCCAGTGGGATTTGGATGTGGTTCTCATTTAGGGAAAATGGCTCCTCTTGGAGATTATTCGGTCTTTCTGGGGTTGTGTTTGTTACGGTATGCACGTACCATTGTATTTGGTCCCCAGTGCTGGAAGTCTTTGTAACTGGAGGGATGGATGTAAGGGCTAGAACACTGGGACGGTGATGCAAATGGGTAGAAATGGTTTATTTTGAAGCATGAGTAGGAACATTTTTAAGTGTTGAGAACAGGAAGTTTAAAAATTCCTACTGTGATTATGTTCCAGACACAATGCTAAGCGCTGGGGTTACAAAGAAAATCAAAAGACATCCCGGGCTCAGGAGTTCAAGGTCTAAAGAGGGAGATGACATTTATTAAACACACAGAGTAGATACTTGTTAAATACTTGTTGACTGATGTTTGAAGAAATTTTACAGCAGGATGGGACTGGGTCTTTTTTTTTTCCTAGTTTAAGAGCACTTCCAGGGCTAGGGAGCTGAGATTAGCTGCATACATTGGCTGCATACGTGAATTAAGAACCAGAATGGAAAGTTGGTCTTTGTCAGTGAAAGTAGAGAGAGTGAGGTGAATGGAGAGTCATGAGTGCCATACCTCTTCCCTGTGACTTTCTGACAACCTTGGAATCCTTTTTTCTTGTGGGTTAGGAGAATGCCTTGAAAGGGAAAATATGTTTAGTGGAACACCAGGATGTCGGTGGCTCCATGTGCCCTCTCTACTTTGGTAGTGGTAAGTAGGAGGGAGGTTTGATTCACTCTGGATTAGTGGAGAATATAGCAGGGCATGACTATGCAATTCCATCCTCCACCTCCTTCTAAGAAACAGCCTTTTCCTACTGTTTACACTCACCTAAAATGAAGTTGCAGGTGTATATCTCGTATTGACTATTACTGTGTGCTGTTTGCACAGTATTAGGTATGCTGGTAAAATGATTCCTAACCATTTTTAGTGAGTGCACTTAGGTCATCTGTCATCCATTCACATTTTCGTGTTTCTTATTGCTATGAAATTAAAACAATCACAGTTAATAGAATTGGTTCTTACTGGAATAAATCTTGTGTGGTATGGCTGTGCTGCACAATCATTTATGTATACATTTTGTAATAAATATTTTGTTGGCAAAAATAAAACCTTATGTGATAAAAATCCATTTAGTACCCTGATATAGACTTTAGTTTGATATATGCACATATACAAGAGATGCAAATGAGTTTTGTCTGTAAGGTGTTCATCTTCAGGCATTTCAAATTCCAATTTGTGCAGAGCATTGTTAAGTCCTGGGAGAGATGATAGGATCCCTACTTTCATGAGACTTGCAGTGTAGTTGATATCTGGAGGCTTCTTAGAGGAGGTGATATTTGAATTGGCCTTCAGAGGATAAGTAGGTTGTCTTATGGCAACTTCTGAAGGCTCCCAGCATATGTGATGTGGGTGAAGATTTGTTATCATCACTAAGATTTAAGAAGGTTATTGAGTGTGATGATTAAGCTTGGAGCGGCAGCCGGGGAAGGAATAGAAATGAGATACTTTTGGAATATACATGCATCTTTTAGTGAAACTCTTGGAAAATCCCTACCTGATGTTCGACATGCTACTTTTTTTTCTGTCTTCCCAGTATTTCCCTTTGGTTATTAGTTGAGATCAGGAGGGAGGAGGTGGACTTGGAAATGTTATTCTGAAGTACCTTTGCCCCCCCCCCCCCAAGAACTGTCTTTCCATTTGTGTGACATAACTTTCACATTTAACGTCGACGTCCTTCACCCAAGAGAATTAGTTTCATTTTACAGATGCATAAGCATCATTAAATAACTTGTCTAAGGTCACACACCTAGGAAATGTCAGAGGAATGACTTGATTTGAGGGCTTCTGACTCTAAATCCAGTGCTAGTGATATAGGGAAATTTGGATGTCAGAGGAGATGGATACTTAGCAAAGGACACCTTTTAAAAAAAATCTTCTTTTTCCTCTGTGTATCCTCCTCTCCTAGCTTTCCCTGTGAGAAAGAATTTTTTAAAAAGGAAGAAGAAAAAAAATGAGATACTAGAGAAAGAATGATGAACTTGAAATGAAAGCGCCCAAGTTTGAAGCCGAACTCTGCCAGTTAAGGGGCCTCTGTCACTCTGGCTTAGTTACTTCACCGACCCCCTCTAAGTCCCAGCCTACTCGCCTGTAAAGTGAGGGAGTTGGACTACAGAACTTCTGAGATCCTTATGTGGTCCTGTTCGTGATCTAAATTCACTTTGTCCTTTTTGCTTCTTGAAACTGAAGCAGTACTGTGACATTCTTGATTCCTCAGAATTCTAGAAAAACAAATCCCTCCCCCTGCCCACTCCAAACCCTCAAACAACTTCCGAGAAATCTCTTCAAACCATGGAAAAACTACTTTGAAACTTGAAGAAGAATGTTGTTCTTGGTTATTTGTATTAACAATGGACAGTGCAGGTTCCCAGATAATCAGAACTATAATTGGAACAATAACTAGTACTCTGGAATCTTTGATAGATTTCCTAATAAATGGTGAGATGGGCACAAGGTAAGTGGAGAAAACAAAGTAGAACACTTCCATAATCCTTGGAACTTTTGGTTATGGTTTTGTTAAGCTCGTTATCAAGCACTCACGTAAAACTGTATTTATAGGCATGGTAGAGATTTTTGTTTCTGTTTTTGCCAGACTGTCCATCTCTTTTCTGCTTGTGTTGATTCTATATAGTGTAGTGCACAGATAATGTATCTCTGATTGACTAGTCTTTTTCCTTGTTTCAACTTTAGTTGAGAGAAGACTTGCTGATGAGTAAGGGTTATTAATTAAGGTGGGCTTTTCTTTATGTTCATAGAAATTAGAGAATGTATGTAGATAGTTTGTGTTCAACTTGGAGGGAAACTTGGCTCTCTTTCTAGTTTAATTAGTCAAGTGACTTTTCAGAGGCTCGGTTTTCAAATAACAAGCCCCACTGTAGGAGGGCTGTAGTCCGGGAAGACTGTGAGCAGTTTTCTTTGCTTTGTGTTCTGTCAATGTCTAAAGAACAACGTCTATTGTTCTAGGAGGTTGTAGTTCCTTTGCCTACGAACTTTTTCATAGATTGCTGCAGCAGTCGAGCCTTCAGTTAGGAGTAAGTTACTGGTATTCCCTTTGCCGAGGTCTTGCCTGTCACTTCTTTGCTGTATGTAATTAATCAGCATAACTGATCTGCAGAGTCATTATTTCCTGTCTTCTTTATTCCTTATATAAAATGTCATGGATTTCACTTGAGTGGGGTCCTTTGAAACGTAAATATGGCCATAGATCCAGTATCTTGGCATGTATACTACTTTATTTGGCGTGTAATATATTTTATTCTCCCAGTGACCTTGTTAGGTATTATTGTCATTATACAGGTGAAACTAAGGCAAAAGCTGTCTTCTAGGGAATATCTATAATCTGAGAACTTTCATCTCTGGCTTTCCTCCTCATCTCTTTCCTAATTTTGCATTGCCTGGGAGCCTCGTCTTCCTAACCTCAGGGCCTAGAATTTCTTTGATTCACTTTTATTAGGCAGCACCTATGGACTATTTCAGAAATGTTTTATCGTTTCTCCATATTGAATTTCCACATCTTTCCCTTAGATAACCTTTTTTGAAAAATTAAAATTTTGAAATATAAGCATGGTACTTTCTGTTGCTGTATACAGGATATGAGAAAGACTTTTTAAAGGTTCCGTAAGCCATTCAGTTCAGGATTTAAGTCGCTATCATTGGTGCTATAACAGGTATGCTACTTTTCCACATACTTCTCCATTTTTCTGAATCGCCTTTGGGTGTCATGAACTTAGATTTCTTTGTGACTTACTTGCTTGAATTTTAAAAGTGATAGAAGAGATATACCTTTAACTGCTTCTTTATATTTTTGGTTTTTAAGGATGACCTTGGAAAAAGGTCCTGCAGTGCATCTAATGACTTCATGTGTTTTACAGAATGGCCCCAAACCCAGGAAGACTTGAGTTCAAATCCAGTCTTAAAGGCTTAGTAGCTTTGTGACCCTGGGCAAGTCAGTTTCCTCAACTATAAAATGGGGATAATAACAGCATCTATGTCACAAAGTGTTTTGAGGACCAAATGAGATAATATTTGTAAAGCATTTATGAGTGCACAGTGCCTGGTATGAAGTAGGTGCTTAATACATACTTATTCCCTTGCCCCCCTCTTTAAAAAATATATCATTTGAACATCTGTCAAAACTTGTACAGGTTCTTTTCCCTACAAATTTCTCTTTTTTCGTACAGATAAATTCTTCCAAATGTTCTCAGGCTCTCTGTGTCTTTTGTTTGCTTGTAGGAAATGTTCTTTCTTAGTACTTTTCTTTTTGGGCTTTCCTCTTGTCTTCTCTCTGTAACCCTCCCCCACCTCCTGGTCTTTAAGTAATTTTCATTGCCTTGTGAATGAATTTTGTATTTGTGACATTGTAGCTGCTAACCTTTTAAGTTGGGTGGGACATAGCCAAATAAAAAATATATATGTGTTGAATGTTTGCCTGTTTGAAAATACTGACAGTTCTTGACTTACATAAATTCACATTATGCAAATTCAGCTTTATATGAATAACTTTACTGTATAGTTCTGGGCTTCTTGCTCTCTCTCCCCCTCCCCCCTCTTCTCTCCCTCCTCCTGCCCTTCCGATCTTCATCTGCAGCCTCCCATCCCCGCCCAAATAAAATCTTTTTTTTTTTTAAACTCTCCAAGAGAAAGTAGAACAACCTATTGGGATCAAAGGTTTGGCTTAAGACCTCTGGCCCTGAAACAGGAGACTTTCCCCACTTTGTCCACCAGTGCCCCCCCATGTGTCTTCCATTAATCAGGCATCTCGTGTCTGCCCCTCTCCACTGTTGACCAGACTTTTCTGCCTGGGTCTAGGTCTGGGTCCTGCCTGGAAGTGTGTGCTCCCACCTGTCTGGACCTGGTCCCTGCCCCTGTGTGTCTTATGTCTTTAAACCATGTGCCAGCCCCCTCCCTCCACAGGCCCACGGCCCCCTGCTTGCCTTCCTCCCTCCTCCATGTCTTTTGGCAAATTCACATTAGGTAAAAATTGTTTTACAGAGATGTCTGCAGAGTGGTCCACTTAAGTAAATCAAGAACTACCTGTACAGTGTAAGATTTTAAATTTGGGGACCAAACACATTCCTAAATCTTTTTGACAAGAAATGTTTGTTGAGTAGAAGTGCCTGTTACGTGTAGAGTACTAGGCATAGAGATCCCTGCCTTCATGGAGATTTTACAGTATTACTGACACGTTTGTATTTTTTCTTTGAATTCCCACCATTTAATACTTGATACTCAAGTGCTTAATAAATGTTTGTTGACTGACTTGACTGCTTGCATTCCTTCGGCAGTTCAGTCATATTGGTCTGGTTATTGATTCTTCTACACACCTCAGCACCTAGTCTTTTCTCTTCACTGTCCTTTGTTTTTACTGGCTGTCCCTCTTTGTGCTTCTTGTGATTCCTAGCTTCCTTCTCAATTGATAAGTGGTTAGAGCTTATGAAGGAAGAAGTATGAATAATAAGAAGAAAGAGATGTTGGAGGGACTGCAGGAAAACAGGCATATTAAGGCATTCTCGATGGAGCTAGGAATTGCTATAGCCATTCTGGAAAGCAATTTTGAATGATCAAAAAGTCACTTTAACTGTGCATACATACCCTTTGACCCAGTGATAATACTTACTACTAGGTCTGTCCTTCAGAGAGGAAATAATAAAAGATCAAAAGGACCTTTAAGTACCAAAATATTTATAGCTGCTCTATTTATAGTGACAAAGAACTAGAAACTAATACATCATTTAGGAAATGGATAAGTTATGATATACAAATGTAATGAAATATTATTGCATCCTTAAGAGAGGGCAAAAGGCACGGTTTGAGGTAAAACTGGGAAGATGTCCATGAAACGATGCAGAGTAAAATGAGCAGAACAATTTATATAATACAAGGTAAAAACAATTTAAGAACTCTGAGGAAGGTAATGATCATCCACGATTCCACAGTACCGATGGCGAAACAAATTGCCCACCTACTGACAGGTGATGGACTCAAAATTCAGAAGAGACCTACATTTTTGGACATGGCCAATCTGGGAATTTATTTTGCTTGACGTATTACAAGAGTTTGACTTTTCTTTTCAGCGGGTTTGGGGGGGGGATGTTAGAAAAGGAACTAAGGATGGAGTTCCCTTTCCAAATGAGAAAAGTCATAGTCAAGCAGGACAACTTTGAAAGTTATATATTAATTACATGACCTGTTGCTGAGTGAAATGAGCAGAACCAGGAGAACATTGTATAAAGTAACAGCAACGTTGTTCAGTGTCCCACTTTGATAGACTTAGCTTTTCTCAGCAATGCAGTGATCTAAGACAGTTCTAAAAGACTCATGATGGAAAATACTATCCACATCCAGAGAAAGAACTATGGAGTCTGAATGCAAATCGTAGCATACCATTTTCTCTCTTTTTTTGTTTTTTCTTTCTCCTGGTTTTTCCCCTTTCATTCATATTCTTCTTTCAAAACATGACTAATGTAGAAATATGTTTAATATTAACATACATGTATAGCCTATATCAGATTGTGTGCTGTTTTGGGGAGGATGGGTCGGAGGGAGGGGGAAAATTTAGAACTCAAAATCGTATAAAAGTGCATGTTGAAAAATAAAAATAAATTAATCTTTTTTTAAAAAAGGTTATATGTTGACCTTATCATATGCATAATTTTGGGATAGGCAATAGCAACTGGGGAAACTGGCTTCTGATAGGACGTGAGCTTTAAAGAAGGATATGAAACAGGTCAGGATGTGAAGGAACTTTAAAAACCAAACAAGGGAGTTTGTATTTTTTCAGTTGGGAGCCACTGGAGTTTCTTGAGCTCTGGAGATTCTTGGTCAGATCTGTGCTTTTTAGTGCTATCAGGGCTATGTGGAAGATGATTTGGAGAGAAGGGAGACACTGGATACTAGTGGTTGTTATCAGTTGACCTCCCCAACCCATCATGCAGTGAATTTTTCCATACTAAATTAATTTGTTTGTTTTTGTTGTTTTGGGCAGGGCAGTTGGGGTTAAGTGACTTGCCCAAGGTCACCTAGCTAGTACATGTGTCAAGTGTCTGAAGCTGGATTTGAATTCAGGTCCTCCTGACTCCAGGGCTGGTGCTCTGCTCACTGTGCCACCTAGCTGTCCCAGTACCAAATTAATTTAGTTCTTGGCTGATAGCCTTTCTCACTTCCCTAATTCTAGGGGGATTTTAACATAGAGGCCCCTTCAAATACTTTATCCACAATTTGTTCTCAGATCTTGACATTTCTAACCTCACAAAATTTCTTTAATCAGTTAACAAAATATTCTTACTTGCTTTTTCCTGATAACTTATTTTATTTTATTTTCAGTTCATTAAATATAATAAATATTCTCTCCTTCCCTTTTCCCAACGCAAGAAAAACAAAATCATTACAAACATGTATAGTCATGCAAAAAAATATATATATACACTTCAGTTTACACTCTGAATCTGTTAGTCTTCTCTCTCTGGAGACGCATAACATGTTTCCTGTGTCCTTTGGAATTGTGGTTGTTATTGTGTTGATCAGACTTGTTCAGACTTTTAGACTTGTTTGTCTTTAGACTATTGCCATTATCGTATAAATTGTTCACTTGGTTCTGCTTATTTCAGTTTGCATTGGTTTATACAAGTCTTCCTACCATCCCTTGAAACCATCCCCTTCATCATTTCTTATATCGCAAATAGTATTTCATTACATTCATATACTATAACTTGTTCAACCATTCGCCCAATTAATGGGCATCCCCTCAGTTTCCAAATTTTTGCCACCACAAAAAGAGCTGCTAGAAATGTTTTTTGTACTTTTGAGTTCTCTTCCTCTTTCTTTGATTTCTAGCGACAATTTGGGGGATAGTTCCAAATGTTCTCCAGAATGGTTGAACTAGTTCATAGCTTCACCAATAGTGTATCAGTGTACCTGTTTTCCTGCATCCTCTCTAGCATTTTTGGACAGCTAGATGGGTAGAGAATAGGGCTTGGAATTGGGAAGATGAGTTCAAATCCAGTCTCAGACATTTACTTAGTCGTGTGACTGAGCAAGTCAGTTTGGCCCTGTTGGTCTTAGTTTCTCATTTTTTTGTGAGAAACTTACTTAAGTCTAGGAATAAATAATACTAGTTGGAAAGCTAGGAAAGTTTTCATTATAATTTACATTTATTCTTAATAAATGGGTAGCCCCCTTAATGGAGTACAGCTTATTCAGACAAATGCAAGCCCTTTTATTGGCTCCCAATTAAAGTCTCCCATCTTGCTTTCCATTGGCCCCATGCAAACCTGAACTGCTCACATCATGCCCCTTTCAGACAGCTCATTAAACATGTGTTTAAGCATCTAATCTTTCACCTGATCAGAAGTTTGATTCTGCTAGATCACAGCTCTGATTGGAACCAGTCACCTCTGACTTACATCTGACTGTCACTCAAAGCTAGGAGGAGTACTTTTAATCCTATGGAAACAAAATTCCTCTTATTGTTTCCCACAATTCTCCCTCTTTTCTTTTATTCAAATTTTTGTTTCCACATCTTTAATACTCCCATATTCTCTTTCTCATATGAATTCTTCCCCTTATCCATCTCCCCTTTAAGTAGGCTTTAAGGGAAAGAGGCTGATCAATGCATTGACAGATCAAAAGGGGGCAGTCCCTTTTGTAAAGACAGATACAGAAACTCAAACAGTAATGCGATTGGCCCTTTAAGATTCAGAAGTCTCTTCTCATACAGCTGTTTGGCTGGGAACATCATCCAATGAAGTCCTCTGGTCTGTTCCAGCCATCTCCAGCACAGCATCTCTGCATCTTCTTATCTTCTTATAGACACCCACTTTATTTCGTCCATTCTCCTACAAAAATGACCTTGGCACAATTTTAAGTTACCATTCCTAAATATATAAGTATAAATACTCTTCTTATTCTTACAGAATTAAAATTGGAACCACAGCCAATTGTCATGTTTAAGGGATTCACATTAGAACATAATTTTTTTGTACTTTACACTAATCCATTATTAGTCCCTCCATCAGTAGGATGAGATTTCACGGAGGAATTAATAACAGGCTCCAGCACATACATATATACATTAAGTAATCAATTTTTAACACAGTACATATCAAGTCATCTAGTCATGCCATGTTTCTTTTAGGTCGTTTACAAACTAAATCACAAAATAAACCGCTTTTAACAATTTTAACAAAATTTGAGACAAGTATGATATTAACTAACGAGTCCTTTACCTAATTGTCTCCATACTATTACAAAGAATTAAAGGACCCTAACTCATACAGGAATACATATCTATGCTAGTAACAGATATCAAGTCTAAATAGCTAGTTTTGTTTGGCCTAAAATCCTAAGCCTGATAGCTCAATCTTGTAGTAACTTAAGATGTTCCAGAATTAATTATTTAATAGATTTGTCATTGTGCTTACAAAACTTTTTGATTATAGAAATTTGCCACTAAGAGATTAGGGACATAACTTGTAGTAAGGGAACAATTTTTCCCTAACTTCGAGGCAAAAGTTATATCAAACTGCAAACTGCATTGAACCAGGCTTAAAAACTGCCAAGTTTCAGTTGAGAGATCAAGTCGGGAAAATCCTGCCTCAGCTCAGGTGGGAGTGGCCATTTTCCCAACCTTTCCATGAGATCACCCTCTGTAGTCCATACCTGTACCTCACAGGGTTGCTAGCATCATGGATCAGTGCCTCAGACAGCCTTTCTTGATATCCATACCTGGAGTTAGACTCAGAAAAACAGTCAGTTAACAGTCCCATCAGTTAACAGTCCCATTAGCTTTTTGAATAGCTAGTTCCAATAATCAGTTTAAGGTAGGACTGTAATGTTACATTGGTTAAGGAACATCTTTAAAGTGAGCCTTAAATAGCTTGCATGGACTTCTACCCTTGTTCATAAAATTTTCCCATTAAAATCATGTTATTGCTCTAATAGATTTGCAGCAGTTTCCCAAGCTTCTCTGTTCTCCTCTAACTGCCCAATCTGAAAGAATGAGATAATACTTCAAAAATTGAGCCACGTAAATATGGTAGTTTCAAACACTAACTTTATCTTATGTTTTAGGTCATGGAATGAATTCAAATCCAAACAGAAGCATTTAAATTTTCCATCAAGGCAAAGGTATTCCACAAGTTACCTCCCTCTTAGGAACCCAAACTGAAGATGTCTCTGATTTAGTTCCAGTAATTAATTACACCATTTTGAAACTCGTAAGTACCTTATCCCATATAGATACACAGTAACTTTAAATCCCAGGCTTAGTCTATGGATAAGGATTCAACATAAGTGTTTGATGGGAAACAGCAAGATTTCACATATTTGCATTAATCAAATTTTCCATTTCTCATAAAACCTTCTAGGACTTTGAGTACCACCACTTCACAATAGTAACAGATTCTGACAGATGTTTTTCCTTTTATCACTAACTACTTGTTTTGATTACAGAGACATGCCATCATCAAAAGGAAAAGAAAGCATCACAGCCTTCTATACATTGAATGGCATCTCCCCTAGATAGTGGGGTTCTTTTTACATCAGATAGCAAGTCTCATTAATCAGAACTTTACCAGGACTCACATCTTTAGTTCTAATTTTTGTCTTAAAAATCAGGCACTGGAAATCAGTTTTGTTGACTTTAAAAGCCAAGTTTGGAGGTCAGCTGGTTTCTGACCCCACTGTGCTCTCTCAGTAAGATTTCCAGGTTTCCCAGCCTCAGAGGCCCAAGGTTACTCACTACCAGCGGTACATTAACTGTAGCTTCCCCCTTCTTTTTTTCCAGGTGGGGAAAGGTAAAGCTCTCTCTTCTTGTCCAGACTGGGGGGGCGGTTGGGTGCGGGGGGAGTGGGGGAAGGGAATGAAGAGACTGTTTTGAAACACCTTACTCAAATTTCAGAACTTCCAGAGAATGTTTAAAAAACCTTTAGCAGTCCCAACTTTTTCACCTCTACTCAAAAATTTAGAATGGGGCATTGAATGTGCCTTTCTTAGGGTAAAACATGTGAGGAAACAATGCCTTTAGGGTTAAGAGTTGCCCTGTTTCCTAGTTCATTCTCCGACCTGAAGATGTCCCAAAGTTTTCTCCCCTCATCCTGAACTTCCATAGAACTTCCTGTCCCTCTCCCCATCCTGGGTCATAAAATTTACCTATCTCCTTTGTCTTGTGCCATCCACCTTCCTCATCCTGTCTTCCATGTCTTAACCTTCTAAGTAAGCATCCCATACATCTGGGTCCTACCCAGGGACTCATAAAATTCACAGTGGGTTTGAATATAAACTTTAATATCAAGTTATTACAACAAATTATACAAAAGATTTTACAAAATGTTTCTTCCCTAAAATGTTAGATATTCATGAAGAAAATCAGTTAGACAGCCTTCCCTTGTTTTTAAGTATATCACTAGAAATTAATTACATTCTGGAATCTTACATAGATAGTGAATGTGGTAGTCCATAAACCTCCAGATTAACATACATAAATGTATCCTTATGGGGCAGCTAGGTGGTGCAGTGAGTAGAGCACAGGCCCTGGAGTCAGGAGGACCTGAGTTTAAATCCGGCCTCAGACATTTGACACACTTACTAGCTGTGTGACCTTGGGCAAGTCACTTAACCCCAATTGCCCTGCATTCCCCCCTGCAAAAAAAACCAAAAAAAACCCAAAACCATAAATATATCCTTAGATGATACAGGCTTGAAAATCACACCCCTATATTTTCCAAGGATTCTTATTTCCTCAATAGGAATTCTACAACCCAGAAACCTTTTGCACAGAGTTTATAAGAACTTAAATATAGACAAAGCTTGGAAGTTCATCCTAATTCCTTCATTCTTCTATCTATATGTGTGTGTGTGTGTGTGTGTGTGTGTATATATATATATGTTTTTGCACAATTCTTAACCTAGCATCTAAATTATAAGAGAAACTGCTTTTTTCGTAAATTCCTGGATATCATAAAGTGCCAGATTTTCTGGTCATAAAACCTCTTGTACATAATTGACAAAAATTACAAGAGGAGATCTTACAAAGTCTTTGCATAATTTCCAAGTTTCCTTTCACGGACATACTTTTGTAAATATTTTGTAGCAAAACAATTTTAACTGACACTTTTTAAATAAAGACAAAACTTGGAAGTTTATGATTTCTTAAGTTATAGCAGTGGTCCAGTAGAACAGCTTCTTAACCCATTCATCATTTTTCAATAACAGTACAATTCTTAACAACATTTAGGTAAGAGAAATTGCCTTTTAAACAAGCCATTATGAATTTAGGTAACTGCATTTCTAAATCACCTTGCACAGAGAATTATTCATCTCATCACCAACATGTGGAAACTATCACCCTAAACCACTGTATATATTTTCATAAAAATCTGTTATAATCTTCTATCTTACTTGCTTTTAACCAAATATAACAGTTTCAAATTATCACATTTTTATCACATCCCTTTAGAAAAAAAACCAATTTATATGCAACGAGTCAATAAAATTGCTTTGACACCATTTCTACCTAACAATGGTCTCTGAAATTTTACAATCTAAGAGAACTTTAAAAATACTATACAATTTAGAAATAAGATGATATCAATTACATTTCCATATCATATATAGAAATTATTGATTTATTATTACTTTCAGTATTTAAAAACCACCTCAAAGCCTCCAAGTATGGCCCGTCTTGCCAAATAACAATATGTAAAAATTTTAATTACATTCTGGTATTTATATATCCCTTAAATATATTTTGTTCCAGCTGTATATTCCCAGGCCTCAATAGCTCTTCTGAGAAAAGTTTAAAAGTTTACCCTAAATCATCTGAAGAAAGGTAGAGGGAATGGCTAAGAAGACATGGGTTTGCTCCCCCCCCCCCCCATCTAAACCATTCCTCTTTCTATTTACCTTCCCTGTTTTAGCTCTAGCTTCTGTCTCTCTTTCCTAATCTTTACTCAGACCACCTCCACCCTCCTTTACATTTCAAATAAGATAAAAGAATTACACTTACCCAATTCTGTTTGCTTTTCTGCACCTAAGGAGTTAAATGCCCGCCCAACCTCTGCAAAGAGCTTTTTCTAATGCAATTTAGACAACACCGAAATCAAACCCTCTGTTTTCTTTCTGGGCTGCCTGCCTGTGATCTCTTTTGCTAATTAAGCCTACATCTGAACTCGGGAGAATGGCTCCCAGCCTCAAACACTTCCCAAAGGTTTCTCTCACTGCATTTTGAATTTCCCATCACAAAATATAAAATGTTTTTTTCACAAACTCACAGACAGGACACCAAACAGGAAAGTGTACAAAAATAATTTAGAATTCGAATTCAGACCTTAAGCATTAATTAAGAGTATCACATTTCACATTTCTAAACACAACCAGAATGGATTCAGTTACCTTTTGGTTGTGTCCCATTACACAAAAACTGTTCTTTTATGCAAATTGATCTGCCTCTGATCTGAGGGGAAAAGTTTCTCTGCTTTCTTTCTTGTCTCTCTCTCCTTAATGGAGTACAGTTTTTCCAGACAAATGCAAACCCTTTCATTGACTTCCAATTCAATTCTCCCGCCTTGTTCTTCTTTGGCTGGATGCAACCCACTGAACTGCCCACATCATGCCCCAACCCCCCCCAACAGCTCCTTAAGCATGTATACAGGTTTCTAACCTTTCACCTGATCAGAAGCCTGATTCTGCTAGATCACAGACAGCTCTGATTAGAACCAGTCACCTCTGACTAACACCTTGTTATCATTCAAAGCTAGGAGGAATACTTCCAATCCTGTGGAAACAAAATTCCTCCTATTGTTTCCCACACTTGTAAAATGAGCTGGAGAAGTAAATGGCAAACCACTCCAGTGTCTTTGCCAAGAAAACCCCAAAATAGGGTTACAGAGTCCAACATAGCTGAAACAATTGAACAACTTCAACAATTCCAGCGTGTCATTTTCCATTTTTGACAGTCATTCTGATAAAGTGGTACCTCAGAGTTGTTTTAATTTACATTTCTCCAATAATTAGTGATTTAGAGCATTTTTTCATATGCCTATTGATACCTTAGATTCCTTCCTTTGAAAACTGCCTATTCATGTCCTTTGACCATTTATCATTTGGGGAATGGTGCTTATTCTTTTAAATTTGACTCAGTTCTCTATATATTTTAGAAGTGAAGCCTTTTGTCAGGCAAACTTTTTGCAAAGATACCTCCCTTCCCAGCTTTATGCCTTTCTCCTGATTTTATCTGCATCCATTTTATTTGTGCAAAAGCTTTGTAATCAAAATTTTCCTTTTTACCTCCTGTGAACCTCTCTGTCTCTTGTTTGATCATGAACTCTTCCTCAACCTTAGATCTGACAGGTAATTTCTTGTATGTTCCACTAAATTGCTTATGATCTCGTGTAGCACTTTATGTTTAAATCAGGTACCCATTTTGAGTTTACCTTTGTATACAGTGTGAAATGTTGGTCTGTATCTAGTTTCCTACAGACTGCTTTCCAGTTTTCCCAGCAGTTTTTGTCAAATACACATCTCTGTCTTCTTTACTCAGGTACCACCTTGGTATAGACCCCTCATCACCTCCCACATGGACTATTGCAATAAGCTTTCAACTCATCTGCCTCAGTTCTCTCCCCACTAGAATCCATCCTCCACTTAGCTGCCAAGGTGATTTTTCTAAAAGATACATTTGACCATGTTACCTCCTACTTAGTAAATTCTAGCATCTCCCTTTTGCCTCCAGGATTAAATATAAAGCCCTCTGGCATTTATAGCCTGTCAAATTCTGACTCCATCCTGTCTATGGATGCTTCTTAACTTTTTCTTTGCTCCTGTCTACCCAGTCTGTGGTTTAGCTACCATCACCTTGCATTTGCTAGCACATTACCCTCTATCTCCTTTGTACTTACTCCCCTTCCCCCATCCGCCATGACTGTAATGTTCTTCCCTCTCACATGTCTCTTCCCTGGCTTTTTTTTTTTTCAAGACTCCCCATCTCATGCTGGGTGTCCCAGAGACATCTTAATCTCAACAATGTGCAAAAACAAACTCATTATCTTTCCCTGGAAACCCTCCTACCTTCCCTATTTCTGTAAAGGGCAACATCCTCCTCCCAGTCTCTCAGGCTATCAGCCTGGGAGTCATACTTGACTTCTCACTCACTCTCACACATTCCTTCACTACCCTGCCACCCCCGCCCCTTCCATCTCCAAGCTGTCCCCAAGGCCAGTTAATTTAACCTTTGTGACCTTTCCTGAATGTGCCCCATTCTTCTCCTGACACTGCCCCTACCCTAGTGCAGACCCTCATCCTCTCAGGCCTGGACTATTGTAGTAGCCTGTTTGGTGGGGTGGGAGGGGTCTATAGGCCTTAGGTCTCTCCCCATTTCAGTCCAGCTCCCATTCAGATATAGGAAAAGTTCAGATTTGACCATGTCAGCTACTCCTCAGCAAACTCTAATGGAGGTCTCTACGTCTGGGATCAAATACAAAATTCTCATAACCTAGTTCCTTTCTACCTTTCCAGTCTCAGCCTGCCCTATCCAGTGACTCAGGCCTCCTGGCTGGTCCATGAACAGGGTGCTTCTTAATCTCTTGGCTCTGCTCATTTTCTCTGGCCATCTCCCTGCCCACCTTCAGCTACTGCCTTCTCTGGCTTCTTGAGTCCCAACAAAAACCCCATCTTCTACTGAAAGTCTTTGTCAACCCCTCTTAATTCTAGTGCCTTTGCTCACTTATTTCCTATTTTTCGTGTATATAGCTTGTTGGTTTAATTTGTTTGCTTGTCTTCCCCATTATCTAATGTCAGCTTCTTGAAGACAGGGGACTGTCTATTAACTCTCTCCCCAGTGTTTAGCAGAGGCCCTGGCAAATAGTAGGTGATTAATAAATGTTTACTAACTCCTGACATCCCACCTTCCAAGAAGGTGCCTTCTGATCTCTTCCCTCCCTCGTCTCCTTCCTCCTATTTTTCCTCTGAGTTCCCTGAGGGCAGGGGCAGTATTTTTACCCTTTTTTGTATGTGGGAAGGGTAGTATTTTGTGGCTTAACAATGACTGGGATAGAGTAAGTGCTTATTAAAATGTTTGCTGATTGGTTGGTAAGAGTTTACTCCTGTACTACAGGTCCAGCGTTTTTTCTGAAACCTTCATGGAATAAAGAATCCTATAATAATTCAATGATAGAGATTACTATGATTTACAAAGCATTTTCCTTGAAACACCACTCTCAGATTCAACAGATATGATGCCCAAAATGTAGGTAAAGGAGATACTTAAGCGAAGTTCAACACCCAGGTTTTCTGACTTCGAATTCCCATGTTGTTCCCAGTATTCATTCAAGTCTGCCTCCAAATATTACCTGCCAAATCATTACCTGCTCAGTCTATTTTAGTGAGACTGTTATCCCTAGAGTCCAGTACATACTCCTCTGCTTGGTATTTAAAGTCTTTGACAAACTGGCTTCATCCTAGCTTTCCAGTCTCATTAGACTTTATTTGCTTACACCTACTTCAGTATAACCCAGCCTTCCTTCATGTGGCTTCTCACTTTCCCTCTGCCCCTACAGCTCTTTCTCTAGAATCCCTAGCTTCCTTTGGAGCCAGCTTCTAAGGCCACTTGGCAGTTGCTTCATCATGCATAGCCTTTTCTTGGTTGCGTAGATACTGAGACCAAAAAGACACTGTCCTACCCTCAAGGAGCTTACACTTTGTTCTGTGTACGGTTAATCTGCACCTACTTGCCTGCAGGGTCTTTTCCCAAACAAAAATTTATTTATTTTGTATGTACTTGTGTATACTTCTACTCCTAGTCGTGCAAGTCATGTCATCGTTTCCCTGATGTCATGGTCCTCTTCAAAAAGCAAGGACAAACACATCTTGTGAGTTGCCCTCTCCTTCTCCCCTGTTCCCTCTTCCTAAAAGGAAGGTACATTTTGATGGCCGAAGGCTGCCTTCCTAACTTTGGGTAAGCGAGATTTCTTTCTCAAAAGCCAAGCCTTAAACCCAGTTTACTGTGCCACTCATAGATTGGGCAGTAGGTCCCTTCTCTCCTAGCACAGAGTGAGTGTCAATACCAAATAGTAATTGTTTCTCTTTTGGCCAGGAACCCTGAAGGTCTTCCCCTCCCCGTTTGATTTTTTTGAGTTTTGATTAAAGGGGCCATCCCTGGACTGACTTCTTAAAGAGGTCTATTCACCGAATGGGTGCTACCTCACTCAAAGTGAGAACCTGAAAAGAGCCCAAGAGGGCCAAAGTCTCAGTGCTTCAGGCCACTGGACCCATATGGCTCCGGAGGAGAAAGTGAGGCTAGTGACCTTGCACAACCTTCTCTCACTCAAATCATAGTCAACTGCAAGTCATGTCATCATTTCCCTGATATCATGGTACTCTTCCAGAATGAAGGACAAACACAAGGGAATGTAAGCCTTTTGATGGGTTGGGATGTTTAATGTTCATTGATGATAACCTTTGTCAGCTTACATAAAACCTCTTTAGGGTTTGCTAAATGCTGCAGCATATCACATTATTATCATCATTACTATTTCACAGATGGGAAACTGAGGCTGAGAGGTCATGATTTACCTGAGGTGACAAAGCTTCTAAGTATTTGAGGCAGAATTAGAACCTGAATATCCATTTCTGACTCTAATTCCATGGCCAGCTTTCTTTTATACTATCTAGATATCTTTGAAAGAAGGCATTTATATCTTTGGTAATTGACACCTGGTTGTTGTTGTTGTTTCTTAACCTGTGATTTTAATTAGGCAGGTATGTGGAGGTGTGGATAGAGGGGTGGGTCATGGAGTCAGGAAGCCTTGTCTTCCTGAGTTCAAATTTAGCCTTAGCTAACCTTCCTAGCTGTGTAACTCTGGGCAAGTCACCAAACCCTATTTGCCTCAGTTTCCTCATCTATAACATTATTTGGAAAAGGAAATGGCAAACCACTCCAGTATCTCTGTCAAGAAAACCCCAAATGAGGTCAGAAGAGTCAGGCATGACCGAAATAACCAAGCAACAATAACAATGATTTGGAGAGATCCAGAAGAGGAAATTCCTGTACTGGTGCAAAGCTGAAACTTTGTCAATTCACAGCCTGAGAGAGTAGCCTCGTGGTACAGAGGTTAAGTAAATTGCCTGATTTTGAACTTGGTGGGAGGTGTCTAACCTTGGTTTCACCTCCAAAACCAATGTAATCCATCATGATGCTTCTAACACTACAAAACACACCTTTTACAATGAGATTCTTATAAATAGAATAACAGTAAAGCTTTTAATTTCTTTTTCTTGTTTTGTTTTTTCCCAAATTTTATTCAATATGAAACATATCTCTACAGTTTTTATTGAGGGGGTTGACCACGTCCACCACCAAATCCACCTCTAAATTGGAGTTCTTTTCTGACCCAGCCCCAGCCTCAGCCTTCTTGTCAGCACCAGGGGGAGCAGCACTTCATCTGTATGTGTCTTTCTCAGCTTCACCCCCAATAAGCCGGGCAGGCTGCTCACCCTCCAGACCTTTGGGTCTTGGCCTTCCTGTCTCAGGACGACTAATGCAGAGTGTGGCAGGCACAATCACAGGGGGCAGGTGAAGGTAATCTCGGAGGTACCGAATGCCCTCGTTGGTAAGCTACCAGTAGAAATGCCTCCACACGAACTGCTCCTTAACATAGCCACAAGACTAGAGACTGCATGGCCTTCATGACATGGAGATTGGGCACATTCTTGTCTGCTAGCCCAGGGTGCTTTGGCATGTGGACATATTTCTTGGCTACCATTACTCCCTCCTTAAAATGGAGCACATAGATGGCAATTCAGTTCTTCTTGGGCATCAACATCTCGGCGGCAGGTTCTGCTCTAGACGGAGCCCAAGCTAGAAATAGCCTTTAATTTGAACATTAATAATTCTCATTTTAAGAATTAAACAGAAGCAATTTATTTTGCTTTAACTCTCTGCTTTGTTACAAGGGAGGATATGTCATTGGAAAGTGACATTGACGTTCAAAAAAATCAATAAAACATTTTTTAAAAAATCCTCAACAGACCCAAAAAAGAACCTGGGGCACACTACTCAAGCAAATTGCCCATTTCTCATAAAAGCCCTTTCTCCTGTCCAAAACAACTGTTTTACTTATTATGGATGTACCCTAGTGTTTTGAGACCCCAACCTCATCATTTCAAAATTAAAGTAGGAAAGAGGAGCAATTTCTTAAAAATCTACAAGCAAAAAGAAAAGATAATACTTGAGTGAATTATAACTTAAATAAGATAACTAAATTTAGTAAAATTGCCATTTACCTGCTTTTTAATCTAATTTTGAAATGTATACTAACTAAAGCTCCACTATATCTCCTCCTTTTTATGGGTAAACTCTGAGAATACCATCTACAAACAAACTATGCCTCCACTTGCTTTCCTCCTACTCTCTTAATTCTTTGCAGTCTGGCTTTTAGCCTCACCATTCAGCTGGAACCCTTTCCAAAGTTACTAATTGCCAAATCTAAACCTCTTTGACTTCTCTGCAGCCTTCAACACCGTACATCAGTGGGGTCAAACTCAGAAATGAAGGCCAATTAACCCTATAAAAGGCTCCCTGAGGATATTAACATTACCTCTGTTTTATTGTATTTTTATTTGTTTCATTAAACATTTCCTAATTAAAATTTAATCTGGTTCAGCCTGCTCTCAGCTTGTTGTGAGAGTGTTATAAGAGGCAGTGTGTTTGTCCTCTGCTCTGGATCATCTTCTCTGTGATACTTTGTTCTCTCCCCTGGTTCTCATTCTCCTTGTCTGACCCACTCCTTCTCTGTCTCCTTTGCTGGATGTTCTCTCTGGCTAACAGTGGAAGTTCCCCAGGACTCTTATCTTGGACCCTCTTCTCAACTCCTATGTTATTTCACTTGGTCTCATAAGTTCCCACAGTTTCAATTATCATCTCTATACAGATGACTCAGATCTACTTATCTAGTTCTGTCCTTCCTGCTGACCTCCGGTTTTGCATTCCCAACTGCCTGTTGTCCTATAGACACCTCAAACTCATATCCAATACTGAACTCATCTTTCTTCCCAGTCCTTCTTCCCTTCCAAACTTCTGTATTTTTGTTGACAGTATCAACTTCCTCCCAGCCCTCAACCTTGGTGTCATTCTCAACTCCTCATCCCCCAATCTAGTCAGTCTTTAAGTCCTGACATCTCATTTCTGCCTTTGTAACATCTCTTAGATAAATTCTCTTCTCTCATAATGCTAGCATCACCCTCATACAGGCCCTCATCACTTCACACCTGCACTATTGCAAAAACCTGCTGGTTAGGCTTCCTACCTGAAGTCTCTTCTCCACTACAATCCATTTTCCACTTACTTTACAATGTAATTTTTTTTTCTAAAGCATTGATGTGACTATGTCATCTCTTACTCAGTAAACTCCAGTTGATTCTTATTACCAGGATCAAATGTTTTCAAAGGTCTTCATAATCTGGCCCCTTCCTGTCTTTCCACTCTTCCTAACTCCCTTCCTCCTACACAGTGACACTGACTCTTTGTTGTTTCTCAAACAAAACACCCCCTTCTCCTAACCAATCATTTTCATTCCCTGTTCCTCAGGCCCCCTCATCTCTACCTCTTGACTTTCGTCTAGTGTCAACTAAAGTTTTACCTTCTTCAAGAAGCCTTTCCCAGTCCCCTTTAATCTTGGTGCCTTTTTTTGTGAGACTACTCCCATTTAATCCTGTATATATCTTGTATGCAGTTGTTTACATTTTGTTTCTGCCTTTTAGACTGATTTCCTTCAGGGCAGAGATTGTTTTTTTGGCTTTCTTTGTATCACCAGAGCCTGGCACATAGTAAGAACTTAATAAATGCTAATTGATTTAACTGCTTTATCGGAATTATAAGTAGAAATTTTTCATCTAGGAAGCACATCAAACTGGGCCTGAGGCAAGTGGCACTAAAGACACCCTCAGTAGCAGTAGGCAGAGGAAGAGGAGACAGATCCTAGGCCTTAAAAAGGTTGCTGCTCTTGGGAGAGTTGCCTGGACTCCCCACCTAATGATCAATTTAGTAGCTTCCTAGTTTAAGGTAGTTATCTCTTAGTAACTAGATGTTAAAGTCCTGTTGTGTCTTTGTACTTGCCTGAACCTTGGAGGTGAAGGTAAAGTGAGGGGTGGAAGGTCTTAGAGCCAGCTTTACCTCCATTCTCAAATGATTTAACAGTTAAGGAAACTAAGGTTTTCTCCCCAATAGGGGAAATGACTTCGTCAAGGTGAGTCACATTCATTCAACTCTTAAATTGAGATTGTGCTAAAGTGGAATCAGATGGAATCCAAACCACCTAGATTGTTAGGACCAAGGCACAGATAATGTTCCAGGCCCAAGCACCCCAGCTGGAAAGTATAAACTGAAGTGGGGGAGATCCTGGGAATGAAAAGGTTCCATCTACATGGATGTTCTCCCCCACCCCCCCATGAGGTTAGGTTCCACTGGGGCTCAGGACTCTTGAATTAGACCCCTAACCCAGGCCTGTACAATCTCCAAAAATGTAGTGGAAAACATTCTGTACAGATCTGCCCTAACCTGATAGGATAGCCATCCAAGCTTGAGACCTTGCCTTCCTGGCCAACCTGGGCTCCAAGGATTGACAACTTGTGGATGGCAAAAAAAAAAAACAACAACAAAAAAAAACCCAAATCAACCAAAAAAACCCATCTCCACACACACCTCAAAAACAACAAAACTTGAGGAGGAAATCCCCATTTTAGAGGCCAGGGAGGCACTACCCTCCTGCAGGGTAGAGAAACCAAGGCTGAGATTATAGGCTTACCTCTCTGAAGGTTTCGAAGGGCCAGGGGTGCAAGCCTTCTTAGCCTGTTGCTGCTACCCAGAAAGGCACAGTGCCAGGTACATAGTAGGTGCTTAATAAATGCTTATTGACAGACTGAAAGGCACATGGCATTTTCAGAAATGAAGGATCTGGTTTGTTTGGCAAGATTCTTTAATGCCTTGGCCCTGTCTCCTCCCTTACCCCTAGTCAGGGCCACCTTGGATTCTGACTCGGGCAGTCAAGCTGCTGCCCCATCCTGAGCCAACCCCAGCATCCTCCTACCATCCTTTCCCAAGGTCTGTTACTACCAGGCTCCTGCTTAGACTTTCTTGTCTTAGAAGTGAGGAAGAAGGCTGCAGTTGGAGATGGAGAGTCGGGAGGGGGTTAGATAAAGGAGAAATTTCCCTTTGCCCTTGGCTAAATCTCTAAATCCCAAGTAACCCTGCCCCACCCTAGCTATGGCCCTGGATAACAGGTCTGGAAGGGTTACTTTTAAATATAGTTTTTCAGTTTCTGTCACCACAATCTATAACCAAATTAGCTCAGTAAAAATGCTGGCTACTTTTTTTTTTATTATACTTGTAAATGCATCCAGAGGCTATTAAGCAGTGGCAGCAGCCAATAAATATAGTAAATATATAATAAACTTGGTGACTTTCCATGAATATTTCCCATAAACTTAAAAGGAGAAACTTGAAGGACAAGCCTTGGGGATACTTTTGTCATAATAGCTTGATAACAGAATCTAGAGGAAGGAAAAAGAAGTATTTATTATGCTTTGGGACATGTGGCATCCTCCTGAGTTCTTTGCTCATTTATACTTCTGTTTTACAATTTCATTGATTTTTTTTTTTTTAAGTTTATATGTTGGCCCCCCAAGAGCAAAGCAATCCAAACTGCTCCCAACACTAGATGCTCTCTTGCTTATTTTTCGGAGCTGTGAAAAACAGCCTTGGCAGCAAGGTGGCGCAGTGGACAGAGTGCTGGGGTTTCCAGTCAGGAAGACCCTAGTTCAAATGTGGCCTCAGATACTAGCTGTATGACTCTAGGCAAGTCACTTCACCCTGTTTGCCTCAGTTTCCTCATCTGTGAAATGAGCTGGAGAAGGAAGTGGCAAATCACTCTAGTATCCCTGCCAAGAAAACCCCCAAAGGGCCACAAAGAGTTGGATACAACTGAAAACGATTAAATGACAACAAATGAAAAACAGCCCAGGTAACAAGGAAGGATTTTGTGATCACAGGTGCTCAAAAGAAGCTTTTCTTGGGCAAACATTTAAATTTCTATGTAAAACTACTTCTATTTCTGTAGAAAGTTTTTGGTGTTTATAAACTATTTGAGGGTTTGAGGATTTTTTTCTTAGAAAGTTGAGATGGCAACAAATAGAATGAAACCAAGAATTCATAAAATTTACATTTAAATGTATTCCTCCTATTCTGAGTCCTTCAAGCTATCTTGAAATAGCAGCAGAATGTAAGGATCCGTGCTCCCTAGATACAGGATAGTGAAAAACACATTGATATTCTTTCACGTATTTAGTGCCTACCATGTCAGAGGCTTTCTGGTAAACCCTATTAAGTAAAGGTACAAATTATTTAAAGCCTCAATTGTTGTTCTTCTGATAATGAGGTATTCCAGCCAATCTCAATTTTAAATGAAGATTCTTACAGGTATAACTTTACCAGAAATTATATATAGTACCTAAATGTGTTTTGTGTAATAATATTTTTTTTACATATACCTTTGTTATCTCATAAGCCTTAAAGACACAATTAAAAGAAAATCTCATGAGAAACTTCATCAGTTGAGTGACTTTTGGATCATGGTTCCAAATTGTTTTCCCAATGGTTGAATCGATTCACAGCTCGCCCAACAACGGAATTTTTCTCAATCTTTCCAACATTTTTCATTTCCTTTTTTTGTTACTTTTGCCATCTGACATTGTGAGGTAGAACCTCAAACTTGATTTAATGTGCATTTCTCTAATTTTTAGTAGTTCCCTGAGGCTTAATTTGTATCCCCTGGCCACTTATCATTTGGAGAATGGCATATAAATATTAACCAATTCCTCCTATAGCTAAGAAATAATTGCTTTGTCAGACAAGCTTGCTGCAAAGATTTCCTTATAAATTTTAGCTAATTTTTTTGGGGGAAGGGACAGAGTTGTGCAAAAACTTCTTAAATTTTATGTGACCAGAATTGTCCATCTTCTGTGAATGGTGTCTGGCCCATGTTTGATTTTGAGCTCTTACCACTTTATCTTAATTTCTTCTTCACTACTTTAATTTGTTTATAATGTCATCTTTTATGTCTAAATTATGTATCCATTTGGAGCTCGTTTTGGTACTCAGTTTCTGACAGACTACTTTCCAGTTTTCCCAGCGGTTTATACTGAATGAACTTTAGTTGGGTTCTTTGGGTTTAGATGTATGTTTCTGCTTCTACCATGTTGTGGACCTAAAGTTTCCCACTGATTATTCCTTCCTTCCTTCCTTCCTTCCTTCCTTCCTTCCTTCCTTCCTTCCTTCCTTCCTTCCCTCCCTCCCTCCCTCCCTCACTTAACATCTCAGACTGCCAGACTCCCTTCGTTCTCATTGTTTTCTTTGAGGATTCTTGAATCTTTAGTTCCTCCAGATGATTTATTTATAATTTTTTTCTAGTTCTGTAATCTTTCGGTAGTTTGGCATGTTACTGAATAAATTAATTCATAGTATTATCATTTTCATTTATTTTGACTCAGCCTATTCAGGAGCAATTAATATTTCTCTACTTACTTAGATCCATATTTCCAGAAAGAGATGTTTTCATATAGTTTCTGTGTATTTATTGGTAGGTAGACTCAGTTATTTTGTAGTTATTTTCAGTGGAATTTCTCTTTCTCTTCATACTGGATTTTTACCAGATTATACAGAAAAGCTTATTATTTTATATTTTGCAACTTTGCTGGTTTTGATTGTTTCATTTAATTTTTAGGATTCTCTAAGTAAACAGTCTGCAAAAAGGGCTATTTTCCTCTACCAGTGCTTATTCTCTCAGTTTCTTGTCACTGACTATACATAGAGTATTTAAAATAGCAGATGAAATGATAATGTTGATAATGAACACCTTTCTTTACACCTGATCTTATTGGAAAAAATCTATATTATACGTATGTTTGCTCCTAGTTTTAGATAATAGGGTACTTCATGTTAAGGAAAAGTCCATTCATATACTTTCAAGAGTTTAGGTTTTGTCAAGCCTTTTCAGTATCATTGAAAACGTCTGATTTTTATTATTTTTGTTATCAGTATGATATGTTTACGGTTTTTCTTATTGAACCAATTATGCATTTCTGGTATAAATCCAATGCAGTTATATAGTGTTGCTTTTTGTTGTGTTGCTGCCACCTCTTTGCCAACATTCTATCAAATTTTTTTACACTGATACTGGTTTGTAATTTTCTTTCTCTTTTTTGTTACTTTTATTTCCATATTAAGACCATGTTGGTATTGTAGAAGGAATTTGGCAGTGTCCTCTCTTTTCTTATTTTTGCGAATAATTCATGTACTTCTGGATTTAATGTGCTTTGAATATTTGATAAAATTTGCTTTTAATTCAGTCTGGCTCTGGAGTGGGTTTTTTTTCCCCTTTAAGTGCTCATTTGTGGATTATTCATTTTTGTGAAATTGGTTATTTTAAGTTTCATTATATTAATGTGAGCATTTTTTGGATAAGCATCTATTTCATATTTCATATAAGTCATCTGTTTTATTGGCATAATTGTGCAAATTAGTTTCTAATACATTCTAACAATTTGTTGTGAGTTCTCCTTTTTATATTTTTTGATACTGGTAATTTTTTTTTAATCAAATTTGCTAATGGCTTATTGAAAAAAAATCTTAGCTCCTAGTTTTATTAATTAAATGTCTTGTTAATTTCATTTTTGTTAGTTTTTTTGATTTTCAGAATTTGTATTTTTGTGTTTAATTAGGGTTTTTAAAAATTAGCTTCCTAGCTTAATTTTTACCTTCTAGTCAATTTATCCTTGATTTTTTTTTTCCTCTTTTGTCAATGAAAATAGAGAAAGAAATTTTTTCCTAAAGACTGCCTTGGTTGCATCCCACAAATTTTGGTATGTTGTCATTTTATGTTATAAAATTATCTGTTGATTCTATGAGTTGTTCTTTGACTTACCAGTTCTTTAGGATAGTTATACTAGCGTTTATTACATTGTAGTTTACTAAAGAACATGTTTAATATTTCTGCTTTTCTGCATTTGTTTGAGATTTTTATGCCCTAATATATAAATTAAGTGATTTGTTCAAGCTGTAGCACAAGTTGCAAATAGCAGAACCAAGATTCAAATTCCTGCCTTATGATTCCAGATCAACGTTCTTTCCACTTTAACAAAGCAACTTAAAACTACTGCTTTTTTCCAGAATTTTTCCAGAATTGTGCAGAAATACTTAAATGCAGCTTGAAACAGAAAAATTAAAAATCACATTAGGCCTTAATTGAAGAGTCAGAGCATTAAAACATACTTGCTGCTAGATCTTCCATCAGAAATTTGTGTAGATCCCCATAGTAACAGCTGACTTTCTTATAACATGTCACTCTTGTCACTGTCACTGATGTTCAAAGTAAATCCAGCTTTTAAAAACTGGCATTGAGTTACTCTGATAAGATGGTAGATTTTCAAAAAGTCATAAATGTTTCTCGAATTTTTTTCATTTTAAATATCTTAAATTAGATGTTTTATGAAAGTTACTTGTTTGGCTTAGCATATAGTTTAGCTTCTTTAGTGGGTTGGAGGGAAAGAAGGCCCTAGATAAAACTATTATGTCAGTGCTCGGACTTTAAAGCTCTTCCTTTTTTTGTATTTTCTCTTATAAAGAACAATTGTAAAGCATATTTAGAACAATTTCAGCAATTGTGAAAGTGTTTTCCGGGATATGTTTATCTCTATTTCACTGAACATTCCAGCCTGACTTGGGAATTGTGAGAGAACACTTGGCAGGAATTATACCATACACGACTACATACATAATTGTGAGGGGGATAATTCTCAGAATTTAGAAATGATAATTAATACATTTTGGAAAAAACAGCTGGTTTTTTCCCAGCAGGTGTGTAGGAAAGGAAGATGATGAATTATTATATTAAAAGTACTTAATGATGTACTTAAAATAAAAGGAGCTGATAACTGGTGTAGCTATAAAGAAAATAACGTAAAAAAGGGATTGAAATTTTAAAATGTATAGATCATCTTGTGTTTTCATAATTTATGTGTTAAGTTGCTGCTTTTGTCATTGTTGAAAGTGTGTAGTTATTATTTTATATTCCTTTCTTAGAACCCATTCTGGGGAAGCAGGAAGATTACAGATCTTAGTTGTCACAAGATCTTGTTTAGGCCAATTTTTTTATATACAGTTTTCCTCTGTCAGTGTTGTATAGCTCCTTTTTCACTTAGTTCATGTGGAAATTCTTGAAGGATTCCTTGGATATGCAGGTAAGAAATGATGAAAGGCTGGTTTCAGCAAAACCTGGGAAAGCTTATATGAACTGATGAAGAGTGAAGTGAGGAGAAAAATTTATATAGTAACACCAGTATTGTAAAGACAAATAACTTTGAAAACTTCATTAAATCTGATCAACACAATGACCAAAAACCATTCCAGAGGACTCAAGACAAAACGTGATCTGTCCACCTCTGTATATTGAAGTGATGGATTCAGAGTACAGATTGACTTTTAAAAAGATAAACATAATCATTGTGGAATTTATTTTGACTATCTATGGTGTGGGGTTTTTTTTTTCCACCAACTTTATCGGTGAAAGGGGAGGGAGAGAATTCAGTACCGAAGGGAAAATTAAGTCAAATTTCAAAAAATAGAAAGGGTCTTTGAGTTTATCAAAATTTTACTCTCAGCCAAACATTCATTGTTTGTTGAGCCCTTACTATGTGCTAGGCTGTGTGCTAAGCATTAGGAATATAAACAAAGGCAAAAAGAAACCACAACCCCTGCTCTTCAGGAGCTTACATTCTAATGGAGGAAGACCGCCATTATAGTAGAGTGGGGTTCAGGTGGGGGCCTGCTGGAGGAGTCTGGATTATAGGTAGATCAGAAATTCACAGAGGTGACTGGTTTGGAGGAGCCATCCAATCCAAAGGAGAGGCTAAAGTGCTCTTCCAAAATGAAGAGTTTGCTGAGGGCTGTGGCCTGTGTCCCTCTATGGCCCAAAACTGTGCCATGCAAATCTCTGAAGAGTAAAGCGACAGTGCTGAGCAGGCTGCAGCATCTCCTCCAAGAGGCAGGCACTCTGAGCATGGGCAGGAGAGAGAGCTTCCAAGGTCCAAGGCTGAGGTCCTTGTGTACTTGAAGACTTGAACTTCTGAAAGGCGATGCTTTTCTCCAGAGAGAAGCAGGCTCTTTGTTTTGTTTTTGTAGTACAGCAGTGTTTTCTGGGAAGAATTTATCATTTGAGTTAAAAGCAAATATAGGAAATTTCTTTTTGAAAATGTGTCTTAACAAAATTCAAAGTGAATTTGAAGCTGTTTTGCCAATACTTTTGCGATCTTAACAAGAGTATGCAGTGTAAGGTGAGTGTTCCTAAATTTTGCCACCACACTTAGGAGCTCCTTTAGGGTCATAGGAACCATTATGTAGAGATGGAAGGAAACCCTAGAGGCCATCTTTTTCAGTCTCCTTGGTTTACATATTAGGAATTTGAATGTGAAAAGAAGTGAATGAAGTGTTGACAGGCATAATTTGAACTCTGGTCCTCTGACTCCATAATTAAAATAATTGTGTATTTGAATAATTCGCCTGTTCTGATCAGAAAGCAATCTCAAATCCTGGTCTCATGCTCAGGGCAGGAGAAATAGCACTAAATGCTCTTTTATTGGCTCCAAAGCATAGTTAGTATTGACGGGTCTGGTGGAGCTTCCCATTTTCGTTGTTAATTCAGTCCCCTTTTGCATGGAAAGACCATCAGGTCAAGTCAACAAGCATTAAATGCTCGCTAGGTGCCAGACACTTTGCTAAAGTCTGGGAATACAACAACAGGCAAAAATAGTCCCTGATCTCAAGGCACTGCATGCAAAACACTAGGTATAAACAAGATATGTACAGGATAAATTGGATATCTCAGGGGAAGGTACTAGCATTAAGGGGGATTGGAAAAAGCTTCTTGCATAAGGTGGAATTTTAACTAAGGTGGAATTTTAACTGGGACTTGAGAACCCAGGATGTAGGGATGAGGGCATAACAGGCTTGGGGGGTCAGCTAGTGAAAATGCAAGGAGTTTTGAGCTTGTATCTTTTGGGATAAACAGTAAGGAGGGAATATGGGGTGAGGGGTAAGGTAAAAAAAGACTGGAAAGGTAAGAGGGGGACTAGGTTATGAGAGCTTTAAAAGACAAACAAGATTTAATATTTGATCATGGATATAAGAAGGAGGCACTAGAATTTATTAAATACGGAGGAGGGCAGGAATTTGATGTGGTTAGTCCTGTGTCAAAGAGGATGAAAATAAAAAAATTCCCTCGTTACAAAATAGGCTTTTTGTTTTTAATGATCTAAAGTCATATAGGGTAGCTACATGGCACAATGGAGTGCCAGGCCTGGAGTCAGGAAGACTTATCTTCTTGATTGAGTTCAAATCTGAACTCAGACATTTAATGGCTGGGTGATCCTGGTCAAGTCACTTAACCTTATTTTCCTCAGTTTTCTCATCTGCTAAATGATCAGAAGGAAATGGCAAATCACTCCAGTATCTTTGCCAAGAAAATCCCAAATGGGGTCATGAAGAGTCAGACACAACTGAAATGACTGAACAGCAAAAAGTAGTCTAATATTTATATTGTAGTATACAATTTTAAAAGCATTTTATCTTTGTTATTAGATGTTGACCATTGCAGTAGTGTAATTTAAGACATTTCTCTGATTTCCTATGGTAAATCCAATGTCTGACACTTTTTGCTAGATTAAGCCTACAGAGAAAAGATAAGAATTTCTTTCTGTTGCTGATGTTAGTCACGTTTTGCCATCTTAATTTCCGGTGTCGATCTCATCGGATATTATTGTCTTATGTGATTTAGTATAGTTTTTGTTTAACTTTACTAACTACTTTTTAGATGAAAAATTTTATTCCAGTTGTTTGTGTGGGGAGAGAGTAATTTTCAGTGATATTGTACATGGCACTACTTAATCTACTATTTGCTACTTCAGCTAGATTTTTTGTCTTAATTTGATTTAAAATCTGATAGAATTTTAGAGCTAGAAGAGGCCAACCACCTTCATTTTACAAATGAGGAGATGAAGTCCAGTGATGGGAGGTAAATTACTTGAGGTCAAACAAATGTGTAGTAGTTTCTCATTGGAATAGAGGAGTATATTGGTCTTTCCCTAAACTTGATGGTGTAGAAGCACATTGTATTTGTATAGCTCCTATCTCTAAGGAGTTAAGAGCATTTTATGGGTTTTTATTTTTTATTTTTTTGGAGGGGGGAAGGCAGGGCAATTGGGGTTAAGTGACTTGCCCAAGGTCACACAGCTAGTAATTGTTGTCAAGTGTTTAATGCCGGATTTGAACTCAGGTTCTCCTGACTCCAGGGCTGGTGCTCTACTCACTGTGCCACCTTAGCTGTCCCTTTATATGAGTTTCTAAAACAGATTTTTTAACTCTTTACAGAATTCCTATTCACAAATATGGAAACATTGAATCGTAGAATTTCAAAACTGCAAGAGTCTTTAAAATAGTTATCTCTATTGGATCCCAACCCAACTTTTTGATTACAAGGCTCTCTGTTTAACATCAAAATTGGGGATGGGGGAATTCTTTCATGTGATAATGATGTTAGCTAATTGGGAATATACATGATTAAAACCCCTTGACATACAGATTGGGAAGCACTGGTGTGACTCAACTTATCTACTCCATGTGAGCTCTTAATTGCACAACAGGATATAATGTACAGTTAGTTTCAGAAATGAGCAAGGAAAATAAAGGCAATCCCCTCATCCAGGGGATCCTCTTGGAGCCATTGCCGCATGTTTTCTTATTCTTTCCTTTAGGGACATGGTAAATATGAGCTGGAGTCATATCATGAAGCACCCTAGATATATGGAATTTGAAAAACAAAGGTGCTTTCATAAGTCCCTCTAGGCTGATTCATAGTTGGAGAGATGTTAGTAACTTTCTTCATAGTCAACCTAAATTTTCCTGTCTTTCATCTTTTTTGCTTCTATTTTTGTTCTTTGTACCTCCTCTTCCTTGAGTTTGCACCTTCTGCATAGCTGACTTTATTATATCATCACTGAGGCTGCAATATGAAAGTTTGAAAATTTCAAAGTTAAGTTCCCAGAATAATGTTATCGCCCACATTGCACATGTCACATTTATATTTACTAGTTAGGCTTCTAAATGTGCACTTTATATACAGTACATGCAGTGCGGTATCTTAGGTTGCTATGAGAAACTGAGCTGCTTTCCTTTTAACTTTTGTAGCCATAATGTTTCAGCAGCAGAAGCATGTATCTTTTATCATCTTAGATCAAGGCAGAATGTTGTTACTCTTACCTAAAAATTCCTTTTACAAATTGCAGGTCAGTTCTTCTCAGATATCAGCTCTTTTGCTTATAGGATGGATAGCTTTTTTGTTTGGCTTTTTGCCATCATTCTTCAGTCCAGACTTTTAAGCCCCAGGTTTTTGCTCTTCCTGTCTCCTTTTACTCTCTCTGCTACAGAGTAGTAATAGAAATAGGAAACTAGAAGCTTTGCTATTTTTTTTTCTTCTGGTGTGGATGTTAAGCAGAGAGCACCTTACTGCAAATGTGATGCCCCACACTTGGTAGTCCCACATCAGGGGTCCTACTTTGATATAAGCTCTGAGGGGAGTCAAATAATAATGATAAACTGAAATTTGATTTAAATATTTTAGTTCCAGTGATGAGAAGTTAATCATTCTCAGTCCTGTAGAACCAAATCAGGTTTAAGTAAGAATAAAAACAGATTGACTTTTTGAAAGGCCTTGGTGAGGCCAGTTCATTTGAACTGTGACCCAATATATATTTGCCAGGGGGAAGGTGGCTTGGTGTAGTGCTTAAAGAGGTTAGTAGGCTTTAGAGTTGGGAATTCCTAGATTCAGGTCCTTTCGACATAATACAGGTGTGACTCTGGGCAGATCATCTAGCCTCTGTGCTCTAGATGACTTTCTGGAGATGAGTTGCTGTTCTGCATTAGTGCAGTGTCTATGTCCTGTTGAAGTCATAGGATTAGAGCTCCTTTCCTGGCCAAAAAATAATAAAAGAAAAAAGTGAAAGGCCATTGTTGTAGCTACTCAGGATACCAGGGCACTGCCCTCTAGGAGCTTACGTTTGATTGGGGCATACTAATCAGTTAGCAAACACCTCCCAGGTTTTGCCAGGGGCTGACCATGGTACAAAGACAAAACTGAGCTCCTGATCTCACTCATGGAAGACATGAACATCACTGTGTGCACCTGGAAAAAATAAGTAGAAGGGACTATAGGGAGAGAAGGCACCATAAGTTGGGGACATTGGAGGAAGAAAGGAATTCATTAAGGAGGTCAAAAGAGAGTGTGTTCCAGGCCAGCGCAGTGGACAGTGCTGAGGCCCAGAGATTAGGGCTGATGGTGAAGTGTTCTTAAAGCCCAACAGAGAAGTTACAGCCCTGACATCCCTTCTAGCTTTATATCTGATCCCATGATTAACTAGAGGCCATAAGGAGCTGCTGAATTTATTGAATAGGAGCTTGGTATGGTTAGACCAAAGCTTAACAAGGATCACTTTGGAGGCAGAGGTGAAGCTACGTTGTAGTGGGGAAAGAAAGAGACAAAATTAATGGAGCTATTGCAATATTCCAGGTGAGAGGTGACAAGGTAGAAAGTGGGTGGTAGTGAGAAGAGACTGAATGTAAGAGAGGTAAATGGCAGAAATGACAGAATTTGGAAACTGATAAGCTCTGTGGGGTGGAGGATAATGTTGTTTTGGATATGTTGAGTGTGAGATAGTGACTAGTGGTGGGGCACCAGAGACCTGGAGAGAGATTAGGGAGGAGTGGAAGGATGGCCTTTTTTGTATTGTTAGTATTAATATATAGCCAAATCTAAGTTTTCTATCGAGTTGTTTTGCTAATTAAATGTTTTTCTACTTTTCATCAATGACTAGTTGTAGTTTCATTTTGAAGGTTTGTTTGCTTTCAGTTTGGGGACAAGGGTTTTGGTGAAGTAAAGTATGGAAATGAGAGGCAGCCTGCCATAATGGTTAGAGAGCTAGAAGCCAGGAGGACTCGGATTCAAGTTTTGCCTCTGAATTTATCTTGGTGATTCATTTAACCTCTGAGTGTTCTAGGCAACTTCGAAGACTCTCCTTTCCATTGGTAGGCGTTTTCTCACCTGGAGTTCTCTGTACCAGTGAAAACACAGGTCCAGTCCTTGTCCCTAAGAGATAGAATTGATTTAAGTGAAGTGTTGATGTCATGTCGTTTCTGACTGCACATATATCATTGGTAATTTCTTCTCCTGCCTCTTTCCCTATTACATCCCTGTAATTCCTTGTAATGTCTCATATGTTGCTTTTAATTTTCTCCAAGTCGAAGTAAGAAAATTTGAGACTTCAGACTTTAAAAATTTGTCAGGTTTCACTAAATTCTTTTAAAATTCATCCTCTAGTTCCTTCATTCACACACAGGAGATACGAGCATTTTTGCTATCACAAGGAACGTGGTCCTTATTTCAAGGGAGAGTGATGAACTTGCCTTAGGTTTGAATTATACCCCACATGTTGATATCAGCCAGGATTGGACCATGGTGAGTTGTCTTCAGACTAAAATCCTGAAATTTTAGAGCTAAAAGACTTTAGAGATAATCTAAACCTTTCCATTCATGTTGAGGCTCAGATGACTTGACCAAAGTTAATGTACCTAGTTAGGCAAAATTGGTACTTGATTCTTATTGTAGTATTGTTTTGCATACTATCATGCTATTTCAACTTCTGCTTTGTTTTTGTTTACCTTCTCATGATTCCAGGGCCCAGAGTGAAATGTTAGCTTAGTGACAGCCACTTTGGAATTCTGTATTCTATACTGACACCAGCCTCCTTTCTCAAGCTTGCAACAGTCTTCTTTCTCATTATGAGCATATTGCCTATTGATTGCTTTGTGTTAACTTTTTTTTGTGGGCAGCCAGGTGACAATATGGATGAAGTAGATAGAAGGTTGGCCCTGGAGTCAGGAAGACCCGAGTTTGGCCTCTGACACTTAGTAGATGTATGACGCTGAGCAAGTGACTTAACTCTGTTTGCCTCAGTTCCCTCATCTGTAAAATGAGCTAGAGAAGGAAATGGCAAACCATTCCAGTATCTTTGCAAAACACCAAAACAAAACCCAAAAAATGAAAAGAAACCCAAATGGGGTCATGAAGAGTTGGATACAACTGAACAACAACTTTTGGTCTATCTCTGTTAAGCTTGTGTAGAAAAGACAGCTGTGGACAGTATATTGACTTAGAAAACTATAAATTGAAATCTATGTTGTATTTTAGTTTTGTTTATTTTACCAACACATTTTTCAGTTACATTTTTTGTATTTTCTTTTTTTTTTTCCCAGGGATGAAGGCAGGGCAGTTGGGGTTAAGTGACTTGCCCAAGGTCACACAGCTAGTGAGTGTGTCAAGTGTCTGAGGTCAGATTTGAACTGACCCCAGGGCTGGTGCTCTACTCACTATGCCACCTAGATGCCCCTCCCTACATATATTTGAAAGAGATCCTATCTTATACCATATCCTTTACAATATAAAGAATCCAGTTGGGTACTCAGTAAATTTGTATTGGCTGATTGAATTAGATAGGAAGAAAAGAGGAACACAACAGCTGTCATAGGGTAGAGCTGGTGTCTGTTGTGGCTGTCACTTCTTAGTGCCCCAGGCAAAACTTGTAGAATAGCTATTGCTTTGCTTTGGCACAGGAGTTGCCCTTCAGGAAACCCCCCAGCACAGACTTGGACCAGAAGGAAGGAATGGCCAGAACGTCTAGTGAGCTTTGTAGCTTTGGATCCCTTGTTGGTCATGAATTGAGCTTTTCCAGTCTCATGATGAGAATAGATTGAACTGAATAATCAAAGTAATTATACTTTTGGAACATATATATCTGGATTCATCCATCTAAGAAGTAAACTTTTTCAATCAGGACTGTAGGTTGGCCACTCCTGATAATTTTTTCCTTATTTTGGTCATGGAAATTCATAAAAAGAAAGCTATGCCTGGAGAAGTTCATCAGTATTGTATGTCATTTTGCTTATGTGGGTTCTGGATAATGCACAATGTTCTCTCACCAATGGAATGAAGCAGAGCTGTGTGCTTTTCAACATGATGTTTTTAGCAATGTTGTCAGAGACACATTCAGTGAGGACAAAAATGGCATCAAGGTCAGCTACTCAACTGATTGTAAATTATTGAACTTGAAAAGGCTACAAGCCAAGACAAAAGTAGAGGGAGAGTTGGAGCAATTTTTTGTTCTCAGATGATTGTGCACTCCTTGAAGCTTCTGAGGCTGAGATGTAAGAGTTTGGATTGTTTCTCTGTTGCTTGTGTTAATTTTAGCCTGACAAGAAACCAGAGATTCTCCACCAGCCAGCACCACACCATCTGTAGGTGGAACCATTGGTTACAGCAAATGGAGAAATTTTGAATGCTCTGGATAAGTTTGGCAGTATACTTTTCAGGGATGTATACACTGATAATGTATATGTTACATAGCATATACATTACATACGTGACATGCATTGCCAGAGCTAACTCAGTGTTTGGGAAGCTCAGAAAGAAAGGGTGAGAGAGGAGAGGTATTAGGTTTTCTACCAAACTGAAGTTCCACAGAGCCATTGTGCTGGCCTCATTGTTGTATGCCTGTGAAACCTGGACCTGGAAACTGAATAGCTTCCATTTGAATTGTCTTAGGAAGATTTTCAAGCTCATCTGGCAAGGTAAGGTACCAGACACTGAGGTCTGTTCTCAAGCTGAACTGCCAAGCTCTGCTGTAGCGAGCACAACTTTGATGGGCCGCTGACACTGTTTGAATGCCAAATGTACATTTGCCTAAAAAACTATTTTTTGGAGAACTCACACACAACAAGGGCTCACACAGAGGTCAGAAGAACCAATTCAAGGACGCCCTCAGCATCTCTCTGAAGAACTTTGGGATGGATTGTGAGACATGGGAGACACAGGGATCATCCTCATGGTGTGCTCACATGAGTGAAAGCACTGTGCTCCATGAGCAAAGCAGAATTGCAGTAACTCATACAGAACCGCATAAATTTAGAGCTATCTCCACTCCAGATGTTCAAATAGACTGTTTGTGCCTGACCTGTGGTAGAGCCTTCTCAGCTTATCAACTAAGTCTAATCAACTATAGTTGGACACACTGTACCTTGACCCCAACGTAGTAATGTCATTTTGGTCCTATTTGAGCACAAAGGACAACTTAAGTGTTTATTATATGCCAGAAATTGTACAAAGACAAAAAATGACCCTTAGACTTACAGTCGAGTGGCTGTCAGGGTATCAGAGAATGATGAGAATCACACAATTTATAGACCATCAATAAGCTTTAATTTTATTGCTAGGATTGTAAACATGAGTTCCTTATTTAATGACCAGCAAATGAACATAATGCTAGAAAGAGCTGAATCATATCAAACTTGACTTGCATAAATGAAGCCTGAAGAATTAAGGGAGTTGCAGCCAAAAGGAAAATGGTTCACAAGTGCTCCTCAGAGAGGCAGAGACGGTAATTTGCAGCATGGGTTTCATAATATTTTATTGTTCAGTCATGTCTGAGTCTTTGGGACACCATGGTGTTTTCTTGGCAAAGACTCTGGAGTGGTTCGCCATTTCCTTTTCCAAATTTTTATTCAAGCAGGGGTTAAGTGACTTGCCAAGGGTCGCACAGCTAGTATGCGTCTCAGGTCATATTTGAACTCTTTTCTGACTCTAGGCTCAGTGTTCTGTCCACTTATCACCTATGCCCAGAGGCAGCAAGAAACATTTTATGGGATATTTGGTCAGCATGAATCAAAGTACTAATGATAAGTTTTTGCAAAAAGAATAGTATGAAAATAATTGCAGCTTACGTGCCAGTGTCTGTTGCTGTGTTAAAGAAACTCTTTGAAAAGATTGATAGAGCCTTCCAAATCAAATCGACAGATGCTTTGTCTATTCGTTGAATGGGAATTGAGGGAATTAAGGATGAGGAGAAATGGATAGGAAAGCATGGTTTAGCGAGAAGGAATTAGCGTAAAGACTTGTAGAAGATGCAAAACCCACATACCTCTATAACAGAATCAGAGATTTACAGTTTGATGAGTATGTGATTCCAAAAAAAGAGAGAGAGAAATCAGTAAGCACTTGGGCATGTCAGGTTGCAAACAGCACACAAAGAATGCAGGAAATTATATTTTTATAGAAAGAAAAATCCTTGCTTTTGATGTGGCAGTTATCCTCAGGTTAGCTGTCCAGTCAGGTAATTGACTCATAAGAGCTCAGATCAGAATTAGTAATACAAAACAAAAAACAAGAATAATGAGAAACAGATATGGTGCATGACTGAAATGACTTAACCTTGAATTATTTAAACAAGTACTTGAAAATGAAAAATGGGCAATGGATGACAGAAATGACATTGATACAAATTATAGCAATTTCATCCATAAACTTGACGGATGTCAATTGTCACAATAAGGAGACTAGAAGAGTCCCCTTAGTTGGACATTTGACTTAACAAGAGAGGAGTGATCGATGCTAAATGTAACACTGGGTTATAATCCAAGCTCATCTGTGAAACCTTTAGAAAAAAGATGTTGGATGATTATAAACAATATCATCTGATGAAGCGGAGAGAAATATTGGAAGTTTAAAGCATTTTAAAGAAGGCTCGGCAAGCTCAGCTGAGCACAGTCATTCCAAGGGTGTTGAAGGTTGAAAGAGAAAGAACTACAAATAGGAGAAAATACGTCAAAAGATTTGTAAAAATCATTTTAAAAAAACTTTCTAGTGGCTAGCATTTATATAGCACTATAAAATTTTCAAAGTGCTTTACAAATATCATCTCACTTTATCTTCACAACAACCCTTAGAAGAAGGTCCTGTTATTATCATCCCTATATTACAGTTTGAAGGAACTGAGGAAGCCATACATAGGTTAAGTGACTCGTTCAAAGTCACACAGATTTCCTCAAACTTGGGTCTTTCTGACTCCAGGTGTAGTGTTTTATCTTCTGAAACAACTTTCTTGCCTCCCCGTCCAAGTCAGCAGAACCGTATTCTTGGACACTTCACAATCCTAGAAATGCTTATAGAGGAGGTAAAAATGGTCTTTAAGGTTATAGAAACAGGAAAGGCACCCTGATTAGACCAAATACATATAAAAGAACCTGCCCTGAAGGTGATAAAATTGCTAGGGCATTGAGGAATCAATATATAAGGTGTGTAAAGGAGGGAAAGATTACAAAAGTGTGGGGGGAAAATCAGTTTATCAGTATTGAGAAAAGACTGTTGAGAGAACATCATTGCCAACTTTCCTATATGCCTACCGTCCCATCTGTACAAAATCTTTATCAGAGTTATTTGTTTAAGAATCCATGGAATCCTCAGTGAAAGCATTGTGCTTTCACTGAGAACAAGCAGGCTTCCACAGGTGATAGTCAACAATGTACTCTACTGGCACTATTTCTTAATTAACTGAAAGATGTAGAGAGTATAAGATCTGCACATTGTGCTTATCGTGTGTTAATTATGAAAAAACATATGACTTGGTGGAACAAAATATTATCTTTTGTCTCCTTTCCATACCTTCAAAATTCCTTGGATGATATAACAAGAGAAATAATGTATAAAATAGCACCATGATGATAAATATTAAATAAATGAAAAAACAGGGAGATGTACGCTTGGCAAAAGGACTCATTCCTGCTATGGAAGAGAGCCAGCTTAGAGTCCAGGTGGAAGAGGCATTGATTTCCTTTGTTTGGAGAGCTCTTCCAGATGTTCCTTTTTGTGGATGGCATTGTGCTGATTGCATCAAGTGCCAGAATGTTGCAGAGCTTCATGGAAGAAATGTATAATGATCAAGGGGTGAGTAAAGTCTCTTGTCCAGATTTCAGTGTGTGTGTGAACGGACACTGTCCAACAATGTATGTATCAGGTCCAGACAGTATGTGTAAGAGGGAATTGGTTGCAACAGTGAGTTGGATTGTTTGGGGCAATTTCAAAAACCTTTTACTGACTTTTGAAAGTAAAGACCCAAACTTCTAAATAAAAACATATTACCAGTGTTGCAATATGACAATGTGACGTGTAACAGCATTATTTCTGAAGAACTAAACATGGGAACCACACAGAGGGCAGTGGAGAGCCTGTGAATAGGCTGGACCATGGAAGGGCAGAGGAAGAACTCTGAAGAAGAATAGGAGCTAAAAAGACCCACCTGAGGAAGAGAAAGTGGGCTAGCTTCATGACAAGAGTGAGTTCTAACAGGTAGTCAGCTGGCGATGCTGGGGGAAAGTGAGGAACCTCTAGCACTTTGATTTGCTCATCTAGCTAGCTTTTTGAGGCTATGGGCACACGGGGTAGGCAGACTGAGATGGGTGGTTATCCACAATTTTGAAGGGAACTTGTGAAAAGAGATTATGGGTCTGTTTGAGTGTGTGAGTGTGAATCAGAACTGGATTTTAAGTTGTGTTTACATGTCTGCATATATGTTTATCCCCAATAGAATAGAAACCCCTTATAGACAAGGAGGGTTTTCATCTTTGTCTTTGTTTCTGCAGAGCCTAGCATAGTGCCTTGCACATAGGTTTATAAATACATGCTGAATAAAAGTGCTCTTTTAGAACATTTAGTAGAAACATCTGGGTGGCACAGTGGATAGAGTACTGGGCCTTGAGTCAAGAAGACCTGAGTTGAGTTCAAATACAGCCTCATACACACATTAGCTGTATGACCCTGGGCAAATCACCTTACCTATGTTTGCCTTAAGTTTCCTCAGCTGTTAAAAAGGGACAATAGGGGGCGGAGCCAAGATGGCAGCTAGAAAGCAGGGACTAGCGTGAGCTCCCCGCCAAGTTCCTCCAAAAATCTATAAAAAAATGGCTTTGAACCAATTGTAGAACTGCAGAACCCACAGGGTAGCATAGGGAAGCAGGGCTCTAGCCCAGGATAGCCTGGATAGTCTCTGGGCAAGGTCTATCCCGCACGGAGCTGGGAGCGGAGCAGAGCAGAGCCCAGTGTGGGCAGCGCAGACCAACCAGACCAGGAGCCGGGTGCAGCATGCCCTAGCGCCCTGAATCAGTGAGCTGC
>CM053623.1:446495230-446510817 GCA_028646595.1 Phalanger gymnotis | reverse complement strand
ACTCCTCCCACCAGGTGGGCCTGGGGCCAGAAGCAACTGCAGCTGTAGTTCTATACCTGCCCCACCTCTGTTGCCCCCAGGGCGGTGGCCTAACTGAAAACTTCCTGTCCCCAGCAGCTTTTCCCACTAACCTTCTCTGTTGTCTTTGGTGTTTGTGGGTTGAGAAGTCTGGTAACTGCCGCAGCTCACTGATTCAGGGTGCTAGGGCACGCTCCGCTCCACTCCTGTTCCGGTTGGTCCGCGCTGCTCACGCTGGGCTCTGCTCCGCTCCGCTCCCAGCTCCGTGCGGAATAGATCTTACCTAGAGACCATCCAGGCTGTCCTGGGCTGGAGCCCTGCTTCCCTCTGCTGTTGTGTGGGTTCTGTAGTTCTAGAATTGGTTCAGAGCCATTTTTTATAGGTTTTTGGAGGAACTTGGCAGGGAGCTCACATTAGTCCCTGCTTTCCAGCCGCCATCTTGGCTCCACCCCACAAACTCCCTCTTTAGCACTGTCTAAACCTTTTTCATTCTGCATCTTCAACTCTGTCTGTCATGTGTGGTCCTCTGGAATTTTTAGATAATAATTGTTTTGATCAGAGTTCTTAAGGCTTTGAAAATTTCTTTTTCTTTACTGTGTTGTTAAAGTTTTTTTGCTCACTTCACTCTGTGTCAGGTTATACTAGTCTTCCAGTTTTCTCTGAAATGAACCTTTCTGGCATTTCTTAGGGCCCCAAAATAATCCATTGCATTAGTATACCATAATTTATTTAGCCATTCTCCAACTGATGGAAGCAAATGAGTGTTAGAGAGAAAATAAGAGTTACTATATAAATGTTTGTATAGGGGAGTCCTTTTCACCTTTTTTTGATCTCTTTGAGGGCTAGGCCTAGTAGTGGTGTCAAGTTAGAGAGAATGCATACATGACTGAATTTTGGGGCATAGTTTCAAATTGCTTTCCAAAATGGCTGAACCAATTCATAGTACTACCATTTTCCCTATTAATAGTTTATATTTCTTCCTTTGATCTTTAATTTTTGAATTAGATCCTTGTAGATCTTGGAAATGAGACCTTTATCAGAGAATCTTGCTGTAAAGATTTTTTTTCCCAATTAACTGTTTCCCTTCTAATTTTAGCTGTATTAATTATGTTTGTACAGAATTTTAAAAATAATGTTATCAAAATATCCCAGCTTATCAAGTCAGCAAACATTTCTAAGCACTCATTCTGTGTCAGGCTCTATGCTAAGTGCCGGGTACACAAGGATGCAAACACCAGACCCTGCTCAGAGACTGATGGAGATGAGAGTAGCATGTAAACCGTGTGGGGGCGGGGGGAGAGAGGAGGAGGAGGAGGAGAGAATTTAAGGTCTTTGTCCTTATTGGGGCAAGAATTTTTCCTTTAGCTTGCAGTTTGCTTTTTACAACCTTTCTTCTCCTTTAGTTATAATTCTTTTAGCTGAGGTTCCTACACTAATGAAAACAGAGATCCTGCATTTTTTCAAAGTCCTTTGAGGTCTGTGATCTCATTTTCTTCCCCTAGACTTCTTGTGCCATAAGGGGACGGGTGGAATCCCTCATTTTAGGTAATATTGGAGGAAATAATGAGCCCAGTCATTCTTAACTGGGCAGTCTTGCGAAGCCTATGTACTTTTTCTCAGAAGAATATTTTTAAATGGGCATCTAGGTAGTACACTGCATAGAGTGCCAGCCTGTGAGTCTAGCCTTATACACATACTAACTCTGTAACCCTGGGCAATTCACTTAACCTCTGTTTGCCTCAGTTCTCTCATCTGTAAAATGGGGATAATAATAGCATCTACCCATAGTAGGGCTGTAAGGATCAAATGACGTGACAGTTGTAAAGTATTTAGCACAATTCATGGCACATAGTAAGTGCTGTATTATATAATAGTTATAGACTAGTTAGTTACTACTATTTGCTATTAAATGCTAAATTACATAGGTTTCTAAAGGGAAGCAATTATATTTAAATAGTTATTAAAATATTATTTAAAATATTGTCAAAAACAAAGTCTGACCAACCTGGGTTAAGAACTCCAGACTAGCCCAAGGTCACTTACTTAGGTCATGAGTAGCAGAGCTGCACCTGTATTAATCCACAGTTTTAAGAGCTGAAATAAACTTTTAAAGCTTCTCATGAGGAAACTGAAGCACTGGGTGGTTTCAATTAGCCCAAGGTCACACAATTAGTAAATAGTCCTCTATCTCCCAAATCAACTGTTCTTCAAAAAAGAAATTTTTTAACTAAACAGAGCCCCAAATGGTGATTTTTAAATACGTTGTAGAACCAAATAAAGGAGTATGCACTTAATGTTAGATCTTTATCTGATGTAGCTTGCTTTTCATTTTAATTATGTAACTTATTCCCCCCAACATTTAATGCTCTCCTTGCCCTTGATTCTTTTCCTTATGTTCTCCTAGTGTGGGTTTTTTTAAAAAGATGTGTCAATTTTCCTTTATATTTTTTAGTGGTCTATCCTTATTCCTCCTCTCCCTTCCTCTTTCTCCTCTCTTATAAAATAAATATGAAGTCTGATATCTCTCTTAGCAAGCTGGTAGTTTACTTCATCAGCAGTCTTTTGGAATCGAGATTGGTCATTGCATTAATCAGGATTCTTTGGTCTTTAAAAATTGTCTTTTCAGTGTTTTATAAATTGTTCTCTTGCTTCTGCTTACTTCATTCAGCATCAGTTCGTGCAAGTTTTCCCAGGTTTCTCTGAAGTTAAGACAACAAGCATTTGTTATTTTACTTAAGATTTGTCAAACATTGTGCTAAGCACTTAGTATACCAAGAAAGGCAAACAGGTCCTTTTTCTCAAGTATTTCATAATATGATGGAAGAAGACAACATAATGACAATGATGTACTCACAAGATCTAGACACGGTAAATAGGAGATCCTCTTAGAGGACAGGCACTAGCATTAAGTTTAGGATTTTTAGCTGAGAGTTGAAGGGAGTTTGGAGGTAAAAAGGAGAGAATTCTGGACATGAGGGGCAGTCAGAGAAGGTGCCCCTAGTTGGAAGGTAGAGCACCTTGTTTGGAGAGGAGCCAGGAGGCCAAGGTTACTAGCTATGTTGAGAGGGCAATTAATTGTAAGAAGATGGAAAGTGAGGAAGCAACTAGGTTAGGAAGGACTTGAAAATCTATTTGTCATTGGTATACTGCTTTATCCACAAAGAGAAGCTGTAGTTTATAAAACACTTTACTTGTACTGTTACTTACCAATGGCAGTTCACATTTCTAGGAGTGTTGTATAGAATACTGTCTTGTATAGTTTCATATACAACCTTCTCTTTCTGTTGTACTGTATATATGGAAATGCTTATTTTGACTGATGGGTTGTTAAGTTGAGGCTTTTAAAAATATTTAATAGAGAGGAACAACCATTTTTTTTTCACATTACACATTTTCACATGTTGTAAAGAAGAATTAGGACCAATAGGAGGAACCATGAGAAGGAAGAAACAAAACAACAACAACAACAAAAGAGAGCAAATAGTATGCTTCTGTTCGCATTCAGACTCCATGATTCTTTCTCTGGGTGTGGACAGCATTTTCCATTGTGAGTCTTTTGGAATTGTCTTCAATCCTTGCATTTCTGAGAAAAGTCTATCAAACTTAATTATTGCACAATGTGGCTATTTCTGTGTATAACGTCCTGATACTGCCCACTTCATTCAGCATCAGTTCATGTAAGTCTTTCCAGGTTTTTCTGAAGTCTGCCTGCTCATCATTTCTTATAGCACAATACTATTCTGTACAAAACATTCTATTCCATTACATTCACATACCACAACTTGTTCAGTCATTCTCCAGTTGATGGACACCTCCTCAATTTCCAATTCTTTCCTACCACAAAAAGAGCTGCTATAAATGTTTTTGTATGCGTGCGTCCTTTTCCCATTTGTATCATTTTTCTGGGATACAGACCAAAAGTGGTATTTTTGGTCAAAGGGTATGCTCAGTTTTATAGCCCTTTGGGCAAATTGCAAATTGTTCTCCAGAAAGGTTGAATGAGTTCCAACAACTCCACCAACAATGTCTGAGTTCTCCAATTTTCCCACGTCTTCTCCAGCATTTATCATTTTCTTCTTTTGTTGTGTTAGCCAGTCTGATAGGTGTGATGTCGTACCTAAGCGTTGTTTTGATTTTCATTTCTCTAATCAATAGTGATTTAGAGCATTTTTTGTATGACTATTAATAGCTTTAATTTTTTACTTTGAAAATTGCCTGTTCGTATCCTTTGACCTTTTATCAATTGGGAAATGACTTGTATTCTTATAAATTTGATTCAGTTCTCTGTATATTTTAGAAATGAGGCCTTTATCAGAGACACTGACTATGAAAATTGTTTCTCAGCTTTCTGCTTCTCTTCTAATCTTGGTTGCATTGGCTTTGTGCAAAAACTTTTCAGTTTAATGTAATCAAAATCACTCATTTTGCCGTTCATGATATTCTCTATCTTTTGTTTGGTCATAAAGTCTTCCCTTTTCCATAGATCTGACAGCTAAACTATCCCTCAGTTTCCTAGTTTGCTTATTATATCAGCCTTTATATGTAAATCATGTACCCATTTTGACTTTATCTTGGTGTAGGGTATACGATGTTGGTCTGTGCCTAGTTTGTTGTCATGCTATTTTCCAGTTTTCCCAGCAGTTTTTGTTAAATAGTGAGTTCTTACCCCAAAAGCTGAATTCTTTGGATTTATCAAACAGTAGATTACTATAGTCATTAACTGTTGTGTCTTATGTACCTAACCTATTCCACTGATCTACCACTCTGTTTCTTAGCCAGTACCAAGTAGTTTTGATGATTGCTGCTTTATAATACAATTTAAGATCTGATATGCCTAGGCTACCTTCTCTTGCATTTCTTTTCATTAATTCCCTTGATATTCTGGAATTTTTTGTTCTTCTGGATGAATTTTATTATTTTTTCTAGCTCTGCAAAATAATTTTTTGGTAGTTTGTTTGGTATGGCACTGAATAAGTAAATTAGTTGAGATAGAATAGTCATTTTTATTGAATTAGCTTGGCCTACCATGAGCAATTGATATTTTTCCAGTTATTTAGGTCTGACTTTATTTGTGTGAAAAGTGTTTTGAAATTGTGTTCATGTACTTCTTGCGTTTGTTTTGGCAAGTATACTCCCAAATAGTTTACAGTGTCTATAATAACTTTGAATGGAATTTCTTTTTCTGTCTCTTACTCTTGGGTTTTGTTAGTGACATATAGAAAGGTTGATGATTTATGTGCATTTGGAAAAAAACAGTTCTTTAAAAGAGGAGAAAGGTGCTGCTCTATCCTGGCCAGGATATGTAGAACTATGTAGAACTCCATGTTACGTTCTGGGTAGCACAGTTTAGGAAGGACGTTGATAAGCAGGAAAATATCTATGGGAAAGCATTCACAATGGCAGACCATTGAGGAACTGAGCCTTAAGATCATAACATGAAAACTGGCTAAGGGAACTGGGGAGGCTCACATAATAGGTATCTTAGTTTGAACTGTTGTCCCTTGAAAAAGGGACTGGTCTCATCTCCTTGGCCTCCAAGGATAGAATGAGGATTCCTGAGTAGAAGTGATATGGAGGACATTTCAGCTCCGAAAAGGAGGGCTAAACTGAAGCAAAGAGGCTTTGCTGTCTGGGCCAGTGGCTAGTGGCAAAAGGGCCAGGGACTTAGAGCTAAAAGTGACCTCAGCAGCCATCTAGTCCAGCTCCTGCCTTTTGTTCTCAAAAACTCGGGTTACCCAGAGAGTAACAGGATTTCTTTAAAGGTACATGTTGGGTTTATTAGATAATTAAAAAGAAAAACAAACTATCCATAATGGAGACTCCCAGTTTCTTCCTGTACATGACTTTTCAGTTAATACTGTGTATATAGAAGTTGCCAGTGATTTTCTTCCCCCACTTTATAGTATTTTATTTTTTCCCAATTACATGTAAAGATAGTTTTCCACATTCATTTATATAAGATTTTCAATTCCAAATTTTTCTTTGCCCCTCAAGACAGCAAGCAGTCTGATATATATTATATACATGTACAGTCATATTTCTATATTAGTCATGTTGTGAAAGAAGAATCAGAACAAAAGGGAAAAACCACGAGAAAGAAAAAACAATAAAAAAGTGAAAATAGCATGCTTTTGTCTGCATTCAGACTCCATAGTTCTTTCTCTCCATTTGGATATCATTTTCCATTACGAGTCTTTATGAATTGTCTTCGATCATTGCTAAGAAGAGCCCAGTCTGTGAAAGTTAGTATCATACAATGTGGCTGTTAAACAGCGATGATTTCATGGGAGGTTCTAACCCCAAATCCAGTACCCTTTCTGTTGCACTCCACTGCCAGAGAGCTAACTGACCACTGGTTGAGCCTACAGCAAAGAGCATGTTTTGTTAGGTATCAGGACCCAGTGGCTTCTGATCACCCTTCTACTTCTGCTTAGGTGGACTCTAAAAGCTAGTTCTAGGTTAAGAAATTAGGTATTTTATGTTTTGTGGAAACTTGTTCTAATAGAGCTTTCTCATAGACGTGATCTGTAGAGTTGTCTAATCTATCAATTTGCCTTCTTGTAGAATGCTTATATAATAAAAGTCAAACAGGCTGAATGGATACATTTCTTGTCCTCTTTTATTAGACAGTGATTCCAAAAACCTTCTTTGGTAACCTTATCTTTTGTCTAAACAGCTCACTGACAGATCCTCACATCTTAACCAAATCACTTTCCCTATTGTTGAGGGAGAAAGAAACCGAGGGATGTAGGAATCCCAAACCAAAGTTCCCAGGTCGCTTGGAATGAATATGTAGACCCAAGCATTCTTTAAGTCAGTGAGGCAAAGATTTATTACACTTTATGTAAATAAAGCAGGCAAGAGTTCTCAGGGAACCTGCAACCATACAGGGAAAGTTTAAGCAGTAAAAGTGCATGTTCCTTTAAGAACTGACCACCCCTTAATCACACCTTAACCACTCCCTAATCCCACCCCAAAACAGCTAATTGACAGGTTTCACCCCTAAATCTTGTACTTAAACTGGGCAGGCCACAAAAGATAAAGTTACTAAAGAAGGTTTTGGAAACAGCCAGGGAGTGGGTGGAGGAGTGGGGCTAGGTAGAGATGTGGTTTTTGCTGTGAAATTTCACTAAGTCACCAAAAGTTCCGGGCTAGCTGGAGATACTGGCTAGATTCCATCAAGTGTCTTGTTAGTCAAGATTAATGTAAGGGAGTACACGTTTGACTATGTCTAGGATATATGTTAGACTCAGTGTATAGTCAGTTATGAACACTTAGGAATCAAACTATAATTGGGCATAGCTGCTTACTGAGGAAGAAGCAGAGATAGTTTGGAGCATGCTGCCCTTTAGCTATAGAGAGAGACTGCTAAGGCCAATGCTTTGAAGCTAGGGAGAGATGTGTTTTTAGAACTGGCATTCAGGCACAGGCACCCAAACAGAGGCTAAGGGGAAATGTGATGTTAGAATTAGGGTCCAAGCACAAGCACCACCCCATCTGTATAGTTAACTCATTCTTTTTTTCCCCCCACAGCTGAGATGGTTAACAGCGATTTTATAGCCTCTAGATTAGTGTTTCTCTACTTTCTGACATACCTCTGAAGTCTGCATTTTTCATGGCATATGAAATGTACAGTGCTGGGCCAGTAGTCAGGAAAAGTTCAAATCCAACCTCAGACGCTCACAAGCTATGTGACCCTGGGCAAGTCACTTAAACTTGTTTGCCTCAGTTTCCTCACCTGTAAAATGAGGTGCGGAAGGAAATGGCAAACTGCTCTAGTATCTTTGCCAAGAAAACCTGAAATGGCATCATGAAGTGTCGGACACGACTGAAAAGCAACATGAAGTGTACTTTTGACACTCCTGACTGTGCGACTGATCCTGAGCAAGTTTTTAATCTCTTTTTACCATGGGCAGCTCTTTGAGATGATAATATGCAGAGAAGGCACCAACTAATTTGGTAGAGCAAGTCTACACTAGCACTCTCTCTAGCAGTGAAATTATAGGTCTACTTGCTAAGGGAAGGGAAAGAGCATTTCTTAAGCACTACTCTGTGCCAGGGACCGAGGTAAATGCTATATATTTTCTCATTTGATCCTCACCACAACTCTGGGATATGATAGATATTGATTCCTATTTTATGGTTGAGGAAACTTAGGCTGACAGAGGCTGTTTCTTCCCTAGGATCACAGAGCTTGAGTCTGAGGTTGAATTTGAATTCAAGTCTTCCTGACTCTAGACCCAAGCGTCTCCATTGTGCCACCTAGTGGCCTATATGGCAGAGGATTCTTTGAGGGTCTGTAAACATTTAGTTGAAGCCTTCAGTTATAAGCCTCTAAACAATAGATTGTAGTAACCAAGGGTTGTAGTAATCAAGCTAAAAAATAAAGCAAACAAATGAAAGGAAGAGAAGACAAGACAATTACAGAGAGAAGACCAGACAATTGCAAAAAGAAGAGAAGAAAATGGAAAAAGATGCATAAAAAATGTCAGGAAGAGAGGAAGAAAGAACCAGAAATACAGTCTCTTAGCATATTGGGAAAAAACGGTCTCTTCTTCTGCACCAGTCTTCTCCCTGTCTTGTCTCAGAGCCCTTGGTTTCTTTTTATAAAACCACTCTAACTTCTTGTATTTGGGGAGAGTCATGACTGCTGCCTTTCCTCACACCAGAGTAGTAAGGATAAATGCAGAGAGGTGATGAGGTTGATGCAGCAGAGAGAGCATTGGGCCTGAAACCAGTAAGATCTAAGGTCAAAATCTGAACAGAATGTGACCCTGAGCAAGCCCTTTGCCCTTTTAGAGCATCAGGTCCTTACCCTTCAGATGAAAGGGTTGGACTAGATCAGAGGTTCCCAAAACTTATTTGGCCTATAGCCCCCTTTTTAAAAAATTTGCTCAGGCCCCCTTGGGGTAAGGTTAGGGTTAGGTTAACCCTCATTTAGGCTAGTACTGGGCCCTCTCCCCCCATCTTCTTCCACTTTGGGAACTTATGGATTAGATCGTCTCTAAGATTGCTATGACCTAGAAATATGGGTTGCTCTGTGTTAGTACAATTCATTTTCCCTAGCTCTTCATAAGCACATCCTATCATATATTCTAACCCATGCACCCCATCCCCCACCCCCACCACCAGCATACTCTAGCAGTTCATTCCAGCCCAAAGTCCTTAGAGGTCTGTCATGTGCTGATCCACTAGGCACCTCAAAGTAAAAGTTAGGTATTGCTATCCTGAGGCTTTGGAGCATATTCTGTCTGTGGGAGATTGGGACACATTCGTGATTTTAGAATGTTTTATTATTAGGTGTTTAATCATCAACCAATATAATTCTTTACACTAGCAAGCAGACACCCTTCTACTACCCCACCCCATTCTGATAAAAAAGGAAAGATTATCAGGAAGCTACAAACTTTAAAAGTATGTTAACTTGAACAGGATTGTAATAAAATTATTATTTGTTTCCATGTCTTCTAAATATTTTTCCTTTGTATATTTTTTTCAGATTTTGTTGCAGCTGTCATTTTTACATAGTTGTAGTGTGTGTGTATTGTTTTGTTTCTGCTTTCTTCACGTTGCATTACTTCATTTAAGTCTTCCCATATTTATGTTCATATTTGTCATTTTTATGGTGTAGTATTACTCCATTACATTTACATACCAATATTCAGTCATTCTGAAATCACTGGGTATGTGGTTTATTCCCACGTTTTTGCCGTTAAGACTAATGTTGTTACAAATGATTTTGTGCAGATTGGTTAAATTGACAATATAGGAAATAACCTAAATAAATAAAGCAGACTTAGAAAGGGGACTTAACAAGCCACTGAAAGGAACTGGCATGTAAAGTTCTAAGGGCCAAGTAGAACAAGTGAATTTTATTAAATATTCGAAGAGTAATTGCCGTATTGTATAAACTTATCAGAAAATAGAGAAAGAGATCGCTTTATCATTTTTTGTGAACTGAATGTTTCTAATTCCCAAAGTAGGTCAGGTTAAGGCAAAGAGACTAAAAGAAAATAATTGCAGCCCTCAAGACGATACATTCTACTCGAGGTAGGGAGAAGCACCACATAGGGCATTGAATCTCATTAGTGTAGGTTACTTCCAGATGAAGAAACTTTTTCCACTAATGTAGATTGCCATATCTTCTCTAACTGATTGTTTTAGAGAGTTCTGCAGTGAAGTGACTTGCATGGGTCATATGGCTGGTAGACATCGGAGGTGGTGAGTACTTGAGCACAGGCCTTCATTGGTCTGAGGTCATCTTTCTGTCTACTATGCTACATTGCTGTTTGTTAGCGTATACAGAGAAATACAACTAATCTATAAAAATGATTGGTAGTGCCTGATGGAGGACTTACATTGAATAAGATAAAGGGCGGTTGAGTTCCAGTCTGCTTCCAGGTCAGAAGGACAGGTGAAAAGGTAGGGGCCAGTTATTGTGGGAGATGGCCGTATGGGAGAGATCAGCTATGGAAACAAGAGAGTGGGAGTCAAGGAAGGAAACTTGAACTCGACAGTCAGTGCCTTCTTTATAATAGCAATGATGATAATGTTGATTTGTCTATCGGTCCTTGACCAAGTGATGGAGTACATGTGGAGATGTGGGGCTGGATGGTTATAAAGATGGTGTTTGAGATTAACACCGCCAACCTTCAATCAGGTTTTCTGTTCCATATCCCACTGAGGGGCTTAGTAGGGCTTTTTGACCTGGCCTGATAGTGTGATAAGGGAGTGGCTGCGTGACAGATAAGACTGGTTGGTCTTACCTACTGCTGAGGCTTTCTTATCCAAGCCATCTCTTGAGTCTCAACAGTCCTGTCACAGTGAGTGTTAGGGATATTTTCCCCCTGTTACAAATAAAGAAACTGAGGCCCAGGAAGACTAAATGATGTGCACAGGGTCATAGAGCTTTTAAATAGCATATTGCTTTTTCAGTCGAGTAGCATTTATACAAGATATATCAAGGTGATTCAATATTAGGAATACCATCAGTGAGGCAGGGTGATAATGTGGATAAAGAGCTCATCTTATAAAGTCAGGGAAACCTGGATTTAAGTCCTGCTTTTAACACATACTGATGTTATGATGGAAGGTAAGTCTTAACTTTCTCTAGGCTCTAGGCTCACTGCTCTAGGCAACTAAAACTATAATTTATGGAGAAAGTACCCACTTGCATATTAGTAGAATGATTCAACTCACTCAGGAATTCCTTATACCAATGAAATTGCAGGTTAAGTTCCTTTCTCTATAATCAAATCATAAAAGCTACTGTAAGGCTTTTGGAAAAAAGATCTGTTCATATTTAAAAGAACAGTAGTACAGTAACAGCATAATAATGGAAGGTTTTTACTTTATATGAAGAGTTTTTATTTGTAACCAAAAATTTCAAATTTTAATTTGAAACTGTTATATCTAATGCATCTTAAGGCTTTCCTGTTATGAATAGGGGAGCATTGTCTGCTTTTATTAGATCATATTTAGAGCAGTTAATGTAGAAAAGTTAAAGTGACAAGAATAGACAAAACAATTAAAACAGCTTTAGTTGTAGATGATTCAGTAACAACAAAATTTCATCAAGATAACATGTCCTTAGATTTGGAGGGAAGTAATATTAAGTTGACAAATGTTCATTAGCATTTCTTTGTATCACTAATACTATTTAGGAGAAAATAATAGAGAAACATCATTTACTGTAATGATAAGTGTATCAAATACTTAGGCATTAGCCTACCCAGACACAAGACTTATTTAGGGGAAACTAAATTTTTTTAATACAAATCAATAATTTGGGTGATAATTGTAGATTGAGCTAATATATGAATAATGATTAGGTTTTGGTTATATCAGAACACTCAGGATTATCAAGGGAAATGATCAAAGGAAGGGAAAAATTTCCATGGAAAATGGTCACTGTTTAATGACAACTGCTGGAGAAGATCTATAAAGTAATCTAGTAGATTTTTAAGAAAACATCTTATTTTTTAATTTAAAAGAAAAAATATTTTTCAGTCATCAAGATCCACTTTCTCCCTCTCACCTCCACACTTCCTCTCCCCATCGGTAAAAAAAGAAAAGTGAAACTCCTAATACAAACATGTAAGGTCAAGCAAAACAAATTTCCACATGTTATATACACCATGTTGTATACACCCATATACCTGTGTGTGTGTCTCAAGGTCTCATTTTGTACTCGAATCTTCTACTTTTCCATCAGGAAGTAGGTAACGGGTTTCATTATTAGTACTCTGGAATTGTGGTAAGTCATTTATACTTGATCAGACTTCCTAATTTTTAAATTTTATTCTGTATCAGTTCATACAAGTCTTGAGTTTCTCAGAAAACAACCCACCACGTTTATATACCTTAATTTATTTAGTCATTTCCCAATTTATAGGTACCTATTAAGATACCTATGTTTTGCCACCTCAAAAAGAGATAGAAATATTTTTATATATCCTTAGATTTTGTTTTTAGCTATTACTCTCCTAATTTCCCTTTCTCCCTCCTGTTTTCTTGTTGGGTAAAATGTATTTCTTTACCCAACATGTGCGTGCATGTGTGTATGTGTATGTGTATTCTCTCCGTTGACTAGGTCAGATCAGAGTATGGTTCAAATATCAGCTGTTCCCCCCACCCCTTCCTTCATGATATAGGTATCTGCTTGCATACCCTGATTATATGAAGTAAATTTCCATAATCCTCCTTTTACTTTTCCCTCTAGTAATTCCTCTTCCCCTCTTTTTTCGTATTCCTCTTAAGATCATCAAGACGCAACAGAACACTCTCAGGTCTTGTCTAGTTAAGACTACCTCCTTGGACCCTCAAGATGTTAGGGTTCAGAGATAACATGTATCATCTCCCCATATTTGAATGTAAGTTGGTTATCCTTGTTTAGTCCCTTGATTGTTTATTTCTGGGTTTATTTTTTTTTTAATATTTCTCTTAACTCTTGTTTTTGAACTTCAAAGCTTCTCTGCAGCTCTGGTCTTTTGATCAGTATTGCTTTGAAAGTCCCTTATTTCATTAAAGGTCCATTTTCCTCCCGTAAGGTTTTGCTTACCTTTGCTGGATAAGTTATTCTTGGTTCTAAATGTATCTATCCTTTGCCTTCTGGAATATTGTATTCGATATTCCCTGCAGTGGCTGGTAAATTGTGTGTGATCCTTACTATGGTTCCTTAATACTTGAATGCTTTCTTTCTGGCCACTTTGACCTGGAAGATCTGGATTTTGGCTATAATTTTGCTTGTAGTTTTCTTTTTGAGATTTTTTTTTTCAGGAAGTGAATCTGGAAGAAATTAAGCTAAGAGTAACATCTTAAATAATAGTTCACAAAAAAATCTTAAATGATCTGGCCTAGATAATTTTTTTCTTTTTTTTGTAGTAATTTTCTTTCCTGTCTTTTCTTTGAAATTAAATTTTATTTTCTGTTCTGAATTATGTACCTCCCTGCCTCATTCAGAAAGCAAAAAAAAAAAAAACAAACACAACTCATTAAAATTGTATATAACCATATCCACAAAAACCCCAATATGATATTGTCTCAACCAGTCACCACTCTTATCTGGCGTTAGATAGCATGCTTTATCATGAGTCCTCTGAAACTGTGGTTGGTTGTTATTGTGTCTATTAGTGTTCTAGTCTTTCAAAATTGTTTTGTTTACAGTATTATTTTTACTATATAACATTTCCTGGTACTGCTCACTTCACTTTTTATCAATTCATACAGGTCTGACCTTCATCATTTCCTAGAGCACAATAGCATTCTGTCATATATGTACCCTGACTTGTTCAGCCATTTCCCAGTTGATGGGTATTCCCTAAGTTTCCAATTCTTGACCACCATGAATAGAGGTGCTGTGAATATTTTCGTGTGTATTTGTACATTTGTATCTTTTCCTCTTTCTTTTGCATATATTCCTAGTAGTGGTATCACTGGATCAAAGGATATACTTTCCAGGATAGCAGCCCTTTCACATATACCTTCCTTTTTGTCTACTTTGCCACTGTCATGTGTATGAGGTGGAACCTCAAAAATGTTTTTATACAACTAGGTGTTAGATTTCATAAAAATCCTTTTAAGTATTGTTAAAAATACTCTTTTTGTTCATTAATATAGTCTATTTTTAGAGTATTTCTTATATTGAAGTATGCATTCTAAGTATAAATCCATCCTGGTTATAATGTATGCTCTTTAATAAGTTGTAGATTATTATTTTTTCTTTTTTTATTATTTATTTAGTTTTCAGCATTGATTTTCACAGCAGTTTGAATTACAAATTTTCTCCCCATTTTACCTTCCCCCCCACTCCAAGATGGCATATATTCTGGTTGTCCTGTTACCCAGTCAGCCCTCCCTCCTGTCACTGCACTTCCCTCCCATCCCCTTTTCCCTTTCTTTCTTGTAGGGCAGGAAAAATTTCTATGCCCTATTGCCTGTGTATCTTATTTTCTAGTTGCATGCAAAGACTTTTTTTTGTTTTTGAACATCTGATTTAAAACTTTGAGTTCCAAATTCTCTCCCCTCTTCCCTTCCCACCCACCCTCCCTCCCTAAGAAGTCAAGCAATTCAACATAGGCCAGATGTGTATCATTATACTTCCACTATACTCATGTTGTGAAAGACTAACTATATTTTGCTTCTTTCTAACCTGTCCCCTTTTATTGAATTTTCTCCCTTGACCCTGTCACTTTTCGAAAGTGTTTGTTTTTGATTACCTCCACCCCTATCTGCCCTCTCTTCTATCATCCTCCCTTTTTTTTTTTTATCTTCTTCCTCCTTCTTTCCTGTGGGGTAAGATACCCAATTGAGTATGTATGGTTCCCTCTTCAAGTCAAATATGATGATGGCAAGATTCACTCATTCCCCCTCACCAGCCTTCTCTTATCTTCTTATAGAACTGCTTTTTCTTACCACTTTTATGTGAGACAATGTACCCCATTCCTCTCTCATCCCTTATTCATCTTCAACTCACCCTGTGCTCGCTCTCTTGCTCTCTTACTCTCTCTCTCTCTCTCTCTCTGTATATATGTGTGTGTGTGTGTGTGTGTGTGTGTGTGTGTGTGTATACACACACACATACATATATACATACATACATAAGTCCCTTGCAATTTCTTTTTCTTGTTCTTTTTCTTGATTACCTTTTCATGGTTCTTGATTCTTGAGTTTGAAAGTCAAATTTTCTATTCAGCTCTGGTCTTTTCACTGAGAAAGCTTGAAAGTCCTCTATTTTATTGAAAGTCTGTATTTTGCCTTGGAGCATGATACTCAGTTTTGCTGGGTAGGTGATTCTTGGTTTTAATCCTAGTTCCATTGACCTCTGGAATATCGTGTTCCAAGCCCTTCAATCTCTTAATGTAGAACCTGCTAGATCTTGGGTTATTCTGATTGTGTTTCCACAATACTCAAATTGTTTCTTTCTGGCTGCTTGCAGTATTTTCGCTCTGGAATTTGGTGACAATATTCCTAGGAGATTTCTTTTTGGGATCTATTTGAGGAGGCGATCTGTGGATTCTTTCAATTTCTATTTTGCCCTGTGGCTCTAGAATATCAGGGCAGTTCTCTTT
>CM053623.1:446439498-446488998 GCA_028646595.1 Phalanger gymnotis | reverse complement strand
TTCTTGGCAAAGCGCATGTTTCTCAGAAACTTGGGGTCAACCCCTTTCAGAGACTCATATCTCTGTGACCTAGGCTTCTTGATGCTATTTCTGTGCCATTTTCTTGATTGGTTGTGGGTGGTATGGTTCTTAGACTTAGCCATTTTTACACCGCAGCCTGCGCTAACAGGCACTCCACCGACGGGGAGAGGCCGAAGCGAGAGAGAGCAGAGTAATTTTCTTTGCATTATCACAGCCATTGCATAAAGTGTTACCTTGATTCTGTTCAATTTAATCTAATTTTAATAAAGCATTCTACAAAGTCATTCATTTGACCGCTGAAGACTAAGTGGAGATAAACTGATGGAATAGTAAAGTAATGGACTTGGAGTTTTCAAATGGCTGGGCCACAAGAACAATGTTCTCCATGGCCTCTTTGAAGGAGATCTCCAGTGGAGTGCCACCAGGGGCCATCTTTAACCATGGCCACTTACATGATGACAGTGACTTGGATAAATGCATAGGTAGTATTTCTCTAAAATGTGCAGATCACCCAAAGTTAGGAGATAAATCTCTAACATTGGACAACAGTTGTGATCCCAGAAGATCTCAACAGATTGGAACATTTTAAAACTTCATGTCGGTAGCCCCCCCAGAATTTTGTAGGTTTTCTCCTCCCAACCTTATATTTACTGCAGACTAGCTTATGCAGTTCTTTCAGAGTTCTGTGACCCCCAAGAAGAGTTTTCCCTAGTCCACTAAAAAAATGTGGTTCCACTTCAGAACTTGAGCTGTCCTGTTATTTAAGATGAAATTGACCATTCACTTTGGTCCTTTGGGAATGTAACATTGGGTTAGCTTTGGCTTCAGTTTTTTATATAGATCACAGGTTCTTCACCATCTTTTTTTCTGTCACAGACACTTTTGGCAGCCTAGTGAAACCTATGAAACTCTTCTTCCAGGAATGTTTGTAAATTCATAAAATACATAGAATTACAAAAGAAGTCACCTGTATTGAAATATGTTTATAAAAGGAGTAAAAAAGCAGTTCAGGAATCTCAGTTAAAAAACAAATCAACAAACATTCATTAAGCACTTACTGGGTGCCCAGCCCTGTGCTAAATGCTGGGGATACAAAGAAAAAAAAATAGCCCCTACCCTCAGGGAGCTGACATTCTAATTGGAGAGAGAAAATGCAAACAACTGTGTATAAATGACATGCATATATATATGCATACATACACACATATTTTATAAGTTGAAGAAGAAATAAGAATAGATTGAAAGCGATCTCAGAACAGTGGCACTGACGTTAAGTGGAACAGGGAGAGGTTTTTCACAAAGATTGACAAAGATGAGTTGCCCACGGTTTACATAGCCAGCAGGAGGATGAGAAGAAAGGCCCATCAAGCAAAAGTCTATGTCAAATTGCTCCTCACCCTTCATCTTTCTGGTTCTTTCTGGCCAGTCATGAGGTTCCCTACTGTCCAGTACCACATCAAAGTATGTTCTGGTAAAGGATTCAGCTTGGAAGAGCTACAGGGGTGGCTGGTATCCATATGAAAGTGCCAGGGACCATTGGTATCTCTGTGGACCCTCATCACCGAAATAAATCTGCCAGGTATCTGCAGGCAAGTGTGTAGCAGCTGAAAGAATAGTATTCCAGACTAACCCACTTCCTAAGGAAAGTATCTGCCCTTAAGAAGGATGATAGTTCTAAGGTTAGCAGCCCAGCTTTCACTTCCAGTTATGCTCATCAGAAATGTCAATGAGAAAGATAAATCTCTTGTCACTGTAGAAGATTAGAAGAACTTCAAGGTAGTTGCTAGTCTTTGAGCCAGGTAGCCAATGCTGGTCTTTTTGGAATCCAGGCAAAACAAGCCAAAGTGGCTTCAGAGTAGTGAATAAAAAGTAAACAGCTTCTGGGAAATTTCAACAAAATAATACAAAAGAACAATAACAAAAGTGAAACAGAGGATTTTATATTTGTTCCGGAATGTTCCTTTCTTTGTCTCTTTCTTCCCTCCCTCCCTCCCTCTTTTCCTTCTTGTTTGTCCTCTTCCCCCCACACAAATACACATAGTGCACAATGTTAACACTGGAAGAGGTACTTCCTTATTTAAAGGTGAGGAATATTAATGGTTCACCAGAGGCTGCTTTTTTATCTCCTGACACTGCTTACCACTGTGATACAGTTCCAAATTCATCTCATGCCTGGTATCCCTGCCTCAAGGCTTTCCCCACTCTAGTCCTCAACGTAGCTGGTCTGACCATTTCTCTTATGTCTCTGTTGCTCTCACATACACACACACACACACACACACACACACACACACACACATCTCCATGCTCTTCCTTACATAAGAAACTCCCATCTTCTTACTTGGTATTTTGCCTTATGCCTGGAATTATCTCCCTCCTCAACTTCCCCTCCTCCTAAGTTCCTTCAAATCGCACCTAAAATCCTACCTTCTGCAAGAAGCCCTTTTGATCCTCCTTAATACTAGCACATTCCCTTGATGATTTTTCCCACAATTTATTGAGTGTATATCTTGTTTGTACAAAGCTGTTTGCATGTGGTCACCTACTTTGGACTATGAGCTCCTTGAGAGCAGGGACACTTTTTTTAAACTTTCTTAGTATCCTCAGCACTTAGCACAGTTCCTGATACATAGTAGGTGCATAATAAACAACAATTGGCCGACTGGGAATAATAGGGAACCAGTGGAACTGTGACTGATGAGGAGGGCTGCGTTGTCAAACCTGCTCATTAGGAGGATCATCTGGCAGATTGATTGGTGAAAAATGAACCAGGGACACCGATCAGAAAAGTATTATTGAAGTAGTGCAGGCTTGAGCTGTTGAGGTGGCTCCTGCACCAATGTGGTGGCTTTAACAGATCAGAGAAGGCTTGTATAGAAGAAATATTGGAGAGATGGAATCAACAGGACTTGACGACAAATTAGTTAATGAGAAGTGAGAGGAGTGATGAGAAGAGAGGGTAATACGTTATGAGTCTGGTTGACTTGGAAGGTGGTAGAGTCCTTTATGGTAATTGGGATGTTAAGAAGGGAGAACTTGAGGAGAAAGAAAGTAAATTCAGTTCTGAAGAAGTTTAAGGTCTGTAGGAGCCATCGAGTATGTACTATAGGCATTTTGAGTTGCAAGACTGCTGGAGGTCAGGAGAGAGGTTATAATTGGATAGATGGATCTCAGAATTATCTGCATAAAGAAAATCGTTGACTTCTCAGGAGTAATAGTAGCTGGGGAAGAAAAGATCCAAGATGGAGCCTTGGGGCACACCCATGATGAAGAAGCCGGCACAGGAGACTGAGGAACAGCCAGACTTGTAGTATACTGCAGGATAAAGATATGACATGGAAAACTTAGAACAGGAAAACATGAAAGAAAGTAATCAACAGTGTCAGACTCTGCAGTAAGGTCAAGAAGGATGGGAGGTTGAGAAAAGACCTTTAGATTTGGCAGCTAAGAGACCCTTGGTAACTTTGGAGAGAGCAGTTTCAGTTGAAAGATGAGGGCAGATGGAAGCTGATTGCAGAGGTATTAGAGTGACAGGAAAGGAAGTGGAGGCAACAATTATAGATGTTTTTCTCAAGGGTCTTAAAAGGGAGGAGAAATACAGAATAAACTGTAGAGGATCATCAGAACAAATAAAAATTTTTTTAAGAATAGGGAAGACACAGGTGTGTAGCAGGGAAGTAGCCAGTAGAAAGGAAAGAACTGAAGATTTGTGAGAGAGTAGGGATTATAGCAGGCAGCTTGCTGTAGCAGATTGGATGGAATGGGAGCAGAGGTGCATGTAGTAAAGCTTTCCTTGACAAGGAGACAGGCAACTATTTCATGTGAAATGGATGGAAGAGATCTGAGTCATGTCAGATGAGGGAAGGAAAAGGGAGATTTCAGTGATTGGTCTCCATTTTTTCACTTAAGTATGAAGAAAAGTCTTTACCTGATGGTTGGAGAGAGGTGCCATGTGTGAACATGTTTGGCATAGCTATTGTGGTGAGTGGGAGAGTCCATCTATTAGAGCTATAAAAGGATTTTCTTGCCCAGTAGAGATTATGTAACATAAATTTGTAATGAACCCACCAGGCACAATTTTGTGATGTTGTCTGGCTCTAGTCATCGGCATGTGAACAAGGGCAAAACAGGTGAATGATGAGTTGTCCAAAGTTGGTTTTGGGCTAACTGTGGTCAGCAAAAGAGCAAGAAGAGGGAAAGAGATCCAAATGTAGAGGGTAGTGTAGAGTTAAACTGGTTCACCAAGGTTTCAAGTCAGGGATGAAAGCAGAGCCATTGCAGGACTGATGCACTGAGAAAAGCTGAGGTGTGGAGGATTGTGACAGTCACAGTAAGAAGGAAGAAAGGAGTGTAAGTGGGGAGGGAGGGGGGAAGGACAGACACAAGCAGCTGATACAGGGGACCAGGAACAGCTGGGATGGGAAGGAAGCCCAGAACGGAGGCTTGCCCAAGGACTAGCTTCGCGGGGTCGAGGGGCCAGGCCTTAACCATAATAGTCCAGTTCAAGAAGGTGTCAAGGGTGAGGTGGACCCAGGCACAGAGGGAAGTTCCAGGATGAGACAGTACAGAGGCTTAGAAATGGGTTGGGAAGGGAATGAAGGCTAGTTTGTGCCTTGTAGGAAGGATTCTGCAGTGGGAGAAAGAAGCAGGCTTTACAGGGGGATAGTCCAGCTTGAGAACTCCTGATCTAGGTGATGATCACCTTTGTTGTTAAGGAAGCCATGAGCAAATTTTTGCAAGGTGAGGAAATAGCTTTGGTCTATATCTATCCTTGGGTTAAACTTTATTTTCAGACATTGCAGAAAAAAATCCAAGTCCCCATCTCAACTTCCTTCTGCTTTTTTCTACATATATTTTTACTGCTTCGTTGACACTCTTTTCTTTCTTTGCTTCTCCTTCCTGCCTCCCTCTCTCCCTTGTAAAAAAAAAAACCCTTTTCATAAACAAGAAGTGCTATTCATGCATACAGTTTGGTTCCAGAACCCCAAGTTGGTCCTTAGTTAAATTTTTGTCTCTTTGAGATTTAATCATTTGCTACTTTTCTTTGAAATGTTTCAATATGTAGTTGGGAGGAATATGGCCACAATTTATTCTTGTATTATATTTAAGCATGGGGAATAAAATTTGTTTAGGGGTGAGTTATCAGAAAGAAAGGGGAGAATCACCTCTTGTTTTCAAAGGACAAAATTCCTTTCTTCTTGCTCTGAGCATTGAGAGTTAAGTGCATTATTCGACTAATCACAGGCTCCCCCCCTTTTTTTCCTTTTTTAAAAATTTATTTATTTTTCTACATTGCCTTTCATAAGAGTTTGAGTTCCAAATTCTTCTCCCCATCTCTTCCCTCCCCCCACCCCAAGACAGCATGTAATTTGACATAGGCTCTACGTATACATTCATATTAAACCTATTTTCATATTTGCCATATTGTAAAGAATTAGAACCAATGGGAGAAACCACAAGAAATAAGGAGAGAGAAAATAATTTAATTCATTCTGCATTCAGGCTCTATCGTTCTTTTTTATTAATTTTTTTTTTTTTAGTTTACCACACTCACTTCCACAAGTTTTTGGTTTCCAAATTTTCTTCCCTTCCTCCTTCCTCCTCCCCCCAAGACAGCATGTATTCTGATATATGTTCTACATATACCTTCACATTAAACTTATTTTCCCAATAATCAAGTTGTCAAGAAGAATTATGGCCAATGAAATGAACCATGAGAAAGATGTAAGGAAACTGAAAAGAAAAGAAAAAAGAGAAAGAGCAAATTGTTTGCTTCAATCTGCCTTCAGATTCTGTAATTCTTTCTCTGGATGTGGACAGCCTTTTCTATCATGAGTCTTTTGGAGCCGTCTTAGAACTTTGCATTGCTGAGAAGAGCCAAGTCTTTTAATGTTAGTCATCACAGGAGCAACGTGTCTGTAGTTGTGTACAGTGTTCTCCTGGTTCTGCTCCTTTCACTCATCATCAGATCTCATGAAGTCTGTTTGCTCCTCATTTCTTATAGCATAATAGTGTTCTGCGATATCCATATACCACAATTTGTTTAGCCATTCCCCAATTGATTGTCATCCCCCTGATTTCCAATTCTTGGCCACTACAAAAAAGAGCTGCAGGTCCTTTTCCCATTCGTGTGATCTCTTCGGGATACAGCCTAGAAGTGCTATTGATGGGTCAAAGGGTATACACATTTTTATAGTCCTTTGGGCATAGTTCCAAATTGCTCCCCACAATGGTTGGATCAGTTTACAACTCCACCAACAATGCATCAGTGTTCCAATTTTCCCATGTCTTCTCCAGCATTTATCATTTTCCTGTTTTGTCATGTTAGCCAATCTGATAGGTGTTATGTCCTACCTCAGAGTTGTTTTGATTTTCATTTATCTAATCAATAGTGATTTAGAACATTTTTTTCGTATGACTATAGATAGCCTTAATTTCTTCTTCTGGAAACTGCCTATTCATATCCTTTGACCGTTTATCAATTGGGGAATGACTTCTATTCTTATAAATTTGATTCACTTCTGTATATATTTTAGAAATGAGGCCTTTACATCCAGAGAAAGGAGTATGGAGTCTGAATGCAGATTGAAGCACACTATTTGCCTTCCTTTTTTTTTCCTTTGTTTTTTTATTTTCTTTTTCTCTTTTGTTTTGGTTTTTGTTGTTTTGTTTTGTTTTCTTTTTCTTTTGGTTGTGTTTCCTCTTTCATGATTCATTCTATTGGTCATAATTCTTCTTTACAACTTGACTATTGTGTAAATAAGTTCAATGCAAAGTTATATGTAGAAGATATATCAGATTCCGTGCCATCTTGAGGTGGGAGAGGGGGAGAAGAAAATCTAGAACTCAAAATCATGTGGAACTGAGTGTTGTAAACTAAAAATGAAAAATCTTAATTAAAAAAAAATGAGGCCTTTATCAGCGATACTGGTGTAAAAATTCTTTCCCAGTTTTCTGCTTCCCTCCTAATCTTGGTTGCATTGCTTTTGTTTGTGCAAAAACTTTTAAATTTAATGTAATCAAAATTACCCATTTTGCATTTCATAATATTCTCTCTCTTGTTTGGTCATAAATTCTTCCATTCTCCATAAATCTGACAGGTAAACTACTCCTTGCTCTCCCAGTTTGCTTTATAGTATCAGCCTTTATATCTAAATCATATAGCCATTTTGACTTTATTTTGGTATAATGAGTAAGATGTTGGTCTCTGCCTGGTTTTCGCACAGGCCTTTTTACATACAGTAACATTCTTATGTGATAGAACTTAGGACTCCAGCGCCTAAAGCTTTTTTTTGTTTTTTAAACCATAAACAGAATTAAATAAATTAAAATCTATAGAATTTTAAATTTTTAACAAATGAATCTTAAGGAAGATTAATAGGGAAAATTTTAAAGCTCAGGCCAGGATTGCAAATATTTTGGGGAGATATGTGAGTTAAGGATTTGTGTTTCAGGACTATCTTTTAATATATAGGTTTCTGTATATGGGGTCAAATAACAGAGGACTAAAAAGGGGCAATTATCCCAAACTCTCATGAAGAAAATAGACTCAGCAAACTATTAGCCAGCATCCTTGGCTGTGATATCTGGAAAAACTCTAAAGTGTATAATTAAAAACATGGCTGTTGATCCATCAACATTCATTTATGTTACGAGTGCCTGCTATGTGCCAAACACAAACACCTGCCAACAGAAGTGTAAAACACAGCCAGGTTACATCATACTGACTTTTGACAGGTTGACCAAACTGGTACCTTTGGGGAATACTGAGTGAGGTTACCTGGATCTTAGAAATGCACTCAACAAAGTCTTTAATTAACGTCAAAATATTGGATGTTTGATAGTTGGATTCAGCTAGATGGTTGAATGAGCAGACTCAAAGGGGTAGTCAGTACTTAAATGTTAGCTTGTCAGAAAGTCTCAAATGAGGTGCCCCCAAATAATGGGTGCTTGATTATGTGCTAGTTAATGTTTTTATGAGTTACTTAAAGGTATAAATGGCTTACTTACCAAATCTGTAGATGAAAGAACAGAACGAGTTACCTAACACTTTGTAAGGATCAAAAATTCATTGTTTTCAGTCCTAGGAGCCAAAAACATCTTGATGGGTTATATTGATTCAAATCTAATAATGTGAGATTGAATAGGATAAATATGAAGTCTTAGATTTGTATTCAGAAACTTTGCTTCATAAGTGCAAGGAGGAGACAGGGAAGACATGGTAAGACAGAAGTTTGAGATATGATAAGATAGCAGTTTGAAAAAGATCTGCGAGTGTTAGTGGAGTTGGACTCTATAGGTCAGTAATGTAATGTGCTTTAAAAAAAAGCTAAAATTCTCTTCCAGAGAAAGATTTAAAGAGTCTATATTTAGTCTGAAGCAAACTATTTGCACTTTCTCGCTTTTTTTTGGGGGGGGGGGTTGTTTCGTTTTCTTCTTTCTCATGGTTCATTCCATTGGTTATAATTCTTCTTTACAACTTGACTATTGTGAAAATAAGTTTAATATGAAGGTATCTGTAGAATCTGCATCAGATTGCATACTGTCAGGGGGCGGGGCAGGAAGGAGAGGGCAAAAAGAAAGTTTGGAATTCAAAAACTTGTGGAACTGAGTGTTGTAAACTAAAAATAAAAAATAAATTTAAAAAAGGTTGTATTAAGAGAGGCATAGCTTCCATTTTGTGGCATTCTATCTTACAACAAATATGGAGTGTTATGTTTGTTTCTAAGTTCCACAGTTTAGGAACATCATTGATAAGCAGAAGAATGCAGACAGTTATCACAAAGTAAGGGGAGTATTCTGCAAATCTCTGGAAAAAGTGACTTTTATGTAATGCAGATATTTGCCCATGGACATTGGGAAAGGAGGGAGGCTTGCAGGAAGGAAGGGGACTGTGTGCCTGTGGATGGAGGGGGTCAGCACGCAGTTCAAAGACAAGTGAGGGCTGGGGGCAGAAAAATGAGAACAGGAGGAGGAGCACATGGAGGCTGGAGCCAGCTACATGGGGGCCTGGCTGAAACTGAGAGAAAGAACATTATAGCCAGACAGGAGAGGACAGGCAACATACGAGGGCCAAGGACAGACATGTGCTACCTGAGCAGACACACAAGGCTGGACAGGTGGGCAGGTCTTCTCTCAGTGCCACAAGTCTCAAGCCAGGTTCCTGACCCAGTAGTGGCTTTCTCTCTGGGCTTCCTTTCTTCTGCTCTCATTTAGAGAGTTGTGGTGTTTTAGAGTTACTATTTTGTTTTTTTGGTTTTTTTTGTCAGGGTATAGGAGGCCATAGATTGCTGAGAGAGAACACAGCACACAGTACTGCACAGCAAAGTTAACATAGGTCGGGGTTTGGGGAATGCAGAATTCTTTATGTAAAGTCAAATTTGCGTAATGTGAATTTACTTAAAGTGAAAACTGTCTCCATCCAGAAGAGAGAAGGGCCTGATAATTAGTTGACAGAAGGAGGGCTGTTTACCTGGAGAAGTCTTAATGTACCTCCTTGCTCGGGGTGTTAGACTGGATCTCTTTGGCTTCAGAGGCAAAACCAAGGGGCCATGAGTATAAGTTCAGAGGTAAATTGAGGTTTGGTGTCACAAAGAATTTCCTAACAGAACTACCTAAAAGCAGAGTCAGCTTTTTGTAGAGGGAATTGATTTATTCCTCCTGAAAATTCAAGCAAAGGAGAGATGGGTTTGTTGGAGAAGGGATCTTTCTGAATGGATGAGACTAAAAGACTTCGGAGGTCTCTTCCAATTCTGAAATTGGTCAAATATTAATTGAAAGTCCGTTGGATGACTGCTAATTAGCAGGTTTAGAAAAACTGTTGTATTGCTACAATGTCTTTGAACATCTGCAAGACATCCCTAATTTGAGCTCTTAATTATATGCTAAATGTTTAGTAGCTGGTCTTAAAGTGAAAAAAAGCAATTAGAAGTAACAAATCTTGAAGTTCAAAGGAAACAAGGCAGAGGAGAGATGATTAGAGGAGCAAAAAAAAAAAAAATGTTTAATGTGAGAAGGATTATAGAGCATGTTTAAAGACCCAAGGGAAAGAGCAGACTGTCACAAATTGGTGAAAATATCTGGCGAGTTTGATAACTTGGTAGAAGAGGTGACTTGGAATTTAATTGGTTAGAAAAGAAATGAAAAAGAAAAACAGTCTGAAAGATTGATAAAAGAGGAAAGGCAAATAAAAGAGTAAAAATATGATGATTTTTTTGCCTTGTAATTCTTTCAAGATGATTTGCAAAGAGTCCCCATGGAGTTTGGGTTTGATGAAATGGCATTGATTAGTGCAGAGCTGGGTTGAGTAGCATGTCACAACCAGGTGGGGATACTGAATCTCAAGGTAACAGAGAGATGGTAAAATCAGTGCATCTGCCTAAAGTGATGGTAGAGAAGGAACTTTGTATTTCGGTGAGTATGGTGTTTGAAGTTCCCATCTAGTGCCTGTGCTTGAATTTTAGTGGAAAGTTGGGAGTCAAAAGGATGTGGTAGGATCTGGTTCCAGCCCTGCCCCGCCCTTCCTCTGTGGGCTGTCACCTTCTGGTTACCAGTGTAGAAGATGAGGAGGGTTAACTAGATGACCTGAGTTCCCTTTTTGCTCTAAATGATGATATTCGTTTTTACATTTTTTTTTCTTCAAAGCCTAACTTTGCTATGTGAGCTCTGGACTCAGAATTATTGGGATTATTATTAATAACTTTTGTCGATATTTTACTTGTGCCTTCTGAACTTTGGTTTAGGAAGTCAAGAACTTGTATTTGGTCCAGGGCTTTAAAAGTTCTCCTTTATGCAAGTTAGTTACTCTTTTATTCCATTAATTAAGTACTTTGGAAATTTGTTTAAAAGTGGTTGTATTTTAAGTAGACTTGCCTCTTTGATTCTGCTCTGAAATTCTCATACTCGGAGAAGATCATTATCATTTCCATGGCAACACACAATGCTGTCCTCAACACAGAATGGTGACTTCATTGTAGGAACCAACAGAAGGGGAAAGCCATGGTGGGAGGGACAGCAAAAGAAAAGAACATGCATATCAAGTAGACTTTCCTTTCCCTGTACAAGCACTGCTGAGGTGATGGGGGGAGTGGATGATGAGGGGGAATAGCACTTCAGGCCTCTCGACAACGTTAATTCCATCATACCACTTCCGAGTAGATGCTAACAGCTCCTGACCGATCTTCTTACTTTGTCTCTTAATGTAAGCTCCTTGAGAGCAGGAATTGCTTCATTTATGTATGTGTTTGTTTGTTTTGGTCTTTGTGTGCCCAGCTCCTAGCCCAGTGCCTGGCACATACATAGTAGGTGATTAATAAATGCTTGTTGTTTGATTGATCTACTTAACTCTTGGGGATGAGCTCAGTATAAGCAAGAGGAGCCTTTCTGGTTCCTTGTCTCCCCATATACCCTATTTAAAAAATTTCTTCCAGGTATCTGGAGTATATGTACATTTAAGGTACTAGAATATACTTAATGTACTTCTTGATGAGGCACTTTGGTGCAATAGTTGCTTAGAAGAAAAGTCTTCTAGGTGAGTATGATTGGACCGTGTAACAGAGGCTCCTCTTTATCTCATGCAGCTCAAAGAAAATGAATGGAACACTGGATCACCCAGACCAACCTGACCTTGATGCCATCAAGATGTTTGTGGGTCAGGTTCCTAGGAGCTGGTCTGAAAAAGATCTGAGGGAACTCTTTGAACAGTATGGTGCTGTCTATGAAATCAATGTCCTGAGGGATAGGAGCCAAAATCCTCCCCAGAGCAAAGGTGAGGACTTTGGTTCTTTTTCACTGATGGGAAAAGATTTAATTTTCTGTGTATAATTTGTCACATATGATCATATGATGATCGATCAATCTGTCTTAGATATATGTTTTCTCACTGGTCAGTTGTTTCTGCACTTAGGAAAGAAGGCTGCTCATTTAGCTAGACTTTGCTTGGTTTAGTGCCTGGTACATAGGAAGCATTTTGACTTGGAAAAAAATAAAAAGTCACTTAAGGAGTAAATGATTGGGAATGATAGTAATGATGTCCGACATTGCTTTGCTCTCACTTCAGAAGACATTTCATAAAGCGCTTCATATGTGCAAAGGCACAGTGCTTGGCATTGTGCATACACAGTGAAAAAACATAGCTTAGTGCAGAGTCTTCCATCTCTGAAGGCAGCCCCTCAACGTTTATTGTTTGTGGACTTATGGGCTCGTCAGTGAGCTATGTAGAGTTCCTAGAGAGGAAAGTCTAGGTTTGATATCCTGAAAATCATGCCAGTCATTGGAGCTACCTAAGAGTGGAATGGGTGGCCTTGACAGGTGCTCAGATAGAGCTGGAATGGCCATTTGTCAAGTACATGATAGTAGGGATTTCTTTCAGCTAACATTTGGACAAGATAGCTTCTGAGATCCCGTGTAACTCTTAATTGTGTGATTCTGTCCTTTATATCTTAAAACATTATGGGCATTTCACTAGTGTTATTAGTATTCTTGTCTTCTACTGTTAATTATTGCTCCTGCTTCTGCCACCTCCAATAGAAAACAACACAGTCCGAGCCTTCAAGGAACTTAAGTCTAATAAGTGTGATAAGACAAGAACGCTGGTATGAATTAGCATGTAATGAATGCATCAGAGTGGTTTGAGAGGAACTAGCTGGAGAAATTTGAGAAAACTTTGACTAGCAAGTGGCACATAATCTGGGCCTTAAAGGAACAGAAGGAATCAACTAGGTTAAACAGATATATCTTTTGGAGAAAGTCCCCTCCTTGCATAGTGAGATATACCCAGAGACAGGGGCAAAAAGCAGGAGGAGATTAAGGGAAATATAACGGGCATGGGGCAGAGGAAGAATGTAAGTAAGCTTTGGAGCTATCCTTTGTGGGAACACCAGTTGGTGGAGTTGGTGTCTTACCCTGGGCGGTGAGGACAGCAGGGACGTGAAGCTGATTATTTAGGTGCTTTTGGAATACATTCATTTTCCAAATTCCTACCGCATTACAGCTATGGGCAAAGCACATTTCTCCACCTAGTGCATTACTAAAGGATAAAATGAAAAGGGGAATAGCATTTGACTTTTGCAGGTTTTTAAATGAAACTGCTAAAGAAGCTTGCAGATAGGTTCAGTTTGATCTCGTAAGAGTATGTAGAGTGGTATAAGAAACTTTAGCAGTCAACATAACCTTATTAATTTCTTATTTAGACAGGGCATTTACAAACTTAAATGATCTTGTGAATTGTTTATTTTTTTCTCCATCTTCCATGTACAGGCAAGCAGTTCTTGCAAGAGTTCTGACAGTACATGTTTCTCTCTGGAAGTCAAGTTCTCTAAAAATTGCTTTCTTGCACAAGAGTAGTTTTAATTGTTTGTTTGTGATTATAGGGTGCTGTTTTGTTACGTTTTACACCCGGAAAGCTGCACTAGAAGCACAGAACGCTCTTCACAACATGAAGATCCTCCCAGGGGTAAGAAGAGAAAACATCCATTATGTCAGGAAGATTTGGAGTGGTTTTAACAAGTAGGATGAGCTCCTGGGCTCAGCACTGAAGACCAGAGAGTAGGCTCACAAGGAACTCTGCAGATATGTATGAGAAATCAGAAATTTGACAAAGTTGTCAAGAATGTTCCCTGTAGCCTTATGCGTTTGACATCTTGACTCTTTTATCTGTTGTCTGAGCCCTAAGTTTGAGATGAAAATGGTGCTGTGATGGAAAATCAAGAAAAGCTCCCAAGACTCCATTGTTATAATTCAATATCCCAGAAATGTTAGTATTTTGTCCATTTGACACGTAGACTTTAGATGCTTAGTATGTGCAATGTACTATAATGCCGTATAATATAGCATATGCTATAACATACACTGAGGAGATATTGAGATATGGTTTCTGCCCTGTCTTGAAGAGTCCACATAGCCAAAGTGTGAAAGTGGTTGTATTTTTCTTTTTCAGATGCATCATCCTATACAGATGAAGCCGGCAGACAGTGAAAAAAACAATGGTAAATATATCGTTGACCTTTCCCCTAATCAGGACAGTTCTCTAGGCTTTCTTATTATCAATTTCTGAGTTAGATCCAGATGGTTAGGGCAGGAAATAGAGGATTTTCTCAATTGTATTGTATTATAACAATAAATAATATGCAAATGAAAGAAATTAGAATTGGTAACAAGTTGAGTAGACTATATTTAAGAACTGTTAGAATTAACTAGAATTCTCATCTTGATGGTTATAGGCCTTATGGTCAGGAGAGAGGGAAGATGGCAGAAAAGGTGAGGGATGAGGTTTAACTTTTAGAGAACAGGTGGGAAAAGGCCAGTGGACAGCAAGACCCAGCAAAAGACGGCTCTCCTTGGCTCTGAGTGGCTTCAAGCTCTTTTCCTTGTCTTTCAAAGTAACATTTAGAAGCCTTTTGTCCTTTGGTCTCTTAGCAGTGGAAGACAGGAAGCTGTTCATTGGTATGATTTCCAAGAAGTGCAATGAAAACGACATCCGAGTCATGTTCTCTTCCTTTGGTCAGATTGAAGAGTGCAGAATATTACGGGGTCCTGACGGTTTGAGCCGAGGTAGGAATGCTCTTAGCTCTTTGGGTATTAAATGTGAGCTTCTTTTTCTTTTAGTTCATAAAAGTGAATGAGCACTGGACAGCAAGGACTTAATTTGTGTGGTGGACGGTTGAGATACCCCTTTGTTATGCCATATGTTTGCCTCTATATTAAAGCTGATCTCCCCAGCTGGCTGTCCTGGAAGAGCCCTTGAGCATCCCTTCATCTACATGACCAGCACACCACCTTTCTTTTTAGCATCCAGCTAAAGCTCTTTCTGGTTTTGTAAATGAGAGATCTTTGGACTCTTTGAAGACCGAGGATATTCCTTCTTCCACCAGGTTGTGCATTTGTGACATTTACAACACGAGCCATGGCACAGACAGCCATCAAGGCGATGCATCAAGCACAGACTATGGAGGTAAAGACCCCTTTGAAAAGGGGGAAATCCCATAAGGTAGAATGCGGAGAATTTGTCGTTCATTGGGCCAGGATACCACAGTGTCATGGCTTATCTCTGCTTTCAGCAGGGAGGTGGCTGTGTAGTGTCAGAGCAGCTGTCGCTCTCCTTTGATGTCAGCTTCCCACCCTGGTTTCATGTCCTCAGCAGCTAAGATCCGCTAGCTCACTTTTGAGCCTTTAGCTTCTTCCCTGTTTGGCACTGGAATTAAGAGAACAGACTCATTTTTTTTCTTACTTTTCCCTTGGTTGCTTCTTTAGGGCTGCTCCTCTCCCATCGTGGTGAAGTTTGCAGACACCCAGAAGGACAAAGAACAGAAGCGCATGGCCCAGCAGCTGCAGCAACAGATGCAGCAGATCAGTGCCGCATCGGTGTGGGGGAATCTCGCTGGGCTGAACACTCTGGGACCCCAGTACTTAGCAGTGAGTCTTCACGCCTGGCTCTTTGCCCATGGAGTAGGACTCCTGGGCACTTGGTTCTGAAATAGATGCCAGCAAAGCAGGCGCAGTAGTGGGCAGACACCAAAACGGAGTCACTAGGCATCTGGCTAGTTTGTTTGTCTGTCTGTTTGTTCTCTAATTGCACCTGAAGCTTATATGCCAGTTAGGCAGAAAACCGATATCTTAGTCCGTTTATCTTCTCCTCCTCTTTCCTCTCCTCATATTATGCTGCTCTCATTGTGCTGCCTAGTCTTCGATACTTTCCTGCTGGATGCAGAGGTTTCCTCAAAGATTTCCCGAGTTGTTCTCTCCCATGAGAGCGAGAAGCTGACATGATTATTACAGGAACCGTATAGGTGCATTCTCCAGGGATGCCATGTAGTATGGAAGCAGCGTCCTTGTTTGCACTCTCCCTCCCATCTTCCCGTTCAAAGGTCAGCAGCATGAACAGATCTAAATCCAGCACCACAGTAGTAAGTGTTCTAGGAGGCTCTTGGGGCCAGCCCTCCAGAGAGGTAGAGCCAGTAAAGGAAAGGAAAAACATTGCCCATCTGAAATGGGCTGTTTCTAGAGTGCCTGTGAAAGAAGAAAAGCAGCATAGAAGAAAGGTTTTTGCTTTTTTGCTGTGAAAGAGCTGGAAGAAGGGAGAGCTACCAGGGTTAGTTGCCAAACCTGAGGGAAGTGGGCCAGGTGTTCCTAGGCCCCCACTGCTCTGTGGCTGAGGGATGACAGCTGCTCGTCACTGTTATAAGAATTTTCAGGGTTCAGATTTGTTATAACCCAATACACCTTCAGTAACAGGAAGACAATGTTTAGTCTGATTGTTTACTCAGTCTCTGGCTTTCTTTGTGGGCTTACTTGACCACTTTGATTATTTTAAGCAGCTCAGCTTGGGCTAAAATGGCTCCAGTAGAGCTTGTCAACAGAGGTTTCGGTCCTCATTCTGGTGAGAGTCTCCTGAGGACCTTGCATGATGTCTTAGAGGGCTGTAGAAAAACAGCACCTGTGGTTTCAGCAGGTGGAGACTTCTTCACTGTTGCAGCTTCTTTTTGACTCAAGGCTAGGGGACATGTCTGGAATACCTGGGTTCAGATCCTGCTTCTAACCCTGTAAAACTGGGTGATCCTGGGCCAGTTTAACTTTTGAGCCTCAGCTTCCTCATTTGTAAGATGAGAATAACTCCTATTTCTGGGGTTGTTTTGAGGATCAAGTGGCATGGCAAATAGAATGTGATTTGGAAACCTTAAAAAGTTCTATCTGTGTGAGCTTATATTGTCTTTGGGACTCTCACTAATGCTTTATAGTTTTGGGGCCTTATAGGGCATTCTCCTTGTCATACTTACATATAGCCTGGATCTATGTCATTGTACTAAGGGTTGTGGGGTTTGAGTTTGAATTGGTTTCTGCCATTAAAGTTGCAGCTTTTACTAAGAAGTGTGTAACAAATGCAGATCGAAGTAAGTGGACAGAAATGAGGATTGTAGGGCACCAGTGGATGGCGTCATTATAGCTTGGTCTCATGAACGGCTTTCTAGAGAAAGAAAGACACAAAGTGACCTAAAAGGAGGCAGGTTTTTTCTAGGCCTGATGTACGGTTTGCATAACAAAACTCTTAAGGCAAGAAAATAAGCTTGATCTCTAGGAAGCTGTCAGTGTGGGTTGGTTTGTATGGTAAGGTTCTTGTGGTTGTGGGGGAGGGGTTGGGAGAAAAGGGCCAGCTCACTTGGAGGAGAATCAGGGTTGATTGTAGGCATGTTCTAGAAGTGTTGGAACTTGGAATCAGAGGGTTTGATAGTCAGAATAGTAGGCCATGGTGGCCAAGATGAAGGTCGTGGGGCTGGGGAGCAGCAGAGCACTGGGCAGGGGCAGAGCAGCCCCGGGGAGGGGGCGGGGGTGCCTCTAGATGGCATCCAGGCATCTAGATAGACATGGCTCGGGTGCACTCGTGGAGAGAGGGGACCCCGAGCACCTAAGGGAGAGAGCCTGGAGGCAGAGGCCTGGGACATGGCCTGTTAGGAGAAGTAGTGCCTGTTCCTCAGACCAGGCTTTCTCTCCTTTCCTGGGGCTGTCCTTTGGCTCTGCTGGTCTGTGATTGTCTCTCTGTTGTCTTGGAGCCTTGTAGGCTCTCGCTGAGCTGTGTTGTGTCGTGCTGGCCTGTGCTGCTGGGCTGTCTGGGGGCTTCTCTGACTCTTCCCCCTCCTCTCTTGGGGCCTGGGCCTGTGTGCTCGCTTGGTGTGCTGTAGAGTTCTCCCAGACGCGGAACCAGCCCTCACTCTCACTCTTGTTTTGTTTTTTGGTGTAATGTCTAGCTTTATTTGCAGCTCCTTCAGCAGACTGCCTCTTCTGGGAACCTCAACACCTTGGGCAGCCTCCACCCAATGGGAGGTGAGTGGATATTTTCATTTGCCATCTTCAGCCAAATCATTAGACTTAGGCAGGTATCAGTTAGGTTAAAGGCTTTGCAACATCTGACCCTCACCTGAAAGGGAGCTCATCTTAGAATTTCTTGTTCTGGGGGATATTGTTCCTTGTAGTACTAGGGTAGATTCTAGGCTAACAATCAGAAAAAATCTGCACTTTGGTTTGAAATCTCCACTAATGGCTTCTACCTCCCAATATTTTAAGATAAAATGGATCTACCTAGGTGAAGAACCAGATTTAGATTGTAGTGATTCCTTACCTAGTACTTCATGACCAGGCTAAGACCCTGCTTTCATGGAGAGAGCACCAGCAGAAGACCCAAGTTCAAATCCTCCCTTAGACCCCTAGGCATGTTACCAAGTTCCTCTCTTCCTCCCTTTTACTCATCTGTTGTAAAATCAAAGGGTTGGATATGATGGCCATTAAAGTCTGCCTCAGCTCTAAATCTATCATCTCATGATCATTTCAGCCTCATAAATTTACCAGTGCATTCAAATAGTTGATACTAAATGCCTGAGGTTTTTCCTTTGGTCTGTCTTGGAGAAGTGTTTAAAAAAAAAAACTTCATTTCTGTAACAAAATGTCTTTTCCCAACCCATCTGGATAATTCCCCAGGAATCCTGCATGGCCAGTATCATCTTCTGCACATAGAGGAAGGTTTATTCTTTGGTCATGGGGGAGCCTTTCATGTATTGCGGCTAGAGTAGGAGGTTTTGGGTTGTCTTTATCACTCATGTATGTTGTATTTTTAAAATAATTTAACCTTGAAATTTTTAGTCCCATGGGAAATGTGCTATAAAATTTTTTTAAAAATCAGAAAAATATCTTCCTCATTTAATAATACAAAAAGGCCTCCACATTCTACCTGATGTAGCTCCGTAAAGTCCTGTGGAATCAAAAGACAGCATTGCCAGTGGCACTGCCCCATCCAGTGGGGAGAGTATCAGACAAGTGCCTTCAGGGAACTGCCATGGCAGATAAATGTTCATTTTCTTTATTCCACTGGATAACAGTCAAAAATAATTTCTTCTTCCAAGTGACCCACAGCATCTTCAGAATTGAAGAGAGTGTAGCTCTCATCCATTCCAACCTTTAACTGAAAAGAGTCCCCCTGTAAATTTGTCTGACTTGTGGTTGTCCATCTTTGCTTGGCCACCTCCTAGATGAGGGAGCTGCCATCTTTCTGGGAAGATCTCTCAGCTTTTGAATCTCTCTCATGATTGGAGAGTTTTTCCTGACATCACAACTAAACCAGCCTCCATCCCATTGTGTAGGTTTTGCCCTTTGAAATCAGACAGAACAAATTTGACCCAGGTCAGCCCATTTAATAGTTGAAGAAAGCTATCTGACTTTCTTTTTCCCAGGTTAAAAAATCCCCAGGTTAAAAGGTGCTTCATTTTGAGCCAAAGAATTCTGTTAGCTTGCTCATTTTTGCTTCCTGTCTCTCATTCTACTGTATCACTTCTTATGTAGCTACCAAAAATCAGATTCTTCCTTTGGTATATTTCCATCAGATTTATATTTTTCTGGGAGCCAAGATGACAAATGAGCAGGAAGAAGTATATCTCTTCCCTTCCACCCTCCTCTTGTCCTCTCATATCTAGAAAACCCTCCAACCCAGGCAAGCATATGGAAACAGAGATCTGTGGACACTGGGAGTCAAATCTGGCCAGGAGCACGGTGTAGGGAGAAATAAAAGTGCCCAGTCCTGTATAAAGTTTTCCTAAACTTGTATAGGGTGCAGGGTGAGGAGGGCTCTGTGTACCAAGCATGGAGGACATTCAGAAGCAAGCAGCCTCACTTCTGAACTCCAGCCTAGTTTGAAACCTGCAGAACTAGAACTAGATTAGAAATCCCAGCCCCAGTGGAAGCTGCAGAGCTTTCCAGCTGATGGAGATGGAACCCAGCAGCACTCTATTGCAATGGTGGAGTTAAGCAATCAGACTTTGCCCCGTTTCAAACCATTTTGGGAACGCTGAAAGCTTATAGATCCCAGCCTGAGGTGTTCTTGTGATCCTGGAATAACACAACATACAGTATTCCAAGAAAGCAGCAGCAACACCAGCTCACACATTTCCTCTAGAGTCTAGGCTTAGCATAAAGTCTGAAGTTAAGAAGGAGTCTAGAAGAATGAGTAAACAGAGTATGACCATTAAAAGGCTATTGTAAAAAAAATAAAATAAAAAAAAAAGGCTATTGTGCTGATAGGAACATCTGACAAAACCCAGAAGAGAGTGACTCCATAATGTCTACAAGCAAATACACAAAAAAAGCTTGAGTTCAAATTCAGTTAGAATTCTGAGGCAGAAAAAAGTTTGAAAATATTCTTATTAAAGAAATGAAAACTATGGAAAAAAAAGAATTAGAAAGGGAATAATTCCTTGAAAATTAAAATGGGCCAAAGAGAAGCTTAATAACAGTGACTAGAAGTATTAAAACAATCAGAAGACTGAAGAAGGAAAAAAGAAAGAAAGAAATGTAAGGCATCTCAGAGCAAAAACAGCTGACCTGGAAACACAGATCAAGGAGAAAAAAATTAAACAATCATTGAACTACCTGAAAGCCATGATCATAAAAGAAGCTAAGCATAGTATTTCAAGAGATCATAAAAGACAACTGCCCAGTCTTTCAAAAGCAGAGGGCAAAGTGGAAATAGAATCTACCACTTAACTCCTGAAAGAAATCCCAAAATGAAGACTCCCTGCAACATTATAGCTAAAATTCAGAACATTCATGTTAAAGAAAAAAGTACTAGAAACATCCAGAAAGAGGATTCCAGGACTGAGGAGCGATCCATAGTTCAGTACCACATACGCTTCTACATCCATCGCTCTAAAGGAATGGAGAGCTTAGAATAATGATATTCCAGAAGGCAGAGGCTGTGGGCTTGTAGTCAGCAAAAACTTACCAGCAAAACTAAATCTAATCCTAAAGAGGGAAAAAAAAGAATTTTAAGGAAATAGGAGAGAAGAAAGGAATAAGTATTTTTATATAGCTCCTACTATGTGCCAGGCACTGTGCTGAGTGCTTTCTACAAATATCTCATTTGATCCTTAAAACAAAACAACCATTTGAGGTAGTTGCTATAATAGAGGACCTCCACGCACTTCCAGAGGTGCATAGAAATTTGAAGTTCAAACACATGAGTTAAGAGAAATATAAAAAAGTAAACACATCCCATCAATCACAAGGGACTAAACACAGAAGGCTTAAGTTGCTTACATTCTAATATGGGGAGATCATAGTGTGTCCCCTCAGAAGCCTATTATGAGGAATCATAGACGGAGTCTAGTTAGAAGGCTTGAGAGTAGTTCTGTTATGGAAAGGGAGGGGAAGAAGAATATGCTGGGGGTAAAAGGGAGAAGCAGATTATAGGAAATCATCTCACATAATTGGGATGTGCAAATAGAAGTCTGTATGAAGGAGGTCAGGGTAAGAAGAGTGACTGACACTTGAGCTTCCACTCTCATCTAAACTTGTCAAATGAGACCCAGTTGGTTACAGAAATCTCTTTCATTAAATAGGGAAACAAGAGGGCAAGGGTAGCAGGGAGAGGGGGGAATCATTGGGAGTGCAAATTTAGTTAGGCACTAGCCTTCAGCTAGAGACACTCTTAAGTGTGTACAAAAATATTCATAGCAGCTCTTTTTGTACTGGCAGAGAATCAAACTGAGAGGATGCTCAGCAGTTAAGGAGTGCCTGAACAAGCTAGGTGTACACCTGTGTTGAAATGCCATTGTGCTTTAAGAAGTGAAAGAGGGACAGTTTCACAGAAACCTGGAAAAACTGTCTGAACTTGGACAGAGCAAAGTGGACAGAACCAAGAGAACCATTTATATCATGGCAACAATATTGAAAAGACAATGTACAACGAAAGACCTAGGACCCTGATTAGTTTAAAGGCCATACGTGATCCCAGAGGACTAATGATGAAACGTTCTACCCAACTCTTGATAGAGGTGAAGGATACGGAGGGCAAAAGAAGACCTTTTTTGGGACATAGCAAACTTGCAGATTTGTTTTACTTGATTGTGATGGATTTTTCTTTCCAGGGTGAGGGGGCGGTGAGTAGAAGAGGGAGAGAAAGATGATTTTTGACTGATTAAAAAGTAAAATTTAATTTTTAAATGTTTCCTTTTTGATCTTCTGACTGTGATTTTTTTAGTTTGTATCAACCCATTGTATATGCCGTCTATGTTCTCACAAATAATTTGCCTAGCAAAACTAAATATAATCTTAAAGGGTGAAAAATAGACCTTTAAGGAAAGAGGGGAAGGGAAAACCCTTTCAGAATTGTCTTCAAGATCTATTTCTCTTACATTTTCTGTTCCACCTCTTCCTCCAAAGTGCAGGAACTCTGTAAAGTGACCCTCAATTTGTACTTCGTAGATGATTCCAAGCTACCTGCAGACAGTAACTGGTCCTTCTTTCCTGATATACCTTCATTTCCTATTCCTACATCTAATTCTTGTGCTAAGATTATGTCTTGTTGGATTCAAAATGTGGTATGAGGAGAAAACACAGAAAGTGCTTCTTTAAGAAGTTAAGCATAGTTCAAATCTTTGGAACTTTAAGATGAAGCCAACATAAAACTTTTTGATTCTTAAAGCTACTATTCTGTCAGTTTTGCTATCGTTGCTTGCATTGATGGGAGCAATCTTTTGTCTGAAATGTTGCTTTCAATTTTGCAGGACTAAATGCAATGCAGTTACAGAATTTGGCTGCGTTGGCGGCGGCTGCTAGCGCGGCTCAGAACACGCCGAGTGGTACCAATGCCCTCACGACATCTAGCAGTCCTCTCAGTGTCCTCACTAGTTCAGGTAAGGCTGCCCACTGCAGGAGAGGTGGGTTCTCTCAGAAGGTCTGATCCTGGCTTTGGCACTCACTTAGCAGGTCAATTTGGGCTCCATATTTGACTTTGCTGGGCTAGAGTTTCCTTGTCTGTCAAATGAGGGTTGTAGACTTGGGTTATTTCTAGGCTACTTTTTAACCCTAACATTCCACTATGCATCCAGGAGGGAAGTACCTTATCATGGAAACTTGAGCAATGCCCAGCCTTTATTCTAAAATATTTTATTACTGTCCTCTCTGTCTCACATTGACATCATTTAAATGGACACAGACCTCCCCCCAGCCAAAGATTACTCATCCCTACTGCAAAGAAATGTAGTTAAGCAAAACAAATCTCATCGGCTATGTGGTTATGTCTGACAATGCACATGCGCCTCATTCTGCCACCTCTTTATCAGGTTGAGAGCAAGGCATATGCTTCTCGCATAGTCCTCTAATTACCCGCTTCACCAGTTAGAGTTCTGATGTTTTCCAGTGATGTTTTCCCTTAACTTGCAGTGTTGTCGTAAACATTGCTTCGTTTGCTTTACTGTGCATCATTTCATGCAACTCTTGCCACAGTTCTCTGAACTCTTGTTTGTTGTTTCTTTATGGTGTAATGATATTTCACTCTTCATATACCGTGATTTGTTTAGCTGTTCTCCAGCAGGGACTATGGAGGACAATTCTCACCATCTTTGCCACCTTTGGAATAGAGGTCCCATAGTTATATCAACACTCAAAGGTATACATTGTATGCTTTTCTAGTATACCTCCAAATTGTTTTCCAGAACAGTTGGACCAAGTCACAGTTCAATCAGGAGTGCAATAGTGTGCCTGTTGCCCCATATCTTCTTTGATATTTGTCATTTTTGATCTTTGTTATCTTTTCCAATCCATTTATGAGATGAAATTTTAGAGTTTTAATTTGTTTAATATCCCTTTTTTTGCAGGGGAGAAGGCAGGGCAATTGGGGCTAAGTGACTTGCCCAAGGTCACACAGCTAGTAAGTGTGTCAGGTGTCTGAGGCCAAATTTGAACTCAGGTCCTCCTGATTTCAGGGACAGTGCTCTACTCACTGCACCACCTAGCTGCCTCTTAATATCCCATTTTTAAAAGTAGGCTAACAACAAGTTGTTTCCAAGGATTTTCCGACTCGAGATCCCATTTCATTTTGTGCTTCCTCCTTTTTTTTTTTTTTTGCAATGTAGAAAAGATGACAAGACTATGTAATTGTGGGGCAGCTAGGAGGCACAGTGAGTTTCACCCGAGTTCCAATTTGGCCTCAGACACTTGACATATGCTAGCTGTGTGACTTTGGGCAAGTCACAATTGCCTGGCCTTCCCCCCTTCAGGGAAAAAAACCTCACCAAAACAAACAAACAGAAAAAACAACTATGTAATTAGACTTCCCTTTACAAATAGAATTCTTTCTTACTGTGGATGGGAGATGGTCTCTGTTTAAGTCTTTCATTTTTAATAGCAGGGTCCTCACCAAGCTCCAGTAGCAGCAACTCTGTTAATCCAATGGCTTCCCTCGGAGCCCTGCAGACATTGGCTGGAGCAACTGCCGGCCTCAATGTCGGCTCCTTAGCAGGTAAGAGACAGACAAGGTCTTCCACATCAGGGGCTGGTTTAAACTTAAGATAAGTTACGAAGTAACTGTTAGGGATATGTTTTGCCTGACTCTACATGTATAACCCATACTGAATTGTTTGCCTTTTCAGTGGGACGGGGTGGGGCGGGGAGGAAGAGAATTTAGAACTCAAAAAAAAATTTTTAAGTATTGCTTTTGTGTGACATACTTTATATTTGGGGAGAATTCAATTCAAATATATTACCTAGGCATTCCCAAGTATTTACTGTATGGAAGGGATGTATTTATTGGGAGAAATACAAAAATAATCAAAACCTGATAGCTATCCTTAAAGAGCTTATAGTCTAGTAAATAAATGAAGACAAAGAACCATAATAACAAATCTGATCTATGCTATACGAAATTTGAGGAAGGAAAGACTTTTTATATTTAATTTATTTTCAGTTTTCAACATTTACTTCCATAAGTTTTAAATTTTCTCCACCTCACTCCTCCCTCCCTACCCAAGACAGCATGCAATCCAGTATGGGCTCCACACTTACATTCTATTAAATATATTTTCACAGTAGTCATGTTGCATAGAAGAATTATAATGAATGGGAGAAATCATGAGAAAGAAAACCAAACAAAAGGGAAAAGAGTCTGCTTTGCTCTGCATTCCGACTCCATATTTCTTTCTTTGGATATGGGTAGCACTTTCCATCATAAAGTTCTTTGGAAAGTTTTAGATCCTTGCTTTGCTAAGAAGGGCCAAGTCCATCAAAATCAGTCCTTGCACACTGCGGCTGTTACTGTGTACAATAGTTCTGCTCACTTCACTTAGCATCAGTTTATATAAGTCTTTCCAGGTTTTTCTGACATCTGCCTGCTCATCATTTCTTGTAACACAATAGTATTCTATTACACTCGTATACCACAGCTTGTTCGGCCATTCCCCAGTTGATGGGCATCCCTTCAATTTCCAGTTCTTGGCCACCACAAAAAGAACTGCTGTGAATATTTTTGTGCATGCAGGTCCTTTCCCATTTTTATGATCTCTTTGGGATACATTCCTAGAAGCAATATTGCTGGGTCAAAGGGTATGCACATTTTTTAGCCTTTTGGGCATAATTCTAAATTGTTCTCCAGAATGGTTGAATCAGCTCACAGCTCCACCAAGAATGAATTAGTGGGAACTCAAAAGTTTTCAAAACAAATGTTAAAAATTTTCTTGTAACTGGGGAAAATAAAATGTTAATTATAAAAAGTCATTAAGGAAATGTCAGTAATGCAGAGTAGACATAAAAGTGTGGTGCTGTGCACAAATCTTTCTCCCCACAGAGAGCTGGTGGTTAAACATTTACCTGCATAGTTCTATTTATACAGGAGTTAGTCCTTTGAGGGGCTGTCCATTTCATAACTTACCCAGGTTTCAAAGAAGAATGATGAACTCTTTCCTTGGGAAACCAGGGGAGTGCTTTCTCACCAGTACTGCTGTTGTTTCCTGCATACAGGGATGGCCGCCTTAAATGGCGGTCTGGGCAGTGGTGGTCTTTCTAATGGCACTGGAAGCACGATGGAGGCACTCACACAGGCCTACTCTGGGATCCAGCAGTACGCTGCCGCTGCACTCCCAACGCTCTACAACCAGAACCTGTTGACACAACAGAATATCGGTGCTGCAGGAAGTCAGAAGGAAGGTAGGCTTAACTTGAGATTTAGGGATAAAGATGAGGAGTGGGAGTGGGGGGTGGAGAAGAGGAGGCAGAGGACAAAGAATGGCATGGTATCATCCTTCAGAGGTCTAGGATTTCATTGGCATGGAGTCTCCCTGTCCTGATAGAGGTAGCTATTCCATACCTCATCTGAGGGGTGCTTTATTGGAATGATTCATCAGCTGGTGGTCACTTTTTTTTAAATGATTCTCTTTCTCTATAGCTAGACTACTTCTAAAATAATAGACGTATGGTCTGTCACTGAAACTACAGTTGAAGCTCTGGGAGTTTGTACTGAGCTGGCACAGGCTTCAAGAATCCAAAGTTACCTCCATACCACAATGAACTATCTGGGGAGGGGGGGACCAGGATCATTGTGGCCAATGTGTAGCCTTGTCATGGGATCTTAAACTCTGAGCAGACTAACCAGCCTTCAGGGATGGCAGTGGCTTGCTTGTTTAATATTCTTGATCCTTGAACAAATCAGAATTTATCTTATTTCTAACATTTTGATCTTTAATGCTGAACCTCCTGAAATTGGCTCACTTCTCGAATGAAGAAACAGATACAATTTTTTTGTGGCCTTGTGTAAAACCAGACGAAGATCTTAGAAGTCCAGTCTTATTAGAAGGTTATTTCTGCAGTGTTATTTATGACTGTGTATTCCTTTTAACTGTGTCACCTTGCAGGTTCTCTACTTCAGGTTTAAAGTTTTCAAAATGAATTCAGTTTTTTTAAGAGTAGAGAAACCAGGATGTGATGAGTTAAGAAAAGAGCAAGGGAGTGAATTGGTCTGGTAATATGAAGAAATATTGATGAAGTACAGAAACTGAGCTTTGATGTGAGTTTTATTGAGTTTAGGAGGCCCATCTTAACAATAAGCCATTTGTCACTTAGTGCCTATGGGAACAAGGACTTTTTCTAGCGTTTAGTGTTCACATTGGATTGTGTTTTTGTAACCCAGTGAGAGTTGGCATTGTTTAAACGTTATAATTACCGAAGATGCAAGCATGTCTTAAAACAACAGCAGTCAGGAAAGTACCTAAACACTGGATTTGCTGATTTTTCCTGCAGTATAGGCAAGACCCACTTATTAATAAGTAGGCTATGTTCCCAAAATTCATCTGTAAATCAGTTACTTACAACCTGAAGCATGTTTTCTTATGGTAACAATCTTATGTTAGGTGCCTAGGTCAGCTCAGAGGAGATCATAGGGTTCTTTTTTAACCCATAATAAGTTTCACTGTTGTACTAATAGTACTAGCCCAATTTCTCTGTGCTAGGGTGATACAGGATGAACTCGAAGGAAGGGTATTTTTCCCCTTTCTTGAGGAAAGAGCCAGCCTTGGGCAAAATTGTAAAATAGGCCCCCAAAAAAATTTTTTTTAAATCTTTCCATCTCCTTTCTATACCCTTCTCTCCTTTCATTCAGTCAAATATTTATTAGATGCCTCCAGCATACCATGCATTGGAGATATAAATGCAAATATTTAAACATCTGTTAGTATCCTTTGACCTATTTCTTCCTAAGGCTCTCTCCTGCAGGTATTTCTTATCTCCTAAGGTTCATGATGGTCCCAAACTCCCATCCTCTTCTGCCCTAATTTACAATTCCCAATTCAGCGCAGCATCAACTAGGTATCCCTGGCTGCTCAAGGATATATGTCTTGCCAAAATGAACGAATGTCTCTTTGTGATACTGACTCATCTTGTTAATAAACGAAAGCATTAAATATACCAAAATAAGAACCTAATCTCTAGGGACAGTGCATGCTGTCCTCTCCCCTGTTCCCACCCTACTGAAGTGTCTCACTTGGGTCACTTCTCAGTGTCCTCCCCTCCACCCCCATTGCCCACATGCTTGCATTGCCAGTCCTCCCCTCTTATACTTCTTGCCTTGAATCTGCTCAGTTTGATAGGCTCTTTAGGCCCTTAAAGATGACTAGGGGTTAATCTGTTAATGAGTAAAGGGCCAGAGGCATTCTTCACAGGCCTCTCTCCATTTCTTAGGTCACATGTGCATTCTGGAAACAGTAATGATTTTGCATTTATATTAACTCATAAAATAAGGTACATAAGCTATTGTTAGCTACATATCCCCCCAAAACAACAGCAAACTCTTTTTTTCTTAAATGGTTAGGAAAGTGGGACTCACTAGAAGGCAAACAGTCTTCCTGTATAATTAGTTGATAGCCCCCTAGGTCTCTGAGTTGTGTAGAATTTCAGGCAGTATGAAACAAGATGTTTTTGTGGGTGAGACCACTCATGCCATCCAGAAATCAGTTCTACCTTTGAGTCAGCCTGCATCAGGTATTCTATGATACTAATCATAGTCTTTCTGCTCCCCTTCTCAAACCCCAAGTTCTGTAAGAAGTTGAATTTTTTTCACAATAACTTGCAGGTGGTTGTTTATGTTGGACTATAGAGGTTTTGTAAGTGAAATGGAAGCCTGGGCTAAAGTCCATTGTCTTAGAGAACTGAGTGCTTGTAGTCTGTTGTCTTTTGCCTAAGCAGTTAAGACTGACCTTTTAGGTGACCAACATTTCATTGACTCACCCATTATTGCCTGTCCCTTAGAGATCTATCAGTGTCTAGTCTAGTTACTTACTCTAGGTAGTGTTCAGTGTAGAGTAAGTAATGAGGTGGGAGAGACAACAGAACTAGGAGACAGAGACCCCTTCCTCAGTGAAAGGACAAACCTCAGCTGGTGAACAGATGGTCCAAAGGAGCAGAAGACTTAGTTCACTACAAGTTCTGCAGACTCTACTTGTTGGGATGTGGAGCTGCCCTGACCTATGTATCTAATCTGTGGGTATTTTGTAGGTCCAGAGGGAGCCAACCTGTTCATCTACCACCTGCCCCAGGAGTTTGGAGATCAGGACCTGCTACAGATGTTCATGCCTTTTGGAAATGTTGTTTCTGCCAAGGTTTTCATCGACAAGCAGACAAACCTGAGCAAGTGTTTTGGTATGTTGGCTTCTCTTTCTCTGGCATTGGAGGTGAGGGACCTGGCCAGGGGTGGCTTTGTGCAGTGAGCCATCAGTGCCCAGGTTCTTGTTGTAGCTTCTTTTTTTTTTTTTCTTGTTGTAGCTTCTAAAGGTACAGACCTTGAAAGAGCCACAGAGTGACATGGACAGGGGTAGGAGGAGGTATTGGAGTCACCACTTGCCCGCCTCCTCTTCACCCCCTCACGATGATCTGTTATCTTGTCCACAGGGTTTGTAAGCTATGACAATCCTGTTTCAGCGCAGGCTGCCATCCAATCAATGAACGGCTTTCAGATTGGCATGAAACGACTGAAAGTGCAGCTCAAACGCTCCAAGAATGACAGCAAGCCCTACTGAGCATTCTCCCCTCTGGGACTGGAGTGAGAGGGTCTTCTGGTAAGTGGGGGAAGGAGCGCTCGCCCTTAGTGATTCGAAGCCCAAAGGCTGCATGTTGGCAGCCCTGGACCCTGACCCCGCCACTCTCACTGGCACCTCTTGCCCTGAAGACTCGGCTGCTGCCTCTTGTGGGAGTTCAGCTTCGTGCGGAGGACGAGTTTGTGCTTTGTTTGGTTTCCAGTGTTTTACTTTGGAGTTTAGGTGCCATATCGCGGAGATTTTTTTTCTTTATTTAAAGTTTGCTGTGTTTGTAAACAGTGTGTGTTGAGAAGGACCAACACCAGACCGCCTTGGGGTGGGAGGGAAGATGGGAAGAAGCTCCAGAGAGCAAGAACAGATTGCTCTGGGGACAAGCATGAAGAGGCAGGGCTGATGGAACTGACCCCAAATGGCCTTTTGGAGCAAAGGTTCCCAGAGCTTCTCCTCTCAGAGGCTGTCTGCAGGATGATTGTTTTCAGCTGCTTAGAGCAAAACAAAACAAAAACAGCTCCAGAGATTCTTGCCATCTCTATTTGGGATACCTGTCCTTGGTTTTTTGCCCCTCTTTGCAAAAAGAGCTAGCAAGATTCTGGGAATAAAGCACCTGCTAAATTAGCTAGAAGTGTGCACAAGAGAAGCAGACGTTATCAGTTAGCAGCTTTCATAGCATTTGGATGTATTGAAATAGATCTGGATGCCTAGTGCCCTTGCTAGATAGGAGTAGACTTAACAAACAGCCATTCTATGGTCCCTCCTTTTTAACACGCTAAAAAGTGTCCATAGCTGATTTTATACAAGCTTCAGTAACGAAGGGGCTAGTTTAAAGTGGGCCGGCCACCTGATATTTTCATAATTCTGTCCACTGAATTTTTGAAAAAAGAGAGTCTTCTTCTGTCTTATCCTAACTGTTGACTGAGGCCAATTTCTAGCTCAAAGGGTGGCTGGCCAAAAGCAGCTCATCTAACCTGGCCATAGTAAATCATTGGCTGTAATTGTTTGGTGTCCCCTTCCCAGTGCACCGGAGCAGACAAGCTGGTCCCTGCAGCCTGGTGTCCTGCTTCTGACCAGGGCCAGTACTTAGTATTTAAAAAGGATGAGAAGTCTGCATTCACACAGGGTCAGATTTTCCATAGTGTTTCCATGGATGTTGGTGGCAGCCAGACCCAGGTCTTGGACATTTCTGAAGAGCCATTGTGGGTCCTTGCTTAAACCACCAATACCCCACCTTCATTGGTGGCAGAACGTTTACACACTCTACATAGTATTCATTTCATTTACCTCAATTTTTATCTTGTCCATTTCATGTCCTTTGTGCTGACCCTGTTCAAGTTAGCATCTGAGCTGCCTCTCGCCCCATCTCATTCCTTCCCTGTGCTAACTGAGCAGCCCCAGGTTCTGCCTCTTCTCCACAAAGTTTGATGGTTAGCTGATCCTGAGAAAGGAAACACTTCAGAAAGCAGGCCTTGCAGGGGCACTTGTGTTACCACTTGGGGTGAATGTTGGCCTGCTCTTGGGACTGGGACCCTGGATTCTTAACCTTCAGAAGTACTAGCCTTGAACCATAGCATCCATTATCAGCAGGAAGTCAGGTGAGGGCCTTCTCTGTTCCATCTTGGCAGTAGAGATGGCTGGTGAGAAGTTAGTCTTGCTGTTTTCCACATATTGGGTGGTTTTGTTCCATTAAAGGGCGAATACCTGCTACCTTCTCCAAGTGATGATGTGGGTCTGTGTCCTCTAGGGAAGCACGTATTGTACACCTCTTAGGCTGAACCATGTAAACTTGAATTCTGTGCACTGGGAGAAATGTGTCCTGGTTTTCAGAGGAGAAAACTGTTCCAAAGGCTTCCAGGTTCATGGTGGGATTTTTTTTAATAAAGAAAAAAAAATAATAAAAAGAGAAAAAAACATGAGGTTGGGAGGCACTGTTCTGAATCCCCACCTGCTGGAACCGAGAATGTCATTTCTATTTTTATAGAAGTTTTATACAGCTCCAGGGTAGAGAATATTTATTAACTAAATTATATCTCTGGAAAAGGCCAGGATTTTGTAGAATCCAGAATGTGATTGTTTTACACACACACACAGGATGCTGTGTACTATTGAAACTACTGACTTTCAGTGGCCCATTTGCAGCCTGACTAGCCCGCCCAAGGGGGAAAGGATTGATGCTGTGACTTGGTAGAGGAGAGACCTGTGCTCCACAGAGCACTACACTTATCACAACTTCCCTCTTTTTCCCTCCTTTGCCACCACCCTGCAAAGCCTTCTTGCCACAAGGACTCGTTTGCCCTTTTCCCCCAGTGTTTCACCAGCACTCAGCCTCATGGGGCCAGCCTCTTGTCATCTGAGACACCCCAAAGACGGATACAGCCCCCTTTTCAGTGCTGGGAACTGTGTCTGGTCACAAGCCTATGTCGAGGGGCTCTGCTCCTTTGCAGAGGTAAGCCCAGGGTGTGAGGCAGCTAGAGGCTGAGGCCCACAGCTCTCTGAGCTGTACCGTTGGCTCTCCTTTGTCCCCCTGTCAGGCGCAGGGATGCTGCTGTTAACCAGCCTGGAGCACAGCTCTCTCCTCAGGCCAGAAATGGGTTTTACAGAAAAGCTGCTCTGTGTTGGCGCGGAAGGGCTCGGCCCAGGGCCAAGCAAGAAGTTGCAGTCAAGTCTTAAGTGGTCCTTTCACTCCCATTGTGTCGTCTGCTGTAATCTCTTTCTCAGTTACATCATGAAGTCAGTTTGTCTTGGAAGCAGCCAGACCTCCAACCTCCCTAAGATTGGGCCAGGCCCAAAGGGAAGCTGAGAGCTTGGATTTCCCAAACGGAGCACTTCAGGAAGAGGGCTCGTGAGCATTCCCAGCATCTAGCTGTCAGGGCGCTCCTCTCCAGGACACCTCCAGCTTTTTCTGGGGCTCGGATGACATTGTCTTGAGGCGGGGCGGGGATGTAGTGGATCAGGTAGAGTCTGCCAAGAAATGTCAAAGGAAATCCAGGCCTTGGTTTCTGTTTTGCCCCTGGCAGTCTGATGTCTTCTTGGTGTCCTCCGTGTACTTTGACTTTCCCCTGTGTCCATCGTTAGCATGTGCAAAAGTTCCCTGTCACTTGCCTCCCCCAGAAGGCCTCCTTGTTTCAGGGCTGTATACACATTGAGTGTCCCTGTTTTCTCTCTCTTTGTTTGGACGTATTGCTCTGTGTAACTCAGTGGGTCTCCCTCTTTCTGGTTTGTTTTTTTCTAGATTCCTGCCGTTTGTTCATCGTTGTGCCTAAAGCATGTCGATGTGGCGTCAAGTACATCGTCCAAATCCTTGTCTCTTCAGCTTCTCTGATGCTTGAACTCTCACCTTTGACCTTGTGTTGACCTTTGATGCTGATGTGTATTTTTTATTATGTTTGTTTCTTTCTTTGTTTTTCTTTAAATTTTTTTGTGCTGCCAAATTGGTTTTGCTAGAACGACTGCTGAAGGGGAAATATTTAAACTTGCATTTGAATATAAAAAAATCTATTTTTCTAGAACTTCATAAGATAACCACTTGATTTTGTGATTCCAATTCTTTGTAATTGTCTTCAGAGCAGCCCTACTAGCACATGCCGTGTGGTGTTTGTATTTCTGTGAACACACAGCCAGTCCGTTTCTAGGCTTTGTTTTTCTGTGTGCTTAGTTTTAAAGCAAAACTTTGAAGCAAACAATGAAATAAAAGACGTCACTAAACCTTTGAGGCTCCTGAGCACATTTTGCTGATCTAGTTTCTGGGGCTTGAGGAGACAGCATGTATTTTTTTTTTCTTGAGTTCTTAACTGCAGAAAACACTTGAACTCCTTTTTTGTTTTTCAGCAGGCAGCCTTCTGGCCTCCCTGCACCTTTTCTTTGTCCTCCCCCATAGTTCTGCACCTCCATCTTTGGTGAACCTTTGGATTCACATTGATGTTGTCCTGTTTCATTAACTCCCCATGCTTGTTTCTACAATCTCCTCAGCAAAATGTGATGCTTTGGTTTTCCTTTCCAACTCAGATAATGCCCAGAAAACCCACGTTTTGCATGTTTCCTGCTGTTTTCTTCACACCTTCGTATATATCACCTTCACCTCTCTGTTTTCTATAGTTTGTGCAAAAACTGACTGATTTAAAGGGTTTCAAAGAAACTGTTTCAAATTGTTGTGGGGTTGATTTTTTTTTTCTGGATTGTTTTTATTTTTGATGTGGCAAATTTCTCCTCGGTTGCCTGTAAGATTGCTTGCCTGTGCTCTTGGACTGTCTCCTGGTTTGGACTCCAGGCCTGGGAGGCTGATTGCACACTGGTCAGGTAGAAATTTGAGTATAGTGGGAGACCTAAGGATATGTGGAAAGGGGAGAAGAGATTGGAACCTAGAAGGTGGCTGTGGGCAGGAACACTTACAGCAATGTGACTGAAAAATCCCCTCGCACAGAGACCTCCTTAGGAAGTTTGTGCCTTTCGTTGACTCCCGGATCCTCTGAGAAATAATGAGCCCCATTAAGCCTCCAAGGAAAGGTTCGATTTCTTGACCCTATTTTGGAAAGAGCCTGTAACCATTCTGGCAATCCACGTACCAGCTCTTTACCTAGGCGACAAGCACAACACCAGTCTCCCTGCTGTTTACAGACCTCAGGCGCTGCCCTGGCTCTTCCTGCACTCCACGTCTCTTCTCCCTCGGAGGAAGAGCCAGCAGCTGTCCTGCCTGCCCTTCACGGGTCTGCTTTCCCCAGTCTCCTGGGATTCATTGGACATCCCACTTCACTAAAAAGTTAAATTGCATAGAAGTGAGGTCTGTTCATTAGGAAGTGGGAGGGTAAAGAGAAGGATTGAAGAGTGACCAGTTGATGGAAGATGGAATTACAGAAAGGAGGGAGCTTAAGGATGGCACCCAGACATGCCAGAGGCTTCTGGGGGCTAAGGCAGAGGGAGTGTCCTGATTCTCCAGGACTAGGGTGAGAGATAACAAAAGGCCTAGAAGGAAGTATTAGGTGCTGCTGGAAAGGCCTGAAGGAGCAAATCCTGGCAGTATTTCAGTTCTGGGGGTTGGCATCTTGGATAGTGAAGGGGAGATGTGGGCAGGCAGAAGGGGATTTGCGTGGAAAAAGGCCAGAAGCCCCTGCTCCTCAGGCTGTGAGCACCACAGTCTGACTGCACAGAGCGACTTTGGAGGCAGAAGGCCCGAGTGAGATCCTGCGCCCTCCCCGCCTTTATCCAGAGAATCTATGTTTTGCCAATCTGTTTTGCTTTTGATTCCAAAAGGAGCTCTGGGGAAACCTGTGGATAAAACTAAAATGCCAAACCTTGGATGTTATTTTCCTTTCCTTTCCTTTCCTCTCTTTGATTGTTTTAGTTGTTCTGTGGTGGTTTTAATGGATTTGAGACCCTGGGAACGGCAGCTGCCTTTCTGATTTCCAGCTGCTTTTTGTGAATAATTTAAAAAGAAAAAAAAAAGAAACTTTCCATTTTGGAGACAAACCTGTGTGAGTTTTTTATTGGTACAAACGTTGTATTTAAACACTAGGGGTTTTGTACAGTTTTTTGCCTTTTCTACTAGAAAACAATGTAAAGTGATTTCACAATGTGAAGAGAAAAAACTTGCCACTATGACCAAACGTACAGTCTGTTCTGCAGCAGCAAAGGGGTTCAATCAACTCGAAGTCGTGATTCAGTTGTAGACATGCTTTCCCCTTGACCTTGTTCAAGCTTTTCCTTTCTTTCCCCTGTTTTGATTTGCAAAAGAAACCGTCTCTTTTGTGTGAAATTGTGTTGTACTCTGTAGAAAATTATGGATTTTACTTTAATCGTTAAAAAAAAAAAATCAAAAAAGCAGCAGCAAGAAGAGCCCTGGTCGCAGAGTTTGTGTAGTGGGTTTAAAGATGAAAAGATTGTTATAAGTTTGGAACAAGCGAATATGTGTTAAAAAGGAAATTTCCTTCCTTTGTGTGTTTTTCCTTTTGTCCCAATGGGGAACCTAAACCTGTTTTAATTGCACAGACACACGGACAAAAAGTCATTTTGTATCTGCCAAGTGTGGTACCTTCCTTTGTTTATTTGCTATTAAACTGTTTGAGAAGAATTTGTGTCATCTTTGTTTTCTGATGGCGTTGGGTTGGGAAACTCCCGTCTTCTTCCCACTGTCTGCCCTTTTCCATGCAGAGGAACATGAGGAAAAGGCAGGGCCTTGGCTCCTGTGGGATGTGAAATAGAAGCCTTCCTGTGTGGCCTCCCACTTGCTGTGTTCCCAAGCCCCGCAATATGGGTGGTGGCACAGACCACACATTTGTAGCTCCTCTCAGGCAACTGTCCACACAGCCTCCTCGCCTGTTCTCTTTCCAAGGTGAGCACCACACCCTCCTACTTTTTCTCTGGACCTCAGTGAAGCTCACAGACCAACCTGCCCCAAGCCCATCCCATACTCCCAGCCGAGATTATTGGGGAGTCTGTAGAGCACACTCCCTGATGTGGGTAAAGTTAACGCAAGGTCAGCAGGTAGGATTAGGTCTGTCTCCGTCATCAAGGTGAAATCATGCCTATAGCCTTTGTCCTGATGCCACTACCAGCATAGAGGTGTGGACCCTGCCCATGACCACAGAGGCCAGGCTCCTCTGGGGGCCTTTCAGCCAGTGCCACTGTTAAAAAATCTTAGAAATAGACACCCATTCAGCCAATGAACATATTAAGCCCTTTCTGTGGAAAGGGTCCAGTTCTAGGTGCTGGCAAAATACAAAGCCAGAAAGGAAAGGCCCCTGGCCTTGGAAGAGCCAATATTCTCCCCCTCTGCAATGGGGTATACTCAGGTAAAGCAGCATGATGGGAGATAAGAGCAAAGCACAGCGAGGCCCAGCTCAGATTTCAGTGGAGGGCATGGAATTGGGAGTTCTACCCTATGGGACATTTCTGGAGAGCATTCAGACTTGATTCCCTTTGACATGGCATAGGGACAAGACTCCCAATTTGGATTGATGGTACCCATTGTGTGGGGGACAGTCTGACTGAGGTCCAGATCAAGCCCGTGCCATTTCTTATTCATCAGGGTACTGCCACATAGCACAAAAGACAGGAATTTGGAGACCCAGCTTCTAGTTCTGATTCACTAGAAAGTATGTGAAAAGTCTTTCCAGGGATAGAGGGCATGCCCATGATTCCTTCAGCTGGGGGGGGCTGAGGCTGGGAGATCACACTGAGCCTGGAAGTGCTAAGGTACAATAGGACCGAAATGATTGGGTGACTGTACAAAGTCTGGTGTCAAAATGGTGGGCACTCAAGAGCAGGGGGCCACCAGGCTGCCTCAGGACGGGCAGACGGGCCTCGACCGTAAACGGGAAAAGGGCAAAGCTGTTAGGTTCAATAGCAGTGGGTTTGGGCCCTTCACTGGACTCTGCCCTTTCGGGCTGGGTGAGATAGAAGATCCAGACTCCACAAAAGGTGGGAAGGTAGGGAGGAGGAAGAAAATGGCACCAGAAAGTGATCTATGAATGTACAATGAAGTCATTCAGATCCTACTGTGTATGAAAGCAGACACGCTAAGGAAGCCCTTTGTCCAACTCTAACACTGAATCCTTGTGGTACTCACGGACTCAGAGGACATAGGGCATGGGAGACGCAAGCCAGGTCTTCCTGCACCTTTTCCTCTTAAGCTTGGCCTTTTCTTTGATTCAGCCTAAAAACTGTCCCAGAAATGAGGCTTTTGGATTTGTTGTATGCAGTTTGGCTTTGGCAGTTCTCAGACTTCAGATTTCCTCTTTGAATGCCACATGGACAAAATTATATTCTCCACACCTAAAATTTGAAGTAGCAGTTATCTTTATAAGGTCCTAAAAAGTGTATATTTTCATTGGTACCATAGGATTTAGAGCTGAAAGAGATACTCTGACATATAGTACTTTAAATTTGCAAATCGCTGCACACATGTTCCCAGTTGAGCCTGACAGGAACCCTTTCTCGTGAGCACTGCCTGTATTCTTTATGTTTTACTGATGAGGAAAGAAGTGGAGAGGTTGTCACTGCCCATGGTCCCAGGACCAAAGGTAGGCCATTCCCATCTCAGTCATGATGGTCTAGTCACTTGACACTCATCCCAGCTAAAATAGGCCTCTGACATGTTGCACAGGTTTACTTTTTAGTCATTCCCTTTACATTGGGAATTCTTTGAGAAATTTTGGGCACAGTGAAAAAATCTTGCTTAAAGTGACTGTAAAGGAGAGGGTGGGTCATCACTGTAGTCAAGAAGCCAGACAACCCCTTGGAACTTGAAAAGGGAAGTGGGAGCAGGAAGGGGCAGTGAGGCTCGAGGTGAGACATGCCCACACCTGGTGGAAAAAGAAATGGGGCCAGGAGAGGAATGCAAGGGAGTAGAGATTCTGGGAGGACCTAACTTGTCAAAGGAAGGGACCGGAGGGTTGGAGTGAGAAGAGCATTCCCTCTCCCACCCTCTAGGTTTATCTGAACCTGCCTAAGTTGACCGTTTCTCAGCCCTCTGTTCACATCAATTGCCCTAGTCTCGCCTAGATTTCTGTGTTCTGAATGCACCAATAGAGTCTTTTCAGGATTCTCTCCTGTCCCCCAAACTCCTTTTGAGCCTACCCAGCTGCATTTCTTGTCCACATTCTGGGCATTATCCTGGCTCTTTAGCAGCCTCCCAGATAATTTTTTTGGTTTTCTTTTGGAGGAAGCTCTGCTGCCTGCCTAGCTTTAAGCTGGGGAAGTCATTTCATTCCCCATAGCCATTTTCTTCCTAGTGGCTTCCCTGTTATCAGTGCTTGCTTAAAGATTGCTGGCGACCTGAAGGCCTGACAGGCTCAGAATGGCCTCTAGTTAGAGACAGGAGCTACTCTCAACTAGAGAGCGAATAAACGGGGAAAGAAAGCTGCTCAGATTACATGGTCATCTGTCCAAAACATCCCACCCTTTTAATTTTTTTGTTGTGTTTAAGGATGGCACTAATCTAACATAGCAAGGACCCTTCTTGGCATGGCTCGGCGTATTATTTGGATATCTATGGCCGGGCAAGATCTTTAGAAGGGGAGTCCTTGTGTTTAGCCACAACTGCCAGATTCACCCAATGGACTGGTCATTTTTTCAGCCCTGTCCTACCCTTTGTGACCCCATTGGGGGTTTTCTTGGCGAAGATACTAGAGTATCTTGCCATTTTCTTCTCCAGATGAGGACACTGAGGCAAAAAGGGCTAAGTGACTTGGCCAGAATCACACAGCTAGTGAGTGAGGCTGGATTTGAACTTGGATCTTCCTGACTCCAGGCCTCCAACGCTCTGTCCACTGCACCACCCAGCTGCCCCAGAAATCCCTTCATCATGCTCAGATGCTATATTCCCTGCAGCTATTTCTTGCTGGTGGCAAATTCTTGCTTTCAGTTTAAAGGAGTTACAGTTAACGTGGTGTAGAAAGTCTGTGAGAGAAGTCAGTCCTGCCTTGGGCAGTCCATGAAATGGAGGGGCCACATGAATATCTGACACTCCCAGTAATAAATACCATAATCTTTCTACAGAATGTAAAAAATCATCCAGGAGCATCAGAAATGGGCATTGTTCTTCATTCCTCCACTGGTCTATATAGTTCATAATATCTAGCATTTACATACTGTTTACTATGTGCTAGACACAATGCTAAACACTTTATATTTTTTCATTTAATCCTCAAAACCCTGGGAGCTAGGTGTTATTATTACTCCTGTTATACAGATGGGGAAACTGAGGCAGATTTGCCCAAACCATATAGCTAGTAAGTGGCTGAGGCTGGATTTGAGCTCAGGTCTCCTGACTCCAGGCCAGTGGCCTATCTACTGCACCAGCTACCTGCCTGTAGTTCCACTGAGAAATGGTCTATGAGATGGCGAAGTAATAAATTTCCAATTATCTATGCATGCAAATGGATATTTCTCGTCCTTTCAAAGTTTGTCGAACGCCTATTTGTCAGGTGCTGTTCAGTCCTGGCAATACAAAGACAAGGATCTTCTAACCTCAGCCTTTCTTGGGACTGGTCGTTACCAGCCTTTACCAAGGTGCTCCTGGATGAAAGAATTTCGTAGACTGGCTAACCTTCATGTAAAGGAGGCCTCTGTAAAGCCCTAATTCTAGGTTGCTAGAAGTCGATGAGTCCATCTTCTCCCATGTCTTTCTCCCTAGTGTCTCACCTTACTTAAGGACGTTTATTTAGTGCCCACCCAGAGCTCCCTGTCCTGTACACGTTTCTGGCCTCTGGTTTGTCATAGGCTAGTACTGTGGTCATGCCCCTAAAGGCTCTCAGTGACGTCCTGGGATCTGAGCAGTGCCACCACCCAACAAGCCAACTGGACACCCTCCGTGTGCATCTTTTAAATGGAAGAGCATCGTTATATTCACAGATGAAGCGGCAACTTCTTTTTTCCCATGATGTACATTAGGCAGTTAGGTGTTGAGTTCAAGACCTGGAGTCAGGAAGACCCCAGTTTGAATCTTACCTCAGACACTGGTAAGTCACTTAACCCTTATCAGCCTATTTCCTCATCTGTAAAATGGGTAAATAGCACCTTGCAGGGTTGAGAAGATCAAATAAGTTAACTTGTTGAAAGTGCTTTGCAAACCTTAAAGCACTTCATAAATGCCATCATTATTACCTTTGTGTCTGGAGTTTTTTCAAATTTATCTTTCAATAAAAAAAAAAAAACAAACATTGAACAGACAAAATAGGTGGTAATTAAATGTAAAATGTAGGGCTGGATGCCTCTGCCCTCCATATTTCTCTTTCTCCCTCTCTCTCTTCTCCTTCCCTCTTCCCCTGCCTTCTTCCCCTCTCTCTTCCTTCCTCCCTCCCTCTCCCTTCCTTCCTTCCTCTCCCTCCTCCTCCTTCTCTCTCTCTCTCACTCTCTCTCTCTGTCCCTTCTGCCCTCTATATTTCTCTTTTTTCTCCCTTTCCCCCTTCCTCCCTCTCCCCTCTCTCTCTCTTTCTCCCACCCTCCTCTCTTTCCCTCCCTTCCTCCCTCTCCCCCCACTCTCTCTCCCCTTTCTCCCTCTCACCCCTTCTCACTTCTTCCCTCCCCCACCCCTTTATCTCTCTCTCCCTCTCTTTCTTTCCCTTCTGCCCTGTTATTGGAAGGGGTTAGGCTCAGTGACTTCTGCAGGCCCCCCCAGCTCTAACACTATGATCCTGTGATCTGTGTCCACTGATCCTCTTCCCTAGGACCCTCCTCTGGCTCACACGTCTGCAGGGCCTTTTGCTACAAAATGTGGCTCCTCTGCGCAGGCTCATCCCAGTAAGCGGCAGACAGGGAGCTTTATATTCAGCTGTTCCCCTGTGGATGGACACCCTGCTTTGTTTTCATTTCTTTTCTATAACAGAAAGCTTCTCAAAGTGTTTTCGTATACATCAGTCCTTTTCCTTTTCTTGACTGGGCTTTAGAAAAATCTATTTTTAGGATCAGGGGATATTGGAAGTAGAAAGCCTTAGCAACCATCTAGTGCACTCCCCTTTATTTGACAGATAAGGAAACTGAGACCAGTCCTGGTGAAGTGGGTGCCAAAGCTGTCCAGCTGGTGAGGGCCAGAAGCGTTATTAAGCCTTGGCCTTCATGACTTCCAAGTCCTGCACTTTCCACTGGGCCCCTCGGCTGACTGCACAGCCAAGGTCTATGTCACCTACCTAAGTTTGATTTCCTTGACTCAGCCTAGCTCTCCTTGGTCCCTCTCCCCGTTCTTGTGACTCAATGAAGCTTCCCAGCTGCCCCTTCTCCCCCGTCTCTAAGGTTCCACTAGACACTGCCCTGTGCCCACTTGTTTTCCCTTCTGCCTCTGAACCAAGGTGAGGGGAAGTAGAAGGAAGGAGGCCTCCAAAGAAGGGGTCAGAGATTCTGGGTCAGGCTTACTGCAGAAAGGCCTCTCTGGTCAGCAGGGTCTCACTGGTTGTCAGCGTTGAACATTGACCAAGGCCTCAGAGGAAGCTGCTTCACTGGCAGCAGGGGTGGGGAGGGTGGCGTATGACCTTGGAGCTGACATTCTTGGCTTGCCATGTGGCCTGGACTGGCAGGGACAGCTGCAGGCAGGGTGGGGGCTGGAGGAGCTCCGTTGCTCACCCAGGTTCCCTCTGCTGCCTCTCAGTCCTTTGTTTCCTTAGCTGGGGGGAAGCTGACTCTACCATATTACAAGAGATGTGTGCCTAGGGCGCTTAGGAGTTGAGATTATCTATGGCGCTGAGCTTTGGGCTAGCTGGTTCCACTTCACTGAGGGACTGCTACTCTTTCTGATCACTTAGGGGTGGGATTGGGGGCGGGGCATAGCTGGAGATGGGGCAGGACCAGTCGAAACAACAGATTGAGAAGGGCCTTCAGCTCTACCAGTCCAACCAGACGGAGAAGGCCCTGCAGGTGTGGATGAGGATGCTGGAGAAGAACACGGACCTTGTAGGCAGGTTCCGAGTGCTGGGCTGCTTGGTCACTGCACACTCAGAAATGGGCCGTTACAAGGATATGCTGAAGGTAAGGAGGGTCTTCTTTGAGGCAGGGCAGAGTTGGCACCCCCTTGACCCCCACCACTGGGCTACATGGAAAGCACAATATTGAGAGGGAGCCAAAGTACCAGCCTTTGGCCATTGGGCTACGTACCTCCGAGCTCAATTGGGCAGGGTCAGGTTAGTAAACAGGCTTAGGAGTGGTGGGCCTGTGGGAGGAGAGGTGCTGAAATCAAGGAAAATCATGATGTTTCAGGGAGCCCATGGCAGGAGAAGTTTTCCTTTTCTATCTCCCTCCCCTGAGGAGGTGTGAATTAGAATTGGGGGTGTACCTATCTTGATCTCCCCCTTCCTTGGCTTCAAACCAGATCCCTATCCACCCAGCCTATCTCACCTTGCTTGGCCCTGTCCTCATGGGTCCCTGCTTCCACTGGGTTATATTCCCCTCCTCAGTGGCGCTGGGCCCTGAGCCACCTGGAGGTTGAGCCTGTAGGGTCTTGTCTGAGGGCAGGGTCTGGGTGGCAGTTTGCCGTGGTGCAGATCGACACAGCCCGCGAATTACAAGATGCCGACTGCCTCATGGAGAGTTACCTGAACCTAGCCCGAAGCAATGAAAAGCTGTGTGAATTCCAGAAGACCATCTCCTACTGTAAGACCTGCCTCAACATGCAGGGTACCCAGGTGGGCCACCAACTCAATGGGCAGGTCAGCCTGAGCATGGGCAATGCCTTTTTGGGCCTCAGCCTCTTCCAGAAGGCCTTGGAGAGCTTCGAGAAGGCCCTTCGCTATGCGCACAACAATGACGATAAGATGTTGGAGTGTCGGGTCTGCTGCAGCCTGGGCAACTTCTATTCCCAGGTCAAGGTTCGTGGTGTCCTGACCAGGTCAAGACAGGGGCAGGCTATGGGGTGGGAGGACATTCCCCCTTAGATGCAGAGTGAATGGGGACTTCCTGAAGTGAGCAAAGCAAGCTGAGCCATTCTTCAGGCAGCATGCTTCTAGGTCACGGGCTGGGGCTTGTCCCCAGGGAAAGGCTGCTTACCTGGCAAGGGGCAAACAGACCTCCCCCTGGGCTAGCTGGTGCTGGACAAGGACTGGATGTGTATCATCACCAGCTTAGATTGACTGCTTGACAACAAGGCCTTAGAATCTACATACCTTAAGATGCAAGTTACCCTTCTCAGATAGTCCTTCCTTCAAGGCTGCCCTTACATTCATTTTAATTTGGTTTCTCTCTGAAAACAGTGTGGTAGGGAGGGACACAAAGAATGTGATACCTCCTGGACCCTACACCTTCCTAGAGATGGCCTCCCTGATCTGGGTTGGGAAGGGCAGCGTTAGGCCTAGATGGCCTCTGACTGACTATTGTAAGGTTCCTCCTCCTACCCTGCCCCTGAAACTTTGGCTAAGCCAGGCCACCCCCATTTATACCCTGTGCCTGCCCTCTCCGGCTCCAGGACTACGAGAAAGCTCTATTCTTCCCCTGCAAAGCTGCCGAGCTGGTGAATGACTATGGCAAGGGATGGAGCCTCAAGTACCGCGCCATGAGTCAGTACCACATGGCGGTGGCCTATCGGAAGCTAGGGCACCTGGCTGACTCCATGGAATGCTGTGAGGTGGGACTGGGACCAGGGGAGGGAGGCTGTTTGATGGGCTTTCCCCCTGCCTCGTCCTTCTTGGGCTGGGGATGACGGGGGATGCTGGATTGAAGGACTTTGCCTCTCAGGAGTCCATGAAGATTGCCCTCCAGCACGGGGACCGGCCTCTCCAGGCTCTCTGTCTCCTCTGTTTTGCTGACATCCACCGGAGCCGCCGAGACTTAGAGGTAAAATAGCCGAGTCCAGAAGGGCCCTCGATGGGGAGGCCAGAATCAGTGAGAAGGAAAATGGATCCTAGGGTTTGCTGATGGGGAAGAAGTAGACCTGATCCCAATTATCTCCCTGCTCCCTCCACCCCCTCACCTGCCCTATTCCCCCCCTCCCCCCCATCCCACAGACAGCCTTCCCCAGGTATGATTCTGCCATGAGTATCATGACGGAGATTGGGAACCGACTGGGGCAGGTGCACGTCCTGCTGGGCTTGGCCAAGTGCTGGGTGACCAAGAAGGAGCCAGAGAAGGTGAGAATTGTCCCTTATTCTCGTACCCTCACCTCAGACTCCTCTCTCTGCTCCTCCTAATAGCGCCTGACCAGATATTGGCCCTCCTGTGGCCTAGCCTCAGTGTACCCACAAAGGCAGTAAGGGGGTCAATCCAGGCTCTTTTCCTTTCAATATTTCCAACATTTTTAGGGGCACATATGCAAGGTATTTTTGCTAGATCCTAAGAATGATAAAAGGTGAAGTAAAAGCCCTCTATCTTTGCCCACAAGGAGTTTATGTGGTACTAAGGGCACACAGAATGTTCCACAAATAAATGATATACAAGGTAGCGTGGGATGGGAGAAAGAAGAGCCATTGTCCAAACCCCCATCCTCCAATGGCCAAAGCAGCACCCTTTCTGCTCTGCAGTCCTGCCCTCAAGTGGGGGCAAGGAGGAGTAGGATTCATTCGGTTTTGTACAAGTTGGCTTTGATATGGGAATGGCATTATGGACACACCTTACAGGCAGATAGGGAGCCAGAGTTCAAGGAGACTGTGTCTATTGCTAGGTAGGGAGAAGGAGAGGTAAGGAAACTGATGCACATTGGAGAATCATCCACAGCTGGGTGATGCAGGAACTTGGGAGAGTCAATAAGATCTCTAAGAGAAAGAAGAGACAAGGGCCCAAAACAGCCTCTGAAGATTCTCATGGTTAAGCAGGATGTTACAGAAAAGTTGGGGAACATGAGGACCCAGAAAAGGCCCCAGCAATTAAGACGCTGGTGAGAAGAGAGAGCTGCTTGATTCGTATTTCATTTTCTCTGCCAAAGAAAATCACTTTTTGGTTTGAAAGGAAAGAACAAGGAGCCCATAGGAGGGAGAGACCTATGGTGAGGAACTAATAGCTGACTTTGGTGATTCTGGGTCCCCCAGCCCAAATAAATCGCTTCCTCAGATGCTGAAGAACTAGGGGGCATCGGTGACCAGTTGGAGCTGTCCAAAGGCAGACCATCTAGGCCACGTTACAGTTACTGGACTCCCCATTCCTGAAAGCCTTCTAACAGAGGAGACAGATGACGTCTTGTAGCTGGGGGGGGGGGCATTGAGGAGGGACTCTTGAGCGGGTGTGAGTTGGAGTAGATGGCTGCAGAAATCCCTTCCCACCTTGAAGTTCTTTGACCTTTGGCCTGAGTTGGCTGTCTTCCATCTCTTTCTTTGCACCTCTGCTCAGGCTTTAGATGTCATCGAAAAGGCCCAGGATCTGGCTGAGGGACTGGGGAACAAGGTAAACCTGGCCCCTTCCCTCTCATCTAGAACCCTTCCCACCTCTTTCACAATCAACACCAGCCAGGCCATGAGAAATTGAGTTAGAATAGGGAGCATAACACATTAGCACTGGCAGTAACTTTATCCTGGCTCAGCACCCTTAACACTTTAAGATGAGGTGAGCATGTGGGGGGTTGGGGCAGGGAGACGGAGGGTCTCCTTCACCGTCAACCCATTAAGCAGCAGATCTGTCTAAACCCCTTCCCCATCTGGTGAGACCCTCTTTTAGTCCCCTGGCTGCTGCTCCTTGTGCAGTGTCATTGGGTAACTCTAAAAGGGGTAGGGGGCACCGCTGGCAGTTTTTATAATCTGTCACCACTGAGGTTGAGGGAAGCTCCTGACTGGCCCCCATATCAATCTGGTGTCCTTCCCTCTACCCGCCCCCACGTGGCCCTCTCCTCTCTGTACCCAGCTAAGTCAACTGAAGCTCCACTGCCTGAGCGAGGGCATCTATCGGAGCAGGGGGCAGCAGCGGGAGCTCCGGGCTCACGTCGTGCGTTTCCATGAGTGTGTAGAGGAGACAGAGCTATACTGTGGGCTCTGTGGGGAGTCCATTGGCGAGAGGAACAACCGGCTGCAGGCCCTGCCTTGCTCCCACTTCTTCCACCTCAGGTAAAGGGTTGGAGGAGGTCGCCCAAGTGGCGCTGGTGGAGCATCTGCACCTGGCAGCTAGGACCGATAGGGAACACGGTGCTGCTGGCACCAGACGGGCTCAGGACCAGGCCAAGGGCACGTCTGTCAGGACAGTTCTGCTGAAGCGTTGTCAGGGAATGTCTTTTCTGGTGCCTGGGCTGGCTGGCACCCACAGCCAGGGTGGGGAGTGCCTGAATACTGATGCCTCCCTCACCTTTGCATCAGTTTGGTTCTCGCTATGTTTCTGGACTCCCGGAAGGTTACCATTTGTAGGCCCCCGGGTACCTTGACCTCTTCATCCACTTTTCTTCACCCGCTGCCCTTCCTGAACACTGACTGAGGTCCTATTCTGTGTAGGGCAGTGCGGGGCTACCAAGGAATAGAGAACCGATCCCTGCCTTCCAGGAATCTAGACATGAGTAGATCGTTATAGACACGATGGCATTCTTAAAAGGGCTGTGTGAAGGGCACGGGCAGTAGCCAAGACAGCATTTCAGAGGGAGAGGCATTACCATGTGACCCCAGAGCACCAAGCTGACCAGACCTTTATGTCCTCCAGGGGAGGATTAAGGTTTATTCTGGATGAGAATGGGCCCTTGGAGCGGGGCAGTGGAAGGGGAAGGTCATGAAGAAGTTCAAGGGTAGCAGTGTATGATTGGGGGCAGGTGAGCAGCCGGGCCATGAGAAATCCACTTCGCCCCCCTAAAGGTGCCTGCAGAACAACGGGACCCGGAGCTGCCCCAACTGCCGCCGCTCCTCCATGAAGCCGGGCTTTGTGTGACCAGGGCCTAATGCCTTGCTCCACTCCTGGAAGTGGCCTGAGGGAGAACTGCTCTAAGCCAGACTCTGGGTGCACACGGGTCCCTCCCTCCTTCCCTCTTCCTCCCCGTCACTGCCGAGGCCTCACTCATCTGCCCGGCTGTGCTGAAGTCCTGGTCCTGCTGAGGATTTCCTTGCCTCGTGGGACCTCACCATCATTCGCCTACTAAGAGCCCTCCTTATGTTAACCCTGCCAAAGCCACGTTGTCATTGGGGTTTTCCCCTTGAATTCCGAAAGTTAGCTTTGTTTTGGAAGTGGCCCAGAGGAGTCCAGCTTCATCGTCCATCCCCCCCATCCTCACCCTGTCCTCTAGCATTCCTGGCTGCTGCCTTCCTGGCTGCCATGTTTCTGTCCTTTACTTAACCCCACTTTTGTTCCTGTTCCCCTGTATCACCCCACTTCCAGGTGGCCCTTGGACCCATTCCCATCTAGGGGGAAAGTTAGCATTCTGGAGGGAGGCCACGCAGTAACTGGGATTATCTGCCCCTTTCCTGACTTGAGGACTGCCTTACACCCCCTGCTGTCATGCTGAACCCTGGGATTGACTGCCTGACTTCCCCCACTAGAACATCCAACTACTTGGGATTCTTTCTTTGTCAGGCCTGCCTAGCCTTGGGCCAGTGTATCAGGCATCAGGCAAGAAGCAGTCCTTCCCCCCCCCATCCCCACTGCACCCAAATGATTCCAGCCAGCCCCTGCTGCTCACCCTCCACTTGTCTGTATTCTGTTCTTTATAGAAAAATAAAAAATAAATCATTTCTATCCCGCTCTGAGTAAATCTAATGTATCCTTTACAGAAAAATTCAAGTCAGTCATTTCTACCCAGGTCTGACTAAGTCTACCATCCTATGACTAAGACACATATTGGGTGGGTTATGAGGAAAGTTATGTAATTTTTTTAAAGTTATGTATTGATGAGGTTGGTTTGTGAACCTGTCCCAAAGTATTCATTCAACAAACATTAAGCACCTACTGTGTGCAAAGCAATTTGCTAGATGTTGAGAAAAAATACAAAGTGTGGCTAAAACTTGTCCCTGATTTTGGGAAGTACACACTATAGAAGAGACAACATACTAATTAAAACATCAAATATTACATAATAGAACAAAGATCTCAGTATAGGAAAGTAGTAAGCTTTTATTAAACACCTACTGTGTGCCAGGCACTCCTAGTGTGGAAATGCCTTCTACCAACACAGATGGCAGTTGGTCTATGACCTAAATGAATCCCAGGAAGTTACCTGAGAGGCACGTAAAGGTGAAGTCACTTGCTTGGGCTCGCACAGGTACTGTCAGAGACAAGTTCTGAAAAGCAGATCTTCCTGACTAAGCCCAGCATTCTGTCTGCTCTATTCTATTACCTCTAATACCCATTTTATCTGTTCTAATATTTACGTATTACATACATAGTTTATCAAAATAAGAATGCTGTAGGAGTTTCAAGGGGCAAGATCATTATAATAGCCATCTAGCAATTGTATAGCACTTTAAGGTTTGCAGAATACCTGACAAAAATATCTCATTTTGTCCTCTCAACAACCTGGAGAAGTAGCAGCTGTTATTACTCCCATTTCACAAGTGGGGATGGGGAAACTGAGGCAGGTTAAGCGAGCTGCCGAGTTCACAAAGGTAGGCAGTGTCTGAGACTGGACTTGAACTCAGGTCTTTCTGATGCCAGGTCTGACACTCTATCCACCATGCAACCTAACAGGCCTTCCCTGGACTTATGCCCAGAGGGCAGTCAAGCTGCAGACACTTTGGCCCAGCAATACCACTACTGGGTCTGTTTCCAAAGAGATCATAAAAAGGGGAAAAGGACCTGCATGTACAAAAGCATTTATAGTAGCTCTTTTTGTGGTGGCCAAGGACTGGAAATTGAGAGGATGTCCATCAATTAGGGAATGGCTGAACAAGTTGTGGTATATGAATGTAATAGAATGCTATTGTGCTATAAGAAATGAGGAGCAGGCCGACTTCAGAAAAACCTGGAAAGACTTTTATGAACTGATGCAGAGTGAAGTGAGCAGAACCACATCATTGTACACAGTAATAGCCACAGTGTATGATGATGATCAACTGGGAATGCCTTGGCTCTTCTCAGCAACGATAGAAGATGATTCCAGGAGGCTAGTGATGAAAAACGGGTTTCACATCCAAAGAAAGAACCGACAGGAGTCTGAATGCAGGTCAAAGCATACTATCTTCGTGTGTGCGTGTGCGCGTGCACGCATGCGCGTGCGCACCTGTGCGTGTGTATGTTTAGTTTTGCAAACTATAATTTTTTGTTGCAAACTGTTTCTTTCACCACATGAGTGATATGGAAATAGCTTGTGCACATTATAACCTATTTCAAAGTGCTTACTGTCTTAGGGAGACGGGGAGGGCAGGGAGGGACAGAGAGAACTTGGAGCTCAAAATTGTGTAGAAAAGATTAGCCAGGGCAGAAACCTGTTTGCCTGCACCTTGTGGGGAGCTGCCCAACTCTTCTCAGTGTCAGGGAATGATAAGGAAAGAGGCCTCAAGAAAAAAGAAGGGGCTCATGCGCCTGTTCAGGGAGATGGCAGAACGTGAGAGAGCCCTTTGGGGGCCTGTGGAAAACCCTGACCACAGCTCTGCTTCTCGCCCTCCCACCTGGTGCATGGCTCTCATCTCTGCAGCATCTCTCCTCCAGCACTGCCCCCACCCTGGTGCAGACCCTCATCCCCTCCAGCTTGGACTCCTACAACAGCTGCTGGTGCCTCGAGTCTCTCTCTGCTCCAATCCAACCTCCATTTATCTGTCAAAGGGATTCTCCTCCAGTGCAGGTCTGATCAGGTCACCTCCTTCCCTCAATAAACTCCAGTGGCTCCCTGACTCCTCCAGGATCAAAC
>CM053623.1:446422676-446438998 GCA_028646595.1 Phalanger gymnotis | reverse complement strand
AATTATCCTGCAGGAAGCTTGCTTTGTCTAGTTGTTTGCATGTTGTCTCCCCTGTTTGAATGTAACCTCCCTGGGGGCAGGGGCTGTCTTTTGCCTCTTTTTGTATCTCCAAGCTTACATGGCATACAGGGGGAGCTTAATAAACGTCTTGGGGTTTTTTGGTCGTCAGACATATAGCTTGCTTTGTTCAACTTGTATGTTTGCTCGATGCCGCCCCCATCCCCATCCGACTGGAGCCCCTCGAGGGCAGCTTAGCCTGGCATACAGTAGGTGCTTAATGTTTACCGAGTGACTTGTGCGCCCTGCCATGTGTGCATGCCGTGCCAATCTCTCGGTCTGGGCGGCTCCAGAACCTTCTATGGCTCCTTAGGCTGTGAAATGGGAACATCAGCCTTGGTTCGGGGCAGAGTCGTGGCCGTTGTGTTTCCCGAGGTTGCGCGTCTCCTCAGCAGGAGGAGGAAGGAAGCCCTCTCAAGCGCTCATTTGCGATTATCCTGGTCAGGCTCCGCCTCCTCCAGGCAGCCTTCCCGGACTGCTCCAGCCCTCCTCCCGGAGGGCCTGCCCTCTAGCGCTTCCCTCTGGGGAGCTGACCGCCGCTCCCTGAGAACTACGAATCCCGACAGGCCGCGAGGCAGGGTAGCCGGGCTCCGACTCTGACGCCACCGCCGGCAGAGCCAATGACGGCCGAGAGCCCTCCCCTTCCCGGAAGCACGGACGGGGCGAAGGCGGGAGCAGCTCCACGTGACCGGCGCCGCGCTCCTTCCGGCTTCCTTTTGCCCGCCCCCGCCCCTCCCCCAAACGCTTTCGCAGATTTGCCGGAGGCGCGCGGCTATAGCGTCGGCTTATTAAAAGAGGCTCAAATGCTGCCCGGGCCGCGGGGCAGTAGGCCGGACTAGGCGGAGGTGCTCGGGGCTCGGCTCCGGGCCTTTATCCCCACACGTGTCCTCCGCCCCACGGAATCCTGCGGCCTAGTGTCGAATGTGCGGCCGGAAGTGGAGGCCCAGTGACTCGGCAGGACAAGATGGCGTCCGTGTGGGACGAGGCCGAGGTGAGCGGCGGCGGAGCCGGCGAGGCTTGCCCGGGTCGGCTGGAGGGGTCCGCGGGGGGCGAGGCGGGGCCCGCCATGGGGACCGGGGGGAGGCGGGGCCGGGCGGCGGCCGAAGTGGACCGGGCGGGCCCGAGATTGCTAGGTAGAGCCGGGGCCGACGGGGAGTGGGCATCGAGTAAGCGCCTGCTGTTTGCGGCGCCGAGGGCCGGGCTGGAGAATAACTGGGGGGCCACGGGGGAGGTCGCCACGGCCTCGAGCTGTTTCCTTTTCCCTGCGCCCCTACCAGGGGGGCTGTACGAGGTAGCCCGGGACGGACCGGGCGGGGGTGGGGAGGCACCCCAGTAGCCGAGGCGTGGAGGGGGTGGCACGGCCAGCGCAAAGGCTCGGGGCGTGGAGATGCGCTGCCATCCGAGAGGAAGAAGACCAGTGTGGCCGCAGAGACAGGGTGCGACAAATAGAGGCGTCAGCGTTTGTCCTGGGTGCACTGAGGAAGGGGTGCCCGGTGGAAATGTGGAGGATGCCAAGGAGGGGAGGGCCAGGGCAGGAGTCAGCCGCGTGGAGCCGCGGCCCGAAGTGAGGAGCACCTGGGCTCAAACCCGGCCTCAGACGCTTCTAGCCGTGTGACTCGGGGCGAGCCACTTAGCCTGTTTGCCTCAGTTTCCTCATCTGTCAAAGGAGTTGGAGAAGGAAAAGGCAGACAGCTCCCACGTCTTTGCCGGGAAAACCCAAGTGGGGTCTCAGACCCTCAGGACTAAACAGCAAATGAACATGCAGGACTGGACCCTAGAAGGGATTAGGGCTGGAAAACTGAAGGAGGGGCAGAGAGAATAAGCATTTATTAAGCGCCTCCTGCGTGCCAGGCACTAGTAACATCTCACTGGCTGAGAGGGAATGAAACCCTTGGAAGTTGGAGCAGTTAATGAGAGAGAGCGTGCAGAGAGGGGGACGCGACCTTGGGGAAGACCCACAGTGAGGGAGCTTAGTGTGGTGCCACCCAAGGAGAGCGAGAAGGATGAGGATCCTGGGGTCCTGGATAGCCAGGAAGGACAATGGGGGGGTGGAGGGGAGTAGTGTCAGCACCAGGGTGGTGTCAGAGGTAGCACTGAGGAGACCTGACACCAGCCTGAAGCCAGATGTGATCATCTCTCAGAAAGCCCTCTCAGAGGGCATGGCGGGCTCTAGTGAGGGTTGTTGGAGGATGGGGAAAGACTGAGGCGCGTTTGAAGACGGTGAAGAAACCAGCATGAAGTTGTTCAGCTGTGTCTGACGCCTCATGACTCCATTTGTGGAGACGCTGGAGCGCTTTGCCGTTTCCTTCTCCAACTCGTTTGACAGATGAGGAAACTGAGGCAAACGGGGTTAAGTGACCTGTCCAGGGTCACGAAGCTAGTAGATGTCCAAGGCCAGATGTGAACTCACGAAGATGGGTCTTCCTGACTTCAGGCCCAACTCTCCATCCACTGTGCCACGTAGCTGCCCACTAGGTAGGGAGACGTAGAAAATGGGGAGGGAGCAATGGAGAGGGGCAGCATGGATTTGGACTAAAGGACCAGGCTCAGGTCCTGGCTCTGACAGTGAGTATGAGGGTCCTTGACTAAGTCTTTTGCCTTATCGGGATCTCCCTTTTCCTACCCATAAAATGGGGAGAATGAACTGTTACCACTAAGATTCCTTCCAGCCCTCGTATTCGCTAAGTCTCTGTAGTCACATGAGAGATGCTGGTCCCTTCCAGCACAGGCAGTTGTGGGAATTGACGCGTTGAGCCCAGACATTTAGGGGGTGGAACACTGTCAATAGGAAAGAGGTCCCGTGTAGTCGGAAAGCCCAGAATTGCTAGCAAGGAGAACGCCAGGCTTACTGCAGATACTGTACCTGGCACCTCTCAGCCTTTCGGAGCAGGAGTTCCTAGCTTTTGTCCTGCATCCCCTTTGGCAGGTTGGATCCTCTGGACTCCTTTTGCATAAATGCATGGTGCAAATGTACAGGATCGCCCAAAAAACAACGACATGCCAGTGCAGTCAGCAGAGTAAAGTTTGTGGACCCCAGGTTAGACCTTCTGGACTAGATGGTCTCATGTCCCTTCCAGTGCTCACATTCCACTTACTAAGGGCCCTCTCTGCTCTGACACTCTGTAAACCTAGATCTGTTAGAAATGTGGAAGGTAGCGAAGGTTGATTTCACTCAGAATGGAGTCTACTAGAGAGTCAAGTAAAAAACTAGTTGAACCAATGATCAACTTTAGTGAAGTTATAGAATGTAAAATAAAACCGTACAAATCACCAGCATTTCTGTATGTTACCAACAAAACTGAAAGAGAAATTTCATTTAAAATAACCGCAAACAGTATAAAATAGTTGGGATTCTGCTTGCCAAGATACGCACAAGAACCATATGAACACAATTACAAAGCATTCTTCGCACAAATTAAGACATCTAAATAATTGGGGAAATATTATTTTCTCCTGGGTAATTTACTTATTCCTTGCCATACCAATGAAAGTACCGAGGAGTTGCTTTATAGAGCTAGAAAATTAAAAACAAAAATTCATCTGGAGGAACAAAAAGGATAAAACTGTCAAGGGAAGAAAGAGAAGGAAGGGACGGACTGACCTAGCATTGCCTGATCTAAAACTATATTACAGAGCGGTTGTCATCAAAACAATCTAGTGCTGGCTAAGAGACAGAGAGGCGGATCAGTGGAGTAGATTAGGTCTGCATACACGGAAGCGAATGAGCATAGCAGCTTAGTGTCTGAAAAGCCAGGAGATCGCAGCTATTGGGACAAGAACTCGGGATTTGACCAAAACTGCTGGGAAAGCTGGAAAGCAGTCTGGCAGAAAGTAGACATAGACCTGCATCTCCAACCACATACCAAGAAAGCTTAAAATAGATAGGAGAAAGAAACATAAAGGATGATGTCATATGCAAATTAGCGGGACATGGAAGAAATTACTTCGCAGGTTTATGGCTAGGGGAAGAGTATAACCAAACAAGAGGTAGGGTCACAGGAGGTAAAATGGATGATTGTGATCACATAAAATTAAAAAAAAATTGCATAAACAAATCCAGCAGAACGAAAATTAGAAGAAAGTGAGGGAAAATGTAAGCAAATTTCTCTGATACAGGTTTCATTTCTCAGATACATAGAGAACTGAGTTAATTTCATCAAAATAGAAACCATTCTCCAATTGATAAATGGTCGAAGACTGTGAGCAGAGGTAGAAATCAAAGCTGTCAACAGTCGTGAGAAAAGTCCATAATCACTAAGAACTAGAGAAATTCAAATTAAAGCAACTCTTGAGGTGCCACCTCACAGCTGTTAGATTGGCTATGTGACAAAAAAGGAAAATGACATAGCAGAGGGGATGTGGAAAAGCAGGGACACAAACGCACTATCGATGAGTTGTGAACCGGCCTAGCCATTCTGGAGAACAATTTGGAACTCTGTCCAAATGTCTACAAAACTGTGCCTCCCTTTTAACCCAGTAATATTGCTACTGGGCCTCTACATTAGAGTACAAAGAAAAAGGACCCACATGTACAAAATTATTTATAGCAGCTCCTTTTGTTGTGGCCAAGAATTGGAAATCAAGGGGATGCCCATCAGCTGGGGAAGGGCTGAACAAGTTGTGGCTTGTGAATGTAATGGAATACTATTCTGCTGTAAGAAATGATGAACAGAGTGGTATCAGAAACACAAGTATGAACTGAAGCAGAGTGAAGTGAGCCAAACCAGGGGAGCAGCATACACAGTAACAGCAATGTTGTAAAGATAATCATCTGGGAAAGACTTAGTAACTGTGATCAGTGCGCAGCTCTGGAGGCCTCATGATGTAAAATGCTCCAATGAGAGAACTGGTAGACCCAGAGTACAGATCCAAGCATTTTTTTTCCTTTATTTTTCATGCTTTTCCTCAATTTTCAGAACGTGGCTGATTCGGAAATACATTTTGCATGACTTCTTATCTATAGTGGGTATTGTATTTCCTGCCTCCTCAGTGGATGGGGGAGAGGCTGGAGGGAGGGGGAGAATTTCACTGTAAATAAAAACAAAAAGAATGGAGCCTTCATAATAGGAAAGCCCAATAAGAGCATCTCAGAGGTCTGAAATGTGCCATTCATTGCCTGTTATGTCCAGAAATCATTTTTCTCATCTGTAAAATATTGGACTAAGTGATCTCCAAGGTTCTCTCTAGCTCTGAATCTCAACGTCTTATGGCTTCTTTACAGCAAGATGGAATTGGGGAGGAAGTGCTCAAAATGTCCACAGAGGAGATTATTCAACGGACTCGTCTGTTGGACAGTGAGATCAAGGTAAGGGGTGTCTTTCTATCCAGAGAGCTGCTTAGAACACTAATATGCTATTACTAGCTAATAATGCTTTAAAGTTTGCAAAACACTTTACAGATATCTTGTTTTATCTTCATGACAACCCTGGGAGGTAGGGGCTGTGACTGTTCCCATTTTACAGTTAAGGAAACTGAGGCAAATAAGTTAAGTGACTTGCCCAGGGGCACACAGCTAGCTGAGGCTAGACTTGAATTCCGGTCTTCCTGACTCCAAGTCCAACATTGTAGCCAGTATGGCACAGGCTGCCTCATTGTTGGAGAACCCTTTCCCTGTTCCAGTAGATTGAGTTGCATCTACAGTACTGAGCGCCTACTATGTACAAGGCACTGTAGTTAGCCTTGCATGAAAAATGACAGGCCTCTTCCTCTCCAATAGTTTCTAGTCCAGTACAAGTGATCTGATACCTGTGTACAAGGGCCATACATGTAGAGTATGCCAGAGCCATGGAGAAATACAAACCAAGTGGTCTGGGAAATCTGGAGCAGGAAGAGGGAGGAACAAGGGAGTGTGGAGGGGGTGGCTGTTTCTGAGCTCGGCCTTAATGTGAAATGAGAGATTTTCACAGGCTGCCCTGCAGAGACGGTTTCAGCTACAGAACTGAGCACCTTTGTGAGTGAATGTAGGCAGAAGATGACCCGTTTTGTCTGGGCAACAGCAAGGGTTCCAATGTGGCTGAAACCCAGTATAGGAAACGAAATGTAAAAGGAGGCTTGTGGAGGCCTTTAAATCTTAGGCTAAGGAGTTTAGATGTTTTTCTTGGAGGCCGTAGGAAACCACCAAAGGTTTTTTGGTCTTTCCCAGGGGTTCCTGAGCCTGAGCACAGCATCAAAGACCCTTCCACTTCTTCCTCTCTCTCCTCCCCATCTCCCGAGAGGCATTTTTTTTATCATTTCCCATTGAAAGTGTGCGGGTTGTGCTGGGCTCTGTGTAGCACCGGCATAGACTCAGACTGTCTCCTCAGAGGCACCTATGCTTAGAGCCAGAGGAGAACAGGTTTGCTCTTCTCCCTTAAGCCCGGAAGTTTAAGACTGGCAGGTTTGGGGGTGGATTGCTCAACTAGCCAAGGTGGAGGAAGCCCGTCTCTGAGCTGAGCTGTTTGTGTCTTTGTCCTAGATCATGAAAAGTGAAGTGTTACGTGTGACACACGAGCTACAGGCTATGAAGGACAAGATTAAAGAAAACAGTGAGAAGATCAAAGTGAACAAGACTCTGCCCTACCTTGTCTCCAACGTCATCGAGGTGTGTGTGTGCGTGGGAGGGAAGAGTGGGCAGCCAGCGGAGGCCGCAGGGAGCTGGGGAAGAGGCTTCTCTTGCTTACCCTTTTCAAAGGGAAGGTGGAATCTGTTAGAAGTACTTGAGGTCTTGGGGCTCTCCTTGAAAGGGATTATCAGAGTTAGACATAGCCTGTCTCTAATGCTTATCTGCTCATTAGCGCCCAGGTGATTGTGATAAAGAAATGGGGCTTTCTTGCTCAGTAATAGCTGGGAATGTTAGAGCCCAACAAGTACTTAGCCCAGGGAGCGAGGGAACAGCTCATGCGGTGGGGGCTCTGACCAAGTTTCTTCTTCCCAGCTGCTAGATGTTGACCCCAATGACCAAGAAGAAGACGGTGCAAACATTGACCTTGACTCCCAGAGAAAGGGCAAATGTGCTGTGATCAAAACCTCTACCCGACAGGTGAGAGCCACGGTCTCTGTGGTGGGCTTAAGCAGGAGGACTGGTTGGGAACTAGCAGCAGATGACTTTGTAGGAGCCATTAGGTCAGGCTGCTGAAAAACTTTTTCCCTCTTCTCTATCCGTAGACCTATTTCCTGCCAGTGATTGGTTTGGTAGATGCAGAGAAGTTGAAACCCGGAGACCTGGTGGTGAGTGACCTTTTACTTCTAGGAAGAGCTCATTCCTGTATGGTTTCTATAGCGTGGTCCCTGGGGTCCCGTGAAACCTAGCCCTGGCCATATCAGAGCCTGCCTTAGGGCATTCTTTTGGAGGGTCAACCCACCGCTTGCGCCTCGTATGGCTTTTGCCAGTCATCACTAGCCCATTTTTCTTGGCACCGGTAAAAGCTAAGTGCTCAGTACTTTATCTTCAGGGAGTAAATAAAGACTCCTACCTGATCCTGGAGACCCTTCCCACCGAGTATGATTCCCGAGTGAAGGCCATGGAGGTGGATGAGAGGCCCACAGAGCAATACAGTGACATTGGAGGGCTGGACAAACAAATCCAGGAGGTAAGTGCGACTGTGATTCCAGGGGCAGCTTTGCTGCCCCTGCACGAGAGAAGGCACTTTATTATCAGTGTCCCATTGAGGCAGGACTTCCTCCTAGGGGGCAGCCCCTGGGACTATGCCTCATTTCACAGATGAGGAAATTGCAACCCAGAGAAGTTGGTGGAGTTGCCTAGGCTTCCTCAACAGCCAGGATTAGAACTCAGATCCCTCGTTCCAGAAGGGCCAGTGATTCTCTGAAGCCAAGTAAGAGAAATGCAGGCCGTGGTAGAATGTATAAGAGTTAAAGACTGAACTGTAAAGGGGATGAACCCAGAGGGCCCTCTTATTTACTTTGTCCTTTCTTTGAGCAGCTGGTAGAGGCTATTGTATTGCCAATGAACCATAAAGAGAAATTTGAGAATTTGGGGATCCAGCCTCCAAAGGGAGTACTGATGTATGGACCCCCAGGTACTGGAAAAACCCTGCTAGCTCGCGCATGTGCCGCCCAGACCAAGGTGAGTGGCTTGGCCAGACCCCCAACCTGGGTGTTCCCTTTAAGGGAGTTGTTGGAGGCTGGGAATGGGGAACAGGCAATGGATGAGAATCCAAATCACTCGCAGAACTGGGAGAGCGGAATCATTTTCTCCTCGATTCTACCTCCACTCCATCTAGGCCACTTTCCTGAAATTGGCTGGACCCCAGCTGGTACAGATGTTCATCGGGGATGGAGCAAAGCTTGTCCGAGATGCCTTTGCATTGGCCAAAGAGAAAGCTCCCTCCATTATCTTCATTGATGAACTGGATGCCATCGGAACCAAGCGGTAAGGCCTTAACCCTGATCTTGACGTTTGAGTTGGCTTGGGGGAACAGCTCTGACCCAGAGATCTCCATGGAGAGGAGCCAGGACAGGCAGCATGGGTTAGACAACCTTCCCATCCAATGCAGAGATCCAGGCCACCCAGAGGAACCTGCCATGGGATTGCAGCTGTCTTCTGCTCTGGTGGAAAGAGGATTGGGGGTTGGGGGTGACTAAGGAGACAGGCTGCTTCTGGGCAGGGGGAGATAATCACCATAATGGTAGCTAACATTTACACAGCGCCTACTGCGTGCCAGGCACTGTGCTAAGCCCTTCCTGGTTGGCCTTACTGGCCAAGAACTCCGTCAGGAGCACTTTACCAGCTCTGTGGTTTCTCCCACTGCCAGCTTTGACAGTGAGAAGGCAGGAGACCGAGAAGTTCAGAGGACGATGCTAGAACTCCTGAACCAGCTGGATGGATTTCAGCCTAACACCCAAGTCAAGGTACCATGCTGGTCTGAAGAAGCCAAGGCTCCTTCCTGTGGCTTAGCCGTCAGGGTGGGTGGGCCACAAGTGGTCCAGCCCTGTCTGTTCTCTCTTTGGCTCTAAGAGGAGACCTGAGATTAGAAAAGGCCCTTGGCCTGGCTGAGCTCCGTGATGCATCTGAGCCTCCTCTTCCCCAGGTGATTGCTGCTACAAACAGGGTAGATATCCTGGACCCCGCCTTGCTGCGCTCTGGTCGTCTGGACCGCAAGATTGAGTTCCCAATGCCCAATGAGGAAGCCCGAGCCAGAATCATGCAGATCCATTCCCGAAAGATGAATGTGAGGTGAGGAGATGATGGAGATCTTCTACAGGAGCCCTTCTACCCACCTAGTGCTTCCTCGTTGGTGTAGAGTGAGCTCTAGGTGCCCAGTGCATCCCCCTGCCCTGGCTGTGCTGGGAGGGTGGAGCCAGAGGCCAGCAGGGCCCTGGGGCACCATCATGCTGAGCAGGTTGTCGCACCTGGGACCTCCCTTGTCTAGAGAGCTCTGGGAGGCTTGGCCAGCACCTTCTGGGGCAGGCTGATTTCAGGGTCTGGCATCACTGCCTTGTTGATGATGGAAGTCCAAGCTCCCTGGGCTCAGTGGCTGATCAGCCTGCCTTCCCTCTCCTTCCCCAGCCCTGATGTGAACTACGAGGAGCTGGCTCGCTGCACCGACGACTTCAATGGGGCCCAGTGCAAGGCTGTGTGCGTGGAAGCGGTGAGTGCTGGGCTCTGAGCCGAGGGAGGGAGCGGGCCTCCTGGCTGTCTTGCCAGGCTAGGGCGGGCACCAAAAGCCATGTGGGCAGCGCAGCACGGGGCCTGGGCTCTGATACCATCTCTCGGCCATAGGGAATGATTGCGCTTCGCCGGGGAGCCACTGAACTCACCCATGAGGACTACATGGAGGGCATCCTGGAGGTGCAGGCCAAGAAGAAAGCCAATTTGCAATACTACGCTTGACAGGGCTGAGGAGCTCCCTGGCCCCGAGCCTGGGATCCACTCAGTTGTCTGACTTGCTGGCAAAAGTAGTAACAATAAAGGTGGTTGGGGTTGTTTTCCCCTAGTGGGTCTGGTGTCTTGGTTTCGCCCTGGCCAATAGAAGGAAGAGGGAAGGTCACTCAAGAGGTTGGCACAGCAGCCTTGGGGCTGGGAGATGCGGCTCTTGGCTCATTTGCTGTTTATCTGGGACGAGACTGTGCCCAGCCGTTGCTGCAATTGCTTGGATTCCTGGGGCTTCCTGCCAGCAGCAGCAACAGACGTGGCAGCTGCCCAAGGCCTGTGGGCTGCCAGCCTTTGCATTGCCCCATCCCCCCTCTCCTAGGCATACCTGGGGTTTAAGATGTAGTCTTTGGGTCCTGGAACTTCTTCCCTGTGCTGGGTGCGCCTGCTGTACATGAGGGGCAGTGCTTGGCCTTCTCTTGCCTCCACCTGAACCGCTCACATCTGTGCAGATGATTCCCTGCCAAGGCTCTATAGCCTGAGCTCCAGGCTTGGGGCTCCACGCACCTGCTAGGAAGAGGGCGCTCCATTCTGGAACAGCCAGGGAGGGCAAGAGTCAAAGGAGTGGCAGAGGGCTCCCCAGGGGATTCAGTCCTAGAAGTGGGCACTGGGGCATACCCACATGTCCCCTCAATCCCAGGGCCCAGAATAGCCTCCCCTCGATTTCTTGGAACCTCTCACTTCAGCTGTCCTGGCTGGGGCTTTGCCCCTCCTCAGATCTGAGCCAGACCTCTTCTGAATTCCCCATTTCTCCTCGAGGCACCACTCTATTCTGATGGCTAGGATTTGCACGGGGTGTCCCAAAAGACCGTGTGGAAGTGTGCACTGAGACTTTTGGGATGTCCATCATAGCACCTCAAGGTTTGCAAAGTGCTTTATGCTCGTTCCCTCCTTTGATCCTCTCCACAACCCTGAGAAATAGGTGCTCTTCTCCCATTTTACAGATGAGGAAACTGAGGCTAGAAGATGAAGTGACTTGTCCAGGTCACATTGTTAATAGGTATCTGAGGTGGGATTTGAACTCAGGACTTTCTAAGTCAGTCATCTTTGACTTTTGCCCCATCACCAAGTGCTGTCTGGTCTACAGATGAGTGTGGCATGGCAGAAAGCTCCACACCAGGAGCTCTTCACTGGGTGACTGTTTCCACGTGATTGGTTTCCTGGATACTCCCGTAATGCCTTTTAGATAGGATTCTGAGAAAGGTCCTTCCCCAGACTGCCCCGGGGTTTGGGACACAAGGAAGCTCAGCCCTTTGTGCCCTAGTCCCGTTGGGAAGAGCAGATTTGGTCAAGAACTCGGAACGTAGCCTCAGGAAGTTGGCCTCCTGGAACCCAGATGTCCACATCTGTCGACAGGACTGATCTAGATGCTCTGGGAACTCCCTCATCGTCAGAGCTTAGACCGAGCTGGGAGGTCGTCCAAGGCCCGTCCTCTCGTTTTACAGAATTGTAAACTGAGGGCTGGGGAGGAGTGACTTAGGACAAGTATTCATAGAATAAAATAATAATAATAGCCAACATTTACATAGTACCTGCTATGTGCCAGGCACAGAGCCAAGCACTTTACTATGATCTCATTGGATCCTCACGACCCCCCTGGGTGGGAAGTGTTCTTATCCCCATTTAACAGATGAGCTAACAGGAAGAGAGGTTAAGTGACTTGTCCAGGTCCTTGGCTAGATAGTGTCTGAAGCTGAATTTGAATTCAGGTTTTCCCAACTTGGGGCCTAGTGCTCTGTTTTCTTGTGGTGCCCCCTGGCCTAGGAATGATTTAAATCCCAGTAGTTTCAGGGGCAGTGTTATGCCCACTGTCACCAAGGCTGTGTTGCCTTTTACCTGGTGAGAATGTTGAGCTCGCTGTCCCCAGTCCATCTTTTGTACCAATGCTGGAGCAAACTCGCTAAGGCATGTCTCGCCTCCCCAGGAACAGGCACAGAGACACCTTAAACCTTTAAAAAGCTCCCAATAAACTCCATGCCAGCATTTAAAGGGTCAGAGGGCCTCGGCCCCAGCCTTTCCTCTCTCCTCTGTTTACCCTTGTACCACAAGTCAGCCAGGCAATTTAGCCAAACCCAGACCTTTAACAAATACAAACCCAGTTTCTGCCTCCTCATACACCTTCCTCTTAATGTTTGTCTACTTCCTGCCTGTCCCCAAGGTCAAGCCCCACTGCCACCATGGACATCAGTCAACAAACATTTATCCAGACCTACTATGTGGCCAGCGCTATGCTCAGGCCTGGGGGGGGTGCAAAGACAACATTTCTGAACACTACTCAATGAGCATTCGTTCTGGGGGATTGGGGTACTGGAGGCTGCCTTGGAAAGGAGCCAGGGATTCTAAGAGGCTGAGGGTAGAGGGGGCAGCCGGGCTCCAACCTTGGTAGCCTCACCTCCAGCAGCACTGGTCTTTCCCGGAAGAATGGTGCTTTTGGACAGGCCTCTGACCTGCTCCCCCTTGGAGGTTCTTGATGATGCCTTTTTCTTTCCCCAACTAGACTGTAAGGTTCTTATGGGCAAGCTGCTTGTCTTCTGATACCCTGGCCTGCCACCCAAAACAGGTGCCTGCGCATGTGCTTGGGAGGATCACAAGCCTGGGGCTTATTTGGCCCAAGGTGGAGTCACACAGGTCCTGGGGCTGCTAAGTGGCTCTGTGGATAGAGCACTGGGCCTGAGTCAGGAACACCTGAGTCAAATCTAGCCCCAAACACTTCCTAGCTGTGTGACCCTGGGCAAGTCACTTCACCCTGTTTGCCTCCGTTTCCTCATCTGTAAAATGTGCTGGAGAAGGAAATGGCAAACCCCTCCAGGATCTGCCAAGAATACCCCAAAGGGGGTCATGAAGTCAGACACGACTGAAAACCAACTGAACACAGGTCACGTGGCTAGTTAGTATGAGATCTGGGATCTGAACCTAGGTTTGAGGCAGTGTGGAAGACTGAGCAGTGCATAGAGAGATATGGAATCACCAGGCCCCTGGGTGGGAAGCACCTGGCTCTGGACCCCTGACCCATATAGCCACCAGGGTGACTGAAAACCCTTGCCCCCCGCCACTCCCTTGTTAAGGGGGCTCCTGGATGGAAAGGGGAAAGTCCGGATGCTCTTGGAATTGGGAGAGACCAGGTTTGGATCTCACTATATTGTTTAGTAGGCAAGTAGGGCCAGTAGGCAAGTCACTCACCTCTCAGTGCCTCAGCTTCTATAAAGGGGAGATAATGCTTATAGCACCTACCTCCCTGGGTTGTCCTGAGACTCGAATGGGCCGACAGGTATAAAGTGATGCCCAAGTGTTGGCTGTCGCTGACGTGATTATTATTGGCTTGTTCTGCCTTGGGGGATACACCTCTGGGCACCAAGGGAGAGGTAGGAGGGGGAGGGGAGGGCCCTTGAATGGAGTCAGGGAAGAGACAAAGCTGCTGGTTTCTGAGAAGCAGACTAGAGAGCTACCAGGGAGCCTGGGTAGCTGATCTGAGGATGATGACGATGAAGAGTGCTTTAAGGTTTACAAAGCCCTTTGCAAATATCTCTTGACCCTCACAGTACTTAAATATTGAGTGTCCTATGACTTGGGGATGGGGAGGAGGAAGCAAAGGAATCAGATCGAAGAATCTCAGATTTGATAAGGTCTTCGGAGGTCGGTGAACTAGTCCAAACCATCCCAGGGAAGCCCTTTCCTCTTTGGGACATGCATGTCTAATTTTTTCCTGCCCTTGGTCCCAAATCTGCCTCTACAACTTTGCCCCTTGTTCCTAGTACTGCCCTCCTGGGCCAAACAGAACAATAACGAATCCATTTCCATGAAACAGCCCTTGAAATCATTAAAAAGATTAATTCCAACAAACATCAAATAAAACAAACATTATCCTATACAGAGTAGAACAGAAAAAAGGAGGATTGTTCCTGAAATCGAGAATCTCTATTAAGTACAACCTGCTTTTATAAGAAAACATAAAACGTAAATGATACGTGATATAATGACAATATAGACTATGTCCGGCGTATGCCATCTTGAACATTAATTTTATTGAGGTCTTTTGGTTTCCATGATCCCTCAATTCCTTCTCCCCCTCCCATTTTTTTCTAATCTCATACAACAAAAGAATTATTTTTAACAAAAAATGTCAGCAAAACTGACCAAACTGTGGCAATCTGACAGTCTGCAAAGTTCCGCGTCTGTGTTCCCTTCCTCCCTCCGTAAAGAAGTGGGGGAAATGTAGAAGATTTCCTCTTTGGGAGTGAAGCTTGTGCTTTGGGATTTCTGCAACATTCATTGTTTGTACTTTGGTCCTTCCTCTCTCCATTTACAATATTGTTTTTTTGGTTCTACTTCATTTTGCATCAGTTCATATAAGTTTTTTAAAAATTTATATTTTTGATGAATAAAAATCCTGCTCTCCCTCCTCCCACTGGAAAAGAAGGAAAGAAAAACAAACCTCTCATAACAAGAGCTTTGCAGGCAAACAAAATAAATTCCTGCATTGGCCGCGTTTCAGTTGGTGCCCCGAGTCAGTCATCTCCATCAGTAGGTGGGCAGCGTGCTGCATCAGCGTCCCTTGGGGATGGCAGCTGGGCCTTGTGCTGAGGGGAGCTCCTGAAGTCTCTTCTCAAAGTGATTTCTTTTGCAATGTTGTTATTGTCTCTGAATGGTCCTCCTGGTTCTGCTCATATCACTGCATCAGTGCAGTCGGATCTCCCTAGGTTTCTGTGCTCCCACCCCTTTCGGCGCTTCTTAACACCCAACAGCATTGCATCGCATTCACGTACCATAACCTGACCAATGGCCCCTCCTAGGCTCCCAGTCCTCTGCCACCGTAAACGAGCAGCTGTAAACTTTTTGTACATATGGGTGTTCTCCCTCCTTTGATCTCTTTGGGGTATAGACCTGGTAGTGATGTTGCTAGGTCGAAGGGCATGCTCGGTTTAGTGACTTACTGGGTCCCCCTACCCCCACATCCTCTCCAGGTTCGACATCCTCAGTTGCTTCAGCCCAATCCATAATGGACGCTCTCTGGTTCCTGGCACCTCCTGTTCACTCTCCGTGGGGATACCTTCCAGTTTGTCAGTTTCCCTCCTAACATATGAGCTCCAGAAATCCTAGAGGGATTGGAGTCCTAGGCTTAAATCTCCCCTGCTTATTAGATGTTTCACCATGGACCAGGGGTGGGGAACCTGTGGCCTCGAGGCCACACATGGCCCTCTAGGTCCTTAAGTGTGGCCCCTTGATGGAAGATTCTTTTATTAAGGGGATTTATTCTGTGAAGTCTGGATTCCGTCAAAGGGCTGCACTTAAGGACCTAGAGGGCCACATCTGGCCTCGAGGCTGCAGGTTCCCCACCCCTGCCGTAGACAAATCACTTAACTGCCATGAGGCTGCTTTCCCATCTATATGATGTTTTTAAATGCATAGAAGACATGGGATTACTAAGGAAGTCCATTATGCGAAGAGTGCCCATCTTTTCCCCATCCAAGCTCCCGTACTTCCTGAAGTCTGTCCGTGAGCCCCAGGTTGGGAACCTGACAGTCTTGGGATGGGAAGAATCAGGCCCAGCACCTTTCGGCGTGTCTGCCCGTTCCTCCAGAGCACTTCAGTGTCCCACACGTTATCCCATGCGAAGGAGATGGTTATCGTGCCAATTTCACAGAGGAGGCTGTGTCTGCTCAGCTCTTCCTGCCTCCAAGCCCAGCGCTCTATGCCAAGGGCCGCACCGCCCCTCGGTGAAGGTGCTTGAGGACAAATGGGGCGTGTGTGGGGAGGGAGAGCCCCCTTTCCTCTCATCATCCCACCCAGGAGGTCAGGATCCCCAGTGCAGAGGAGGCCAGTCTCAGGATAAAATAAGATTTATTTGCATCTCATCTACGAAACAGGTAATTGTACATTTTTAGGCTGCAGCAGGCCTGTTGTAAAACCAAACAGATGTCTCTGCAGCTGTTCTTTGATTGTCCTCTGGGGGGCGACAAGGCTCCAGACCTAAGCCTGAAGCAGGGCTTCCAGCCGAGGCTACTGGCCCCTGCGGGGGCAGCGAGTACATTCCTGGGCGCTGAGCACATCTTCCCGGCCTCCTCCCCGCCCTCCCAAAGAAGCTACTAGAAGGTCCTGGTCCCCAGCTGGAGGAGGAGCCAGAGCCGGGCAGGAACTGGCTCTCTCCAGCGCTCTGCGCTGAGTAAACGGCTTCCTTTGGTAGCAGGAGGGGATAGCCTGGGAGCAGAGGGTAGAGGCAGGAGCCCAGGAAGGCCCCAGCTGCCCTTAGGACTGTCAGTCCCACGTGGTCAAAACACGGCCCCTCACGCTCCTGGGCTCCCAGGTGGGGCAGAGGGGTCAAAGTGGCCAAAGTGGCCAGTGCTGGGCGCCCGGGGACTGAGACCATCGCTGACTTCGTACCTTCCTGTGGATCACAGAG
>CM053623.1:446401190-446422176 GCA_028646595.1 Phalanger gymnotis | reverse complement strand
GGCAGAGAAATGAGGGGACTGGGCTGACATCCGAGGCTACTGGCCACGAAGCCCCAGGAGCTCGGGCCTGGAAGGAAGAGGGCTGGGGAACCTGCCTTCAGAGCGGAGGGCAGCGCCTGTCTCCAAGGGAATGACCAGCAGAGGGAAGACCCCGCTGAGCCCCACCATGAGTGAGCCAACGAGGGAGCAGATCCAGGCATCCAGGCGCTCCGCGCTCAGCAAGGCCCCCCAAGAGTCGCTCTCCTTGTCATCCAGACGACAAGCTGCTGCCGCTGCCCCCCGGCCCAGCAGGGCCGGTTGGGCCCCCCAGGCCACCCCGACGAGCCCGAGGGCCAGGGCGGTGAGGAAGAGGAGGCTTTGCCCAGTCATGCCAATGCCAGCACTTGGGCATCCAGGCGAATCACGTGCTGAAAAGAGAAGAGACTGGAATGAGTTCTCTCTGTGTGCCCCAAGGCCAGGGCACCTGCTACAAGCAAACACAATCTGGAGGACTGAGGGTGGACTCGAGCCCTGCCTCCTCTGCCAATCTTCCTAGCTAAGTTCACTGCCCTAGGACCCAAGGGCTCCCCGGAAGGTGGGTACTCCAGGCAGGGATCCTTTCCTTCCTTTGAGCAGCAGACAGCTCTATGGCCCCAAGGCCAAGCTTTCCTAATGAAAGGGTGAGGCCCTGGCTGGGCTCTGAACACCCGCCCAACAGGGTGCCTCCTACTGCCAGGGGGCAGGGCCCAGCCCAATAGGACTCTACTGAGCAGAGATTCATTCCCCGAGGGCCAGGAGAGTCCAGCAGACAGGAAAAAGACAATGGGCACACTTCTTCCTCCTCTTCTTCCTCCTCCTCCCTGAGAACTAAGGGGAGGGGGCTGTGCCAGGGAGGGAAGGAGAGGAAAGCAAGGCTCCATCCGTCAGGACAGGGCATGCCTGGGACATATGGAGATGGGGAGAATGGGAAGCCTCATATGGCATCGAAGCTGGGAGAGACCTGGGAGCCCACCCAGTCCAAGCCTCTCTTTATACAGATGAGGAGACAGAGGTCTCAGGGAATGAAGCTGTAGGCAGTGAGTGGCAGAGCCAGGCTCTCAAGCCCAGGTCCTCTGACTGCAAAGTCAGCTGTCTTTCCACTGAATCAACTCTGGGTCGGCCTGAAGCCTGGCAGTGAGTCAAACAAGAGAGATGTCAAGCTCAGACTGGAAGCTCAGGGAGGGACTTTTGAGTTCTGGCTCTACCTTAGAGCATTATTCTCTACCTAGTTATTTCTCTTCTCTGTGCCTCGGTTTCCCTCCACCTCCCTAGTGCAGTTAGGGCTTCAGAGGCTGCCATCTCAGGAAGAGAAGTCCCAAGGACCCCATTTCCAAGTGAAAAGAAAGAGCCCCGCCTCAAGTCTCAGAGTCTAAAGCGAGGGGACTCAGACTAACCACTATCCCTTTCTGCCCAAGTCTGCCCACGTGGAGAACAGCCACAGCACAGAGAGGTAATGGGATGCACAGATGCTCCGTCTGCATCATCGGCCAAGCCTCAGGAAGACTCAGGGAAAGGGAAATTTTACTCATAGGATGTGTTGGGAGGAGAGGCTAGCTCCAAGCAGACGGCATGAGGAGGCTGGGCTTCTACACCCACAGAAATCACAGACTTCTAGCATCTCACAGCGGGATGGGACCTCTCCTCTGGTCCAACCCATCCCGTCCCTGAACAAGAATCCCTTCTAGAACATTCCTGACAAGTGGTGGGTCCAGCCTTTGCCTGATGAGCACCAATGAGGGAAGGGGGCTACCCACGATCACCAGAGGCCCCCATTCCACTCGAAGACTTTTTTTTATTGTTGGGAAGATTTTCTGCTCTCAGGCCTTTCTTTGCTCCCTCTTCCCAATCTCATGCCATAACTTATACTATATGCCAAATAAACCCAGACCACCCCTTTTCCCCTCATCTCAGAGCAAGGGCCCAGGGACCCTACAAGCATATGGGAGTAAGGGATTGGAGCTGGAGGAGCCAGGATTCCATCCCAGGCTTGCCTGGGTCCTCAGGCTGTGGGGCTCGATCTGCCAGCATGTAGACTGGGAAGGGGAGGGGGGTGTAGCTCTAATGGCATTGATTCCTCCGTTAAAAACAGACCCAATCCCCTCGGCTGCTATAAAAGAAATCAGATGGACTAGTCCTCCCCAACTTAGTAATCAAGGTTCTAAACTCTAAGACTCCTGCCAGGCCTGCCATCCTATGTTCTAAGCTGGGTTCCTAGGTCTGAAGCTGGAAGGGGCCTCAGAGCATAGAATGGCTGAGCCAGGAGGGACAGACCATAGGAGATAAAAGTCTGTGCAGTTAGCTAGCATCATAGCAGTCAAGTGACTTGTCCAAGGTCACAAGAGTATTTTTCCATGTCTGAGTATGTTTCCTCCTCTGGAAAATGAAGAGTTTGGACCAGATGAGTTCAAATTTCCACAAACACAAGAGGAGGATGGGCCAATGAGCCAATGTCCTCCTGTGGGGGCTTGCTCCCTGATATTTTGGGGTCAGGTGATGGGGCAGGGCAGGCGAAGGGGATTCAGCTCCCCACTATTTGAGGGGTCCCTTGGAGGAGGGGCAGGGGGTCCAGCTGATTGTGGGGAGAGATCAGTCAGAAGCAGTGAAGGTTCCACTCCTTGCTATTAGGGGGGTCTGTTGGAGGGGGGTTGGGCAGGGCTCCAGCTCTCCACTCTTTGGGGGGGGTCAGTTGGAAGAGGGCAGGGCAGGGATCCAGCTCCTTGCTATGAGGAAGGTCAGTAGTACAGGTGCAGAGCAGGGGTCCAGCTCCCTGCTATGAGGAGGGTCAGTTGGAGGGGGCAGGGCGGGGGTCCAGCTCCCCACTCTTTGGGGGGGGTCCATAGGAGGGACAGCCCAAGAGCTCCAGGACCCTGTTGTTGGAGGTTATTCAAAGGGGGCAGGGGTCCAGCTCCCTGCTATGGGGAGGGTCAGTCAGAAGGGGCAGGGCGGGGGTCCAATTCCCCACTCTTTGGGGGGTCAGCCGGAGGGGGAAGGGCGGGGGTCCAGCTCCCTGCTATGGGGAGAGTTAGTCGGAGGGGGCAGGATGGGGGTCCAGCTCTCCACTCTTTGGGGAGGGTCGGTCGGAGGGGGACCGGGGAGGGGGATCCGGGCGGGGATCGCGGGGCTGGCGGGCGCCCCCTGCCCAGCCCCCGGCCCGGCCACTCACCGTGCGGCGGTGGCAGCGGCGGTGGCAGCAGCGCGGCTCCGGGCGGCCCCTGCCATCCAGCCCCAGACGCGGCGTCTCTGGCCCCGCCCCCGCCCGGCCCCGGCCTCTGCCCGGGCCCCCGGCTCCTCCCGCCCTCCGCCCCCCGCCACTCGGCTCCGCCTCCCCGGAGCCCGGCCACGTCAAACTCATCCCAGGCCCGGAACCTCAAACACTTGGGCGCCGGCACCGCAGGGGAGCGCTGACGGCGGAGAACGCTTCCGCCTCTCGCCCGCCGGTGGGGGAACCCGGGCGAGGGAGGCGCACTTCCGTGCGGCGTTCGTACGGCGGGACACAGAGAGGGAGGGCCTCGGGGGCGGAGCCTCAAGCAGAGGGGCGTGCTCGCTCGACCCCTCCCGCTGCGTTTGTGGTGGGATGGAAGGGGTGGGGCAGCGAAGAGGTGGGACGAGCGCCGGCCCCGCCCCTCGGTGCTCCAGTCCCTCCGCCCCGCCCCAGGGGGTCTGCGCGTGCGCTTCGACCGACGGCCCTTCCCCGGCTGGAGGTCTCCGCGCGGCCGCACGGTGGCGCCGCGGCTCGCCGCCGGCTCACGCCTCTTGCTTGGGAGTCCACGCCTAGATAGCCCGGGCGCACACTCCCCGCGGTTGCTCGGGCCGCAATGCGCCGCGCGGTAGCTCTGGCCGTGAGCCAGGCCGCTGGTTGCCGCGAGCCGGGGAGAGGCTGTCTCCGGCGCAGCCGGGAAGGCAGAGCTCGGGCTTGTAGGAAAAGGGGAAGTGAGGGCCGCAGGGAGGGGCGGGCCAAGAGCTTCAGAAGAGGGATTTTTATTCTTACTCATCGAATTATTTTTGTGTTTTGGGTTTTCGCAGGGAGCCTGGTTTCTCTCTCCAGGGGACTGTAACCCTTTGGCTCCCGGCGGCCCAGCCGGCACAGATCCAGCCTGGGTGGGGGGGGAAGGCCAGCGCGCATCTATGTAGCGCCTACTGTGTGCCGAGCCCAAGCCCGGCCCTACCAGTTACTGCGTGACCTTGGGCGAGTCTGTTAGCCTAGGCCTCCGAGGAGGGCTAGATTCAATCAATGAGCATTTATGAGGCGCCAACTGTGTGCCTAGGTGCTGGGCCAAGTGCCAGGGCCACAAAGACAGGCAAAGTCCAATCTGATGGGGGGCGACACCCAACAATCGTGTCCTAATCGGGTCAAAGATGGTCCTAGAAGGAAGGCACCAAGACTAAGAAAGGATGGACAGCCTTCAGCCAATTCTGAGGCCCCCGTGGCAGCGTGGCAGAGGAAACACCACCAAGACCAGAGACCTGGATTCAAATCCTCCTACTGCCAACTAGCTTCAGTCTCTTCTAGGCTTGGTTAAGCACATCTGTCCCCTTCCCACCCCTCACTTGGGTCAAACTGTCCAAGAAGGACTGCTTCCTGCTTCCCGTTTCCCATGGAGGATGTTCCAGCTCCTCCCTCCTGCATCTTAGAATCTGTAGGGCCCCAATCCGCCTGCTCAATTGAGGCCCCCCACAAATGTGAAAATCTCCCTGAAATTACCTTGTAGTTACTTTTATATTAACATAGCTCTAGAATGTAAACTCCAACAAGGCAAGGAGTGGCTTATCTTTTATCCCTGTATCTCCAGCGTCCCGCACATAATAAACACTATGTATACTCAGGGATTGATGGATTATTTGGTAACAGCCACTTATTATTGGGTGAAGCGGCTAGAGTACCAGGCCTGGCATCAGGAAGACCTGAGTTCAAATTTGGCCTCAGACACTACTGCGTGACCTTGGGTAAATGGCTTAACCCAGTTTGCCTCATTTCCGCATTCATGAAAAGAGCAGGAGAAGGAGACGGCAAGCCTCTCCAGTATCTGTGCCAAGAAAACTCCAAATAAGCTCACGAGGAGTCAGACACAACTGAACATCGACTAATTAATTATCTGTGTGGCCTTGGGTGAATCTCAGCTTCTGTGGGCCTCAGTTTCCTTATCTGTAAAATGTCAGGGATGGCCTAGGCTTTGAAATTCAACCAAAGTTATTTTGTGCAAGACACCGAGATACAAACAGTTTACAAAATTTAACAGATGGCCTTTAAAGAGCTGTCTACTGGATGACCCAACATGTAAATGCAAGACAGTTTGGGAAAAGTGTGTGTGTGTGTGTGTAGGAGGGAATCAAGATATGCTTCCAGTAGGAGGTAATACGTGAATTAAACCTTGAAGAAATTGAGTGATTCTGACAGACGGAGGGAAGGGTGGTGGTGGTGGTTCGTGGTGGTCATGGACAGCTGGTACAGAGGAAGAGGTGAGACGTCGCTTGAACACCAAGTAGGAGCCCAAAAGAGAAATCAGAAACTTTCTAGCTGTCCTCAGAGGTTTCCATTACAACTGAGAACAGTCTGCTCACGGCACCTACACTCCCTGCCACCCGTCCCTTTTCCTTCTTCCTGTGTATAGTCGGCACACTGGCAGTGGAAATTTCCATACCTAGTTGATGCTGTCCCGCTGCCCCCAGGCACTTAAAACTACTTAGCTCTCTCTTTCCATTTCTTCTCTCCCCTGGCTGGGGAGTTTTCAGGTGGCAACCTCCAGATGCTGAATTATCTATCCTGTCAATAATCCAACTCGTTCTTGCTCTGAATTTCTCCCAAGCCTTGAAGACTCAGCATCTCCAAAGCCCTGTTCTCCCTCACCCCACACACTACCCTACGCTGTTCAGGGTTCCCACCTCTGACACAGAAGATTCCAGGCTGACTTCTGAGGTGGGAAAGGAACATGGCAGGAATGCAGTTCTGGGACCAGGTTGCTGGATCGATGTGGCCACCTCTTGCTCAATCCCTCAGGCATGCAAATCATTGAATGCCAGGCTAGGCAAATCAGCCAGTCAGCAAAACCAGCTTTTATTACCTATTCTGGGCTAGGCTCGACTTCATAATATACAAATGATTTCACAATAACAATGTCAGCATTCTGAAAGCAAATATTTCTGTTCTTGGCCCCTGACCCTGAGATGAGGGACAGTACCTACAAGCTGTATCCGGGACTCGTGAAGGCCCTCCATACCCTACCAAAAATATCTCCCTTGCTGAACTCCAAATATAATCATCTTCTGCCTGGTCTGACATCCCACCAATCAGAGCCATTGACTGGTAAGGATGTGAGAAGGGGAGCGGCGGAGAGGGGAGAATGGCTCCTGTTGGGAGACAGCCTGAATCAGTAATTAGTTGACCAAATTAGCTCTGTCACCTTGGACATTGTAGAAGTCACCAAGCATCCCAAAGGATGAGATAGAGGGCTAGAGTCTTCAGTGAGGAAGGGTTGGGATAGAGCAGGGGTGGGGAACCTGCAGCCTGAGGCCATATGTGGCCTTCTAGGTCCTTGAGTGCAGTCTTTTGACTAAGTCCAAGTTTTATAGAACAAATCCTTTTATTAAGAGGATTTGTTCTGTGAAATTTGGATTAGGTCTGAGGGCTGCACTTGAGGACCTAGAAGGCAACATGTGGCCTTGAGATCTCAGATTCCTCACCCCTGGACAGAACATTAGGTAACTAATGGCTGGGGCCACACAGAGCGTGAGTCAGGATACAGTTACTGTAGAAGGCAATAAACTCTATATACAAAGCACTGTGCCTGCCCTCATGGAACTGATAGTAAAACAAGAAATGTAGGCTGATGTGGGGGGGATCTAGAATTCCAGGAGATATACCTACGAGTATGTAGAAATGAAAAAAACAAAGACATGGTAAACTATTATACCATTTCCAATGTTATAACATTATAATATCCAATACTATAACAAATTTTTATTATAAATGATATGATATAATAACAAACTCGTGAGAAAGTCACCAATAAATAACAGAATAAAGCCAATGATATGTATATATGTTGTCATTGTTCAGTCTGTCCGACTCAGGGGCCCCATGGACCACAGCACACCAGACCCTTCTATCCTCTTCTTTCTCTCAGAGTCTGTCCAAGTTCACGTTTGTTGTTTCCATAACATTATCCGTCCATCTCGTCCTCTGCTGTCCCCTTTTCCTTTTACTTTCATTCTTCCCCAGTATCAGGGTCTTTTCCAATGAGCCCTATCTCCTCAATACTGACCATTAAACTTCAGCTTCAGCATTTGACCTTCCAGTGGATAACCGGATTAGTTTCTTTAAGTATTGACTGATTTGAGCTCCTTGCCCTCCAAGGGACTCCCAAAAGTCTTCTCTAGTGCCACAATTCAAAAGCGTCCATTCTGGTTTGCTCAGCTTTCCTTATAGTCTAACTCTCCCAGCCATACGTTGCAACAGGCAAAACCATAGCTTTGACTACACAGACCTTTGTGGGCAAGGTGCCGTCTCTGCCTTTGGTGTGCTGCCCAGGTTCACCATAGCTTTCCTTCCAAGGAGCAAGCGTCTTTAATCTCATGGCTGCAGTGGCCATCTGCAGTGATCTTTGAGCCTAAGAATATTAAGTCTGACACTGCTTCCATTTCTTTCCCATCTATATACCAGGAAGTTGGAGACCAGTTGCCAAGATCTTAGGTTTTGGTTTTTTTTTTTATGTTAAGCTTCTAGCCATCTTTTACATTGTCCCCTTTCACCTTCATCAATTTATTTTAACTACCAAGATTGGGTGTGGAACGTCACATATGTGTCAGATTCGGTCGATTGGTGTGTTGGCTAGTTTTGCTGAACTGTTTCTCTTTCATTACCTCCCCTCCCCTTTTCTTTGTGAATGGCTCTCTGGGAAGGTAAATAATACATTCAGAAATTAAAAAATGAAGGAAGAATAAATCTTACCAAAAAAATATTGAAGTCTGAGGGGAAAATTTGCAGTAGACAAAGACTGGGAGGTATTTGGAAATAGATGACCTAATTCAAATCCTGTCTCTGCCACCTAACCTGTGTGACCTCAGGCAAGTGCCTTAACCTTGCTGGGACTCAGTTTTCCTGTCTCTAAAACGAGAGGGTTGGATTAGATGATTTTTGAGCCTTCCAGCCTACAGCCACAATCCTATGGATTGGTGGATCAAGGGAGGCTTCTTGGAGGAGGTGGCATTTGGCTGGGCTTTAAAGGTTGGGTAGGAATTCACCAGGTGCAAAAGAAAAGAGGCAGCCTTCATTGCAGGCAAAGGGGCAGTCCAAAGCTTGGGTGATAGAATAGGGGGTGGGAAAGGGGGAGGGATGGAATTGAGAGTGCCATCCCTGCCTATTAGGCAGCAGGCTAACCTGTGTAGATGAGAAATTAAGGAATAAAATTAACCCTTACTGGTAGGGTGGTATGGAGGGCCTTGAATTCCTGGAGAGACATGTAAGGGGAAGAAGAAAGGAACGGAAACTAGTTTCTGCTGCTTCACAGGTAGGCTCAGGATCAGCCCTGAGGGCATGGCATTCTCTCCTTCCTTCCTTCCTTCCTTTCTTACTTCCTTCCCTCCTTCCTTCCTTCCTCTCTCTCCCTCCGCACCTTGCCATTCCCCCCGCACCTCGCATGCTACAGATGAATTAGGTCCACGGTGGCCAGGGAAGGGGATGGATTCTGGGTAATAATGACAATTTCCCACATTCCAGGTGATGACCCAGAAGCCATTCCATGCTAGCTGAAGTCATAGTTACCATTAATGGTATCACGTAAGCTCCCTCCACCCCTCTCCTACTAAAGTCCAGCTCCCATTTGAGGGGTTGAGATTAGATCAAAACAGTCCCGAGGTATCTGTGTCAGTGAGAATCTAGTTCTGAGGCTAGTCTCTTGTCTAGGCCTGTGGCAGCCTGGGGGTTTCTTGCTGCCAGAAAAAAAATGAATCAGGCATGTTCTCTTACATGTCACAGAGAACAGTGAAGAGTGGACTTGGACCCAGGTTCGAATCTTGCTTCTGACACTGGGCCTTGTGTGAAAACAAGAGAGACCTTAACCTCTTCACACCTGTCAAGATACTATTAGGAGACACCCTGTTTTCCAGAGCTAAGGCCCAGCAAGCGAGTGGTGCCCTGAGCTTGGCATAACAACAGTCCCTTGCGTTCACCCTCTGGATGATCTCAGCCTCAGCAAAATCTCAGAATTGTTTCAGGTGACTGTTGCGTTGCTTTGGCCAGCTCTGAGCTCAGCCAAGCACCCAATGGATCCATGTTCTGGTCATGAAGCCCCGCTCAATATCAAACTTGTCTCATTGCTGTCAAGGCTACGGCTCAATGCAGATCCATTGGCACAAGTATTGAGCTTTGCCCCCACTAAAGCAGATCCCCCACAGGGTGGGGGGAGGCTGACACATGTGTCTCATTTCCCTCCCTGCTTGCAAGCCATTTCTCCACTGTAGAAAATAAACTGTCTTAGTCTCCACACAGCTGTTCTTGCCCACAGTTTGGCTCGGGCCTCTGCAGGCCAAGAAGTTCAGGCCCATTGATGCCTCTCAGTTTTCTTACTTATAAAATGGGGATAATAATATCCCCAGTGCCTATCTTACAGTATTATTATGAAGATCGAATGAGATAGTATATTTAATGTTTTTGGTAAAACTCCAGACATAACAGAAAGGTCAGGTACATTTTTGGAGGGTGCAACGTGGCATGATATCTTTGGTGAGGATCCCCAATAGGAAAGTGTCTAACGATGGAAGTTGGCACCAGTTTGATATCTTCTATGCCTGAGGGAGTTTCAGGGTCACACAACTGGTAATTCTGAGGCAGGACACGAGTGAGGATGGGTGTCTGTCCTCTGACTGGGCTCAGGCAGGGAGTTTAAACTTCACCCATGACCCTAACTACCCATGTGACCTTGGCAAGCCACTTCATTTCCCAGGTGGCAGCTTCCTGGTCTGCAAAATGAAGGGATGGGCTAGATCCGGGCCTCTGAGGTCTCTACCATTTTGAGATCTATTATCGTATGACCTTGTGAAGCCAGCTCTTGGCATACCCCTACACCATACCTGGAACCACCCTTATCCTTCCTTATCCACTTTCCTTCCATGAGCTGTTGCTCTTCAATCACTGGGAATTTGTGGGAGGCTGCCACACCCCCAAAATCTTGCGGGCAGTATCAGGATCTCCTGCAGGGAATCCTGGAGGCAGTGTTTTCATATCTCTCCATTTATTTTCTGAAGGAGAGGCTACCTGGCAATGGACAGAAGACAGGAACAAATGATAAGAGAAAGCAATTCAAAACAACTCAGAGATTCCATCTTGTACCCATCATATTGGCATCAAAAGATGACAAAAGTGGGAAAGGGCAAATGCCAGAAAGACTATGGGACCACAGGCATCCTATAGAGCTCCAAATTGTCCATCCACACTGAAAAGCAATTTGGAATTGTGTCAGAAAAGTGACAACTGTATATCCCATTTGCCCTATAGGTATGTACCCCAAGGAGGTCAAAGACACAGGGAAAAGGCCCAAGTATAAAGATATCATGGAGGTGCTCGTGGGAGGGGCACAGATCTGTCTTGCAAATATTTAGAGCTGAATGGGTCATCCAGTCCAACGCTCTCATTTTACAAATGTAGAAACTGAGGCAAAACAAGGGGAAGTGACTTACCCAGGGTCACATAGCTAATAAGTGCCTGTGGCTGGATTTGTATTCAGGAAGATGAGTCTTCCTGACTCTAGGCCCAGCGCTCTATCCACTGAACCACCCAGCCTAGCAAATGAGAGATATTAAAAACTCAAAAAGAACATAAAACTTTAAAAAAAGGAACCCAAAGAGTCAGAAAGAAGGTTGAGATTCACATCCCCTCTATATCACTAAGTCCCTGTGTGACCTTGAAGAAGTCCCTTTTCTTCTCTGGGCCTCAGTTTACTCAATGACGAAACAAACAGTGTGTGATTCTGAGTGTCAGGTCCCCAAGGGAAAGCCTAATGTCTTCTGCAGGTATCCTAATTCACTTCCTATGAGTTTGGGTTGCTGAGGAGTCATCTATTGGTCTTGTCCTGAGCCTTTGGGTCACTATGACTCTCGCCTGCTCTAAAAATCTCTCCCCACCCTCAATAGTCGTCCAGAGGCTCCCACCTCCTATGTCTGACTCTCATTTTCAGTTTTTTCCTCACCTGAATCTGGTGGCTGAATGCTCATCCTTCCCTCCCCTGCCCCCCCCCCCAGTCCTATGTCCATGGCGCGTAGTTCCCCTTCACTTCACCAGCTACTGCCACCCTATCCTGGGTCCTTCACTGTAGGTTAGGCCAAAGGAGGCAGCTCTGGGTAGGCAGGGCCCAAGAGGCCCTGTGGTAATGGGTGGGGATCTTACTGCATGCTCCCTAACACCTCTTTTTTTCCCTTTGCAGTATGATATCTAGTTTAAAAGAATTATAAATGGCCTAAGTTAGAGGAGGTATTTCTCTCCTCCCTTCCCCCACTTCCTTTCACTTGATTTCTCTCCTGTATAATCATAATTCATATTTCCACGGGACTCCCAGGTTTGCAAAGCCCTTTGCTCTCACTAGCCTTTAAAGGATGTATAGGTGAATACCATTGGTTTTGAAATCAGAGAACATAGGGTTAAATCCTACCTCTGCCAAACCCTGTGTGACCTTGGGTAGCTCCTTCCACTCGGGTTCCTCATCTGTAGAACGAAAGCATAGGACTAGTGGGCCTCTAAGGGTCTTCTCTAGTTCAAAATCTGGTTCTAACATTCCTATTTTATGATTAAGGAAACCGAAACTCAGGAAGATGAGTCACCAAGGCCACCGGCTAGAGAGTATATCCTAGCCAGGAGATTTTGTGATGCCCAAACTAGTGCACTTTCAACCACCCCATGACGTTCTCTGTCTTGGGCCTTCCAATACCTCCCAAGGACATCCCATGCACTCGGTCCAGCTGGGTATACTCAGGACCTGTTGATTCACACTTCTCCCAATCGGTAGTGTTACTCAGTTGTTTCAGTTGTGTCCAACTCTTTGTGACCCCTTTTCTGGGGGGTTTTCTTGGCAAAGATACAGGAGAGGCTTGCTATTTCCTTCTCCAGCTCACTTTACAGATGAAGAAACTGAAGCAAATGGGGTTAAGTGACTTGTCCAGGGTCATACAGCTAGGAAGTGTTCCAAGTACCTTGAGGGAATCCTCCTTTCACCCTGAAACCACCTTATTCCAGACCTTGCCTCCCATTTCTAGCTGAAAATATGCCTGTTGGATTTCTAGAAGACTAGAGAGAAGACGGTGGGGGGATTTGGCTGGGGATGAAGTGGAAGGGGGCAGCAGCTAGTTAGACTGGGAGCTAACTCTAGGACTGCCACGCTCAGCGGGCAGAGAGAAGTTATTTATCACTTCCGGCTCCTCCACCTGGGGGGCTGGGCCCCCACTTTCTTCGCTCCGTTGGGCAGCAGCCTCTCTGGCCAGCTCCCCTGGGGGAGGAGGAGGACAGGGCCTGGGGAGGGGGAGGGGTGGCTCCAGCCCAGTGCCCCTACAACCCCGGCGGGGTGGGGGTGGGGGGCAGGAGGCAGAGATGAGGGCTGTGGTAGCAGCCGGAAGCTGCTGTTGGAGATAAGGACCCTGGTCTGCCCTGCGGTGAGACAGTGTGGGGATGGGCTCTGGGTCCACCCTCCCCGGTCCTCTACATCCCCCCTCTCAGTCCCTCCCTTTGCATATATCACCTCCTCCCCGTGCAAGTCCCCTGGGAACCTTGACACCTAGCCCCCTAGTCTTTTTTTTTTTTTTTTTGTAAATCTCATTTTATTTTTTCCAATTACATGTAAAGGTAGTTTTCAACATTCATTTTGATAAGATTTTGAGTTCCAAATTTTTTCTCCCTCTCTTCTCCCTTCCCCCTTCCCCAAGATGGCAAGCAATCTGACATAGGCTATACATGTGCAATCATGTAAACCTATTTCTACATTAGTCACTAAAGAAGAAACAGAACAAAAGGGAAAATCCACAAAAAACAAAACAAAACAAACAGACAAACAAACATAAAAGAGAAACTAGTATGCTTCGATCCGCATTCTGACTCCAAAACTCTTTCTCTGTATTTGGATAGCATTTTCCATTGTGAGTCTTATGGAGTTGTCTTAGATCATTGCACTGCTGAGAAGAGCTAAGTCTATCATAGCTGATCAACACGCAATGTTGCTGTTACTATGTACAATGTTCTCCTGGTTCTGCTCACTTCATTCAGCATCAGTTCATGTAAGTCTTTCCAGGTTTTTCTGAAATCTACCAGCTCATCAATTCTTATGGAACAATAATATACCATCACTTTCATATACTACAACGTGTTCGGCCATTCCCTAATTGATGGGCATTCCCTCAGTTTCCAACTTTGCCACCACAAAAAGAGTTGCTATAAATATTTTGTACATGTGGATCCTTTTCCCTATTCTATGATATCTTTGGGATACAGTAATGGTACTGCTAGATTAAAGGGTATGCACAGTTTGGTTGCCCTTTGGACATAGTTCCGAATTGCTCTCCAGAATGGTAGGATCAGTTCATAACTCCACCAACAATGCATTAGTGCCCCAGTTTTCCCACATCTCCAACATTTATCATTTTCCTTTTCTGTCCTATTAGCCAATTTGATAGATATGAGGTGGTACCAGAGAATTGTTTTAATTTGCATTTCTCTGATCAATAGTGAGTTAGAACATTTTTTTCATATGACCATAGATAGCTTTACTTTTTTCATCTGAAAACGGCCTGTTCGTATCCTTTGACCATTTATCAATTGGGGAATGACTTATATTCTTATAAATTTGACTCAGTTCTCTGTATATTTGAGAAATGAGGCTTTCATCACAAACACTTGCCGTAAAAATTGTTTCCCAGCTTTCTGCTTTCTTTCTAATCTTGGTTGCATTGGTTTTGTGCAAAAACTTTTTAATTTAATGTAATCAAAATTATCTATTTTGCATTTCAAAATGTTCTCTATCTCTTGTTTGGTCATAAATTCTTCCATTCTCCATAAATCTGACAGGTAAACTATACCTTGCTCTCCTAATTTGCCTATACATGGTATGAGATGTTGGTATGGTTTCTGCCATACTGTTTTCCAGTTTTCCCAGGAGTTTTTGTCAAACAGTGAATTCTTATCCCGGAAGCTGGAGTCTTTGAGTTTATCAGATTGTAGAGTACTATAATAATTTACTACTGTATCTTGTTACCTAACCTATCCCGCTGATCCACCACTCAATTCCTTAGCCAGTATCAAATAGTTTTGATGATTGATGCTTTATAATATAGTTTTAGATCTGATATGGCTAAGCTACTTTCCTTTGCAATTTTTTTTTTATTAATTCCCTTGATATTCTTCACCTTTCGTTTTTCCAGATGAATTTTGTCATCATTTTTCCTAGCTCTATAAAATAATTTTTGGTAGTTTGGTTGCTTTGGCACTGAATAAGTAAATTAACTTCAGTAGAATTGTCAATTTTTATTATATTAGCTTGGCCTAACCATGAGCAAGTGATATTTTTCCAATTGTTTAGATCTGACTTTGTGTAAAGTGTGTTTTGTAATTGTGTTAGTTCCTGGGTTTGTCTTGGTGGATAGATTCCCAAATATTTTATATTGTCTATGGTTATTTTAAATGGAATTTCTCTTCCTATCTTTTGCTGCTGGGCTTTGTCGGTAATATATAAAAATGCTAATGATTTACATGAGTTTATTTTATATCCTGAAACTTTGCTAAAGTTGTTAATTATTTCAAGTAGTTTTTTAGTTGATTCTCTAGGATTCCCTAAGTATACCATCATATCATCTGTAAAGAGTGATAGTTTTGTGTCTTTGTTGCCTATTCTAATTCCTTTAATTTCTTTTTCTTCACTTACTGCTAAAGCAAACATTTCTGGCACAATATTGAATGACAGAGGTGACAATGGGCATCCTTGTTTCACCTCTGATGTTATTGGGAAGGCTTCTACCTCATCCCCATTACATATAATGCTGGTTGATGGTTTTAGATAGATACTACGTATCATTTTAAGGAAAGCTCCATTTATTCCTATGCTCTCTTGTGTTTTTAAATAGGAATTGGTGCTATATTTTGTCAAAAGCTTTTTCTGCCTCTATGGAGATAATCATATGATTAATGGTAGTTTTGTTATTGATATGGTCAATTATGCTGATAGTTTTCCTGATGCTGAACCAGCTGAACCAGCCCTGCATTCCTGGTATAAAACCCACACAGTAATATTGTGATAAATTGCTGTGACCTCTTTGCCAATATTTTATTTTAAAATGTTGCATCAATATTCATTAGGAAAGTTGGTCTATAATTTTTTCTCTGTTTTGACTTTTCTTGGTTTAGATATCAGCACCATATTTGTGACATAAAAGGAATTTGATAGGACCTTCTTCACCTATTTTTCCCAAACAGTTGATATTGTATTGGAATTAATTGTTCTTTAAATGTTTGGTAGAATTCACTCGTAAATCCATCTAGCCCTAGAGATTTTTTCTTAGGGAGTTCATTGATGGCTTCTTCAATTTCTTTTTCTAAAATGTGTAGTCCTCTATTCTTTTAAGCAGCTGACATTAATTAGAACCCTTTCTGGACTAGGGGGTGGGGAAACACAGAAGGATGACCTTGAGTCCTCCCATTGTCTGCTGGGGGAGACTGCAATTGGATCCATGAACCAACACTAATAGAAATATGGGCTTTTGAACAAGAAGATTAGCTGGCCCAAAGCATCCTTGTTATAGGAAACCAAGACCCAGATCTTAGTTGCAAACATGCCCAAGATCATCCAGCTCAGTGGGGCTGACCTAGACCCATGCCCAGGTTTCTGGTTCTCCTGCACCCTTTCTGCTGCATGGTAGCTGTCCATGAGAACTCCAGCAGAGCCTCCAGTGCAAGAAGGAGCCAAGGATGATAGACGATGGTGCTCGAAGAGTAGCCCAGAATTCAGAAGAAGGGTCAAGGAAGGCTTCCTTGGCCCCCACTCTCCCACACAGCCGCTTTCTTAGGGAACAGCAAAGGAGGAGGAGAGGAAGGCCAAGGGTCTCCCTGAAAACCGGGCTTCCTTGCAATTCGTGCAGGCTGCAGGCACACTCAAAGAAGATGATGTGATCTTGGGGTATAGCTGGTAGTCATTGAATAATTACAATAACTGACATTTATATAGCTCTTACAATGTACCAAATGCTTTACAACTATTATCTCATTTGATCCTTGCAACAACCCTGGAAGATAGGTGCTGTTATCATCCCCATTTTACAGATGAAGAAACTGAAGCAAACAGAAGTGAAATGCTATGTCACCCTGTAGTATCTGAGGCTGGATTTGAACTCAGGTCTTCCTAAGTCCAGGCCTGTTGCTCTATATGCTTCTCCCCTTATCTGCCAAATCATAGAAATCATCCAACACTCTTGTTTTACAAATAAAGAAACTGAGCCTACAGATGTGCAGTGCTTGCTCAAGGTCACAGGTCCTGTGTCGAGGAGTCTAGATTTGAACCCAAGCCCTCTGATTTTAAGACCAATGTGGCATAATTCAAATTTGCTTTCTAGAATGGCTGGACCGACCACTCCATAGTTCCACCAAGAGTGCATTAATGTGTCTGTTTTCCCCTAGCCTCTCCAGCATTTGTCATTTTCCTTCTTTGTCAACTTTGCCAGACTAATGGATGGGAGATAGAATCTCGGAGTTGTTCTAATTATTAGTGATTTAGATTAGTGATTTAGCTTGGATTTCTTAATTTAAAATCTGCCTGTTTATATCCTTTGACCTTTTATCGTTTATCATAGCTTACTGCTATGATAAATTAATATTTTATCAATGCATTGGATGAATTATAGACAAATCTGGTCTCAGATATTTCCCAGCTTTGTTATCCTGGGCGAGTCACTTAAGTTCTGTCTGCCTCAGTTTCCTTATCTGCACAATGGGGATAATAACAGCACCTGTCTCCCAGGGTTGTTGTAAGGCTATAATGAGATGGTGTTTATAAAGCTCTTTGCAATCTTTACACGGCTAAATAAATGTAAGCTATTATTATTAGCAGGGAAGAATGACATACATTGAACAGCAAGACTCAAGATCTGACAGATCTCAATAGGGCTAATGCAAGGAGCAGAAGCATTTCAGGTGAAATTCATTCTGTAGGAATGGAAAGCCTTACTCTCGGCCTCCAAAAATCAGGGTCACAAGTAGAAGACAGAAGTGTGGCTAGACAGTCATGCAGGTAAAAGAGATCTAGGCGTTTTCTGGGATGAGTTTGATGGGACGATCTGGCGGCTCTCCAAAACACTCATGTGAAGCCAGCCTCCACCGAGGCTCAGTGTTCTAACGTTCGCATAGCGCTTTAAAATTTACAAAGTGACTTACTCATTTGGTCCTCAAGACAACTCTTTGTAGATATTATTATTTATCTCCATTTTACAGATGAGAGCACTGAAGTTTAGAGGTTAAGTGACTTTCCCAGAGTCATATAGTTAGTGTCTGGGGTAGGATTCGAATTCAGATCTTGACTCGAAGGCCCTCTAGCCCCCATACCACCTAGGGTGCTGATAGCTCCCCTTGATCAGACCCCATCTGGTGAATCATGTTTGTTTCTGAGCATTTTAATTAATTAATTTCTGAGCCTACATTTAAAAAATGAAATTGACAAACTGGAAAGCCCCCAGGAGAGGGTCACCTTCAAAACTATATCGTATGAGGATCAGGTGAAGGAACTAGAGATATTTAACATTGAGAAAAAAAGGTGTAGGGAGAAATGTGATTGCTGTCGTCAAGCATTTGAAAGGCACTTATAAGAATGACAAGGCTTGTTTGCCTGGCTCCAGAGGAAACAAGCATCAGAGAAGCAGGTTTCTGTCCCACATAAAGCAGAATGATTACAATGGAGGGCCAGAGTGCCTTGAAAGGGAGCATATTCCCTCTTCACTGGAGGCATTCAAAGGAAGGCTAGGTGACTACTTTGGGGGGATGTTGCAGACAAGAGTGTCAGTCAGGGGCAGGAGCATATTCCCTCTTCACTGGAGGCATTCAAAGGAAGGCTAGGTGACTACTTTGGGGGGATGTTGCAGACAAGAGTGTCAGTCAGGGGCAGGAGCATATTCCCTCTTCACTGGAGGCATTCAAAGGAAGGCTACGTGACTGCTTTGGGGGGATATTGCAGACAAGAGTGTCGGTCAGGGGCAGGTTGTATGAGGCTGTCTCTGAAGCCCCTTCTAACTCTGAGAGATAATTCCTTGAGCCTTTCATCAGCCAACTGGGCAGTACCTTACAAGGTCAAGACTAGAGCCCTCCAAAGACGGGAGCCAGGGGAGGTGCCTGGGTAGGGCATGGGGAAGGAGTGGGGGAGCATGGAGGTGGGGAAGAAGATTGATGAGAGGGTTCCAAAGACAAACCTAGCCTGCTTTAGAGGCTCACTTTGGGATCGAATTATAAAACAAAGTGTCAGAGCTGAGAGGAGCCATAGAATATAGCATGTCAGAGCTCAAAGGGACCTTAGGATACAGAATAAAATATTGGAGGAGTGTATGGGGTATTCAGGGAAGACTATAACCCTGGTGTGAGGGCTGGTGGAGCCCATTTCAGGGATGCTCAATCATCTTTGGTGCCCTCCTGATTCATCCACTCTCACCTGTGGCTCCAAGAAGCTGTAGCATGTGCAGTGGCCACACTCCTATAAAACCCTCTCAGCAGATGGGCTAAACCAGGTTGAGAGTTACTGACAGGCCTCAAACTCATCTATGAGTTAAGGGGATGTCTACCTCAAGCGTGTAAAGACTTCTCTCGGTGAAATAGGTGGATGAGGACAATTTGTCCCAAAAGCCACGAAGGCGGCTGAAGCAGGCATCACAGAGCACATAGAGCTTGGTTAGATATGGAAGATGCTAGGGTCACCCATGCATCTTGACCATCACCAGCCCTCCTGACTTTTGTCCTGCCATTGGACTTTGACTACTGGAAGAGAGAGTGAGGCTGACAAGTTTGTGCAGCTCTGCTTCACTTAAACCCAATTCACGAGCAAGTCAAGACATCACCCCAGGATGTCACGGGTTCTCTTCAAAAATGAAGGACAAACGACAGCAACGAAAACTGGAATTAGAGGAGATCTTGGACCATAAAATGCCATAGGCAGAGAGCGCCTCAGAGGGCTTGTAAGTTAAAGGAGAAGAGGACCCTGGGGACCATGAACTCTAGCATTTCCTTATCCCTCTAGTTCTTAGAATCATAGATTTTGAATTGAAAGGGACCTTAGAGGCCACCAAATGTGACCCCCCCCTCATTTTGCAGATAAGGAAACTGAAGCATGGTGAGTATAAATGTTAATAAAATGTCAGTAAAAGTGTAAATGTCAGCTATCATCATTCTTATTGTCATCAGTGACTTGCCTAGGGTCACATAGCTATTAAGCATCTGAGGCAGGATTTGAATCCGAGTCTTCTGACTCCCAATCCATGCCCAATCTGCTATGTTTGTAGTTGTTCAGTCATGTCCAACTCTTCATGACCCTGTTTGGGGTTTTCTTGGCAGAGACACTGGAGTGGTTTGCCATTTGCTTCTCCAGTTTATTTTACAGTTGAGGAAACTGAGACAAACAGGGTGAAGTGACTTGCCCAGGGTCATACAGCTAATACATGTCTAAGGCCAGATTTGAACCCAGGTTTTCCTGACTCTGGGTCTGGCATTCTACCCATTATGCCACCTAGCTACCTGATCTGCTATACTGCTGCCTGTTTATATTGAGAGTTCCTTACACAAGGCAGAAGTCTGTACAAAATCCAAAAAGACCAAGCGGTCAAACAAGCCTTATGTGATGTTGGACTACATGAGAAGAAATGTGGTCCAGTGAACAATGGCGGTGTCAGTCACACTGTTCCGGGGGGGGGCAGTTGATGTAGTATCTTCTATTCTGGATGCCACATTTTAAAGAATGATGTATGCAGGCTGGGGAGGGTCCAGAGGATTTCAACCAAGCTGGCAGAGTCTAGAAGCCGCGTTATGTGGTAGCGCTATAACTAGGAATCTTAGGGCTCCAGGGCATATTTGGGCAGGGGGCAGATCTGCAAAGGGGCCACAGGACAACTAGATAGGGTATGAGACCACATGGGGAGAGAGATCTGGACCCCTACCCCAAGGTGGGAGACAGAGCCAGCACACTCCTGTGAGCTGAGACCCGCAGACACAACTGATGGGGAGTGGGGGGAGAGTCAACAAGAGAGGAAGCAGGGAAAGCTGGTAGAGTAGGGGTATGCCAATAGGGGCGGCAGGCCCTAGGAGAAGGATACCTCAATGATAGGGCCCTGGAGGTCTTCTTGGTTCCAATCAGGCAACAGAAGAGTGACAGTCATAGGATGTGGGGCCACCCTTTGTCCTCGAAGATCATAAAGGAGGGAAAGTGTCTTCACTGACCTCGCAGATCCCCAGTTGCTGTGCCCTAGTTAGAGGTCTTTATGCAATACAGCTACACCTTCCACATTGTGGGGGTTAGGGGCGCCGTGCCCCACCACGATCTGGAAAATCCACATTGACCCTTCACCTTCACTTTCCTTTACGAAATCACAAAGGATTTAGCCTTTTTTTGTATGGTGCCAGTCTACCAGAATGCCTCTCTCTCTCTCTCTCTCTCTCTCTCTCTCTCTCTCTCTCTCTCTCTCTCTCTCTGTCTCTCTCCATACATATATATACACACACACACATATATATATGTGTGTATGTGTATATATACATATATCTGTGTGTATGTATATATGCATATAGATACATATATATGTGAAAAAAAACAGTCTTGCATTTCTTAGTTTCTAAACTTTTTCTGTGTCATCCATGGCTTCCACAAAACTAAAAAATTTCATTTCTTATTCTGACCCCGCTATATATGAAAACTGTGATGAGGAAAGTCACAATGTGGAAGGGATAGCTGTAAATTGTTAGAGGACCTGGGGATGTTTAGCT
>CM053623.1:446353078-446400690 GCA_028646595.1 Phalanger gymnotis | reverse complement strand
TTTCCATTCTATCTCTATTAACTTTTCTCACCTCTTTAATTTTCCCTGCTCACCACTCCAGTTCAGATTCTTATCACCACCCACCCAGGCTGTTGAAATAAGCTTCTCGTGGATCTCCTTCCCTTTGCTTTCTTTCCCCCTTCAATCCATCCTTCATGTTGCTGCCGGGTTAACCATGCACTTTTCCTTTCTAAAAAATTTTTTAAACTAAATTTTATATTCTTTTCCTAATCTTTCTCCCATATATAGCTAGCTATGGTGCTCCTCTGCTCAAAAACCTTCAGTAGCTCTTTACTCCCTACAAATAAAGTTCAGGATCTCATGGTCTCCATAACACGGGCCTGATTTATCCTTTCTGGCCTTAATGAGTTCTACACTAGATGGCCTTAATTCTCAGTCTAGCCAAACTGGGATACTCACATCGCCCAGTTCACATCTCATGTTTTCCCACCTCTACGTTTTTGTTCATCGTGTTCTCTGTCCCTGGAATGCCCTCTCTGAGACTACCAAATTCCTGCCCGTCCTTTAGAACACAGCTCAGAAACAAGCTATTTTGTGAAGCCTTCCTTGATTCCCAGCTACATGCCATGACCTTTCCCCACTCGGGGCTCACATAACACTTGCTCGCATCTTTCATAAAATCCTAGGATCACAGATTCAGACAAGGGGTCACAGAAGCAGCCAGCTCCCTCATTTTACAGATGAAGAAAATAGTCCAGGAAGGTCATATGGACTGTAAGCATCGGAAATAGGATTTGAGCCGAGTGTCCAACTCTGGAGCCAGGAAACTGTCCACACCGTTCACATTAGGAGCCCTCTAGCCCAACCTTCTGAATTCCCAGCTAAGGAAACACGTCCCAATAGATGAAGCATCTTGCCCACAGTCACACTGAATGCTATTGGAGGGAGAGCTCGGACAAGATCTTGGTCACCTAACTTCATCAGATGACTCATAAGATGACTTCTCTGACCATGAAAGCCCAAGACAGGTTTTGTGTTTTCTTGTGGACTTAGGTGCAGTATGGCACATTATTATTATTTGGGCATCTCATTCTTTGCATTTGACAGGGAGCCCCAAGAGGGCGGGCATCACGTTAACTTACTCACTCTGCCCTCTCCTCCAGCCCAGCACAATGCTTTAAAAGCATCTTCGCCTGTGGCAAGAACAGTTGGGGCTCACGTTGATTATGGCTCAGAAGCAGGGTGGCTCTTGGGTGCAGGTGGACCTAGGGTTAGGGTCTGGCCCTTGATCCCAAGGGCATCGAAGGTCATGGCAGATCTGGGAAATGGTACCATGGTGACAGGCCTGTGGGAGCAGTGACTGCCCCACACCATGTCTTGGGCTGGCCAGAGAAGCTGCTGCCATCCTCTTCCCCCTTCGCTTTGAGGTGAGGTCCGGATGCCCTGGGCCTGTTATTGCTCTGGTTCTGGAGATTTGCCAGATTGGGTCATCTAGTAATCCCCAAGATCCACCTCCTCAGTAGGCCTGACTCATGCGCCCACTCTTCTCTGAATTCTGGGAATTCCCTAGTCTGGGGGCCTGGTTTCTAGAAGGGTCTCAGTCTTCAGAACAGCTCTAGGTAAAGTGGAAGAGAAGGAAGAGAGGCTTCTGGTCTGAGGGTGAGCCCATTTAACTATTGGGGTACGCGTGTGCGCATGCGCATGCACATGCGTGTGTGTATGTGCACGTGTGTATGTATGTGTGGGGTGTGTGTGAAGAGGAATTCTGGGCACACTTTCTAATGCTTTGGATCAGCAGCCTGGCAGGGCTAAGAAAACTAGACTTGAGGTTCAGAAGATTTTCCTGCCTCAACACTTGCTAGCTATGGGCCAATCATTAGGCCTCTCTGAGTCTCAGTTTTCTCATCTCTAAAATGGAGCTCTTGGATTAAAAGGCCAGGCTCCTTTGGGGATCTCTTCTCTGTGTACATGGCCTATCCCCCCCCCCCCACCATGCTCCATCCAGACTAGACCTTAGGCTCTTTGAGGCCGGGGGTGTGTTGTTCTTTACCTTTCAATTCCCAGCATCAAGCAGAGAGTCTTGCCCCAGTTGGTACCTAATAAATAATGACAATAAGTCATATTTGTTAAGTTCCTTAAGGTTTATAAGATGCTTTACTCTGAGCCACCCAAGAAAGTGGGCTTGGCAAGGGTGATTGTGCCCACTCTACAGATAAGGAAACGAAGCTCTGAGGGAGTAAATGAGTGCCCGTGATCAAAGACTACAGAGTTTGGGAGGTGGAAGGGGCCTCAGCATCGATCTAGTCTGACCATACAAGAAATGAATGCTCACTGAACATCCCAGACAAATGGTCATTCAGCCTCTGCTCAAAGGTCCCCTGAAGAGAGGGGGATCGCTGTCGCCTCCTAAGGCGAGCCATCCCATTTTGGAACAGCTCTGACTGTTAGGAAGCTTTGTCTAGACGTATCACAGAACTAACAAGTGTCGAAGAAGGAGTTAGAGCCAGGTCTGGAGGCTTCCAGGTCTGTGCTTGGCTCCCTGGTGTAGGTCCGGCTGCCTCTTCTAAATACTGGGTGCAGGCACGAAGACACTAGGCTCCCGAGGGCCGAGACTTCCTATGTGGGCTCTGAACTCTAGCTGCAAGCTGGTGTTAATAAAAGCTTTCTGAGAATGACAAAGGCCTTTTCTCTTTCCCCTTGTCAGACTGCGTGGTCCACAAGAAAAAAACTGCTGCTCATCCAGACAAGCCCACATGGCCTATGGAGCATACCTGAGCGTGAGCGCCCGCGCGCGCGCGCACACACACACACACACACACACAATTGATCCCTCCCATTCTTACACAGCTCTTACTGGGGGGGGGGGGGGGGGGGGGGGGCGGGGCACTTTCATGATAGAGATAAGCAGGGCCAGACACCAGGCTTGTCACGGATTTTTAGATCCAGAAGGGCCCTTAGAGGTTATAAAGACACCGCCCTGTATAAGTGAGGAATCTGAGGATGATTGAGAGGCAGATGGGTGGAGATAGGCCTAGAGCCCATGCCTTCTAACTCGTAGGCCAGGGCTCTTCTAAGCTGAGCTAAATCTCCTCTCTCCCTACTCCCCTGCCCGAACCATCTCCTGCACTGGAGGCAAAGGACCTGGGCTCAAATCCCACCTCGAACACTTAAGCAAATCACATTACCTCAGTTTACTCATCTGTAAAATGAGGAAGTTGTCCTAGATGTCTTCTGAGGGCCCTTCTGATGATCCTATGATCTTAAATGTGAGCCTGACTCAGGAGGGCCGTACCAGGAGAGAGACACAGCCCTCTGCTCAAAGACTAAGGAGAAGGGGAGCTTAGAACGGGGCCCCTGGAGAACATAGATAGCATAGATGAACTGGCATTAAGTACAGCAGATGAGAGGATTTAGAAATGGTAAAGACCTTAGAGCAGAAAATATTAGAACTGGAGAGGACCTTAGAATAAGGAATATCAGAGCTGGGGGGACCTTGGAAAAAAGAATGTTAGGGCTGGGAGGGTCCTTAGAACAGCAAATGTCAGAGCTGGGAGGGGCCTTAGTACATAGGATGTCAGAGCTGGGAGGGACCTTGGAACAGAGAATATGTGATCTGGGAATGGCCTAGGAACACAGAATGTCAGAGCTAGGACCTTAGAACACAGAATGTTAGAGTTGGGAGGGACCTTAGAACATAGAATGTTAGAACTGGGAGAGACCTTAGAACATAGGAAGTCAGAGCTGGGAGAGATCTTAGAAGTCTTCTGATCCGAGCTCTTCATCTTACAAATGAAGAAACTGAGGCCTGGAGAGAGAGAACAGCTACTTCGGCTCCAGCTTAAAAGAGTTTTCAAGCCAAAAGAATGGGTCACAGGGAAGGAGATTTTCTAGGTAGTGCCCCCTGCACTGGTTGAAAGGCTGGCATGGAATGGACCTGGGGGGAGAGGGTTGCTTCATGGGGTGGGGCTGGAATAGGCCCCAGGGATTTTGATGGAAAGGATGGTATATGCTGCTCAGGTTCTCTGGGCTGAGGGAAAGGAAGCTGGTGTAAACAGGGCGAGGGAGGAAGCTGGCACGGATGCCTAGGATTCACCACATACCTGTGACCTGGGCTGGGGCCCCAGTTCCACAGAGAAGCTGCTACTGCTTCCCCTAAGAAGGGCCTGGGGGCCAAGGGCAATATGCCTTGGAGCCCTCAGCAAGGTGAAGTTCCTGCTTCCTCAGCCTTCTCTCACTACTGAGATGTCCTCCATGGTCCTGTCCCCTGGAACCTTAGAACATAGAACATTAGTCTGGAAGGGGCCTTAGAACCCTGAATTCCATGTTCCAGGTCTTTCCCCACACCAAACCGGCCTCCACTCAGGTGCCAAGGTGAGCTTTTCTGAAGGGTTGGCTTGAGTCAGTCACCCTTCCTGCTCAACGAACCTCAGGGGCTCACTGTTACCTTCAGAATCAAATAGAAGTCAACTCCTCTCTCTCTGATACTTAACACTCTTGGTGACCTGGCGCCTTTTGGTCCTTTCAGCCTTCTCACGTTTCTGTTCCCCTCCACACTCCCCAGCCCCTGGCCAGCACACTTTTTGTCAGATAGAACACTGCCTCTCCACTCTTTATCCTTCGTACGGGCTATCTCCCCCTCCCCCACTCTCACCTCTGGAGACTGTCTTCTTGTCATCGCTTTTTCATTTCCATGGCTTCCTTCAAAACTCACATCAAAGTACCCTTCCACAGGAGACCTTCCTCATATTGCCTACCCACTAACACCTTCTTCTTTCAGATGACCTTTCTTTCTACTCAGGATACTGAGATACCTCAGAGCTAGAAGATACCTTAGAACACAGAATATGAAAACTGGAAGGGACTTTAGCACATAGAACACGGAATATCAGAGCTGGAAGGGGCCTTCAAGCATAGAATATCAAAGCTTAGAAGGGAAGCTTAGAACATTGAACATCCAAGCTAGACTTTAGAACATAGAATGTCAGGGCCATGGAAAATTCTTAGAACATGGAACACAGAGTACTAAAACAGGGAGGAACTTCAGATTACAAAACCAAATGAAAACGGCGCTGGCCACATAGGAATCAGGTTGGGGTCACCCCAAGGAGATCTCACGGGAGACCTGGGGGTTAGCTACACGGAGCCATGGCGATACCAGCCATTGCCACTACCTGCCTGGGAAGCCAGTAGGCCCCATCGGGCCTTTGAGGGGAAAGGTCCAGGTCTCCCAGGCATTGGCCTCAGCCCTCTCCTCCCCCTCATGAACCCACTGCCCCTTTTCAGGCTTCCTCCAGCCCCCAGAGGGCTGCCTGCTTCCTCTGAGCTGGGGGCTCTGGCTTGGTGGCCTTCCCAGGCTGGGCTCCTTCTGCCACCTGCCTCATGGGCCAGCCAGAGACTTCCTGCAGTGAAACAGATTTATGCAAAAGGGCTGAGGTGGTGATGTCACTCTGGGGGGAACTATCTCCCAGCTACAGGCCCTTCGATAAAATCAGGAACTTGGGTTGCTTTGCAATGGCAAGGGAGGGGGCTCACGTCGGGACCAGTCAGGCCAAGGGGCAGGACTGAGGCTCCTTCGAAAGCTGCCCTGCCCACCCCCACTGGGTGCCCGCCTCCCACCCTCAGCCCCACCAGCCCCGACCCTGTGGCTCCCAATGCCCAGGGGCTCCGGAGTGGGCCCTGCCGAGGCAGGGGAGCTGACGGGCCCTGAGATCGGGTGGATGTTACAAGCGTGCAAGATGGAAGGATTCCCCCTCGTCTCCCCTGTGAGTATAGGGGCTCCCTCCCCCTCCTCTTCCAGTCCCCTCTGCTTTCTAATCGGTGGGAAGCTGGTGTTTCCTCCCTGGGGGCCCTGGATGAGACAATTGGGACAGGGGTTATGGAGTGACGGGAAGCTTTGTTAGGGACTGAGGGTGGGAGGAATGGAGGCTAATGGGTGCTGAGGGCTGGATGGTGGTGGGGTTTATGAGCTAAGGGCCTCTGCCCACTTATTTCTAGCCTAGAGCTGTGTGGATTTGGCCCGAAGACTAGATGGAACACAGGATGGAGAGGCAGAGACTACGGAGGGTGGGGCATGGAGGGCCTGGGTCGGGGATGCATGTGGATGAATGGGACAGAAGCTCCCTGCAACTTTGAACAGAAAGAAGGGAATGGAAGAGAGAGTAAGGCTGAAGTCAGGGAGACGGCAAAGGGGGTACAGGTTCGGGGAGGGGTAAAAGTAGAAACAGGTGGCAAATACCCAGAGCTTTGGGGCAGGGGGTAGCCTAGTTGGCCCTATGGTGAGGCTCAATGATTCTGGGAGGCCAGGTCAGGAAAGTAGGTGATGGCGGGGTGGTCAAAGGACTGGGACATAGACTGGTCCCCAAGACAGTAGGCTGACGTGAGTATGGGCTCTCAGGGAAGCCCAGGAGCCCAGGGTGGAGAGGGGGTCAGGTGTGGGATGGGATGGCAGAGGAAGAACGAGGAGGACAGACCCCCGCAGTGCTCCTCTGCCCTCCCCTCGGGGCAGATCACCAAGTCTCTCAATGGGGCTCCATTTTCCTTCCAGCCGCTATGAGAATAAGAGATGGTGGGGGCATTTTGCTGGGCTCAGCCCAGCCACTCTCCACTTGACTCAGGCTTTCCCAGCCTGGCTAAAGTCCTACTCAGGGTGGAGCCCACAGCCAGATCTTGGGATTCTGAGCTCCCCCCACCCCAGCTGAGGGCTAGCCCCTCACTTTCTCATCCAGCCTGAGCCTTGTGGTACCTTGTATCTGTTCAACCCCTTCTTCCCTTTGGAGACCCGGGCTCTGAGATCTCCTTGGTCTGAGATGTGGTGGGAGGGGAAGACTAGATCCTCTTGGCTCTCACTCCACCCCACCCCAAACACTGCCTCCAGGCTTAGGGAATCAGGCTCTGTCTCAGGAGCAACACTTAAAGAGTCTCTGTTTCTCCAAACTGTTGATTTCAGGGACTCTACAGCACAGAGGCTGTCCCCCATTTCCCATTTGCTCCTATGTCACCTCAGCCCTCAATCTCCAGATAATTCAGTCCTGATCCCTCACCCTGGCTTCTTGGGATCCCTTGCTTTTGCGGGATTCTCAGTAAGGGAGGGGAACTTCTACCAGGGTTGGGAGGATACTGAGCATTTGAGATGCCTCTTCCAGGCCAAGTTTCTGTGGCTGCCCCTCAAACCTGCTTCGGTCCCCAAGTCTGGGTTACTTGTGTTTCTCACCATTACCTGCCTCTGTGAATAAAGGGGGAGGCCCTGGCTACTCTTGGGACAGATCTACGGGGGAGGAGAACAGGCCGGGGGGGGGGGGCGTCCAGCCTACCCAGCTTTAAGCCACATCTGGTTTAGTTCAGAGAAAACTTAGGAGCAGAGCTTTAGAGCTGGAAGGGTCACAGAGGCCACAGAGTTCAACTCCCTCATTTTACAAGTGAGGAAACAGTCCTAGAGCAGGGAAGGGACTTAGCCATCTCCATCTGTATGATGGAGATGGATGATTCAGCCAAAGTGACCAGCCCCAGGAACTAGCCCCAGGCCAGGTTCTGAAGGAAAGAATTAGCTTAGCTGAGTGTCTGTTGGTGAGAAGCGGCCCTAGGAGGGGGTCCGTGAATGTGAGGATGAGGTGTGGATTTGGGAGGGAGGAGGCCAAGAGTGGTCAAGTCATGCGACAACATGTGTGGGTGTGAGCTAGGGTGGGGAGTAAGAGATGGTGGACGTTCTCCCTCAAATGCTTTTTTTGGAAGTAGGTGGGGACTGAAAACAAGGGGGTACCTGAAGGCAGAGTAAACTTAACTGTGTGTGAAGGGGGAGGACAGGTGAGTGAACGTGAGACCTCACGAGAACCAGTGGGAAGGGAGGAGAGGAGTGAGGCCTGGGGGGGAGGGGGCAGCCGGGGCGGGGTGGGGTGGGGGTGGGGGGGTGGGAAGAGAGGTAGAGGCAAACATAAGTAGATAGACAGACAAATAGGTAGACAGCTAGATTAGATAGACAGACGGATGGATAGATAGATGGAATACTAATGAATCATTTATTATATGTCAAGGCATTGTAGTAATCACTGAGATACAAATACAAGTAAGCAAGGGTACTCTTCCCCTCAAGCAGCTTCCATTCTAATGGGATAAGAAACGAAATAAAGGGGAGCCTGAATGCAGGGAACAAGGGCAGTGGGGTGAAAAGAAGGGCTGGAAGGGACCTTGGAGGGATCGAATTTGACCCTTCAATTTACAGAAGGGGAAAATGAGGCATAGAGAAAAAGATTGTTTCCCAGGGTCACACAGCCACTAAGTATCGGGGAGTGGGGGGATTTGAACCCAAGGAGGAGATACTATTGCTTCCCTCAGATGCAGGCACCGACTTCTGACCTCGGGTGTGTCTGCTCTAATTTTGGACTCTAGGCTCCTTTAGGACTCCCCTAGGGCCATAAGAGCTGGTGTCCTCGTCTGTATGAAGGTCTTAGATCTCTGACTCCACCCCCAGTCTTGTGCTCATAGACACTTTAATTCCACCTTGGGAAAGACTCTCATGTCCTAGTTCTCATCTTGCAGATGGATAGGGAGAAAGAACACAAGCTAGGAAGGGCCTATGGATTGGGTGCTGGGAGCTGGGGGATGTGTAGGCCAAAATGAAGACCCCTAGATCTTTGGACAGGACCTTATGGTTTCCCTTTTCTACAGCCATCAGAAGACATGGTGCCCTATGACACAGATTTGTACCGCCAAACTCACGAATATTACCCATATATCAGCAGCGATGGAGAGAGCCACAGCGGTAAGTGGTTCCCATCTCTCTCAAAGGCCCTATGGCTAGGGTGGGGTCGGGGGAGAAGGCAATTGTCGCATCCTGCCAAAGGCGAGCATACCCAGGGACCCACATACCAACAAGCATTTATTAAGCACTGGTTAAGTACTAGGCTCTGGGGAGGCAAAGGCAGATGCAATCTCTACTCTTGGAGGGGTGTGTAAATCTCTCTTCACTGTGCTCCTCCCTAAGCCATTAGCAGGTGGCTTTGAAAGCTTTCCTAGAACACCTAGTATTTAGAAGAGCTTAGCTGGGAGGTGCATGTGCTGGGGGGCCAAACCCCAGATCTAGAACTGGGGTGCACCTAGGAGGTCATCTAGTCCAGCCCCTGTGCTTTACAGAGGCCAACACTGAAACCCAGGGAGTCTCATCACTTCCTCCAGTTTACACGTGTAGTAAATGACAGAGGGAGATTCAAACTTGGGTTCTCTTACTTAAAAACCAGCAAATCTCATTGACTGTACTATGAGAGAATCACAGGAATGCCAGAGCCAGAAGGAACCTTAGAACCTAGAATGTCAGAGTAGAAGGGACCTTAGAAACCATAATGTCAGACCCGGGAGGGTCCTTAGGACTCGGACTGTCAGGGAACTTAGAACACCAACTGCCAGAACTGCACAGAACCTTAGAATTTTTAAAGCTGGGAGAGAATTTAGAATCTAGAATGTTGGAGCTAGGGAGAACTTTATAACAAAGATTAGAACTGAGTAGGGCCTTAGAACCTAGAATGTTAGAGTAAGAGGGACCTTAGAACACAAAAGGTCAGAGCTGGGAAGGATCTTAGAACAGAATGTCAGAATTGTGAAGAGCCTTAGAATATAAAATTTTAGAGCTAGGAGGGAATTTAGAACCTATAATAGAGCTGGGAAGGGCCCTTGAACAAATATTGTCAGAACTGACCTTAGAACATAGAATGCCAGAGCTGGGAGGGATCTTAAAACACAGGATGTCAGAACTGAGTAGGACCTTAAAACACAGAATGCCAGAGCTGAGAGGAACTTTAGAAATCTGGTTCATCCCTCTTGTTCCACTGCTGAGGACAGCAGGGCTTAGAGAAAGGCAGTCTTACCTGCAGGGATGCAGATGGAATCAGGGTTGCCCCTTCCATTGGGGGAGAACTTTGGACCCTGTGCTGGGGAGTGGTCCCTGAGGGTCTTGGCCCACCACCAAGCAGTGTCATCTCCTAGCTGAGGTTGGGACATATAAGCAGACAGGAATAATAAAAGGTAGGGTGTGATGGAGTGAAGGAGAGAGCCAGGCCACCTTAGGTGGGAGTGATCACTCTTGGCCAGGGGGTGGGCAGGGAGGCATCGGGAAAGTATTCATGGAGGAAGGAGCACCTGAGGAGAGCCTTGAAGGAAGGATTTGAAAGACCCCTGCCCCCCAACAATGTAAGAAGAGACAAGACTGGCTTTCAAGCCTCTAATGGAGTTAGGGCTTCCCCATCCTCAGTGAGGAGGGATTTGGACCCTGTGCCACTGAGTGGTCTCTGATAGCCTTGGCCCACAGCCTGACAGTGTCAGCTCCTAGCTGAGGTTGGGCCTCCTAGCCAAAGGCAGTAGAGGTAGGGGTCCAATGCAGCTGAACTTCCTGACAAGTGGAGAAAGACAAGGCTGTCCAGTCACAGGAGGCCAGGAAAATCCCAAGTTCCCAGGGGGGGACTGAGGCATCCAAGATGCTGACTCTGAGGGTCATTTGGGATGAAGACAGAAAATGTACTGCCCACCCTTCCACCAAGATGGAGAGTCTGTCAGGGAAAAAAGACCCAGAGATCCTGGATTCAGGGTTTGGGGAGCAGAGCTAGAATTGCTGGGGTGCCCATGAACCCAGAGCAAGGCTAGGAAATGGCCCCTCCCCATTAGGTCTTGAAGAGTTGGCAGGGGCAGGAAAGAGGTTTCTTCAGGCTGAGCTGAGCAGGTAGATCTAGGGTGAACCCCCAACCCTGACTCCCAAGGAATGTGGATTCAGAATCAGAAACAACAGTATTACCTCCAAATACAGCGGGCAGTGGGCAGGCTGCTAGATGCCCATACGAGGCTGGCATTCTCTAGAGCCACTTCTGGAATACATATCCACAAGCCCTTGTCAATTCAATTCCATTTTTATTAAGCACCAACTATGTTGGCATCCACTTTGGGGGGTGAGGCAGGGAAGGGAGATACAGGAAGTCAGTACCTGAGAGCCCTGTCTGGGAGCCCTTAGGATTCCTGGGGACCCCCATGCCCCAGGGCCAGGAAGGCTTCTTTGAAATCCAGGAGGTCTGACTCCTTCTTTAAAAAGTGCCATAAAATGACAGTGTTGCCCGTATGGGAGGGGCTGCTTGAGAGTTCTGAGGAATCACCACCGAGTCACACCCTGAACCCTTCGCTGACTGTGCAGTTCTCCTGAGGAGCTCAAGGGAGGGACTGATGGATTGCAGGCCTGGGGTCTCTTGTCAGCTTTGCCTCATAAACACCATTCTCCCTTCCACATTCAATCTTTACTGTAGTGGTGTCTAAAACTGTATAGGCTCAAGGCCATGGGGTGGTGGGCCTGTAGCGGGAAGGTTGTAGAGAGCCTGACAATGCCTAGGAATCACAGAAGTGAGGGAGAATCATTGTCCCTGCCCCCAGAGCCAGATCTTCTGGCCCAATGGGGCAAGAAAGCCTGGTGGAGAGAGCAGAGGTAGGAAAGGAGAGAGCCCTACAGCATCTAGCCCAGCTCCAGGACCCAGGACAATCCCAGAGCCAAATCTGGGGCTACCCCAGGGAGCATTCGAAGACGATGGGGTCAGTTGGCCTGGAATTCCCCCGCCCCACTCATACTTCTCATGGCCCTGGGCTCAAACCCCCTGGGGTCCCTGGGGCTGGAGGTAGTAGCTTCAGCCTGGACTAGACCTCGCCTCTCCCCCCACGCACTGTGCTGGGAGGCATCCAAACACTAGTTACTTTCCTAGCCTAAGATCTCTTTCACCGGAACAGAGGGTCTGGCAACCCCTGGTGGCCACAGGGAGAAGTGCAGGGCTGCTTCAGTCACCTGAGAAAGCAAAGATCTCCTGGGGGTGGGGAATGACCCAGAATTTTTGGGCTGAGTTCCTTCCTCCATCCCTGTACCAGGATTCAATTTTCCCACCTGTAAACTGGAAATGATCCCAGCTCTTCTATATACCAAACAAGAAGTGGGATGGCAAGAAGGCAGAAATGCTTGTCTCCTGGCCCTGAGCCCACCTGGGCCTGAGCTAATATCCCACTGGTCAGGTGAGCTGGGGTCTTGTGAAGAAATCCTATCTTGCCTTGATTTGATGAGGGTCTAGGTCTAGTAACTAGGTCCAAATAGACTTTTTACTAAAAACTCCATTATGCCCCCCCCCAAGTCATGAGTATTAGGATGGGGGCTAGAGGCTTAATATGGGTGTCAGATACTGGGAGGTAGAGGAGGAAGAGTGGAAGAACCATAGGATGAGAGCAGGGGAGAGATGATTTTAGGGACATCTGTCTACCTATTGTTTCAAGTATATTGAAAATAAGAAAGGGGGCCTGCCCACTTATCCTTCAGGCGTCCCCATCAGGACCTCCCTTCCACTCCCCCGTGGGCTCTGTTTTCTGGTGCCCCTCTCTGACTGCTCCCAAACATGGCCCGACAAGCCATGGGGACTTTCCCAATCCCCCTTCCTTCTGAGGCACCAGAGGAGGGAATTTCCCTTCTTCGGAGCAGGGGCCCCTCCTCTTCCCTCCCTCTTCCTTCCACCATCAACCCCTGGTCTTTAACTGCATCCATACTGACTCCTTCATTGGCCCAGTTCAGGAGAGAAGTGATCCTTTCCCCTTCCTCTCCACTTCCTTTCTCCTCTCCGTTTTCTCCTCCCCACAGGCTGGAGGGAAGCATCTGCCCAGCATGGCTCCCCTACCCCTCCCTGGCTTCCCCCTTCTGTGACCATCCTAGGCTCTTTGCTGGAGAGAGATAAGGCTGACTGCGGGACGTTCAGGAGTTTCAGGGGTGGGGTTCGTTCTGAGAGTTGGTTTGATTGATTTCAGATTTAGAGGTTTTTCTGTGTGTATGTCATTGAGTATATGACTCCACGTTCAGAACAGGCATTTGTCTACTTCTACTGAAAAGCTGGCATCACCACTATCTGGAGACTTTTGCCATGGGTAGGGACCAGCACAGAGGTGGAAAACGATCCCTGTTAATAGCTGGCATGCATAATGATTTTTAAGGTTTGCAAAGCGCCTCATTTCCCAAAAAGCCCCTGAGGCAGACATTAGAGGTAGGTTATTCCCATTTTGGGACTGAGAAAAGTTGAGGCTAGGAGAGGCTGGATGCCTTGGTGCAACTCCCCCAGCAAGTAAGGAGTGGCGGCACATTTCAAGACCAATGTCCTTTCTGAGTATGGAAGAACAAACACATCTGGTTCCCTGATGCTAGAATGAGACTCATGAACATTTTTTTTATAAATTCATGCAACTACTATTTGTTGAGTGTGCTAAGTGCTTGGAATTCTGAGCATCGCTTTGGTAATCCAGAGACAGGAGCAGGTGCCGAGATGCCGTTATGGAAAGTTCCCCGGATGGAGGAAAAGAGGCAGGAAGCTCTAGGGAGGGCTGGAGGAATAGGGAGAAAAGCAGCGGACATTCAGTGTGGGTGAGGAAACAGTGCAAGGGAGGGGAAAAGATTCCACATTAGGCTCCAAAGATGATGGGCTCCTAAAGACCTCCCCATGAAGTCACTGGCCCACAAGGGCTTCTGGGGGTCAAGACAAAGCCATGGTACCATGTGCTCCTGGGAGGCTATGGGCAGCTCTCCTCCCCACACCTGCAGAGAGGGGAGATGTGGAGGCAGAGAAAGTCCAGAAAAAGAACCTTTAATCAAGGAGACTGGGGAGAGGGAAGGAGGAGAATGGATCATCATAGGACATAGAATGTCAGGAAACCTTAAAACATAAAATGGCAGAACTGGAAGGAATCTTAAGAGAGAATGTCAGAGCTGGGAGAGGATCTTAGAACACAGAAGGTCAGAGCTGGGAGAGGACCTTAGAACATAGAAGGGCAGAGCTGGCAGGTGGAAGAGCCAGAAGGAAATCCAAGTCTTCTGACCCCAACTTCACTGTTCTTTCAATGATGCCAGCCCTCAAATAAGGGGTCGTGGAACATGGAGTGCTGGAGCTGGGAGGGACCCTAGCAATCACTGTGATAGCACTGTGATATCCAGCTGCAAGAGCAGCTTGAGTCAGAATGCTGGGGTGCATTCATTCAGTAAGTATTTCTAAAGCCCTTACTATGTATCAGACACTCAACTGGAGATACAGAGACCAAAAAAGAAACAGCCTCTGCCCTCAAGGAGCTTATACTTTAAGCAACGTGTACAGACAATTAAATACAAAATATATGCAAAGTAATTTTCAGGGGGAGAACACTAGCACCTGCATGGATCAGGTCAGGCTTCCTGTGGGAGGTGGCCCTTGAGATAAGCTTTGAGGGAAGCTAGGGATTCTTTGAGGCAGAGGCAAAGAGTGAGTGCATTCCAGACCTGGAGAACAGACTATCAGGACACAGACAAGGAACCCCAGAACATCAGTGTGGCCAGATTGCAGAGTGCAGGAAAGTTATATGCTTGGAAAAGTAGGCAGGAGACTGATTTTGTGGAGGGATTTCAAAGCCAGATGGAGGCATTTGTACTTTTTCTCAGAGGCAAGAGGGAGCCATTGGAGGTTCTAGATTGAGGGAGTGACTCCATCAGACCTGTGCTTCAAGATTGGATCCTGCATGGACTGCTTTTTCTTCTGTGACCCTAGGCAAGGCTCTTTTCCTCTTTGACCTTTAGATTCCTCCCCTATAAAATAAGGGAGTTGAAGTAAATGATCTGAGGTCCCTTCCAGCTCAAAACCTATGACTCTAGGATATAAGAACAAACCAAAATTATTGGGACACTTTGGTCTGAAAAGACAGAAGCTGAATGTTCATGACCTATATCTATCATATTACGTCAACAGGAGGCCCCAGGCTTAAACACCAAATCCCGGAGTATTAGAATTAGGAGATCCCCCTGGAAGCCAGAAAGAGGAAAGTTAGGACACACACAAGGAAGTAATGCTTCCCACAATGTCATGTTACATCATGACAGGCTAGAGGTAGAATGTAGGCACCTTGAGGACAGGAACTGTTTTTCTTATGTTCTTACATACGATAAGCTTTTTAGTAAATGCTTGTCCACAGTAACAAGAAGCATTTATTAAGGGCTTACTATAGACCAGTCACTGTGTTAAGCAGGGGGTGGGGAGTTCTAAATAGAAGAAAAGACCCCATGAGGAATAAAAGAGGCCTTGCAGGCCTTTCATGAAAATAGAGGTTCTGAGAGGAAAGGGGCCACAGAGCAGAGAGATCTTTCAGCATGAGATCAGTGAAACTTGGTGGACAAAGTGTGGAGAGACGGGAAATGAATGGCTGAAACAGAAATAAATTCCTGAGCGATAATGTCATGGTGTGCGGGGTGGGGTTATGGGCCACTGGAGATGCTGAGGATGTGGGCCCAACCTTAGAGGTTGACATCTAAGATTAAGGGGTAGTCTTCCCCTAAACTGCCAGTGACAGGCATCACTGTCAAGGGAAGAATCCTGGGCTGGATGGACTATGGCACCTACCCAGGGGAGACATTCTGATGAGCAGGTGTGACATTATCCAAAGAGGGCCCTTGGGAGTTGGTCCACTTGTTCCATCAATACTGCCATTGCTCAGAACCGTTTGGAATATCCTCTATTGCAATCACCTTCAGGGATGGTTTATGAGATATATAAGAAAATTGGGCTCCTTACTTTGTCACAGCACTTTGTTATTGGGCAGAAATGATGTAGGTGGTGCCCCAATTTATGGCAAGCTATGTTCCTGCATAAGGTGTTTTAGGTCAAATCTGATTTTCTCATAGAAACAAGATATTAATAGAGGACCATGCTCTGGACCAAAGGTATAATGTTTCATGGGTCTTTGGGGTCAAAGAATGCATCACCTTTTGGGTAATGTGGTGGTTAGACACTCTGTATTTAGCTAGACTTGTCTTCTAGTGATAGACACACTCGATAGCTAGGCCCATCCTTGAAGCCTCCATACCTTGGCAGAACCTACCAGAGTCCTCAGGTGCAGGCGTTGAGACCCCAGGGTCACCTCCATGTTGCAATCCTAGGATCAAACAGCCAGAACTGGAAGGGATCTCAGAGGCCATCTACTCCAACCTTCTCACCTTAACAGAGAGCAAAATTAAGTGACTTACCCAAGGTCATACACATTGTAAGTGACAGAGGTGAGCTTTGAACCCAAGCCCTTTGACTCTAAATCTAGTGCTTTTTTTGATTGCACTGCACAGAGGAAGGCTTTCGGAGAAGAGAAGCAGCTGTGTGTGTGTGTGGTGTGGTAGGAACAGCATTGGACTTGGAATCGGTACAACTGCATCCAGATCTCGGCTCTGAAACCTACTAGCTATGTAGTGGTGGAAGAATCACTTGACATTTCTCTGCCACGACTGATAATATTGGGAAGAACAAACTGGTAGGGGCTCAAGCTGATGGCACAAGAGAAAAACACCCTTGTCTCCTAGGTCCCTGCAGAGATGTAGTAGTCACACTCTGGACACCTGACCTAATGGTATAAATGAGAATTAAGACAAGGAGCTTATGTGAGCTACATTTGAAATGCGAACAATGAGAATCGGAGGATGAGCCACACACAGTGTTTGAGCCAGGAAGAATCTTAGGAAAGTGCTTTGTAAAGACTCACGTCTAGTAAAGTGGGGGGAACTTAGCATCTCAGACCTAACTTTTTGTAGAAATGACCACAAACGCCATAACTAATTTTTTAAAAAACCAACAAAACCATTGTAACATGTGCACAGGCAAGCAAAACAAAATTTCCATGTTGACCATGTCCAAAAATATGTGTCATTCTTCATCTTTACTCCTTCACCCACCTGTCAGGAGGTAGGTAGCCTGTTTGGCCATTGTGTTGATTAGAGTTGCTAAATCTTTCATAGTTGTTTGTCTTTCCAACATTGCTCTTTTTGTAGAAACTGCTCTCCTGGTTCTGCTCACTCTACTCTGCATCAATCCATGAAAGTCTTTCTGGGTTTCTCTGAAACAGCCCCCTTCTCCTTAATAACACAATAACATTCTATCACTTTCCTCTGCCACAACTTGTTCAGCCATTTCCCAATGGGTGAGCACCCCTTAAGTTTCTAGTTCTTTGCCTCCACAAAAAGAGCTGCTGTAAATATCTTTGTACTTATTAAGGAGTGTACATACTTAATGGGAGCAACACAACACCCAATCACATTAGCTTTAATTGATTCAAAAGGTGCCCAGAAGAAGAGTGGGGCTCTGAGGCAGCTGAGAAAGGAGCTGGAGGGTCTTATGTCTCCTACAGCCTCCTACAGAAAGTCTTTCCTGATGTTCCCAGTTGTCAGAGTTCTGTCCTTCCTGGAATCGTCTCCAGTTCACCTCTGTGTATTCCAAACTTCTTGAGGGCAGGGACTGTTTCTGTTGCTTACTTCCTGCTTGTGTGTTCCTTAGGCAAATTCCTTGAGATCTTCCTGGATTTCAGTTGTTTCATCTCAGATGGATTGCAGGAGCCTTCCCAGCTCTAGACCTATGGCCTCATCTTCTATTTTGTCTTTGTAGCCCCTGCTGCCTTGCATACAGTAGGCACTTAATAAATGTTGGTTGGGTTGAATTAAATTAATCAAGCAGGCAGCTATGTATTGAGTAGCTACTATATGTGTGTAGCATAACAAGAGGCAACTGGCATGGTAGACAGAGGATGGAAGTCAGGTTGGGTTCAAGTCTCGCCTCTGTTAAGGGTAGGCTGTGTGCTTTGAGGCAAGTAACAGCCTCTCTATGCCCCCAGAAAGCTGTTTTAGGATTTTTAACTGCAGAGCAGGTGGCAATCTACATTGGAGAGGCAGTTTCCTCTTCCTGGACGTCCCTCTTCCAAGGAAATCACGAGTCAGGTCCAAATCTTTTTTTAGATGTTCCGGGCTTTGGGGACACAGAGACAAAGATGAAACAACCCCTGTTCTCCATGTTCTAATGGGGGCAACATTATGTACTGAGATAAACAGATACTAAAGGGGTGGGAACAAGAGAGTAGCTGTCAGTCAAGAGCCCTTGAATTCTTCATCTTGACTCAACACCCTAAACGAGTGTGTTCACACACATACACAAGTGTATTTACACACACAAATATGTTCACATATACACAAGTATGTTCACACAATTCACAAGTATGTTTACATATACAAGTGTATTCACCTACAAGTGTGTTTCACACACAAGTGTGCGCACGTATACACAAGTGTGTTCACATGCACACATGTTCACAAACCAGCGTATTCACACATACACAAGTGTTCACATGTATGCAGTGTGTTCATACATGAGTATGTTCACACAAAATGTGTGCAGACATACACAAGTTTATTCACACATACACAAGTGTGTTTCATATACAATGTGCACACATATGCACAAGCGTGTTCACAATACAAATATGTTCACAAACAAGTATATTTGCACATACACAAGTCTTCACATGTACACACATATGTTCACACATGAGTATGTTGGCATAAATGTGTACATACACAAGTTTGTTCACATACACACAAGTGTGCATGCATACATACAAATGTGTTCACATGTACAGATATGTTCACAAGTGTGTTCACACAATTCACAAGTATGTTTACATATACAAGTGTATTCACCTACAAGTGTGTTTCACACACAAGCGTGCACACGTATACACAAGTGTGTTCATATACACACATGTTCACAAACCAGCTTATTCATACATATACAAGTGTTCACATGTATGCAGTGTGTTCTTCATGAGTATGTTCACACAAAATGTGTGCAGACATACACAAGTTTATTCACACGTACACAAGTGTGTTTCAATGTGCACACATATGCACAAGCGTGTTCACAATACAAATATGTTCACAAACAAGTATATTTGCACATACACAAGCCTTCACATGTATACACATATGTTCACACACGAGTATGTTGGCATAAATGTGTACATACACAAGTTTGTTCACATACACACAAGTGTGCATGCATACATACAAGTGTGTTCACATGTACAAATGTGTTCACAAATGTGTTTGCACACACAAGTATGTTTATATACAAGTATGTACATACATACACACACATATATGTATATATGCACACACATCTTATTCAGCAAGCTCCAAATGACTTTTGACTCTTTTTAAGAGCTCATTTTCCTCCATTTAGGTTATTCCAAAGAACATAGTCCTGGCACAAACACTCCGCTTGAACATCTGAACTTCCCAAGGCCCATCTTTGGAAGCGGCAATCTTCTTTTGGGATGAGAGGCAGGCCCCCTCCACCTCTGGGATTCTATGTCCTCTCCCCCGGAGTCCTAGGTTTGATACCCACCTCTGACATGTAGAGGCTGTATGACCTTGGGCTAGTTTCTTCACCCCTAGGAGTCTGGTTTCCTCATCTGTAAAATGGGTATAAGGGCACCTGCAGCAGCTGCCTCCCAGAGCAGTTGGAGGAATCGTGTGAAATGAAGGAAGCGGAGCATTCTGTAAACCTCAAAGTACTAGATAAATGCCAGCTATCGTGGTTGTTGGTGTTTTTATGTATGCATGTCCACAGATGGGGCGTAGGGGGCACCTGGAGAAGGAGGAGGAAGAGCAAAGACAGGAGTGGGGTAGCGAGAATGCTAGATTTAGAGCCAAAGGGCCTGAGTTCAAGAATCCTGGCTTTGCTGTCCCTGTGACTTGGGACAAGCCACTTCCACAATCTGTGCCCCAGTTCCTTCCTCTGTAAAATAAGGCTCCTTCTTGCTCTAGCTCATAAGTCTTGTGGCCCTTTGACTCTATGGGTGCCTTGATTTTCCTCAGGCTCCCCCACATCTCCTCCATGAGGTTTGGGGGCCCTCTCTGACAGCCTCTTTGCTCCCCATAGACCATTACTGGGACTTCCACCCCCATCACATGCACAATGAGTTTGAAAGCTTTGCTGAGAACCACTTCACGGAGCTCCAGAGCGTCCAGCCCCCCCAGCTGCAGCAGCTTTACCGTCACATGGAGCTGGAGCAAATGCACGTCTTGGACACCCCTGTGCCCACTGCCCATGGCAGCCTCAGCCACCAGGTAGGAGCCCGGAAGCCTGTCTCCTCAGTCCTGCCCTGGTCTCATGTCCCCTATCCCCATTCCTGTCTGTCCCAGGAGAGCCCTCCCAGGCGGCCTGTGGTGAAGCTGCCTGGACTGTCACAGGAAGCTGACATGAGGTCTTACCCAACAGAGTTTCCTGCCAACGGCCAGAGTGCCAACTGCCACCCCCCGCTGACCTGACCCCCTGACTGACCTCCCACACCCCAGCCTGGTGTAGTAGATTCAGAGGCAGAGGTCCTGGGTTTAAAACCCACCTCTGCCCTTTGCTATCTTCTCCTCACTCATCCACTCCTCAATGACTCCCCAACACACTGGCTCCAATGACCCTTCAAGAAACCTGCTCCTCTCCACCTGACCCTCTAGCTCTCCTTGACCTCAATGACACCGAATGACTCTCAACAGCCTCGATTTATCTTATTAACCCTCTCCAATACCCCCTAACTCCACTGACCCCCTGGTGACACTTAATACTCAAGTGACCCATGGTAAGGCATTTAACCTCTTCATCTGTGAAATGAGGACAATGGATTTGATGGCCTCTAAGGCCTTCTATAATACTTTGGCCTCCAATGCCCTTTCCTATTCCCACTGGCCCTCTGAGAAATCCCCAAGGTCTTGCCTAACCCTCGATGCTCACTTTATCCAACACCTGCCCCACATCTTACTGACCGCCCAAACCCCACAGCAGCCTCCCTAGGCCAATGCCCCTCGACGTTCTCTCCTGACCGTAGTGACCTAGCACACTTAGAACTCCAGACTGACTTCCACGGGGCCCTCCCAATGGCGCTGAGCTGGTCTTCATGCTCATGCCAAGCATCTGGTCCCACCCGCCTCCGTTCACACCTGATTTGTCCACTCATGGCCTCCGTGTCGCATCTCTCATGTCACCATGTTTCTGCCTCCCTTTCCTTGGCTCACTGATCTCCTCTCACTGGTCCCTGTGTCCCCAGGTCCCCTCACTGGCCCCTCTGCATTCCTCCCAGGTCTCGTACCTGCCCTGCATGTGTCTTCAGTACACTTCCCCCACCCAGCCCAGCTCCGATGAGGAAGAAGGTGAGCGGCAGAGCCCCCCACTGGAAGTGTCTGATGGGGAGACCGAGGTCCTGGAGCCCGGCCCAGGAATCCTACACGGAGAGACAGGTCAGTGGCTAATCCATTAAACCCCGCAGAATTTTCCCCCTGCAAACCTCTGCCTCATTCTCTCCACTCTCTCCCTTGGACTTGTGGCATTGATTGAACACCAAGTGTCAGATTTGACATTTGTTCCTGTCAGAGTTTGTCTTATTGAATTCGGCCTCTCGAGCTTGCGGGATGTTGTCACTGAGTGTGTTAGCCATCTCTCTCAAGCCAGAGGCCAGAGATCTTGGCTTTGCCAGTCAATGGTTGTGTGGCCTCAGTCTCCCCGTAGGGACAATGAGGGCCCCTTCTAGCTCTAAATTCGAGGATTTAGGGCTATTGTGGATTCCTGACATGAAGGGGGACTTCTCTATATCTCTAGCCTTTACCATGGCTGAGGCTAGGAGACAGGGACAAGGGGAGCCAGGACTGTCTGAGATAAACTGAACTCCTTCTCTCTTCCTTCCAGGTAGCAAAAAGAAGATCCGTCTCTACCAGTTTCTTCTGGACCTTCTCCGCAACGGGGACATGAAGGACAGCATCTGGTGGGTAGACAAGGACAAAGGCACTTTCCAGTTCTCCTCCAAGCACAAGGAGGCCCTGGCGCATCGCTGGGGCATCCAGAAGGGTAACCGTAAAAAGATGACCTATCAGAAGATGGCCCGAGCCCTTCGGAACTACGGCAAGACGGGCGAGGTCAAGAAGGTGAAGAAGAAGCTGACCTACCAGTTCAGTGGAGAGGTGCTGGGGCGGGTCACTCTGGTCGATCGGAGGCACCAGCCCCACTGAGTGCCTGCCAGCCCACCCACACCCCCAATGCCGGGCCTTGGCACAACCCCACATCCCTGGCCCCTGCCTCCGTGGGACAGGAAGGGGAGGCCCAGACTAAGGGGTGGGCTACCCAGTGGGCACAGTGCTGCCCCCAAGGGTGGTACTGGTGCCAGGGTGGGAGGCTAGATCCCACCCTACCTGCTGCATTAGCTTCCCTGCTCCCTGTAGCATTAACCCCACGTTTAGGCCTCATGGACCGATAGAATAAAGGCCTTAGTGGGTAACAGACCTTGGAGGTGTCTGTTTCCCTGACCTTCCCCATAGTCCTAATCCCCACAACCCCTCCCTCTTCTGAGATCTCCAGCTACCTCCTAGCTTGTTTTCTTCCCTGGCTCCCTAAGGACTCTGGCCCTTGCCTTTCATTCAAGGCTCTCCCCTTGAGTCAACCTTGGACCTCAGGGGTATGCACACCATGAAAGCCTCGCTTCATGCAGTTGGGTATGTTTCTCAGGAGTTGCCTGTAAGCCAAGTTTCTGCCAATTGAATCCTCTGCTAAACGTCCCTCGAGGAGCTCACTCATTAAAGGGATCCCAGAAAATCATTTCATGAAATGAATTAGACCATTGTAACGTCATCCTGAGGTGACTCTGGATTTCCGGTACCAGCTAGTTTATGTGGAAGTCGTATATTCATCAACCTCAATCTGGAAGCTAGCTAAAGACAAGGAAATGTGTAATAAAAGTCTTGGAGCAAGCCAAATCAGTGCACCAAAGCTCTTGCACTTTAATAGAAGAGCCCCTCTGGCCCTCGTTTAGAGCCAGTTGACTCTTACTTTAGGCACAATTCTAATGTGCTTGGTTATCAGCTTCCTTCCCAGCCTACAGCAGCAGGGAAACAGCAAATTAGAAGTGAAACATCCTTCTACAGAAAAAAGGGATGGGAGGAAACAGATATGAGGATTCAAAATACCCAGTGGTCTGGGGCCACTTAGTGCAGGGACAGCCAGCCCAACTCACCTTTGTAAATCTAATGTATTATAATCCAAGATTTTCTTCCCCATGATAACCTTGAGCCATCGAGAAAAGTGTTCTTTACGACTCATCTCCTTGGTTTAAGAATATGAAGGTATGTACAAGAAAGACATTTCAGAAATATTGTCGCTGGAAATGGTTGAAATAAAAGAATTTTTGGCGCTTAAATGAGTCAGATTCGCTTCTATGAATTCCACCATCTTCCATGCCTACTATGTGCCGGACAATAGAAACTCCTGAAGGGCCAGGATGATTTCATCTTTGTCTTTGTATCCTAAATAATTCTAGTATGATGCACATAGTAGATGATTCATAAATATTTCTTGATTAATCGATTTCCAGACACTTCACAAGGCATGAAGTATAAAAAGACAAAACCCCAAAACCACACAAAAACCCCTCTTCAAAACCCCACCCCAAATAGGCCTGGCCCTCAAAGCATTTAGATTCTTTTGAAATGATTCTCTCCTGAGGGTAGATAAATGAGGTGCTGTTTATATAAAGCAGGCTCCACTTGAAATTCAATCCTTGACCTACATAGAATTTGCCCAGTTGCTCCTTTCTTCCCTGCACAGGACCCCAAAGGTCCGAAGGAGTGACCAGATGCTTATGACGTGTGATTTGTCTTGTAAAAGGGCCAGCTGCCTGCCACGATGCCTAAAATCCCACTATTAGAAACACTCCTTTGGGGGAAGGTTGGGAGGGGAGGACAAGTGGGGGAAAGAGCCTTTCCATGACAGTTCTGACGAGCTACTGTCGGATGAGCGGCTCCTCTAGTTGGGAAGGAGGGAAGGAGAACAAGCGAGGGGTGGAACACAAGGAATAGGTTAGGGTCTAGGGTAGAGGGTCAAGGGCACTGGCAGTGCTGTGGGAGCAGTCCCCGAAGGAATAGGGGTGAGGACAGGACTTTGGTGGGCAGCATGAAGACATGCAGTGGTGGGAAGACAAGGAGAGAGGAGGGAAGCCCAAAACTGCCAAAATCAAACTTGGCCCCTTCTTCAATTTTGCCAAAGGAAACTCACCAATATTAACAATTGATCAATCCTGTCTGTGAACAAGCATTTCCTAGATTCTTAGCTAACCTCCAAGGGCTAGATTTCCTGGCTATTCCAGTTTGCTATGTGTCAGGCCCTAGCCTAAGCATGGGGGATAAGAGGAGAGGCCAAAAATAGCCCCTACTTTCTTTTTTTTCATTTTTAAAAAATTTAATTTTTTAATTTAAAATTTAAAAAATTCAACTTAAATACACAATAAAGAAGAGAAAAAGAAACATTATAAACTTAAATACAAAATAAGAAAAGAAAAAAAAAGCATGTCATGTGCACAGAAGAATGTAAGGGAGGGTTCCAAATACATAACAATAAGTTTCCATTTCAAGAAAGCCTCTATAATAAATACAACATGTTGTGTCGAAAGCTGTCCATCTTTTCTTTGCTTCCTCATAAGTTTTCTTTCTCTTTTGTACACTTTTTACTCTGTTCTTTCCCCGCCCCCTTCCTCCTAGGCTACAATTAAGCACAGATATTTATTTTATATAGATCTACACATACACATACATATAGACATATATTTTTCCTAACAAATTCCACTCTGGATTCTTTCTTATATCTCCTGACTCCTTTACTTTATTTCTACCCGCTACCTTGCCCTCCTATACTTAACCTAGTCCGCCTCCAAGCATCTCTCCCATTCCCATAAATCTAAACACCCTTCTATATCCCCCGTTGACCTATTCCCTCTACCTCCCCTCTAAAGACCCCGAGCCCCTACTTTCAAGGAGCTCCTATTGGTCAACATGAAAACAGTTCAGTTCATCCGAGACAGACAGCAAGCACATGGAAGATAATCTCAGAGGGAAGGTGCTAGCTATGGGAGACCCTGAGAAAGACCTCCTGCAGGAGGTAGGCTGAGTCTTTAGGGAAGCCAGGAGGCCCAGGTGAGGGGGGAGAGCAGTCCGGGCACAGGGGACAGACAGTGCAAAGGCCCGAAGGTCACGAGATGGAGTGTTGTCTGAAGCAGCCATCGTCACTGGTCTGGAGAATATGCAGCAGGGAGGGAGGCTTAAGAAGACCGGAAAGGGAGGAGGGGTCTCATCACTTCTAGACCCACCACCCCACTGCTCACTCAAACCTTGACTGACATCACCTCCCTCAATTTCCTCCCCCTCGGATGGAAGGACTGGAGGGTGGAGTAGCCAGCTCCTCCCAGTGCTTCCTTCATAGAGAACAGAGAGTGGACCCTCAGGGCACCGCTCTACTTTGCATCTGCCGCCCTGCCTGGTGCCCACTTCATGGAACGAGACTCCCTGTGCCAGGTGCCCCCTGGAGTCCCCTCCCTCCCCCTTCCTGCTTCTTTTTGTGCATTGTTTCCCCGTTTGGATTGTAAGATCCCCAAGAGTGAGGACCACCTTTCCTTTTATTCATTGTAACCAGCTTAGCCCAGCGCCTGACATTTGGGGGCTTAATAAATGCTGACGATTATATCGGATTGCGTGAACCAGTCCCTGCCCTTGGGTACGTGCTTTCATTCTACCTGAGAGAGTCAACAATAACATAAATTATTAATAACTCACATTTCTATCATGCTTTTAAGTTTTGCAAAGCACTTTCCTCACAACAATCCCATGAGGTAGGTTGTAAAGTGTTTATTAACCTCATTTTATAATTAAGGGAAGAGGATTTCAGAGACGACTCAACTTCCCTCTGGTCATATGGCTACTAGTAGAGCAGGCATCTATGTAGTCTAGAGCTGGAAGAAACCTCAAGGGCCTCATTTTACAAATACAGAAACTGAGGCCCAGAATGGTTACGTTCATCACAGGCAGAATTTGAACCCAGGTCCTTTGACTCCAGAGGCTAGTGTATTTCCACGGTGTCACATTCCGCTGAACCCTGGTTTCCAGGCTGAAGGCCCAGGGCACCTTCCCACCATATCTGGCTGCCCTCACATTCGGGGCCTGTGACCCCAGGATTGTACCACCTCTGCCCCGTCCTTGTATTCTATACTATGACCCTGACCTTCATGTTGAGGACTGTGGGAACCTCTGGAGGACTGGGAGTCCCCCGAATGGGACAGACGGAAGGACAAGATAGAGGGCACGTGTGGGGTGGGGGTAAACAACACCAACCAGTTCAACAGAACCTCTTTGGGGGCTCAGCTCAGTCTAGGACCCATTAGGCAGGTGCCAGGGAAGAGGGAGAAGCTCTGAGCTGGAGGGTGAGGGGTGGGTCCAGGCCACTGACCTCAGAGAATGGGGTCTCCTCTGGGAGAGAGAGGTCACTTGGCCTTTAGTTGGGCTTCGGCCACATTCCTTACTGGCCCTGTCTCTATCTCCCCGCTACAGGGAGGGGGCTCTCTCTGGTCCCCGGAATTTGCCTATTTTTAGTCCTTACAAGAGCACACAGCTGATAAAGAGCCTCTGGCGATAAAGCTGGGGGAGGATGAGGAGGTTGGGGGCTGGGGGAGTTCTTTATAGGGCCAGAGACACGGGTAATCTCACTCCCTCTGGACTCCCTGATTCTTTGGTCCGTGTTGTTGGTGGGTGCCGGCTCCCAGGAGACTTCCTCAGGATGCCCGAGCTAGGGAAGAAAGCTGGTAAAGATACCTGTGGGTGGGAGGCTGAGGGGCTGGGGCAGGAGGGAGCAGCGGATGTTGGGAGGGGGTCAAAGAGGCTAGTTCGGGAGAGCAGTGCTGGAATCCAGGTGGGGATCACAGGCTTGGAAGGCCCTGCTGCCCTAAAGAAGGGATGTGGGGGATGGGCCTGAGACCTCCTCCGCTTCTCAATCCTCTCCCTTCTTCCTTCCTGGCTGGTGGAAGGAGGGAGTTAGGAGGGTCCCAGGCAAAGAAGCAGCCAGGAGTCTGGCCGTCACCCCAGAGCGTCGGGCATAAACGCTTCTCAGCCTGGGAGGGCTTCAGAGTCACAAAAACCAGGGCTCAAATACTGGTTCTTTCTCTAACTTTTCATTCCCTCATCTGTTAAAAGAGGGGGAGCTGAATTAGAGGGTCTCTAAGGACCCAGCAGCCCTGACCAGCATTCTGGAATCCTATGAATCCTGTTAGTTACTACCGGCGTGACCTTGGGCGAGTCACTCACACTCTATGGGCCTCAGCTTTCTCATCTGTATAATAAGAAATTGAACCCGAAGGTCTTCATGGTCCTTTCCATTTAAACAGTATATGACCTTCCTGGAGAGGGCAGCCCCAAGAGGAAGGGGCTTTGCTCTGCCCATTCCAGCCTCTTCCCCGCTATGGACTAGACTCCCCAATACCATAGGAGGCTCTTGGAATAGAGTTGGGGCCTGGGGACCCCTGTTGGGGGTACACCTAGAGAGCCCTAGCTTTGGGGTTCACTTGGTCCCTCATCTCCTACCTCTCTGGGGGGGTTACAAATCCCAGGCTCATTTTCCTGTCAGTTTCCCCACTCCCCTCTCCTTGAATCTTCTCCCCTCCAAGGTCTCTCAGCAACAGGGCAACTGCACCCAGGTATCCACCTCTTGGCACCTGTCTTGGGCCACTTCCCCTCCCCAGCCCCCAAAGCCTTGTCACAGCTGCTCGTTGTCAGTCTGAGGCCCAGAGAGATAAATTTAGCCAAATTCCAGGCAGGGTCAGAATTCTCCTAATTTTCTCCTCCCCGCTCCTTTGCCCCTTCCCCCAGCCCAGAGCCCAAGAAACAAAGAGACTGATACTGGCAGAACAGTAGGATTATATTAGGATAGTGGGCAACAAGGCAGCCCAGTGGATAGAGCCCTGGGTCTGGAGTCAGGAAGATCTGAGTAGAAATCTGGCCTCAGACGCTAACCATGTGACCCTGAGCAAGTCACTTAGCCCTGTTTACCTCAGTTTCCTCATCTGTAAAATGAGCTGGAGAAAACCCCAAGTAGGGTCATGAAGAGTTAGATACTACTGAAACCACTGAACAACACATTAGGATAATAGAATGATCCCCATTTCCCCGATGAGAAACGTTGTGAAGTAAAAGGCGACCCCGGCTCTGCCGCCTCCGCAGTCAGTACCATCCAGCTGCCTTGGGAAAGGTGCTATGGCCATGACTAAGGAGGTGGCCACCGTGGGATTCCTGCAGGAGGGAGGTGACCGCCAGGGTACTTGAGGGGAGGCATCAGTCAGACCAGTTCTCAGGCCAGGCTTGGAGGAGGGAGAAAGTGCAAGAATCCCTCTGGGGTGGGCTGGGGGAAAATCACTCTAGTGTGGGAGAATCATGGGATCCTAGATCTGGAAAAGACTAGAAAGCCCCCTGCCCCCTCCTACACCCATGAGTCAACTTACCCCTTCCCATCTGAATCTAACACTTTCTCTCCAGACTGAGCAAGGAGGGAAGGGTCAGGAAATAGGAAAAACTTGATATCCCCCTGGAATCTGGCTAAATGGAACACTCTCTGGGCCTCATACTTAAGGAAGGGTAGACAAGGTTGGGACTGGCGGCACTGAAGGATCACCCCAAGGTTGGGCTGTCAGTGGGGGGGGGGCAGATGAGGGGCTTCCTAAAGCTGAATGGTGAATCTCAATTACTCCTCAGTCTCAGCATTTAGCAAGAAGCCCAAAACGGCCGAGGCTGCCGTGGGCGGCTCTGCCCTATTTGAAGCTGAGATCGAGCGGGCCAGCCTCAAGCTGCGCTGGCAGAGGGCGGGCAGCGACATTGCAGCCAGTGACAAATACGTGCTGACGTCGGAAGGCACCAGGCATACTCTGACCGTGCGTGACGTGGGGCCGGATGACCAGGGGCAGTATGCTGTCATCGCAGGCTCTTCCAAGGTCAAGTTTGAACTGAAGGTCAAAGAATCAGGTCTGTGGCCTTCCACTCCCTCCCTCTCATGCCTCAGAGTGTACGGACTTTCAGGGTTAAGGGTGGGTCTCCTTCCTCTGCTTGGGCACCTGCCCTTCCTGAGTCCCATGGCTTGGTCTGCACCAGGAGGACAAGCTGAACGGCCCAGCCTGGGTCAGCCTCTAGAAACTTGCCCCTGGGAAAGAGATTTAACCTCTCAGGGTCTGGGCCACTCTCTGATTCTCAATTAGAGAGAGTTTTCTCATCCTGAAGTATTATATACTAAGGAAATCAACAGGTTTAGACACCATCCCTATTTCTACTGTATATAAGGTATTGCTAGGTATGGGGGATATAAAGAAAAGAGCCTCAGCCCTCAAAAAGATGACATTCTACTGGGGAGGAAGAAGGACATATAATAGAGAGAGATAAAGAAATAGAAGGTAATGTAAGGGCAGTGAGGACACTAACAAGTGGAGGGATCAGAAAAGACTTCATGGAGGAAAAGGCATCTCAACTGAGCCTCCAAGGAAGAGTCTAGACAGAGAAGAAGACTTGTGCGCATTTATGCAGGAAGAAAGGAGATGATGGAACATAGAACAGGGATGATCATAGGGAGTGATGTAAAATAAGGCTCGAAAGGTAGGTAGAAGCCTATTGTAGAGAACTTAAAATGCCAGGCTAAAGATTTATTTTATCCTAGAGGTGATAGGGAGCCACAGAAGGTAATCGAGCAGGGGAGTAAAATTCATAATAATTGTAAAAGGTAAAAATCATATGATTATACCAATAAATGCCTCTGACAATATATAACACTCATTTGTTTTTTGAAAGCACAGGAAAAAATAGCTCATTTTCTGACAAGATGAGTACTATGTACCTAAAATCAAGTGGCAGCATTACCAGTAACAGAAAAACTCCAGATGCTTTACCACCGAGATGAGAGTCAAAGCAAGGGTGCCTATTGTCATTCCTATTATTTGACCTATTTCTAGAAATGCTAATTATAGCAAGAAGACCAAAAAAAAAAAGAAATTACAAGGTCAAGCAAAGTTGAAAAGGAGACAAAATTCTCTCCATCTGCAGGTGATATGATGGATTGCTTAAAGAACACCAGAGATTCAATGAAAAAATTAATTGGAAGCACTAGTGACTTTAGTAAAGTAGTAGGTTATTAACGATCCTGCAAAATCATCAGCTTTTCTGTATACGACTGACAAAAGCCAAGAGGAGCAGGGGGAAAATGTGCTCATACCTGTATTTGTTATTGTGGAGTCTTTTTTTCAGTCATTCCCGATTCTCTGTGACCCCATTTGGGATTTTCTTGGCAAAGACACTAGAGTGGCTTGCCATTCCTTTTACAACTCATTTTATACATGAGGGAGCTGAGGCAGACAGGATTAAGTGACTTGCCCAGGGTCACACAGCTAATAAGTGTCTGAGGTCGGATTTGAACTCAAGTCTTCTCGACTCCAGGTCTGATGTTCTCTTCACTGTGCCACCTAGCTGCCCCCCTAAACCTATGTTTAGGAATTTCATTTTGGGCACAGTATAGGATTATAGATTTAGAATTTAGGGATCAACGGGTAGAGAAATTTGACAGGTAGAGAAATTAAATCTCAGAGAAAAGGCTTGATTTGACTAGGATCACACACTTAGTGGTTTCAGAGACAGGGATTCCTCCCAGAACTCCAAAGCCAACCCTCTCTACTGCTACACCAGGGTACTTCTCAGATCTAGAAGGGGTGGTGGCTACAGGGCCAGACTTGGGCTGTGAATAATCAGAGTTTGCATCCCTTCTGAGGTCCTTACTAGATGTGGGACAAGAGGAAAGTCATCTGATTTCTCCTCGCCTCAGTCTCTTTATCTGCGAAATGGGCAAAGCATACCTCTGCCAAGGTTATTGTGAGGATCAGATAAAATAACACATGTAGAGTACTTTATAAACCTTAGAGTTATATAAATATCACCGTTATCGTCTGTGCCCTGTAGGGCGTGTATGGTTAGAGGGAGGAGTGACCAGGGAGAGCAGTTAGGAGGCCAGCGCAAGAGTCTAAAGGAGAAGTGATGAAAGCCTGAGCTGGGGTGGTGGCCATGGAAATGGAAGGGAGCCTTTTCGAAGGAAGAATTGACAGGCTTTGGCTAGCGGGGTAGGGAAGAGTCTAAGCTGACTTCGAAATACCTTTAGTTGGAATAGGAGAGTCAAGAAGGGGAGCCAGGTGGGCTTAAATGAGTCTAATGGGCTCATGAAATATACTATAGCATATATACTATATATTTCACATAGAAGCAGCCCATGACTTCTGGGGATATGGGATGGGAATTAGGCACCTCCCCATCAAATATCTCCTTATTCTGGTCCCACCCAGAAAAGCCCGACCTGGTCCCAGCCTCTCATGAAGCACCTTTGCCCTCTGAACCTCCTGCCCCAGGTGATACTCCCACCACAGGGTCTGAAGGATGCCCTCCAAACAGCGAAGGTGAGAGAGGACCTGGGGGCTGGGGCTGGGGTGGGAAGAAGCCTTTGATGTTAAAAGCTGAGAGTGGTCAACTTGCCGGGGTCTCTTCTAGCTACCTCTGAAGCTGTTTCTGGTGACCCCATTGGCCTCTTTGTGACCCGGCCCCAGGATGGCGAGGTGACTGTGGGTGAGTGCTTGTGGGGTCAGGGGGCTGAATAATAAAAAGAATAACATTTACTCATTGACCTCCACTAACTTCTTCTTTTCATAACACATTATGGCCAGAGCTCTAACGAGGCATTCTAGCAACTGAGGCAAGCTTGGGCGAAAGGGGGCTGAGGGGGCAGGAGGAAGGGAGGGAAAGGCAGGCTGACTCTGAGATGATCACTCCTGCTGAGGCAGATGGGAGACAGAAATCATCAGAGTTGGGGAGATGGAGGAACGGGGAGGCAGAGGCTGGGGTGGAGAAGACAGTAAGATCAGTGCTGAGCTTATAGGAAAAGCAACAAGGAGCTAGGCAGAATGGAGTGACCTAAAAAGGAGAAGGGGCTGCTGAGCGGTGGTGGCGAGAGGGAGCAAGGAGTAAGGCCACTCCTCCTCCTGGTCCTGCATGCAGGAGCAGCTGGCCATGGATTGGGGTCAGGAGATGTGGCACCTTCAAGAGAAGGGTGACTCCCAAGAGATGGGAGGTAACTGAGAGGACGAGATTGCCAACGAAGGGACAGTGTGATACTGTAAATAGTGCTGGACTTGGAGACAGGAAAGGCCGAGTTTGAATGACTCAGCTTCTTACACTTTTTGTAATCCAGAGCCAGTCACTTAAACTCTCTGAGTCTGTTTCCCCATCTGTAAAATGGACGTAATTATTGCCCCCACCTCCCAGGGATGTCGTGGGGAATGAGAAGTTTAGTGACTTGCCCAAATTCACACCACCAGGAAACGTCAGAGAAGGGAAGTAGAAATAACAAAAGCAATGAATGAATCCATCAGCAAGCATCTATTAAATGTTTATGTAGTTCCAGGCACCGTATTACACACTGGGGATGTGAACACAAGATAATGAAACAATCCCTCCTGGCGATGAACTCTCACCCTAATGGCAGAGATAAGAACATATAAAAATATGTGCAGTATAAATATGGAGTTAATAAATGCATAAATATTTATACAACAGAGTTAGATACAAGGTAGTTTGGAAGGGAGAGCGCTAGCAATTGGAGGGGACCAGGAAAGAATCCATGTAGAAGATGGTGCCCAGGGGCAGTGGATAGAGCACTGAAGTCAGGAGGACCTGAGTTCAAATCTGGCCTCAGACATTTATTCTCTGGGTGACCCTGAGCAAGTCACTTAACCTGGATTGCCTTGCCAAAAAAAAAAAAAAAGATGGTGCTCAAGCTGCACTTTAAAGGAAGGGAGGGACCTATAAAGGCTAATTATTTATTTTTATTATTTATTAACAAGAGACGAGGGTTCTTGGGGGCCTAGGGATAAGAGAGGAGAGTAGAACACATGATTATGGGAGGCAGGAAGTAGGAGATTTTGCTCCAGCAAAAAGGTGGTCAAGGAAAGGCTGATGATAGCCCCAGGACGCTGGAGGGGCTAGAGGAGAGAGAAGGCCAGTCAGCCACCACTTGGCCCTGGGGAGAGGAAGCCTGTGTCTTTCACCATGAGGACGCTGAGGGCTCTAGATGGTGGTACCAGCTCAGAGCTTGGCGTCAATCCTTGACCCTGAGCTCTTAAAGACAGTGTCAGCGTAGTCCAGGTCCTGGTAGGCCCCAGTGAGCCAGAAAGGCCTGGGATACGGGCCTGGTGATGAATTCTGAGTCTGTTGTCTGAGGGCCAGCCCGGAGGGTCCTCACCAGATTGGCTGCTCACCTGGGACTGACTCGGAAGGCTGTGAGGGAAGCGCCCGCAGCTCCTTCACACACTGTCATCGGCACCTTCTTATAAAGTTTTAGAGTTTGCAAAGCACCTTCCTTAAAGCTCACCTCCTGAGGCGAGCAATACAAGTAACACTGCCTGTATTTTATAGATGGGGAAACCGAGGCACAAAGAATCTATGACAGGTCAGGGCTGGGATTCAAATCCAAGTCTCCTGGCTCATAGCTCACTGTCCTCGCCATTCTACCACGAGGAAGGTAGGGGAGGAGAGCAGCCAGGTCGTCCCAAGCCTCACACTTTCCTTCTTCCCAGGGGACAGCATCACCTTCTCAGCCCAGGTGGCTGGGGCCAGCCTCCTGAAGCCCCCTGTGGTCAAATGGTTCAAGGGGAAGTGGATGGATCTGAGCGGCAAAGTGGGGAAGAATCTTCAGCTACATGACAGCTATGACCGGGTCAGCAAGGTTGGTAGCTGATGGGGTCGCCACGTCAGGGTGGCAGAAGGGAGACCTCAGGCGGGGATGCCAAATGGGTGGGTCATTGACCACAGGTACCCGATCCCCTGGTCTTGATCCAACTCCCTACCCACCACGACCCACTCTACAGGTCTACCTCTTCGAGCTGCACATGTCCGAGGTCCAGGCAGCCTATGCCGGCGGGTACCGCTGTGAAGTTTCTACCAAAGACAAATTTGACAGCTGCAACTTTACCCTCACGGTCCACGGTGAGTATACAGGCAGTGCAGTGAAGTGGCTGGAACCCAAGACTTGGAGTCAGGAAGATCAGAGTTCAAATCCTTCCTCTAACACATATCTGCGTGTGACCCTCACCAAGTCAATTAACCTCTCTGAGCTTTCCTTCTACTTGTAAAATGAGGGAAAATATGATACTTCATTAGGCTGTTGTGAGGGTCAGGCAAGACAATTATGTTAAGAACTATATAGAGATATGAATTGGTTTTATTATTACCAGATCAAGGGAACGACCAGCTAATGCACCAATGCCTGGCACACAGTAGGTGTTTAAAAAATGCTTGTTGACTTGAGCAGAGTCCAGCCTACTCTGGTTGCCCGGTCTGTCCAGTGGGGCTAGAGTTCCTTGTCTTCTCCCTTCCTTATGTCCCTAGAACATACCTGGAACATTCTCAGGCTTTTCCCAGTCTTGACTTATTCAATCACATTGACCTAGTACCATGCTAGGCACAAAGAGGGGAGATAAAAGAAATGGGAGTCGTGGTCCCACCCCATTCGCATACAAGGGCTCAGGAGCCATCTCTTCCATGAAACCATCCCACATCCCCTCACTTGTGGTCCACTCTCTCCCTGCTCTGAGAAAGGGACAGAAAATCAGGAGACAGACTAAAGAACCAATGGGACAGTGTGGGGCATTGGCAAGAGCCCTGGATTTGGAGCTGAAAGTCCTGTGTTCTAATCCTGCCTTTGTTAGCTACTCCCCAAATCATCTCTCAGAAGTCCTGGGACCATGGAATTTAGAGTATGAAGGATCCTTAGAGACCTTTGAGTCCAACCCTTTCATTTTACAGATGAGGAAACTGAGGCTCATTGAGGTTAAGATGCTAGCTGGATCCTTGGCCAAGTATCTTAGCCCCTCTACACCTGTTTCCTCATCTGTAAAACCAGAGGGTTGATAGTTGGCTTCTGAGGTCCCTTCCAATCCTGAGGTTCCACAGTTAATTGATTCCCAATTCCTTCCCCCTCTAAATCCTATGAAATTTCCCCAGGGATGGGGGACAGGGGGAAAGGAGGAGGGAGAGGGACCTTTAAATGCTTTGAGATCCCCCAGGGTCAGAGTGGAAAAGGATTTAGCATTTCCTCTGTGGAATATAAGGACAAAGAGACAGAGGAGGGCTTTTTGCCCACCCCACAGCCTTCCTCCGCCTCCCCTTTGCACTTCCTCTGTTTTCTCTGCTTTCTTCCCTCACTGTCCCCAAAGAGGCCATCGGTCCAGCCGACCTTGACCTTCGCTCAGCATTTCGTCGCCCGTGAGTGAATACTGTCCTCTCCCTAGTGCCCCCTGCCTCCTGTCCCCAGCTGAGCCCCAGGTGTCCCTACCCAAGCCTGACTCCTGCCCCCTGGGAACCTCTCAGCCAGTCCATGGCTAATGCTGAGGTGGAGGCTGGGGGTAGGTGGGCAGGAATGAAACCAACACTTGCCTTCATCAAGTGCTCCTGGGGGGTGGTACTTGGCACCTTCAGTGGGGGAGGGGGGAAGGCTCCCTAAGTACCATCTCCCCCACCCAGGGTCTGGATCTCAGGACAGTGGCATTGACCTTACTTCAACATCCTCATTTGTAAAATGCGGGGTTGCTCTAGGTGGTTTCTAAAGTCCCTCCTAGGTCCAAATTTATGATCCTAATGCCTGGTCCTTCCTTACAGGAGCCTGCCTGGCGGCGCTCGTCGAACCAGGTATTCCTGCCCCAACCCTTCTGCCCAGCCCAGGGGCCCAGGGAAGGGATGGAGGGATGGAGCCCCAGGCAGAGCACCTCCTCTAAGACCCTGAGGGGGAGGGAGCCCACCTTGCACCCCTAAGGACTCCAGCAGGAAGGCTTTTCTCCTCATCCCGCTTCCCTAACTTTCCAGTCCCCTCTTCCTTCCTAACCTCATTCTTGGCTGGGCTCCGGGGGGACTTTTTCTCTGCAGTGGAGATGATGATGGTGGGAGCTTGGATTTTTCCTCCTTGCTGAAAAAGAGGTGAGTCGGTATCAGCAGGATGGTGACAAATTGGGCCTGACGTCAGAGAAACTGTGTTCAAGTCCTCCCCCACACTTCCCAGCCCTGTGAGCGCAGGAGCCTGGACCTCCACACAGCAGGTCAGCATCTTGGCTCCACCTGCCTCTCAGGCCAGGTGAGCAGGTGGGTGAAAGCCTATTTAACTGGAGTCACCAAAAGAACCTGGAAGGCTCCAAAGCCGCATGAAACGGAGATCATGGCATCAGTGTTTGTTGAGAGGCTCCGAGGTGCCCAGCACCGTGCCCCGAGACAGCTCCACATCCCTAGAGTTAAGGCTTTGACAGTTGTCCAGTATTTCTCCATCCCAACTTTCTTTTTCTCACCGGATGCTCAGCCTGCCTGGGGTGGAATTGGGGACTTGATGAGGGCCAAAGGGTGTGGGAGAAGGGGTCTCCAAGCTATAGGACCTGACACGGTTTCTCTTTTTCTTCTCCATTTCTTCTCTTCACCCTTCCCTTTGCTGCTCCTGCTGCCGCCGTGGTCTCTGCCAACCAGAGAGTAAGGAAATGACACTGATGGGGAAAGTTTGGGTAAAAGGAAGGGGGAAAGGTGTCCTTGAGAATGTCTCTCACTAGGGGACTTGGTTAATTCCTTGTAATCACCCTGTCCTCTTAACTGAGAGGCAGTATGTCCTAGTGGTTGTTCTTCTAGTAAGGAAGACACACATATTGGCTGGGTGACCCTGGGCAAACCACTTAACCTCTCCATGCCCATGGCAATTCTCTAAGATTCTAAGTGATAGACCTATACTGGCAGAGGGAATTTCCTATGCCAGTAAAATTACAGGCACAGCTCATTCTGGTCCCTTAAAACAAACAAACAAACCATGAAACGGTTTCCCTTTCTCTTGGGCTGGGGGTGTCAAGGAGGTAAAGAAGGAGACATGAATGTTATTAACACATCCCATTTTGCTCTCTCTCTGCCTTTCTCCCCACGCCCCCCCCCCCCATGCCTGGAGTACAGTAGCTTCCTCCGGACATCCAGGTGAGCACCCTTGGCCCTGACTTACTCAGAAGCATCCCTTGTGTCCCACTGGTGGGCCAAACCCCAAACAAAGCCCAACATGAATGTATCTCCTCCCACTGTGATACCAAAGCTCTTTCCCCAGCAAGCTTGCTTGGCTGAATATACAGCCAAGATGACTTTTACAAACCGATAGAATCAAAAGGCAGCCCAGAAACAACTTTGCCCTCCCCAAACTGGAGCCCAACGGTGCCTCATCCTCTCTGTTCCAATCTCAATTTGGGAAGATGCACCAGTACCACAGTCTCCCCAACCCCCACTTCCCTGACCTCACAGAGACCCTCCCAACTTCTGTCCTTGAGTGGAGATTTCTTCCACAGCCCACCACATGGTAGAGGAGATCGGAGAGAGGCCTTCTGGCCCCTGAGAGCGGGGGAGGGTGCTTCTTAATCTTCTAGGCTCTGGGTGGGAGTTCTTGCATTCTGAGACCATCGTGAGGAGAGGGCTGGGCACTGAAGGGAAGGCCCTCCTCTGTGGGACTCGTCTGGTTGGCACCAGGGACCCAAAGCTGGAGGCCCCGGCAGAGGAAGATGTGTGGGAGATCCTCAGGACAGCCCCTCCCTCGGAGTATGAGCGAATTGCCTTCCAGCATGGCGTTACAGACCTCCGGGGCATGCTAAAACGCCTCAAGGGCATAAAGAAGGAGGAGAAAAAGAGCACAGGTGAGTCCTCCCACTCCTGCCTCTAGCACCTTCCCTGCCCGAGCCCCCCAGAGTGCTCACCCTCTACCTAGCTCAGCTCTCCTGGTAGAGAAAGGACCTCAAGTCTTCCTTCTCGCCACTCACCCACTCTGCTTGGCCATGCAGGCCATCGGCTCTGCAGGCAGGACCTGGACACTCTGTGCAGGGGACCCTGAAGCCCTTAGTCTGTGCCACTCAAGTGCCCCTTAGCTCATGCCAGCCTCTTGGGAGTCAGAGCTGATCCTGCATCTGCCACTTACCTCCTGGGCAAGTCACCACTCTCTGGGTCTCAGTTTCCTCCCCTGTAAAATGAAGGGGTTGATTTCTTTCCTTTTTTTCTTGTGTACATGTTTTATTTCTCTCACAAGCTTGCCACATGTGTTACATGGGAGTTACAGTCCAGAACTGCACCTGTAAGGGGGCCAGGGCGGAACTGGCTCAATTTGGGGGTTGGGGGTACAGAGTTATATTCCCTTAAATGAGTAGGTGTTCCCAAGCGGTGCCATTAAATTCTGATTGGTTAAAACACTGGGAGATGGGCTATGTCTTGAGTATGTGACTTAGGTCACTTAATCCTGGTCAGGAGATAAAGGGGAATGGGGTGCCCAGTTTATAAGAGGTCACCCCCATACCATACCAGACCACTCCCAGCCTTGGGCTGTCTAGGCAGAAGAATCTGTCTCCACCCAAGCAGCTTCCAGTGTAATAATTTTTCACAATACATACATCCATACATACATGCATACATAGATTTCCCAGGTGAGCTCAAGTACCCCAGAATTCCCACCATCAGCTGTGCTTCACGACATTCTACAAGTAGACAATTTATTTTGGCCCAGCTAGAGGAAGAGCTGTAAACATAATTCCTAGCAGCCAGGAAAGAAGATGTCCACCACAAAGCTTTTGTTGCTGGCATCTATGTCAACTTTCTGAAGGCTGTTTGCAAGTCTAAAAAATCATTAGGAATCAAAGAAGCATATACAAGGGGAATGATTTCTTAAGGTCCCTTTCAGTTCCAAATCTATGCTATGATCTCAATTCAATTCATCCCAATGAGCATTTCCTGTGGGCAAGGAAAGACTGGGGATGTGAGGACAACCCTTACAGCGTGCACCCAGAGAAAGAGACAATGTCAAATAGACTGAGATGGGAGAAAGTGCGGCCCCCAGAGGGGAGGGGAGGGGCACCCAAGCTGGGGAGTCTAATAGGTCCCCAAAGAGCAGGACACAAAACAGATTTGTCAGGGCTGTGGGACCTCCGAGATTATCTATTCCAAAATCCTCATTTTCGCAGAAGAAAACAGTCCTTGAAAGTTTAAAGCTCTTGTTTATGTAGCACATTAAGGTTTCCAAAATGTTTCTCACAATAATCCTTGTGCGTGCGCTTGGATATGGGGAAACTGAGGGTCAGTGTTTCCACACAGCTAGCAAGTGTCAGAGCCAGTATTCAAAGCCAGCACCCACTCTGTCTCTGGCTTCTGTCTCATTCCCCACCCACTTTGAACGCACTAATTCAGGGTCGGGGGGCAGGTTCCCCAGGAGAAGCTAAGCTGTCTCTGTGTACCCCAAAAGCATTTCTGAAGAAGCTGGACCCTGCCTACCAGGTTAACAAAGGGCAGAAGATCCGGCTGGTGGTTGAATTGGCCAATCCTGATGCCAAGGTTAAATGGCTGAAGAATGGGCAAGAAATTCAGATGAGTGGGAGGTGTGTCCGGTGGCGGGGATGGTGATGGGCATTGATGGGGCACCTTGAGGGGGAGCTGGGAGATGGGACATCAAGGAGCTCTGAGCTGGGAGGAACACAGAGGGCCAGCCGAGAGGTGGTAAGCTGTCTGACCAGAGGGTGAGAATGCCCCTTGGTCTGTCTCTCTTTCTCTGTCCATCTCCGTCTCTCCTCCATTCTGAAACTGGTCATCTCCCTCTGGTCTTCAGCAAGTAAGTTCTTGGGTTGGGTTGGCCGGAGGGAGGGACAAGGAGGAGCCGTACTTCCCCAGGCTCTGTTGAGGTTGAGGGGTGGGCTGTGGCTCTTAAGGAGGTGCCTCTAAGGTCTGATTGAACAAGCAGTGTGGAACAGTGGGTAAGCTAATGAACCGCATCTGAAAAATGAGGCATGGGACTTCACGTCCCCTGAGGTCCCTCCCAGCTCTACAACTATGATGGCGGCAGATGGTGAGTACTTTCTCAGTATCTGTCTATCCCCCTTCCCCTTTCTTACTCTTCCCTCGCCTTTGGGCTGGGCTGCTCTAGTTCCTGAGGTCTGTCTAGTCAGCTTCTGTCTGCCCCCTCCCCTCAGGTACATCTTTGAGTCTTCTGGCAACAGGCGCATGCTGACCATCGGCCAGTGCTCCCTGGCCGATGATGCCGCCTACCAGTGCGTGGTGAATGGGGACAAGTGCAGCACTGAGCTCTTTGTGAAGGGTGAGCAGGGGGGCAGCTAGGCGGATCACTGGCCCTGGAGTCAGGAGGACCTGAGTTCAAATCCGACCTCAGACATTCGATGCACGTGTGACCTTGGGCAAGTCACTTTACCCCAATTGCCTTCCCTTCTTCCCTCCAAAAAAAAAAAACTCAAAAAAACCAACCAAACAAAAATTCCCCCTCCCCACTAGGTCACTCATCCATCCCTTGACCCCCTCCAGGGAGGGGAAACCGCCACCTCCCGCGCCGATGGTCCATCCCACTCTGGGACGGCTCTAAGCATTAGGAAGCTCTCCCGGCATGTTCCTGCCACTGCTCCTGGTTCTGGAGCCAAGCAGACAGCTCTAGTCCATCTTTGAGGTGGCCCGATTTTATATCCTTCCACTCCACGCCACCCCCAGCCTTCTCTTCCCTGGACTAAACACCGATCTTCACATGACGGGGTCTTCATTACCCTCACTGCTTCATCTCTATGCTTCAGTGGCTTCACACGTAAAACGAAGAGGTTGAACCAGATGATCTCTAAGGTCCATCCTGGTCACCCTCGGCTCTGGAGGCTCTCTACCTTGTTAATGTCCTTCGCGAAATGTGTCACCCCGGACAGGGCCAGTCTGTTCCGTGGGAGGGGCATGCATGGGAGGCATGGGGTCCAAACAAGCCCAGGGTAAGGAACGGCTGTGTTTTGGCAGAGCCCCCGGTGCTGATCACAAGGGTCTTGGAGGACCAGATGGTGACAGTTGGACAGCGGGTAGAATTTGAGTGCGAAGTGTCTGAGGAGGGAGCCCCCGTGAAATGGTAAGTCCAGCCTTGGGTCGGGTTACTGGCGGAAGGAGGAAAAGGCTGGAAGCTGGGAGGATGGAAGATGTCAGTGGCGGCCATCCCTGCCCTACTCCTTAGGATAAGGTGGTCCTGAAAGCCGCGGGGGGCAGAATTGGCATGGTGAATGTGTCCAGCCTTTGGTCCAAAGTTAGCCAATCACAGACTCTCTGTTTTCAGTGGGAGCATCAGGCCCTGGACAGTGGCCACTCCAGCTCAGTCACTCCCTCTAACCCCCTCTTCCACAACCACCATAATAATTATTTGCTTCACCCGGACCAGGTTGAAAGATGGAGTGGAGCTGACCCGAGAGGAGACCTTCAAATACCGCTTCAAGAAGGACGGACGAAAGCACCACTTGATCATCAATGAGGCCACCCTGGAGGACAGCGGCCACTACGCCATCCGTACTAGCGGTGGCCAGGCCTTGGCGGAGCTCATAGTACAGGGTGAGTCTGGGACGGGGTGGGCAGGACAGAGCCACCGAGGACCGGCTCCCTCCCCACTCCACTCCTGTAGCCTTGGACTTGACTAAGCCATGACTTCATGAGACCATAGACGGGAGGACCCTCAGAGGCCGTTGGGTCCAACCCCTCATTTAACAGACAAGGAAACTGGGGACCAGGGAGCGCTAGGAACTTGTCCACCACAATAGCTGCTTTATATAGTGCCTTCATCTTTGCAAAAGGCTTTTAGAAGTCCTTTCTTCTGATCTTCACAAGGTTATACCCACTTTACAGATGAGAAAACTGAGTCTGAGAGCCATTAAGTGACTTGCCCAAAGTCACACAGCTACAAAGTCTCTGAGGCAGGGTTTGGGTCATTTTTTTCTCCCATCTGTGTACATATATATGGCCCTGAATCCCTGCAGAAGGCCACTGGCTTGGGTGCTCAAACCTGCATTCACACCAGCCATGCTGTCCACTCCGCAGAGAAGACGCTGGAAGTGTATCAGAACATCGCAGACCTGACCGTGGGGGCTCGGGACCAGGCCGTGTTCAAATGTGAGGTATCAGACGAGAACGTGAGGGGAGTCTGGCTGAAGAACGGGCAGGAGCTGGTGCCCGACAGCCGCATCAAGGTGTCTCACATTGGCCGGTGAGTGGGGGGCTAGGGGAAGGCCCCGAGAGCCCCAGGACCAACCTGCTTTCTGCTCCCCTCTTCCCTTGCTCTCGCGAGGATGGTGAGATGCGGTGTCAGGTACTATTTATAGGGAAATGTAGGGAGACTGAGCTGAGACCTCTGCCCTCAGGGTCCACAAGCTGACCATCGATGATGTCACACCTGCTGATGAAGCTGACTACAGTTTTGTGCCTGAAGGTTTTGCCTGTAACCTCTCAGCCAAGCTCCACCTCATGGGTGAGCCTGACACTGCCAGTCTTGGGTGCTGGACATGTGACCTCTTTGGGGCAATGCATGGGAATGTCCCTAGCCTGGATGGCAGAGCCAATACTGCTTGAGGCCTGGGTGAAGGGAACCTCTCTGCTCCTTCCTCAACATCTTCCTCTCTAGTCTATACTCCCTCCTTTCTTCTCTTTCAGAGGTCAAAATCGACTTTGTTCCCAGGCAAGGTGAGAGTCGTACATCCCCTTCAACCCTAGTCAATCTTCACTTGTGCCAGCATCCCTTCCCTATCTCATCACCAGCTCATCGAACTCCCAAGGAGCCAGAATCATGGTGCCAGGTTGGGTGTTGGGAAAAGTCCGAAATCCTGGACATAGCATTTGGAATCTGATACTCTCTGCCAGTCCTCTCTGTGGGCCTTCCTTATGACCCTAGGGAGGGAATTAGAGAGAGAATAAACAGGGTTCTTAGTCCATCGTGAGCTCATAGACTGTGGGGAGTAGACACTAGTCCGAGTCATCTCAGAGCCCTGATTTCGACTTCTAGCTGCATCGTGAGAACTAAATTAGATTTGTCAGAGTGGTGTGTTAGCGTATACATATGCTCCATGAAGGGAAGTCAGAGCTCAGGAGGAGAGTGAAGACTCACTTGTTCTGTGATTAAGAAGTCCTGTGAGGTTTCTCAGGTTCTCCAAGTAGAACAATATAGTCCCATTCTTTCCGTTCAAATGGTCCATCATTCTTTTTGATGTTCCCAATCATGCCTGACTACGTCCTGGGTGTCCTCCTCAGAACCTCCAAAGATCCACCTGGACTGTCCTGGACGCACACCTGACACGATTGTGGTTGTAGCTGGGAACAAGCTACGACTGGATGTGCCCATCTCTGGGGATCCAGCACCGACAGTCATCTGGCAAAAGGCCATACAGGTGCCTCCTTCACCCTCTCCCACATACACTGGGTATTTTTGTCAAGCGGAAGGAAACTGGTGGGGAAGGAGGGACAGCCTGGAGATCACGGAAGGTGCTAGCTGGGGGACACAGCTGTGGGGTTATGTGTTCTGTGGGCACCCCCTCCAAGCTGGGCTCAGCTCCCCCTTCTGCTTGCCCTCATTCTGAGGCTCTGCCTTTCAGGGAAGCAAAGGCTTGGGTGAGACCCCAGATGCTCCCAGTGATGCCGATGACAACAAGTGGGTGTTTGAGAAGAAGGTAAGACAGACCCAGGCCCCTGACAGGCCCGGAGGCTCCTTTACCCCTTTCTCTGTCCAACTCGGGGTATTCGTATGCCAGGCACTGTAAAGAAGCCCTCCCTGATGAAGGCCCCCTTATCACTGCTTTCCTGGGGTCTTGGTCAGAATTATATTCTCCAGCCTCTGGGGCTGTCTGACTGCTTACACATGTTCTTGTGTTCAAGTGTGTCTCTTCTCAACTTCAGGGAGCTGTGGGGTAGACATGAAAATAACCTCTTCTATTTCTTTAGCTCTGTAACAATGTCTGATGGTTTGTATAGTTCTAATGACTGTAAAGCCCTTTTCTCATCTATTGGAATGAATGAATGAACGAGTGAGAGAATGAATCAATGAGTGAGCGAATAAACGAATGAGTAAAAAAAAATGACAGAAAATGAATGAATGAGCAAAGAAGTGAGTGAATGAGTGATCAAATGAACAAATGAATGAATGAGTGAGCGAATAAATGAATGAGTAAAAAATGAATGTGAGTGAATGAATGAGCAAATGAGTGAATGAATAAGTGAGTGAATGAGTGATCAAGTGAACGAATGAATGAATGAGTGAATCAATGAGAAAGAATAAATGAATGAGTAAAAAAAGAATAATGAGTAAATGAATAAATGAGTGAATAAGTGAGTGAATGAGTGATCAAGGGAACAAACGAATGAATGAGTGAATGAATGAGTTAATGAATGAGTGAATTTTTAAAAATTGCCCTGGGACCCTTGATTTATCATTTTTCAATAGCAATTTTATAGAGCTAAGTTTACAGTTTCCTCACCCTGCAGTTCAGGCATTAGCCTGGCCATCTTACAGATGAAGAAACTGAGGCCAGGAGCTTGTTCAAGGTCACAGAGTTAGCAATTCTCAGGGCCAGGTTTCAAACCCAGGTCTTCTGGTTTCAAGTCCATTGTTCTTTCTACTACACCACATTGCGTCTCCAATCTAATGTTCTTTCCCTCTCCCCTCATTGTGCCTAGCATGGGGCCCTGGAATCAATAGGTACCACTTGGTGGTGCTAACTGATTCTCAAGTCTTGACTGGAGGTGGCTCCTTGTGCCAGGGCCTAGGGATGGTCTTGGCTTACCTCTGGAATATAAGGAGCCCAAGGAGAGAACCAGGAAACTGGGACCTCTTTCGGTCACTTATGACTTTGACTTCGTTGGGGAGACCTTAGTGCCCAGACCTAGGTTTTCCCCACAGCAGTGACCTCCTTCCTCTGTCTGGTACCTTCCCAGCTGCTGTGTGAGACTGAGGGTCGGGTTCGTGTGGAGACCCACAACGATCGTAGCATCTTCACGGTGGAGGGGGCTGAGAAGGAGGATGAGGGTGTCTACACTGTGACAGTGAAGAACCCGGTGGGTGAAGACCAGGTTAACATCACTGTCAAGGTCATCGGTGAGATGGGCACCATTGGGCAAGGGGGCAGGGCTCTCCCCTGGAGGGTAGAGATGCACCCTGGGATCTGGGGCTAGGGGCCTGGAGATGAAAACACTATCAAACATCTGCTTTTCCATCTCAGATGTCCCCTACCCACCCGCGGCCCCAAGGATTAGCAATGTAGGGGAAGACTCCTGCACCGTGCATTGGCAGCCCCCAGCCTATGATGGTGGACAGCCTATCCTAGGTGAGATGGGAATACTGATAGATTGACTAAAGGCCTAGGGCTGGCCTGGGGATCATTAGAAGACTAGGCTGCTCCCCTGACATTGCCTTTATGACTTGGAAAGAGTACCAGGTTTGGAGGTCAGAGGATCTGGGTTCAAATCCTGCCTCAGCTACTTACTATTTCTGTGACCTTGGGCAAATCTCTTCCCTCTCTGGGCTTCAGGTCTGTATCTATAAAGTCTGGACTAGATGGTTTCTGAGCTCCCTTATGCTCCTATGACCCCAACCTGTTGGATGTCCCGGGTCAGCCTGGCCTAGGGGTCCTGAGATCAGAAGTGGCTATCTCAGACAGAAGCGAAGGGGCGTCTTGGGTTCTCTCCAGCAAGTCCTTTCATCTATTATCTCTCACACTTCTCCATTCATCCATTGAACAAACATTAAGCGCCTACTAGGTGCCAGATACAGTGCTGGACACTGGCAATATATGAAACCCTTTCTGCCCACAAGGAGCTTATATTCTATTGGGTGGAAGCAAGCTGTACCAGGTGAGTAAAAGGAAAGCGATTTTGGAAGTGGGGAGCCCCAGCAGTTGGAGGGATGTTGATAAATCCCAGGCAGGCAAAAGCAGTCAAGCTGAGCTTTCCCTGGGGTTTGGGTAGGAGAGCACCCCTAGTTTGTCCTCCATAACTCTCTTCTTCCCTCTCTCCTTCCCTTTCTCCCTCCTCAGGCTATATCTTGGAGAGGAAGAAAAAGAAGAGTTACCGGTGGATGCGGTTGAATTTTGACCTCCTCCAGGAGCTGAGCCATGAGGCCAAGCGCATGATTGAGGGGGTGGTGTATGAGATGCGTGTCTATGCAGTCAATGCTATTGGCATGTCTCGGCCCAGCCCTGCCTCCCAGCCCTTCATGCCCATAGGTGAGCCTGTTGCTGTCTAGAATAGGGGGCTGGGGTCCTCCAGGGCCTCTCCACAATCCCCCATGCTACTCTGGCCAGCTCCAGCTCTGGCCCATGCCCCTACCAGCTATGAGAGTCATTCTAGGTCTCCGAGTTCTGATTCACTCATCTGAGAGATAAACATAACGGGTAGCTGGCTGTCCTACCTAAGTCATCACAGGGTTATTGTGTGTACCCAACACAGCCAAGTTTGAAGAGTGCCTTGTAAAGTCCTGTAGACATATAACATTCATTATTTGAGTCTAATAGATGGCCTGGGAACATCTGGATGTGCCAACTCCTCGTCAGACTAGGGTTCTCCTCTGGTAGACTCCACCTGGACCCCACTTTCCACTGCCCAGCCATCTGCCTGAGCTGGATCGTAGAGGGCAGGGTGGGGACTACCCATGTGCCTATGGCTGGGATTCCCCCATGTTGTCTTTCCAGAAAGTTTGATCGGAACCAAGCTAGGAGCATGTGTGGGAATGAGTAGTGTCAGAACTAGAAGCGGTGGGTAAAAAATACAAAGACCCCCCATTTAGGCCCAGATTTAATGCCTAACTGTTAGGAAGCCCCATGGCAGAATGGGATGCCCCAGGAGGGCAGGGAGTGAATGCCCCTTCCCTGGAAGTCCTCAGACAGAAGTTGGATAAACCACAGATGGGGATGTTCTGAGGAGATTTCTGCTCAGCTAGGGAGAAACAGGGAAGGTTAGACAGCCAGGCTCCAGCTAGAAAGGGGTTCATCACCTTTTACAGTGCCTGGCACATAGCAAGCCCCTTAACAACAGGCCCTGAAGTCCCTTCCTCCTCTGAGACTCTGAGCATGTGTTGTAGGTACATATGCCCCCTGACCTCTGGCTTCTCACCCCCCAGGCCCTCCCAGTGAGCCCACCCACCTGGGCATTGAGGACGTCTCTGACAGCACTGTCTCCCTCAAATGGCGGCCCCCAGAGCGCTCTGGGGCTGGGGGGCTGGATGGTTATAGTGTGGAGTACTGCAGAGAAGGATGTAAGTCATATCCTCCTCCCCCTCCCATCCCAGCACCCACCCCTATGGCTTTCGTTCAAGCAGCAAGCATTGTCTCTGTGGACACAAGCCTAGGAGTGCCACAGCCCTGCAGGCAGGCCTGGTCCTGCCAGGCCCAGCTCAGCCTCATTCTCTCCCCTGGTCCTTGGAGGGGAGATCTGGAGCTGATGCTAATGCTGATGCTGACACCGACTGGGGCCTCTCTTTTCTGGTAGCCTCCGAGTGGGTAAGTGCTTTGCAGAGTCTAACGGAGCACACATCGCTGCTGGTGAAGGAGCTTCCCACGGGGTCCAGGCTGCTCTTCCGAGTACGGGCACACAATGTGGCTGGGCCTGGTGCCCCTGCCACCACCAAGGAACCCATCACTGTGCAGGAGATCTTGGGTGAGTGCCAGGGGATGGGCAAGTGGGTGTCTCCTTCCCTGGAGCAGCAGAGGCTTTATCCCATCCAGGCAACCTGAAACTCCAATTAGCGACAGAATAGCAAGAGGCCTAAGTGACCACGTGGTCCCCCCAGCCGCTCAGATCCCCTACCAGATGGAGGAGATGGCTGGGGAATGGAGAGACTGAGCCCAAAGGCCTCCTAGAGCCAGCATGGAGTAGGGGGAAGGCAATGGCTTTGGAGACAGACCGCCAGGGTCCATTTATGCATTGCTCAGTGAACTTGACAGGCTCTTCCATTTCCTAAAGTATAAAATGAGAGGGTCGGATCAGGCCTTGAATAACCCTCCCAATTCGGAAGTTGTGATCGTATGGCCTGATGCTCAGAGGAAGGGGTCTTGCCTGAACTACTTCTAGGTCCCTGGACTGCCCAAGACTTATAGAAGAA